>OZ022263.1:12171942-13420442 GCA_963978885.1 Nemotelus pantherinus
CAATGAATATTCAATCAGAACTTTTTAACCAATGATCGTTGCTCTCTATCTTTATGTTCATAACCATATTTTCGCTTACTTCAGTTGTCAGTTGAGTCAAAATCAAACTACCTGAGCGACTGAAACAGCATCCCAAAGACTGCCAGGATACAGAAAGCTCTGGATGAAGAACACCTTCGGAGACCGACTAGAAGTGCTGCTTAGGGTGCAAAATTAGGAGCAGCGATGGGGCTAAAGAAGAACGGGAAGGTCCTGATCGGACACCTAACTCAGCTTTGATTGAATTGAATAAGGTTTAATGGATAATAAACTCCTTCAAACCATTTAAATCACCAGGACCAGACCTAATCCATCCAGCTCTACTACAAAGAACCATTCTGGCACACATATTTAGAGTGAGTTTGAAATTCAGGTGCATACCACAATTGTAGAGTCTGGCGCGGGTTGTGCCGGGCGACTTGCCAAAAGCATATACGCTAATTAGCCTCGCATCTTTCATATTTGAGATCATGGAGAAGCTGATTGACCTTTACATGTGATCTTCTGGTAAAGATGCCACTTCACAAGCTTCAATTTGCCTACCAAAAGAGCAAATCAACTATATCAGCTGTACATTCATGAACATAGAAGGAGCGTTTGACAATTCAACACATGACTCACTATACCACGATCTTCAGAAGAAAAATACCCCGCAGGAAGCAGCAAAATGGGCAAGTAAAATACTAAGGCATTGAGATGTGTTTATGAAGCTAGAAGAGGCGAGGCTAAGAGCGGACACTAGAGAGAGAGATGTCCACAGGGAGGATTATTATACTACTAAGGTCCCTACTTGTGACCCTCAATAGTAAGGGCCCAAGTGCTTTGGGCTACTGGTATGACATCGCGGTAATAATAAGAGGCTCACACATGAATACTTTAAATTCTAGAATGTAAAAAGCCTTAAATGAAACAATTCAAATGGTGCAAGGTTGAAGGATTATCCATAAATCCTCAGCAAACTCACACAGAAGCACGCACCAGAAAAAGAAAATTCGAAACAGGAAAGAAAATTCGAAACAAAGGAGGCCAACATCTATCAAGCAGAACTATCTGGCATATTTAGAGCCTGATATGTACTGAAGACAAGGAACACCAAAAAGGTCAGAACTAAGATCCTTGCGGATAGTCAAGTGGTTCTCAAGGCTATCAATCGCGATTAATAAATTCAGCTATACTCTTAGAGGTGAGAAAAGCCCTAAAGGAAATAGGGGCACAGACAGAGCCACGAGATGATATTGTTCTCCAAGCAAAAATGCCCTTCATAGGTCCTTCTCCTTGCTGGGGCTTTGCAAAGTCAGGCACGGACAAGTAAATTAAGAAGATCGAAAAAGGTTTGAAACACACAAAAAAATTCCTTGGCTTCGATAAAAAAAGACCAAAAGAAACAATGGCAAAAAATGTTATCTTAGCTGTACGACTAGTTAAAATTCTCTCCATTCTCTCGAGTCCATTCAAGTTTTTGATCGCCATATATTTCACACCCAGCTCGTTTAGCCTAGTTGGTAGAGCACAAGCTCCTAGTGTGTGGGGTCCCTAGTTCGAATCCAGGTTTGAACGAGGGACCACGCAACGAGCTTTGAGTTCACCTAGCTGCGAATATGTACCTGAGTTAAATCAGGGGTAAAGTGAGTTGTGGAACTAATCACTCCATACGCGTATGCATTGATTATTGATTTGTGAATGAAGCTTTCTACCATCTTCAACCCCTAGACCTAACAAAAGCTGGCATAAGACTACCTTTTTATAGATTTCACACCTGCTTCCAGCATTCATTTCCCTTTTAAGACTTGATCTCGTTTTTAGGATTTCATCTCCGGTCCGAGTTTTCGTCGTGATTTAGATATCACCCTCGCCAAAGTTTTCATCCTACTTCAAGATTTGACCCCTCCTCCATTTTTCCACATTTAGCCTGTCTTATCTCTCCCTCGTTCTTGAAAACTTTATAAACCACCGTAATTTCACTATTTATAGATAACTGAGAATTATTACAAATTATTATAAATCGAAAGCAATGCCACTTCAAAAATTATCAGTATCAGCTGTCAAAATTCAGACATAACTATTTATAGATATTTTGTCAGGAGGATTTCATATTCAGAACTACCAAACAATCCGGCCAGAACTACCAAAAAATCACAAATAATGTTTCATATTTCAAGACGTAAAATCATATTAATAAATTACCCTCTCGTAGTATAGTTTTCCCCCCGGAATGAAAGATTATGGCAAATTCATACAGACCACAGCGTAATTTTTAAATAATGCTAAAAACTACATTTTTGTTAATGAATGTTGCGACTATTGTTTATACTTATTTTTTCAATTTACATAGCACTTTCTTAGTTCTATTTAAACCAAGGTTTCTTGAATTTGTTCAAGGGGACGAAAATACCGTCTAATCGCGTATGCTCGAAAAACCTCACACCCTGTCTTAAGATGCGCTTATGTGTAAATCTATCTCAAACTAAATTTAGTTCTAACAGTATATTAACAGATTTCTTGAACTACCCATGATGGCTATCAAACATTTATTGCCATAGAAAAGCAAAATGCACATTTTTCTTCCCCGCATCCAATAGCATATCAAAAAGTACAATAATAAAGGGTGGTAGTTCTCGAAGTATGGAAAGTTTTTTCACCCTCTCAGTTCCCATTCAGCTAGTGCAGCAGAACGATGATGAGCCCATGCACACCCCACATTTTATATATGTTTACAAGAAGGTAAGGGACAGGCAGGTGATGTGAGATAGAACACTCGTTGTCTGTCTTGTCTGTACTTTCATAAGACTCTCGTTGCTTTAGTGGGGTATTCTGTTTCCTTGCACTATATTTTAGAGCATGCACCGCATCAAAGAATTGTGTCTGCTTTAGTTTGTCAGCAATCGTTTCGTATATCGTATCTCTATGTAGTTGGTTTTATTCTTCCAATGCATCGGTGCATTTTAGTTTTCATTTCTGTTCACCGGAATATCAATTAGCAGTGCGGTGTTTTGATGCATTTAAATTTTCAAGTTTCAATGTCATCTTATTTTCGATGTTTTGACGCTTGTTTCAAATGGTTTTTGGAGTGACTGATGCTTTCGTGTTGGTGTGTATTTACTATAGTTTGGATAGAGTGTAAAGTAGAATTAATACATGGTGAATATTAGATTAGTTGAATACTTATGAATATAAAGTAAATCGATTATATCGAATAGAATTTATATTTCTATGATGATTTATGTGTGTGAAACAACATCGATTTACGTGTATTTAAATCAAACATCATGCGTGAAAAAATCAATTCAGCTGTGATGTATGGAGGCAACGTTCGAGCTTACGCTGTTGAAGTGATTATATGAACGTAATTTCCAATTTGAAAAATACTTGTATACCAATATTCGCCAAAGTTTTGACGTTATGCTTTCAACTATTCAACATTTTTTGAATGGCGGTGATTTACTTGGCACTCGTCAGTCATATTCATACAGTGTAGTTTAATTTTTATCCTTCGCCACTATCAGCCGTCAGAACTATGGAATCTTATAATAGACGAAATTTATCTCACATATTTTATGATACTTGATATTCAGTCATAAATTAAGACATAAACTCTTTTTGGATCAACGAATGAAAAGTTAGTTGATGTATATTATTGCTATTTTAAATTAATAAAATTATTAATGTCTTAACATTTGATTATTTTTTGCAGTTTTCCACAAAAAGTAATCGAACGTTCGGGTTCAGGGCAATATTCGCTTCCAGCACCAGGTTCTATATCATCATCGTCAAACAGTGGCCTTGGTGGCTATGTATACTTACAACAACAGCAACACTATAACCCGCCGCCACAACAAATCATCTATCAACCGCAACATCAACAGCAACAACAGAATCAAATGTGTCACCAACCAGTCCATTACCGGCATATGCATCATGGTCATCATCATGGTGGAGCGGTGGTTATCGCTGGTAGCGGAGTCGGTACTGGAATCGGTGGCAGCTCATCGATGCAAACATTACACAAGAAGAATTCAGTTCGCAATGGTGGAGATGTATTGAAACGATCTCGAGCACAAACAGCGTAAGTAGTCTTTAGATGAAGTAATCAAAGTCTGTAGAGTCATGTTTTCTAGTATTAATCTTTTGCAACAAAGACTAAGCTTAGTTTAGTTCCGATATGGATAAATGTATTTGGCTATGAAATTTTAATATAGGTAGCATAGCTTCATCATGCTTCTGTCTCCTTCAATTTATTTCTTCAAAAATTACACAATTTTCTCTTCCTTTCAAAATACCGATTTATCTCGCTAACTTGCATTTTGTGTCTTCTTAATGTCCCACCAGTTTTTGTACCCCAGACTGATTTCTGGCCCCTGTTGGAAACAAACTCTTTTTCATTCTGAGTTGAAAACTGGCTATCTGATTTTTTCTTATTCCTTCTTAGTTTTCGAAGGCGGCTTATCGGCCGTAGATGCTCTAAAATCTAAACACCAAAACAACACTCCTCTAAAACACTCAAAGGGGTTAAAATATCTTACCTTAAAAAAAACAGGTCAGGATATACAGCGCAGGTTGAATTCATCATATTACATCAAATCGATCTTTTTTTTACCTAACTCTCAACAAAAAGTATTCTCTACCTACAACTTCTCGTTCCCAGGCCTGAAAAGTACGTCCGCTTTGCATTGCTCAAAATACGCCTGCACCACACGATTTTTTTCATCCTACATCGACTTGACAATAGTCTGAGTAGCATGAAGTCCGGATATAAACCGGAACAACATCTCGTTATTAAAGAAATTCGACTCGGTGTTCTTCTACCTTGTCCAATCTCCAGAACATCTATCAGGCCGTATTCACGTTGAGCGGAAATGATGCTCAGAGCTCAACAAGACTTTTCTAAAGGTTGCTATCGATTGAAAAATCTTTACGTTCTAAAAGGAAAAAAAAATACATGTTAGAAATCGGATTTGGATTTGATTCTCGAACTTTTCTGCTGGGAACTATTAAAACTTGGCAGCACAATGGAGTGTTTGTTGTAGCAAGTTCAAGTTTCGGATTGAAGTTTCTTAATTTCGATTATAATTCATGTGGAGATCAAAAATCGATGATAGCATAAAGTGTTTGGCCGGCCGGGGGTACAGTTTACAATAGGCGGATTTGCAAGTTTATTGATTAAGGCTTAATTGGATATGTTTAGTTCAACTCGCTACGAAATTCTCGAAGTACAGAAAGTATCTCATTCTATGTACAGATAGATACATAGAAAAAATTAAATAAATATTTAGGTCGTCCTGACCGTTCGCTTTTGTCGGCTTCAGTTTTGAATTTCATTCTTCGTTGAATGTTAGTGGATTTGAATGTGTTGGGGTTTGAAGGCAGCACATTGACATAAGTCTAGATACGTTCAATGTGAACTGTATCGATTGCTGCAATACTTTTTGAAGGGCACCTAATATCGATTTTCATGTGCTCGAAAGAATGTGAGCTATTCGAATTTTTTTTTGTAGTATGTGGACGCTGATTTATAATGTAATTTTTATTAAACCAACAATCTGCGAATTGGAATCGAAATACAAATAAGCTTAAAAAAATACAGTTAAAAAGCTCTGTATGATGGAATGGATACTTTAAATTATGGACTTGTTGCATATTTTTATTAATTGTGAAAGATAATTAGTATTAAGGTCGGATTGCTCAAAAATTCGTGTCACTTTATGCCAGTTTATTTGTCATAAGCTGTAAGTTTTTTCAAGTTACACTAAAATATATTTGACCCTTTCGTGGTAGCGAATATGTTAGTCAATTTAAAGGTATCCCTACATTTCTTTGCAAAAAAAAATACTGAAAAAGGCAATCACAGAGAATGAAAATTAATGTTTTAAGCTTATCTATGACAAAGCTTTGAAAGTTTTTAGTCCAAGGCGAGCACTGAATGCCTAAAAGTAAAGAAAGAAATTTTTAAAATTTCGAGTTTTCATAACTTTTGACTGAGTTACCAGATCATTGTCACATGACATTGATGTTTATGAGGAATAAGCCTGTATGATTTTTTATGATTTTTTTATGCTAATTGATTCGCTTTTCCAAAGAAACCCAAATTGCCCCGTCGGTAGGCATCAACTTTTATTTCCAAATATAGATTTATTATAATTCCATCAGTATACTTCAGACTTTATTAGTTTATATCACTGTCAACGCCACTGTCTATACTCACGTTTTAATGTCATAGTCAGAAAAAAAATTATATTGAGCGAGAGAGTAGAGCTCAAAAATTCTTCTTATCTAACAAAAAAACATCAAATCTATCTTTGAAATAGAGCATAAAAAAACACATGCAGATTAATAATACTATAGTTATTATTAAACGAAAGGTAACATAACTTCAATATGTTGTATAACAAACTGCTATGATCCAAAAGAAAAAAATATACTTAGGAGCTAGTTGACTTATATAGTTTAATTTGGAATAGGCATATCACAGATACTAACTTCTAGTATATATTCTATATCTGCAGACGAAAAAATTTGTATTTAACATTCAAATGATCTAATGAATTCATTAATCCATTTACCAAAAAGCTTTTTGACTCAATTCTTATTTGTTAAATATTTATGTTTGTTTTGTCCAAAAATATACTCAATTCTTAAATACATTTATATTTATTGTCCAGAAGTAGCCTGAAGTGTGAATTGTACTGCTGGAAAAATCAAATTCCGCTCTAAGCGTGCTGAAATTATTACAAAATTTTTGTTGTTGTCTATGGAGTCCATTGTGCCACAATGTTCACAACTAGGGTCCCCAGTTGCCTTAATCCTAAACAACCTTTCCTTATTGAAACCCTTCCCTGAGAAAAATCTGTTAATGCTTTTAAGACTGTTACTACACTGAGAAAACACATGGCGGCAGACGCCATAATTTATAGAGTTCTGGCGCCATGTACATTGTCGATTTAGGGATTGTGATAAAATATGGCGCCACACGCCATAATACATGGCGAAAAGTACATAGGCCTCCACGCCATGTACATGGCGTGGCAGACTATATTACATGGCGTGGAGGATTATACTGTATGGCGTGGAGGACTATAGTACATGGCGTGGAGGACTATAGTACATGGCGTGGAGGGCTATAAGCATAGCGTCTGCTCCTATGCACTATGGCGTGTGGAACTATGTGAAATCGATTATGTACATGGCGCCAGAAGTCTATAAATTATGACTTCTGGCGCTATGTGTTTTTTCAGTGCATCTGAAGATGATCCAGTTCCATCCAACAAAACGCCACGAGTCCTCAGTTCGATGCTCCGAACTGAAAATTTCCGAGGGATAAATAACTTCAAGAAGCTTGCTGACATTTATACATCTCCTCACACAGCATGGCTGCGAGTTATAATTGTAGTGCCATGAGCCATATTACATGGTTCATGGCACCATGTAATATGGCGTGTGGGGCCATAATTTCTGCGCCATGTGATTATGGCGCTGGGAGCTATACTGCATGGCTCAGGGTACTATGTACATGGCGTGTGGCACCATAAATGCTGCGCCATGTAACATGGCACCACGCGCTATGTAGATTCTGACATTATGGCGCTGGGAGCCATATTGCATGGCTCAGAGTACTATGTACATGGCGTATGGGGCCATAAATAATGCGCTATGTTACATGGCTCTGGGCGCTATGTGGATTTTTTTCAGTGTATTCCGTTTAAAACTTTTAAATCAAGTGTTTTCCCCCAATCTTTGAACGTTCCTACATAATTCCTTGTAGACACTCTACACCTCAGATTTTACTTCTGTATTCGTTACCCACCTCAACCAGCTCAATTGAGGTATCAAAAAACGTCTCATTAATGGTTGCTCTGTTAGCCAGCTCATCAATCTCACTCATCCACTCAGAGCCCAGGTGATTTTGATCATAAATAAAGAAGTTGTTATGAATGAGCTTACAAATTTTGGAAACCGTATGATTTATCTCTTCTAATAAGTTCACAAGCCGAAAGCTGTCAGTAAAAATCGAGCTTCTACTTAGATCGCAAGAGATGCCCTGCTCTATAGTAACAAGTAAAGCCGTAAGTTCTGCATTAATAGCGGAAGTAGAACCACTTATAAGGTATCATTGAATCATTCCTATCATATTCTCTTAAAACATCACACGTGGCTCCCAAAACAGACCATGAACCATCCACAAAGAACAGGGCGAAACTAGTATGATTTTTATGAATATGTAAACACGCAAAAATATCTATCTCTAAAACTATCGAATATCCTGAAAAGTTTTCGCTGTTTTTAAAAAAATGCAAACTGTAACTAATACTTTTTGCACACTGATAGCTTGGAACTTAAAAAATTTCTCAAACCATAAAAAATCCTTGACCAAATGTTGTAAGTTTTGCGCACCTGAAATTTGTGCGCGGTAGAACTCAACCGGATCATCAGATCAAAATGAAATTCACAGGATATATTGGTATTGAATAAAACCAGGCTGGACATAAGTTTGATGAATATTCTTCTAATCCTGTGGCTGGTCTTCCATCTTGAGACAACAATCAACAAAATGAAAGCTTTTGCATCCTCTAACTTCCGATGCATACATTAAAGCAAAATTCGCGGGATAGGTTGATCTAGAGTCTATTTTGGATGCAAAAATTAGGGTAGTTACTGCCAGGACTGGTAATTTGCGTAATTTCCGCATCACCAAAATGTTCTCATGAAAAACAAATTTTTATGAAAATAAGCAGCGAATGTTTGAATTTCCTAAATACTGAAAACGTTATGAAGGACAACCTTAAAATATTTTCTGCACCTGTAATTTGCTATGTAGTCATCAAATTAAATCGAAATTAACTGGATAATACCGTTTTTGTTCTGAGAAACGCTAGTATTAAATTTTTAAGTGTTAAATGCCTAATCGGATGATTCGATTGTGAATATAAGAAAGTGAATTTGTAAGTTTGTCCTCTTTTGGTTCTTCTAATAGAGTTGAAATTTCAATTTCAAAAAATCACACGGAGCCAAATCTGGTAAATTTGGCTGTTGTTTGATTATGTTCGTGACGATTTTATTAATTTTACTTTTCTGTCATTTCTTATTAATTTTCTGTCATTGCTTATATTTTTTAAGAACTTTCCTTTATTTAAGAACTATATAGAATAAGGACATATTGCCTTCATAAAAACATATATGCATTCTTGTTTTAAAGATAAGATTTCAAAATGATTTTACTCAAATATTATGCAATTACGAATACAAGAGTGAGTGATTGTACCAGACTCCATTGTATCAACACATCAAATTAATAATTTGACAAAATATATAGCATTGAGTTTAAATAGTAGCCAATATACAGTGAATTTTAGAAATTAATTCATTTGTGGTATAACAGAACTACCAAATAACATGTCAAGTCAAATCCATGTGATGAAAGTTCTGCGCAGTATAACCTCAAATGGTGGGTAGCATTTCTTTCTCATGATAAACTAAAAGTGTAATTTCCCCTATCTCTGTGGTTGCTGCCTACCAGACAGCCTAACTGTTATTTGTTCAATTTATATCATCAAATTACGCCTCTCAATTGACCGCAAACAGCTAATGTATTAAATTTCTCAATTGACATCATGCAAACAGTTTAGATTTGAATTCTAGAACATAACCACAAAATAGTTTTACGTCTGCGGATTCTACATTTGATCGAGACACGTCGCAAATAGATAGCGATGTAATTGAAACTGAACTTCATAGTGAAGAATTTAAGTTAAAGATACAATTACAGAGTTCGATAAAAGGCAGATATAATCAAACCGTTAAATTGTGTCACACCTGAGCATATTTTTCTTCCAATTGTTGAATCAATTTACACGGCTAAACTTACAATCAATATATCGAATGCTGGTTAGCCTGGTAGCTTCGACTTTCTACATTAATATTTACATGAACTATTTTTCGTACGATTGTGTTATGTTTATTTACCGAAACGCACAGTTACTGTTCAGTTACACAGTGCGAAAATGAAGATTATTTTCTTCAGTCCATACCCAATGTATCTGATCAGTTTAACGTGTGACTATCTTTTCTGACGTCTTAAATTTCACCCTCTGCACGGATATCTAGCATCCGTTCGGTTGAGAGCAGTCACACTAAATATCTGTCAGTTGTATTTTCTGACAGCTGTGGTATTACCTTTATTTTTCACGACCGTAACTTGGTTGCCTATTGCAAGATATCACACCACAACACACTACGGCTGCAAAGTAAGTACATAGACGCTCGCTTGACGAGAATGCTATGCCTGTTATCGGTCTTATCAGCTGCCATTAAACAAAGGTGCGAGAAATTTGTTACTGTCATTACGTGGGAGTCAGGTAATCTCATTTGATTATTGATTGAATAAATTTTGCTACGAAATCAGTTGTTCGTTTCGAGATAGTAATAATTATGCGAAGCGGTTCCCATCTGCAGTATTGTTCTGGAATCGTACCAAAAGCTTTTGATTTGCATCGCTACTCTCACGAAACGCCGAAAATTCGAGGGCAGTTTACGTGTAAAACTAAGTGATAAAATAAAAGTGATTGTGTTTTGATTTTGAGAAAATCAAACAAATTGGAAAGTGCAGTGCGGTAGATTAATCTTTTATCTATAATAATCGGTCATTGATACTGTAGTTGCGATTGATGCTGTTATACAAGACGTTGACAAAAAACCATTCCAGTCACTGATGTCGATTCAGCATTGTTAGGTATATGTGCCAACATGATTGTTACAACATCTCATTGTGTTTCAGTGCCAATAGGTTTTATTTCCTTGTTACGCTCTTTTGTTATTCGGTGGCTTACACAATAGTTTGCAGTTTGATGACACGAAAGAATCTGCACAGTGTTGACTTTTTTTGTATGGAAATTTTCTGGTTTTTGTTGTTGATATGCATATACTTCAAGCAAGACTAGAGAACTAACGAAAGTTGCTCGTGGTCAGATACGCTTGCGGTTAAATATTGAAGCTATGAGTCACAGATCTAAAATGCCATCTTAAATTTGGTAAGTTCTTTGCCGCATAAATCTTTAGTAAACTATCTCGCATGCGTAAAAGTCTGAAAAAAGATTGTTTGTAGATTAAGTACGGATTGTCAGAAAATTCAGTTTTATTGTCGACCACATGTAATAAGTAGGTTAATTACTGAAACGGGGGTAAAATATGAACCCGCTTGTATGAACCGAGGTCACTGCACCGATCGGGGATTTATTTTTACGCCGGTCTTCGAAGTAGGAATCTGTATGTCACGTCTAGACATGTAAATGAATTCAATGACTTTATTGAAATGGTATGTTGCATACTTAAGACTTTGATTTGAATTAAAAAAAGGTGTTTACGAAATGTTTCTGCATTTTATGCCGGATTTATACATAGGGACGAGCGTCTCGTGGACAAGACTCAACAAGACATTGGACGAGACTCAGCAAGACATAGGGTGAATTGTTTACTTAGGATATTGCACCATGCATCTTTCGACAGTTGTGAGCTGTTTTGTTCAGTTCAGTGAACGATGGCTGAGGTACAGGTTGTGGCTATTGCAACTGTCTGGTGTGCGTTGATTGATTTCAATCTGGGACACGTAAAGACATGTTTGAAGTCCCAGCGAAAAATTCGAAAATGTGAATGAGCACATGCTACCCTCTCGAATCCCTTTGACTCGATGCATAAAACCGACTTCGCTTCCAGCGGCTTCGAGCTACGACGAGACGGTCATAAACACTCAGGCACAGCAATAAAAGGATCATTATCCCTTCATAAAACAAACAAGAGCCGACGAGCAAACCATTTACACAAGCGTGCTTGCCATGAAAAAAACAGCCGAGAATAGACAAGGAGACCATTTACACACAGACCTTGTCTACATTTGACCTTGTCTACCTTGTCCTCGGCGAGAATGTAAATCCGGCATTAGGTTTTTAAAAGAATTTTCGGTAAATTCTTTAGAAAGAAGAAATTTTCCCTCTACAACGCGTTGCGTATCTATAAGCTGAAAACTTCATTCACATACGATGGGCAATTTTTTCCAGGTTTCTCTTTACCCCCTAATTTGACTGAGACACGTCGTTTAAGCTATGTTAGCTCAAAGGTTAGTTTGCGATCATGGTTGCATTTTCGTCCGTGGGTAGACTCGAAGCGACAATCACACACGCTAAACAGAAGTGTTGACTAGAACAATAACATTTTCAAAAGGGTAAATTTTTGAAAAAAACGTAAAGGCGCAGCACACATATGGCGAACAAAGTACTTGTCAAGTTACTTACCAAAACACTCGAAGACTATTCAAAGTCTTCATTTAAAAACCGTTGATTTAAGCGATAGACAATTTTTTTTTTTTTCCTCCTTCCTTCCACTCTCTCCATCACCTCATCAGTATGCACGGTCCGTGTGCATCAACGTATTATCAAACATATCGTCCTAGTACTTCCCAGATAATTAAAAATTGGTATAAGGGAAGATACAATTGTTATTAATTTTAATCACATTTCATACCTTAAGCTATATGATTGTCCTCATTGACATGTGTCCAGAGAAAAGTCTACAAAAAACTCTGGTATCTCCTTCATTAAGGATTGGTGTTTTTGATGTGAGATTTCAAGTGTACCTTGAACTCTATTATGTTTTTCGCTGATTTGACCCAGTTCGGCAATGAATTGTAATATGCGATAGCCTGCTGTATTGGATCCATCTTCAATCTATCTGTTCTTGGAGTTGTAAGAAATAAATTTCTAGCAGTTCTGGTTTCACGGTTAGTTATCTCCAACACAGTGCGGGGGGTGTTAGGCCATTTCAAATTGTTTCTCAGTATGTTAAAAATCAGTTTTCCCCTTTCAAAATTAACTAGTTGTTGAATATTTAACAATCCTGTTCGAGTGTACACAGTAACTGTTGGTGTTAGAATCGGCATTCTAAACATAATTTTAATTCCTTTAGAAATAAGTCTGCCAATCAACTCAATATTTTGCTTTGATGTCTGTTGTTTTATATTTTAAATCTAAGTACGCTATAAAACTCGTCCTATGTACGTTGAGAAAATTTTAAGGGTGTACAGTTTAAGTTTGCATGCTGTAGGTAGGTAGCATTTTCATTTCAGAAATTTGTTTACAAATATTCATACAGTGTACCTTGTACCCATTCGTCCTCATGAATCTGGTCTGATAAGATACATCTTGTCCATAGTTTCGTAGGCAAACCAAATCGGTTTGTAAATACCATCGCAGCCAGTACCAGACCTTTTCTCAAATCTCTTTGACTCGATACCAAAAAACCGCGCAAAATCCGAATGTCCCGGAACTAAGACGAAACCCCCATAAACCCCCAGAACCCTTCATAAAACAAGTAGGCGCCGGCAAAAAACCATCCACACTCTCGTCCTCGTCAGTTCTTGGCATGTGTGTGGATGGACAAAAAGAGGCAAAAATCGACGAGGAAACAATACACACTCTCCTACTCTGATATACTTGTCATATCTCGCCGAGAATTCACGTTAAGGAAAAATATTTATGTTTGCTTTTTCAACGATTTTTTACTCCGGAAAAAGGGTTTAGCTCAACTTTCAGGCGAAATAATAAATTTCTGCGGTATTCATTAAATAAAACACAAATTACTCATAATCACTGCTGAGTTTCAATTTCTGTTTGTAAAAATCCAGTCTTATTTTAGTTTATGAATTTGTTTAAATTAATATTATTTGCTGTTAAAAATTAGTATTTAGATAATTTTTCTAAGCTCATGTTTCCAATTTTGAATTCTTTAGGAAGAAATAAAAGCAGTTTTTGGTACTAATTACAGTTTTTGGTACTAATTAAATTCTATGAAAATATTTCGAGTAGCTAAACGGACGATAATGTTTCAATGACCTGTTTACATAAGGTGTTTCAACCATTTAAAACAAACAATTTCTTGACTCGTTACTACTCAATTGTTCTTTCGAAAATTATGGGAAAAAGAATTTTGGAAATACTCTTACTCATTTTACCCTTACAAAATAATTATTGCAATTTTGATTTTCTTTCCCAAATTTGATTCCCAAGTGTTTATCCCATAGAAGCTACAAATACAATCCGACAATACCAATGTAGCATAAATGCAATCGGCTCCCAAATCTGATCTGGAGTTCATCTGATGCTCTACAATTTGACGCATTGTTTGCAGGACTTTCGAGTAAGTTTTGTCTGAAGCTGGTTTAACCCTGATAGCGAGCAGTTTTTCCCCACGCTTTCTCCGTTAGCTTTTTCTCTTCTTCTTTTCTCCAGCATATCTTTTTTTCTCCCAGTCGAGCATTCTCTTTCAAAACTTTTTCACCGGTGGTTTGGTGATGCGCTTCTTTTTCTTCTTTTGAATGACATCACCTACTTCCTGAGACGTTTTTCTTGGGGAACCTTGCAAATGTGGTTGCCTTGGTGGTTTGTATCTGCAACACGCGCCGGTACACCATTCTCCGCCTTCGCTAATTCGCCCGGCAGTAAAAAATGACCTCAAAGGCCCCCTCCATACAATAACGCGCTGTCCTTAACGTGCTTGAATATGTTTTTTCTCACGCTGGCGGCTTCAAACATTTTGCGAAGAATAAGCTGACGCATCTTCGGCATGTCCACCTCAACTACCAGCTCACGCTTCATGCATTCCTTCCTAGGGAGTACACGCGCTAGTGGAAATTGTAGTTAAATTCTTTTCTCCGCCAGTCCGGACTCAGTGCTCTCCTGTGAATGACTCTTCGGAGTCTTCGGAGCCCTACCTCTAGAATGAATTTTTTTGGAAGGCGTAGATAAAACTAGTCGCTCTATCGATCCACTTTGATTTGTTTGATGGAAAAATAGTGTTCCGGACCCTTGGTCTCCTCGTAAAGTTGAAACAGTCGTTAGAGGTGCCTCTTTCGTCCTGTGCTGTCACTGTTGCGCCCAAGTTTTGTTGATCGTCTCTCCTATATGTCGATTATGTTGTATTCATCATCAGCGTTGTTGATGCTTGGGTATGTTGTCGCTATGATGACCCCGTGGTTTCCTTTGTAATGCAGGGACCCCACGCGAGGGTTGGCATTAGCCTTCATGTGATCTGAAGCTCAGAGTTAGATTGAAAAAGAAAACTATATTAGATTTAGAGTAGTATGTGAATAAAAAAAACAATGTGCTTATTCGAGTTTACAAGTAGATATTTGGCGTGTTTTTTTGCTCCGATACAGAACAGAATAGAACTATGCCACAAAGACAACGATCTAGTATGAAACAGCAGTGCATTCGCTAAGACTGACATAGGTTGCTGTATTTGCTGTGGTAGCACACAACAGGTGAAAATAAAGGGAGAAAATAACGAATATACTCTACCATAATCGATACAAAATAGAAAAAGAACTAACAGAAAATCATTTCTTTTAAATTTCTGCACATTATGAAGGCTTTTTCTAATTTCCTAACTACCAAAACATTCAACATAACCACGAAAAACCCAAAGCCACCTCACAGAAAAAAAGACAACTTCTCATGAGCTTTTCTTTTTTCTATCAGCACATTCTATAGTTCAGCACGTGAACTACAAATGAGGAATAGAATTCCTGGACTAGTGAATTCACTGGTACAGGAGTGTTGTTGTTTCCAATGCGTATACTCCATTCTATGCTGGATAGAGGAGCAAAAAAACACGCCTATTATGATATTAGTGAATTTTTTCCTCTAGTATCAATGTGGACATTTCGCTATTAATCGAAAGGTACGTTTTGCTCTGTTATAGTACTAGGCTTAAGATCAGTATCGAATACGTTTGATTTCCATTAGGCACAATAAAAAGCATAGCGCTAGCGACCTTAATTTTTATACTTTTAGCGCTACTTGCGTAGTTGATTTCGCGATTGTGATTAATGAAGCTGTCCATCTTGAAAAAAACCAATCAAAGGGCACTGTCAAAGGCTGAGTGGAAGAACCAAGCTGTGCGACTGCAATAAATTGTAATCGAAAACTTTTAACATTAGTCGCACTAGGAAACTACTTGAACTAGGAAAGGGATCCCTTGATCACTTGAACTAGGAAAGGCTGTTTTATCCGAACAGCCTTGTGAAAGTACTTTCGACGGACTTCAAGAGGATCATTCAGCTTATCAACAAGCCGGTTTTTCTCCGCTTAGTAATAGATTTTCCCTAAGCAATGCAGTATCACGATGCGCTCATGCGTGTCTAAGGGTTCTCCGGAGTCTGTTCGGAGGAGACCGGGGAATCTTAACTCTCTTATAGCAGGGATCCTTGCAAGATCTCAGAACCCCCTTTTTCAAAACGATTTTACTTCGTTTTTATTCTAAATGGATGAAATGCAAGGATTAGCCTTTTGTTTTATATATCGCTTGAATTTGGTAGCAAAGTGGAAACACTTACCTACCTATTATAATTTCTTCAGTTTTTAAATTAGCTTAGTTTTTATATTTTAATTTAATTGCTAATTCACTGTGAATTGCATTTGATTATCTTGCGATAAACAATTTGATACATTGCATTTGTTCAGGTTAACGCATGGTTTGCAATTCGCAGGATAACATGCATGACAATTTACGCATATTGATGGCATTGAATTTAAACTAAATTAATGGTTTGATAACTTTACGAAGATTTAGCTAACTTTCGAACTTTGTTGAGATAGTTTTAGATGCTTTATTTAAAGTCAAGAACTTGAATATTGTAAATAAATTGGAGAAAATTAAAACAATGGAGGTTTTCATTTTACACTTTTTTCTCTAATACCGGATTTACTATTCTGAAGCCATTGTCATTATATAACTATAACTCATATCATAGTAGTAGAGAGATGTTTAAGCTCTAAACTGTAAAAGTACTGAAATTGTTTGCAATATTATTCTTCTAATTCTATGTTTGAAATTATGAATAAAAGAATCTTGAATTAAAAGAAATCCGTTGCAAAATTTTTCGGGGTCTGATGTCATTGAATATGGGCAACTAAAGTTTGTTGTGTCTGTTAACATACCACTTCAAAATCGCTTATTGCCGCTGTAAGAAGCGATTGAAAATTCATAATACCCTTTCCTTAAAAATCTGTAAAATATATCTCGAAAATGTTTTCTAGTGAAATGTTTTAATGGATTCTTTTCCTGAATCATTTTCACTGGCATGGTCTGCCTTATAAGGATATCTTTATAATATGGCTTTTCCCAATAAATTATCGAATTACTATCCCTTCCTGTTATTATTGATGATGCAAGTTTAGATCAATAGTATTGTATACTACCATTCGAATTACAGTTTGTTCATTACAGTTTTTATAAGCCGCCTAAAATAACAACGTCAAATCTGTTTCCAGCATGCTTTAAACATACATATCAATCTGAACGTTGCTTTAATTCGGCCTCATATTCAATCAATGATTATTTTCATCAAAAGTTTTTCATTTCACTCGTAACCCAGAGAAATACGTCTGTGCAAATATTTTTTTTGTTGGCATCGTTTCAACAAATCGTATTGAGTATGAATTTGCAGTGAATCCGAATTGTCGTTTTCAAGGCTAGAACTGCAAACATATTTTTCTACCGCACAGACATTTCCCTTTCCGCTTGATAAATTCCAGCTATGTATTCCGCAGCAGCAGCACAAACATTACATTACACTTCACAAAACATAGTCATTGCGCCGATGCACTTTTCACTCTTGACAATGCTTGCTTGCTGGCTAGCTGGCTTTCTTTGTTTTTAATTCTCCAAAAGACACAATGTACCCTAGGATTCAAAATAGAAAGTTCGTAGGTGTGAATGTTTTCTTTCGTTATTATACACGAGTAGATTTCCGTTTTTTTTTTGTACAGAAACAACATCGCCATCAACGATAACGACAATTTCGCTGATGTTTCGGGAAATACGTTTGTTCTCGCCTAGGAGGAAAATTAGTAGTTCTCTTCTCCTGATTAATTAAGAGAAAGACTTTAATCTAAGTTTATTGTTTTTAGAAAGAAAGTACTTTTCCGTCAAGTCGTCAAAGCTTCCAGATCTGACTATTTTTATTTATGATGATCTAACTTTGTAATTGTTTGGATTAGTATGTTACTTTAGACTCGTCACGTAATTTGAACTAAGATATGAGCTGGCTCCTAGTCTACTAAATGCGTATATTATACTTCCGATATCGTCCCCATATCGTTTGGCTCCGGCCCAATATCTATTTTTCTTTCGCTCGGGGAAGTGTGCGTCCAAAGATATCTTTTCGAAAATAAAGACGCCGCCGAAGAGAACCACGATATATCTGACGAATCGTAGGACTCTTGGGATGCATTTTGTCGGTCAACTCTTAGTCTGATTTATAAACTGTAATTGAATTGTTGTCTTTATAAATAAATAGTTTAGTGACTCTGTCCGGTTAAGTCGTGAATCACGCATTTCAGAGCGCGTATCGATAGAATCGCGGTCGATATTCGTTTCGTTGTAAAGTGGACACCAGTTTTAATAATAGAACCTAGAGCTAATTGTGTAAAATGTGCCCCTATTAATAGAGTGCCAGTTGAAGTGCATGTCGCATGAAGTTCGTGGTAGTTGAAAAAGATGTGGAATTTCCCGTTTAAAGTGATATTATTTTGAAACAGCAAAAGTGGATGGATATGATTTCCTAAATTTAACACCGTTCTACGTCGGTAATATGTATGAACACGATTATTTTGAAAATATCTACGGATCTCTGAAGCAATGGAAATTGGTTGACGACAAGTAGTGCATTTCATTACTATCTTGTCAAAGAAAGTAAAATAATCAATTGCGCAATGGCTAATATACAGAGAACAGAACTTCCTGTTTATAAATCGAAGGAGTTAATGCATATAATAAAAATGAGCTGTTAACTTTCGAGGGAAACCGTTTTATAGACAAGACTAATGATTTCTAAATATTGAGTCAATGTTAATAAAATATAAAATTAAGAAGGCAAACCAGTGCATATATTAACTCATTTAGGGTTTTCTAGGTTAGGTTATTAAAGTGGGCTGCCGGGAACGGGGCTTGCATTAGGCCACCAATTTTGGCCCATTTGGCACCCTCCGCTGGCTTTTTAGAGCTGCCAAGTGACCGCTTCGCCAAACTAGATCAGCTGACTCAGCGTGACGGTACTGGCCACCTCTGCTAACCCTTGAAAGTGGTAAGAACCAAAAATCTTGAGGCGTTTATTATTTAGAGCCGGACAATCACAAAGTGTATGCTCGATGGTGTCCTCTTCCATCTCGCACCTCTTGCATAAATTGCTGGATGTCAGTCCCATTCTGTTCGCATGAGATGCGGTAAGGCAGTGCCCTGTGAGCAAGCTGGCCGTGGCTCTCAAGCGGTTTCTGCTGAGCTTGAGCAGTTTCCTGCTTTTGCTTAGATCAGGTGATGGCCATAATGTCCTGACCACCCTGCAGTCCATCCTGTTTTCCCATTCGGTAGAGTTTTCTAACTTCATATATATTTACCACAAGCTAACACTTTTAATTAGCTTCGCTGTTTGGCTTAGATAAAACAAACTTCTTATTTAATAGAGAAGCAAATTAGCAAAACAAAACTAACAAAAACTTGTGTAACATTTTATACTAAATCTTTCGAATGACGAAAATTGACGATGCCAATAGCATAAATTCACACACACGCTTAAAACAATCTGACATTTTCTATTCCACAATATTCATTTCAACCAATTTAAACTAAATGAAAATATAGGCATTCGTAGCTATTTGACCGGTCTTTTGGTTTAAGTTGTGTAAAGTCTAAAGTTCATGCTTGGAGCATTAAAATCTTATAACAATTAAAAACGCTGTCGCCTACAACACGAAACTGTGTTACGCATACTTGTGAAATTTTCTCCTTAGGTAGTTTGAGCGGCTGCCTCCTCTGAACAGACTCCAGAGAAAGCTCAATTAGGCACACATAGGCTAATTGTTATTTTGCATTCCTTAGCTCACAATCATTCTTGAGTGGAGAACCACTCCGATTCTTTAATAAACAGGGTGATCTGCTTCAAGTCCACCGAAGCTTCTTCGGTTAGGCTTGCGAAGAAGTATGAGACAAAGGACTGCTTTCTTCTTCCAGCAAGGGCCGAGAATTTGGACAAGAGATGAAGAGATGAATTGTTTGCTCTTCCTTCTGGCATTTACAGCTCTGGCAGAAGTCGTTGTAAGGAGCATCTAGCAGTATGTCATGCCTGCCAAACAGAATATGTCTAATTAAAACAACCACCACTACGCGGAGGGACTCTCTTCCTAGTTCAAGTAGTTCCCTAGTGCGGCCACTGTGTTGCGATCGCCCAGGTTAGTTCTTCCACCCCAAAGTTGATAGCATTTTTTAAGTATTTTTGTCTGTTGGTCAGTTTAACTGAAGCCATTGGAGTGTCAATCGTGAAACTGCAGAGCACAAGTGTATCAGATTTTGCAAGTTCGTCTGCTTCTCAATTCCCCTTAATATCCCTATGTCCTGATAGCTAAAATAATTCCACTATCGAATGTCCCAACATCTCGTTAAGAGATGTGGGGCATTAAGAGAAGATATAAACTTCAGTACGGGGCACTATAGCCAGTTGGGTGAAAATCTATAAAACCACTCCGAATATCTGATTAAATAAGAGCCAATCAGTCGGTTTGAATATCGCCTACACTAAAGCTTCAAACTGATCAATGAATAATATACTCCAGATCACTCTATCGTTTAGTTTGGAGTATATAATCCCGCAGCATCTATTACTAGGGATATTTCCTTTGCCCATTTCTCTCATTAGGATCTGGGTTTAAAACTCTTGAATCATAAATAGTTTAATTGCTGTCTGCTGAGAAGAGATATACCCTGCATGGTCCAGGCTTGTTATATTTCAGGAGTCCCGCTATTTATTTTTATTGCTGCGCATTTATACTTTCACCTAACTTGCTCCAGTTTTGATTCGCCCCGTCCTCGACCCACCGTTTATCTGTTTATTCTCACCTGTCAAATTACTCGAAGGGTTGAAACAACACTCGATGACTGGTATCAGAATTTGTAATGATGCTCTTCAATGTTGTTATCGTACGAGAAGTAATCCAGAAGGTTCTCGCTATTTAATTACAGAATTTGAATTGACATTTCTAGTTATTTCTATCAGTTGCTAAGATGCAATATGTTTTCGATGATGTGCATGCAATATTCTATTTCAGCCAAGTGTGTGTTCAGGGCCATAATTCCAGAAAGATCAAGAACTTGTTGCTTATCTTCCTCTATTTTTCATTTAATCCTAACTACTTATATTGTGGATGAAATATCTACCAACTACACCAACCCCTGGCATGTAAAGGGTTGCAGTACTAGTTTACGTGTATTTACTTAAGTTTTGTGTTTTTCTTAATGATCCAGAAAAAATAGTTCCCAGAGTGGATAGGTTGAATTTAAACTTCCAATGCAAACATGGTATCCGAAAATGTTTATTTCAAATATAAAATCCATTTCTGCATCGTAGCCAAATATATAATGAGTCGCCAAACAAAGCTCATCTATTTTCTGATGTATTTACTCTCTTCCCTCCAATTACGCAAAGCCCATCTCGATCCCCAAGTGCAATTTAAACCAGAAGCCTTTACATCTTCACATTAATGCAGACACTAAAGAAAAATAAATGTTGCTCACATTCAACCCATCAAAAAACAAAGGAGCGGCATGTGATCCCTCTATCGACCAGTTACTCTCACTTCGATGATGTCGATGGTTTTTGAATCACTTATTAATTCCAATAAATGAGGTCTATACCCATGAATGAAAAACAGTACGACTTTCGCTCTTGTCACTCTATTGCGGACTTGAGGACACCGGAACCCTGTAATTTTGGTGTTGATATTTTAAAGGCTTTTGGTAGAGTATGCCACCCTTTTGGCTAATTGATCTTCATCATCAAATGGATTGAGACTATTCTCCGGTCAACACGTCGACTCACTGACGAAAGCACCCTTAATTTCGCGTACTCTTTTGATTCGTTGGCTGAATTTTACGTATATTGTACTACGAGCAATCGAGATCGTAGTACGTAATCATTAAACAGTGGCATTTTATCAATAATCGCCTGAGTTGAAGCAAATTGTGCTTCCAAAACTCAATGCTGACGCATATCTAACAAATTTTCTGCTCTCGCCACTTATCAAACCATTTTTGTCGGTACGTTTAGTTTGCTGACATGCTCTCCTTAAAGATATTAAGTGTTAACATCTCCTATCAACTTATTTATGAATATATTATGTTTCTGTTCATGCGAAAAATGCTTGGTATAAAAAATACTTTTAAAAAAATATAAGAAATACTTTTCTCCACCTGAGCTAGAGCGAATCTACAAAACCCACCTTAGGTCAAGACTTGAGTACAATTCCCATGTTTGGGCACACACTGCACTATCCGCCTTAGATAAAGTGCAAAGAAATGCTTTCAAACTTCATGACGGTGAATCTATCACTTCTCTTATTGAATCCTATGAGCACGGAACAAACTAATACATGATGCGGATACCCCTGTGTGCCATATCCGGCGTGCTAGCAGCACCCTTTCTTATACTCATCAAGTCGGTGGCAGTCACACCATTAAATTACATGAGCTCTCCTTTCCCAGAAATTATGAGTGTCTTTCCATAGCTCTCAAGTGTTAAAGCGTAAAACACACAGGTACCTCCTTCACTCTCAACTTTTCGAACTTTCCAGAAAACTTTGAGTTGGTAGAACCAAGGCTGTGTGTTAGCATCACGGAGTTACCCCTGAGCTCTGGCATCATTTTAAAACAAATGCATTTGCCACAGTTTATACTATGCAAAACCACAAATTTAATCCAACAAAATTCATTTTCACACTTTGAGCTTCAAATATCTAGTCTTGTATTAAAATCGTAGTTATTTGGCCCGTACTTTATTGCAGAAGCGCATTCATCTTTCTACTTTTTTGTACCCTTATTTGTTCGCTATCGTAGGTAACACAATATCGAGCCAATGTTCCTTGAAAATTGCAAAATGTAAATTTAAATGACTTATGATCAATTTTTACTATGCTGTGGTGTCAAATAAAATAAAAACTGCTTGAACATATTCATAAGGAACTCACCCTTACCCAATTAATCCTGACATAAAATTGTCTCCAATATATTTAGTACCTTCTAGCTCGTGTGATTTTTTTTATGTTGTAAATTGCCCAAAAAAATTTCAAAGAATACCCGTGTCCCCAAACCGTGATGGATGATTTATTTGTGCTTGCTAAAAAAAATCTCCCTACAGAACATGAAAGTCCCGTTAGGAATCCGATCTCACATTACTGCAACCCTGTCGTTCTTGCTCACCTATCGGAGCCCACTTATTTCAGAAGCTACTACAGCTGTTTGGTCGAAAAGACAATCTTCCATTTGCTTTGTGCGCAATATTTCTGAACGCCACTATATGTTTGGACTGTGCTACGCAGTATCGTGACAAAGACAATCGCAAACTCCAGGTTGGACCTTAAACTGACTGCACGCAAAGAATGTATGGTCAGTATCATAGCACTCCCATTTTGTCAAGGTACCTTCTTAAATAACTGTGTTACCCCTCTGTGGTCACGGTTTATCTAAGAGTCTAAAAGACCTATCAGCCCCGCAGTCCAGCGACCTTTGTTGCTTGCCTTCCAACGTTATTGCCAAATCTGGAAGATTCGCGTACGTTCGTGTCTATCACCTCCTCTTTTATTTGGCTCAGAGCGTATCAGGTAGTCTTCTCTGCGTTCTCACATTGGTCGATTTATCGAGATTACTCCCGATGCCACCAACGCGTCATTTCACCACCTCTACGCTGGCCGTTAGCGTTTATTTCGGAGTTGAAGTTTATAAAACACTATGTAATGGCACTTGTTAAATTCTTTTTAGAGTATGCTATTTATATTAGGTTGCTGCAGATGAAATGGCCGATAAAGTAATAAATTTTTAAACAGCTGTAACTTTTTTTTAGACAATTTATTTAATCAAAGTAAGTACCAATAGATGCAACACACTTTTCCCAACGACATACAAGTACATCTATTCCAGTTTTGTAGAAGTCCGAGTTTCTGGTTCGAAGAAACTCCTCGAAGGCATTTTTGACAGCAGCTTCATTATTAAATCTTTTTCCTGTCAAAAAGTGATCCAAATGTTTAAAAAAATGATAATCAGTTGGTGAGAGGTCTGGTGAATATGGAGGGTGAGGAAGAGTCTCATAGCACAACTCGTTTAATTTTTGGACCGTTGTTCTCGATACATGAGGTCGTGCGTTATCATGAAGCAGTATCACTCTATCCCTGTTGAGAAGCCTAGGTCGTTGGACTATATATTTCTGATGCATTTCATCCAGTTGAGCACAGAATTTCTCAGCGTTGATGGTTTTGCCAGGTTGCAGGAACGAATAGTGGATAACTCCAGTTACAGACCACCAGACAGTTACCATTATTTTCTTTGGATAAAGGCTTGGTTTCGGCATGTGTCTTGGCGCTTCATCGACATCTAGCCAGGCCGATCAGCGACGATTATCGTATAAAATCCACTTTTCATCGCAGGTCACAATTTGGTGCAAGAACGGTTCCTTTTTGTTGCGGGAGAGAAGAGAACTTTAAATATCCATTCGACACGTCATGTTTTGCTCGGTAAGATCATGCGGAACCCATTTGTCAAGCTTTTCACTTTTCAAAGTTGTTGCAAGTGGCGGCAAACTGTCGAATTGTGAACGCCTAATTTCTCGGCAAGATCCCTTATGATTTGGCGGGGGTCAGACTCCACTAATGCACGCAGCTCGTCGTTATCAATCGATGGTCCTGGGTGTCCACGTGGCTCACTTCCAAGGTCCATATATCCGGATCGAAATTTTTCGAACCACCGCCGAGTGGTTCCTTCGCTAACTGTATCAGGCCCAAATGCTCTGTTGATATTCCTCGTTGCTTCCGTTGCGTTGTGCTCTAATTTAAATTTGTATAGTAAAAGTAGCCATTTTTGATTCACTTCCATGTTCGCTTTCTCTTTTTGTTTTTACGATCACTATGAAGTGCCAAAAAGAAATGACTCCATAAACCAAGGTAGCAGTATTGATACTTCAATATGTCATATCATTTGTGCTGCCTTGTGCCAACATATTTTTTATTACTACTATTGTTATATATTATATTTAGTGCAGAATAAATAAATAAAATATGTCATATCATTTGTGCCGCCTTGTGCCAACATAATACACTAAAATTGCAGCCAACTTTATGTCATTGCTAAATCGGCCATTTCATCTGCAGCAACCTAATAGCTTCACCGAATATTATGTTAGTAGCATTTGCCAATGACGATGCTGATAGTCATCAATATGCCAGCTCATTCAATAGCACTGTTTTTCAAAACTGCAAAATATTTCCTAAACCATCTAAATATAAAAGATAGGAAGTGTCTCATGGTCAAAGTATAAAGCAATTTGTGAAGCATGTTGACATAATGACGTAAAGCGTAATACCTTCAACGAATGTTAGCAATTATCCAATAATAGGGCTTACTGAGTACGAAAGTACGAAATCTAATACTAAAACAGTATGAAATCTAGTAGCATCGTGGCACGTGCAAAAGAGAAATATATTAAAATGATAATATCTCCACAAAAAGCTTAAACTTCCTTATATGGCCCTTTTTACACCAAAAACATTTTCAAAAAATTGACTTTCTATGATTAAAAAACAATTCCAACCAACTAAACAATGTTTCGATTGCTGCATGAGTGTAATTGTTTTACTTCTTGTCAACTAATTGGCATTTCTTTAAACTGTTTCTTGCGCTCTTAATATTTTTAATCCATAAATTAATGGAAAATGATTTTTTGTAGTTATCCTTGCAGCGATACTTTCTCAAAGTCTCTTGTGGTTATGTGTAATTTCAAATGTTTCAAACTAGTTTAACATTTCTACTACATACTAACGGCAAACTAAACGATTCCTACCCAAAAGAACAAATTAGCCTTTCGATGTCCGAAAATAAAGTGATTTGTTACGCAAACTAAACGCATGTCCTGCGATATATTGGCGGCCTGCTGGTAGGACGAAACGACGAAATTTTCTTGTCAAAAGCTTGAAATATCAATCAAAATTATATTTGGTTCAACCAGAATAATCCCAGAATGATGATGAAGCCATCAATTTGCTTCAACAGCAATGTGATTCGCTATGGCAGTTATTTTTAATAAAAATCTTAGTTTATTGAGTTTCTCTTGTTTGATTTCTTACTTATTACTTATATTAACAATATGTCCAGAATACAGCAAATCATTCAATTTCAAATAAATATATTTAAGCCAACCGATTATCTTCCTCTAAATTTCTTTCTAAATCATGATGATTTGAAATAAATACAAAATTTTGAAAATTCCTACATATCAGTTCATTAATATTTCAATATTAATGAGCTTAAATGTCATCCGCCAACGATGTTAGAATTGTGGCAGGCAGTTTTTTTCGATTCGCACCACAGAAAAGACCTATAAACAACGACAAAAAATGTATTTTTGTATCTTCATCTAAAGGCGCGCTTCGCGTGTGATCTATTTATAAAAGCTTCGTCTCGTTGCTCAGCTAATAGACAAAATCTGATGATGTACAAAAAATGTCGCAATATATATCATTCACGAAGAAAAAATTTACAGTTTATAAATACTAGTGCTAAGTTTAATATAGGCAAATATTGCAATGGCAGTATTAAAAAATCAATTGGTTAAAATAATACTTTCTCTTAGCCTTGGGTGTCAAAATGCTATTTTATTGAGCATCATGACTAAAACATTTATATGTACCAGAAATTCGCTCACCATTAATCATTCAATATATCATAAAAACTTCAAGAGCTAATGCGTCAGAAAGTTTCTAGACGATGCTAATCTAATACCCTTCAAAGTAATGTCAATTTCACGGTCGATGCGCATGTAAATATTATCCACAAATCTCATGATATTTACCATTAAATTAAAACTAAACACTGAAATGCCAACAATTGAAGTCAAATCAAAAAAAACGTAAATAACAAAGGTCGAGAGCTTCGTCATATCCACGTTGTATTGTCGGGTCCATTGTCGTCAACCACTTTTTCATCGCCATTAACATCAATATCGTCAACTTCATCTTTATCTACATCATCATTGAAGCTATCATTTGCGCTGCTTTTATTACCCATATCGTGGTCATTGATGTCGCGACAATGAACAAGAAGCAACCAGAAAATACTACGAAAGACTGTAAAAAGTGTAAAAGTAGCCGTCATTACGACGTATATAAATTATTTACAACAAAACTGATTCCTCCGTTGGTTATCTCGAAAGTAGGACAATTATTCAAGCCGCATCGCCTGGACGAATACTTTAAAAAGATTTTCCGAAACTACGGAGCGCCACAGGCTGTTATTGTTGCCGGCGACTGTCGAGATAAGAAGGATGAAAAACGTGATAGAAACGACACAAGAAAAGGAAGTGGACGTTTTCGTGATCCATTACGTATTCTATGCAAATACTGTACAATCCGAATAAATTTCATCCGGTAAAGATTACGTAACGTTAAGATATAGGTAGTTATACTTATCTTTAAGTATGTTTTGAATTCTTTACTCAAAAAAGTACACCCCAATTTCAATGAAATATCGAGAAAACTAGTCATGATTTTGACCGTTTGTCTGCAAAGTCCCTGAAGCTGACTTGATGGATTTAGAACATAAATATGAATTCAACATCTTGTCAGTAATGTTATTTTTCTTTGAATTGACCGCATAAAGCACATTGCGAATGATTTCATAAAATCCATTTGATATGAAATATTCCAAACATACTAATAAACCTAACCGAATTCTTTTTCAGGTATGAACTGTCGCAGGACCTGCTAGAAAAGAAAATTGAGTTACTCGAGCGCAAATACGGTGGCCTGAAGGCACGCAATGCCGCTATCACAATCCAGCGTGCCTTCCGGCATTACATGATGGTCAAGAAATTCGCATCGATCACTGCAATGGTAAAAGCCGAAAAACGTCTAAGTCGGCGTACTATGATGGCTGGAAATAATACGGTAAACATTGAGGACGGTCCACCCTCGAATTCATCATCGTCAGCGTATGGAAGCGCAATCATGGAAAATCATACAGATGCGGGCCAGAATCAATCTCCGCATCAGCCACGAGTTTGTGCAACGTAAGTTTCCTGGTCTTGTTTATTATGACTCAAAACTGATATGCATTGTTTTATTTTCTGCAGTATCACTGCAACGCCTCCTAATTATCATTCTGGAAACAATCGTGTTCCGCCCACAAGATCGATGTCATTACGCGAACGAAGACAGATTGATTCGAGTCCTATTCCGCGTAGCCAGTCGGGAAATACGTCGCCCATGCCACCTGCATCGTCTTCAGCAGCATCGTGGTCACAGACGTCTATGATTAGCGGTGGAGGCTCAATATCCACGCACCCGCACGTCAACCTATTACACGCCTCGGAGCAGCACTACTACAGTACACCTTGTCAACAACAAAGCCTGCATTACCAAAGTGCGCAGATTCCTTACCATGCAGTTCACCACGACGGCAGCTTTTCATCGCAGCAGCTAGATTTATCGTTGAATTCTTCCTGGGTAAGTAAAAAAAGTGATCTAGTATAACAACAACGAGCTGATCCATGGCATTGTTACCAATTTTAGAACTCGCACTCTCCACATACGCCTTACTACACAGCAGCTCAAATATACATGCGGCCACGAGGCACAACTCCAACAGGCAGTGGCAAGCGAGTACCACCTGAGGTTCCAAAACGCACATCTTCGATAACAGCGCAACAACAACAACAACAGCGGCAAACTCCCCCACCTCCGATGCTAATGGACACATCGCGCCATTTAAGGCCGAATGGTCTTTGCAAGACCTCGGAAAACGGAAGCTTAACCTCGGTGCAGAGTTCGGGTAGTGATAGCAGTGCAGCTTCGGCTGAACGTGTAGCAAACTGTGATCTAGGGTCGGACCGTTCGAACTCACCGCAAACCTGGAAGCGCGGAAACGCTTTGAATAGTTCAAATCAATTTGCCCAGTCACCCGACCATCTGATCATGATGGCCTCGCATCCAAACACTTCGTCGTCTGCGCATCATATAGTAGCGGACGAATGCTCGAGTTCGCATACGAGTGCAGCTCAATATGAACAGCACGAGCAAAATGAGCAACTAACTGCCGCCGCAACCACTCCACAGAACTGCAAAATTTCAGAAACTTTGCGAAAACGTCAGTACCGAGTCGGTTTGAACCTTTTCAATAAAAAACCTGAAAAGGGGGTGACGTATTTAATCCGAAGAAGCTTCTTGGAGGGGACACCACAAGGAGTGGCACGGTTTTTGATTTCACGAAAAGGATTGTCACGTCAAATGATAGGAGAGTATCTGGGCAACTTGCAGAATCCGTTCAACATGGCTGTCCTAGAATGCTTTGCTGCTGAACTGGACTTGTCAGGAATGCAGGTCGATGTGGCACTAAGAAAATTCCAGGGATACTTCCGCATGCCTGGGGAGGCGCAAAAGATTGAGAGATTAATGGAAATTTTCTCACAACGGTACTGCCAATGCAACTCCGATATTATGGGCCGGTTTCGATCAAACGATACGGTAAGCAATAAATACACTTAAAAATACTTAAAAACTGTTGTTTTTTTAAAAATAACTTTATGCTGACTAAACTCCACATTTCTAGGTCTTTGTTCTTGCCTTTGCCATTATCATGCTAAACACTGACCTGCATACACCGAACCTTAAACCAGAACGTCGGATGCGAGTCGATGACTTTATAAAAAATCTTCGTGGCATTGACGATTGTCACGATATCGACCGTGATATGTTGGCCGGAATTTATGAGCGCGTTAAGGCGAACGAATTCAAACCTGGCAGTGATCACGTCACCCAAGTAATGAAAGTTCAGGCAACTATTGTCGGTAAGAAACCGAATCTTGCATTACCGCATCGTCGTCTAGTATGTTATTGTCGCCTCTACGAGATCCCTGATGTCAACAAGAAAGAACGTCCTGGAGTGCATCAACGCGAAGTTTTTCTCTTCAATGATCTACTTGTTATAACGAAGATATTCAGTAAGAAGAAATCTTCGGTGACCTACACGTTTAGGAACAGTTATCCATTATGCGGGATGGTTGTTACTTTATTAGATGTTCCTAGTAAGTATCTATTGAATTTAATTGATTTGCTTTTATAATACGATCGTGTAAACCTTGAATAATGCAAACTTTGTATTTTGTAGATTATCCTTACTGCATTCGTCTCTCGCAAAAAGTAGACAATAAAGTTTTAATAACTTTCAATGCACGTAACGAACACGATCGATGTAAATTTGCTGAAGATTTGAGAGAATCGATTAGTGAAATGGACGAAATGGAGCAGTTACGAATCGAGGCTGAACTTGAACGGCAAAAATCATCTAGAGGTGGAAATCGTAATGCTACTACGTCCGAAAATCGTGATAGTGGTGTTGCTGATGTCGAAGTATGTCCCTGTCCGTATCAAGCACAGCCAACCACCGATGCAGCAATGCCAGGAGGACACGATCAGGCGGCACAATTGAAACGTAGTGCACTAAGTAATAGTTTATTGGACATGCATGAACAATGTAAGTATGTACTGTATTTGTTGTTTAGATTACTGGTCTATCAGAAACCTAACATTAAAGAAAAATGTCATTGAAAACATAGTTTTGTCTTAAAAGTGGATTATCAACGAATACAATGTTTGATCACCGATTTATTTATTTATTTATTATTTATTAAAAATCCGATTTAACAGGCTAATGCCCAGTTACAAAAAAAAAGAAATTTTTTAAAACAATCAGAAATGAAGTCCGAAGATAACTACCAAGACACACTTAGACACAGAAAAGGCCCGTTTTGATACAACGGTTAGTGTCTATATCGTAGCCACTATATTCGGGGAACCATCTGGTTCATTTATTAAACTGTGGTATCCTCTTCAAGTCTACGGCGAATAGATCAGTCTGACTTGTGAGGAAAGATGCACCGAGTGATACCAGTCTTCTCCTCGCCAGACACTGACACATGAGATAGAGGATTGATTGTTTCCTACAGAAATCATTAAACTGGACGTTCAGCCGTTGCGCATGTCACCCTATGAGACAAGTCCATAGCGACCCAGAACTGCCTTGCGATCACGCTGGATGCTTCCTCCGCCTAGGACCCCTTAGCGTCTTCGCGGTATGTTCGCCTAATGGCTAGGCTGATGATAACATCGGTTTACCTGTTGATAAGTGACATAAGACCTCTTGTAGCGAAGTACCAATCTTCAGCAGCTCAACAGCCTCACAATTGTCCTGAAAATCCATATCTCTAAGTACCCAAATTAATTGTATTACTGAATGTCTTGACATCGCCCTAAGAGATTTCACGGCATTCTTCGGGAATCTAATGAAGGAATTAAAAACAGATAGAGAGAAGTAAAGACGCTACTAAAACGAGCAGAACATCTAAGTATAAAACCGGACAAATGCGAGGCCTTGGTGGTCATATACGCAATGTGCTGGTCAAATTTGAACTTTGGATCAAAGAACACGCCACATAGAAGTTCCGTACAGCGAGTAGGAATATATTAAGAGAGACTTTTTATACGTATAGGACATTTAATGACATTTGGATATGCTCAAAGTAAGTGAATTTTCGGAGCACCAGTCGCACTGAGTCAGACCATTTTGGATTTAGAGGCAGCCGCCCGTAGATTCAATTACTCCGAGCACCTTGAAGTCATCTCCAAACATGAAGCAGTGAGAACGAATAAAAGATATCATTAATTTAAACTAGATAAAATGATCGACCAAGAATGGAGCCCAGCAAAACTTTGGAAAACGGACAGAAAGAGGAAAAGTGGTGGAATGCACAGTTACAGCATAGGTATGACCAAAAATATAGGATGAAAACCAAAACAGAAGAAAACCCGGCACCTCATAACCTCCAAGATTTGCAAGAAGAATTATTTGACTGACGGAATCAACAGCTTTTGAGAAGTCGGTGTATACCACTTCCACTTGTTTCTGTTGGTTTAAAGCAGAAGCAAGCAAAGTAGGAGCAAGGAAAGGATGGAGAAGGGGGAGTTGTAAACAATTTTTTTAAGAATTCAACCAAAAAAAGCAGGAAAGTGGGACATTAATTTGAACTGCACCATACTTATGAATGGAGCCGGAGGAGAATCTGAGGTTGAATATAATAACAAAGAAACACACAAGGACGATGAAAGTGACTTGGCCAACTGATTTAGAATACCATCATGACCACACCGACATTGTCATCAAGACAATTTCTGGAAAATATGTGTGAATGAAGGACAGGGAAGATGAAGCAACTCGTAATAATTCGCAACGTGAAGTTAAATCGCGTTGTGAAAAGAAAGAACAAAAATATCTTGCAAGAGATCGCAAATATCTCGTGAATTAGAAGCAATAGTATTATCAAGGAACATAGAATCGGAAAAACGATGGGAATTTTTTAGGGAGCAAACATAACACCAGAAGGGTTTTTGTTGATTACAGCATATACAGGACTCAATGCTTACACAGCAATCGCGGATAGGCTGATTGTTGGCAATTTTGCTGATGGTAATTATTTGCACAGCAACTCGCTATAACCCAGAGTTATGAAGGACTTATCTCTAGACAGGGCCAGTCTTCAGTAAATATACCATATGCTGAGATATTACCGCCGCTATAGTAACCTGTTGAATGTGCGAACATATGGGAGAGCCAATACTGACTCGGCCCACTATCTTGTTAGGGTTGTGTCCTGCGCTCAACCTTCTATCATCAAACGACCAACAAATCACACATAGATAAAAATTAACACAGGAAACCTAAAAATACCTGAAACACTTTACAATCAGCCAGTGATATTGCAATATTTGAGGTTAACGTTCAGATAAATTATGCTTGGCAGTATCTGAAATGCGTATCGGTGCGGTTTCAAATATTTTAGGTTCCAGTCGTATCAAACTGTCAGAAGGACTGCTCTGACTATAACTGTAAGCTAGCTACTGAACATAAGAATGTTTCTAATCTAGCTACCGAACATAAGAATGCTGCTAACCGAGCCAACAAAAATTGCGATATCTGACGAGAGGAGAAAACTCAACTCGTTCACTGACGGACACTCGCTGCTACTACAAACCATCCAAGAAAACGTCTATGTAATCCAATGTCTCAAAAACAACAAGTCGCCAGAAGCGGATGATATACTTTCCAAACTAATCAAGTATGGTAGCGACCGACGGCATCACACAGTTCGTTAGATAGTAATGATAGCATGGAACAACGAAACTGTTCCAGACTTTTGGAATCATATATGGAAAACACACAGCGCTAACTAAATGATCATTTGTCATAAATGATCATTTAAGTGTTGTGTGTCATATGATAATTCTGACTAATCATCATTAAATGATCGAATTATCAATCATTTGCATATTACTTAATGATCGTTTAACTTTGATTTATTTTTAAAGTTGCTTTTTGCATTGAAAAAAAGAAAAAGAACTTTTTTGAGATAGAAAATTTAAATTCAAAATATTTAAATAATTTAAAAGTAGTTCTTGCGCGGTATGTACTCCAATTTCGTTAATTAGAACATAAAAGAGGCAACATACCATTAAAACATTTTGAATTTCTCCATTTTTCAAAAACGAATTGTTTTGGGTGATAGACAGTCAGTGATAGTATTCATCATTTACATAAGGGCTGTGTGTAAGCAAATATTAAATTACTAATTTAGATATAAATGACCATTTGTAAATCAGCAATTTAGGTGCCATTTTAAAGTGATCTGTCCCCTATATAAAAAATTTAATGCCAAAGCAATTGGGCACCATCTATAAGTTCTGTCCTTCCAGGCCGGATAACTCTATCCTCCCGTAGAATAATTGTTTCATATCAACGAGGCTTTGCTCCAGTCAAATCTGGCGCAGATTGTTTTTTTTTATCTGCGGCAGTCGGCGGAAAAGTTTCTAGAATACAACCTGAAGCCGCCTCATTATTTCATTACTTCAAAGGTCGCCTATATAGCGTAGTCCGACAGCCTGACAAAACTGACAAGACCGACAAGGTCGCCCATAACGAAATGTACAAAGCCAGATTAAAGCAACTAGATCACTTTCCCGGCCCCGCTCCTGTGTGCTCATCAATTTGGCGCTGGAAAAAGAGCCCCGAAATATCAATGTGAGCATAAGGAATACCATACTTATTAATTTCATCCAACTACTAGCTTCCTCTGACATAATGTTTACAAATGAGCGAGTTAAACTTGCCTTAATAAAATACCAAGCATCTGGTGAAAAACATAGAATTCTATACAAATGAATGAAAAATGAAATATATGGTGACAACACTGGGAGCGAAAACTACCAAAACAAACCATCATGCCGAACGCAAACGAAGCTCACACCTGAAATGGATAGTAAAATACAGGTTCGAATAAATTCAATAATTTAACTATATGAGGCCGAAATTATCTGAGGTCGACAGCCGACAATACCCTCGATTAGACAAAGCCTACAAAGCTTTTCTCAATCTGTCAAAACTTTTCTGCTATCTAGCGAATCCAATCCCGGGATCCCGGATCCCGGGATCCCGGCCAATTTCTGGTCCCGAAAATCCCGGGATTGATGATTTCTAATCCCGGGATTTTCGGGATCAGAAATTGGCTGGAATTTCGGGGCCGGGAGTCAAGCATTATCGGCAATCAAGTTACAGCAAGACTAGAAAAGTGCAAATAGAATCCATATTTAAGAGAAAACAATTAGCTCACATCAAAATGCGTAAAGAATAGAGCAAAACAAACCGATGTAACAGTTAACAAGAGAATACAAAGGGGTTTGTAAATAAATAAGTATGGACTGTTTCGCATTTAGTGCATTCGTTACATCGAATGATTTGCGGAAATTAATACTAGCGAATGCATACACAGATTTACCAAAATCCTTAACAACAATCAAAAAAAGGTTGTTGGCTATGCAAGCAGGATAAAGAAAATAATAAAAAATAAGATATAACAGGCTACTATCTCAGGTGAACGGTTCAGTTTGATGTTTGATGAATGGACCTTGACTGCAAATAGGGGCTATATAAATATAAACATCTACTTAGTAAATTCTTACTGGAGCTTGGTGGGAGTAAGAATATCAATGACAGCTGGAAACTACCTAGATATGAGTTTAATGTTTCTCTAAGAAAAGATATTGTTACCATCGTAACTGATGGGTCAAACGAAATGCGAAAAGTAGGCAGACTAGTTGGTACAGAGCAACATATTTGTTTGGCGCATAGCATCCACTTGGCAGTTTGCGATGTTCGCTATAATATGAGGTCCATTCCAGATTAAAGTGATTTCCCGATAGTCTGAACGACGACCACGAAGATTTGGATGGTCCTGAATCAGCTAACTACGTTGAAACCGGTCGCCTGCAAGACACGCTAGATCAGACGAAGGACATCAGCACATGCATAAAGAAAGTTCGTTAGGTAGTTTTATATTTTAAAAAAGCTCCAACGAAAAATAATAACGATCTTTAAAACTATGTCGGATCCAAGCAAGGCATTTAACTGTCTCCTTTAAATGGATTGTAAAACAAGATGAAATAGTCTCTTGACAATGCTCGAATAGTTTCCCATTTTGAAAAATAGTATACATTAATAGGCCTGCAATATTCAGACCAATCAGAAGCAACAGAGTTTGATTCGATTCAGAAAATTATTGAAGTTTTACTCCCTGTAAAATTGGCTGTGACGGCCTTTAGTCGCAGGCTTGCAAATTTATGCACTGCTAATACTTCATCAAGATTTGTATTTAGGCTGTTAGGAGAAAAACGGTCTATTCTTCTGAATGCTATGAAAATTGCAATATTGGACCGAATAAAAGAGAGTCAGTGTATCGAGTTATCTGGTATGCTAAGGTTTCTCCAGAATCCACATTGCACCAGCAAAAATAAAATCTCTATTTTTGAAACCAAGCAACGCAAATATTAAAAAAAATACTTCAATGATCTAGATGCTGAACCCTATGCTTGGTAGCCAAAGAAATGAAGAGAACCCATTAGATACCCATATTGAATCAGAACAAGGTAGTCTTCAATTAACGCTACAAGAAGAGCTGCAAAAGTATGAAAGCAATCAATTATGAAATGCCGCAAGAAACTAATCTAATTAAAACCATTGCAAAAGAAATGAATCTTTCGAAAGTGGTGGCACTTGCATAGTTTGGATCAGGCGTACCAATATTTCTCGACCGTTTCCGCGGTGTCCAACATCGGGAATAAATTTAGAAGCAGGCTTGGAGACGATACTTTAGATGCTTTGCTATTGCTTCAATGTTACTTCCGAAAAACCCAATGAATTTTAGCCGAATTTTTTATATGTTACTTTATTATGTATCTCAATTCTAAGAGTTTTTAAGTGTTTTGTTGTTGTGGTTTTTGGTCGTGATTTTTTGTTGTAATTTTTAAAAGATGTAATTTTGAATATCTGTCTTCATATCGTCAACGTTTTGGATAATTAAAATTATTGTTTTTATTTGCATCAATAATATAAAAAAGTAATAATGCAATTTTTTATACAGTTTTGAGCTTACTTATTGTTGTAGTTTTGAAACGATGGCAAATAATATAATCTGTTTACTAGAAACTTGACTTATTTTGTTGTGTTGTATTATGAATTTCAAATCCCGGGATCCCGGGATTTGAGATTTTTTAATCCCGTAATCCCGGGATTGAAAATATGGTTCGGGATTGGAATCCCTACTGCTATCACCTCTCCGTAAAGTATTCGTCGGAAACCTGTATATTTAGCAGAAGAAATTGCGAACGCGTCCATGAGAAGGACTCTCCTGTCGATTTCCCCTTTAAATATGGCAAGACCGTTCCGCCACCTACTGAACAATGATTTACATGGAGTGATATCGTGGTCGTGAGGTCACTGATCAAATCAGACTCAATAATCTGTGGTGGGCCGAGCACTTAGCTCGTACTGGTGAGGAAATAGCTCAGTAATTTTGGGCAGAAAAGAGGCCATTCTGCAAAAAAATCTAAGTGTAGGATTTTCAACGGAAAGATGATTATTGTAGAATGAAAAACACAACGTGCGGTAAAAGTTATTAAAAGTCAAAGTTTTACGTGAATTTTAATTATTTTATTTATATATGTTATTCATATTAATAGTTTTTGAAATATTAGCCTTGAGAAAACTTCGACGACATGCACAAAATGCATTCTGATGAAAACAGCCCATAAATGCATCGAAACTTTCGAAGTTTTCTTTTCGTAAAGACAAATTTACTAAAGTTAAAGCTTAAACATAAATAGACAGGAGTGAAATAGTTGTTACCATTTCATATTGTATGTTCAAAAATGGAGCTAAACAATTGAGGACCAATTACTATTTCCGACAAACAGAATTTCGAAAATTCCAAACTACTACAAACTTTGGCTTTATTATTCTTTTCATTCATTTGCATTTTCACTCATATCAATAAAAAGTATTGTTTCCAAAAATATAATCGTCAATTTATATTGTACGTAAATGCATCAAAATCCAAACAATTTTCTTTACTTCCAGTTGGCAATGAAAAACCTCAACGGCGTGGCAGTGTAGGATCATTAGATAGTGGCATGTCGATATCATTCCAATCAACATCAGCCAGCACAGCGTCAAGAGAAAATGCAGCCGTTGTCGCTGCAGCGGCAAATGCAGCTGCGGCTAAAATGCGATTCCCGCCACCAGTACAAATGGTAGCGGGAGGACAACACGCCATGGTTCATCCCGGAAACAATGCATCAAGTGGTGTTGTTCACAATTATCAGCAGCAACATTCAGGCGCCGGAATGCGATTACAGCGCGAACGAAAGCTATCCAGACAGGACGACGGCCGTTCAACGGAAGTCTAAGCTCATCTAGTTCTAGGTGAACTTGGCTGTTTCAAAAATGAGGGAATCAAGATGTATAGTGATATTGCGTACGTTACTCCTAAGAAGCGTATTGTTTAACAACTCGAAAGATTAACGTTTGAGTTTTTTCTTCGAAAAATCGATTAGTGCATAGTGTGTTTATAACAATGTATTGTTTTTTGTTATATATTTTCCTTGTTTGCAATTTTGCTTATTTGTATGTGTATTTTAATTTAATTTGCTACTCAAATTAAAGCTTAAGTTGTACATATTGAAGATCGAGATGTAAATAAAAAGTGTGGGATATCAGATAAGTGGAGATGACGAGATGAACTTCGATAACTTTCTCTTGCATATGTTTTTGCGATTTCTTTTTGTATGTATGCTTTCCTCTTAAAAGCAATTGTTTCCTTAGTTATTTGTACGGAAATGGAAAGACATAGAAATATGCCAAAAATTGATTAACAATGTAAACAATAATGAAGAGATAAGACTAACGTAGTTTTACACCGAATCTGAGGGTAGCAGCATCACATTCTACTACGTAGCGAATAATAAAGCGATAAATACTTGGACTTGGAATTTCATCTAGTGTTGGTTGGGAAATTTTGTGTGCTAGTGGAGCAAAACGAAAATATGACAAATTGAACTCGTACCGCACGATAGTATTTTGAAATAGCTTCGATTTTCGTTTAATAGGTGCATAGGTTTGAATTGAACATATTAGATTTTGTATTAGATTATTTATGAACACATTGGGCAAATCGAGCTAAGCAATATTCAGTTAGAAATAATGCAAAAAAAATTTTAAATTTCAATCTTTGGAGATGAAACTCGAAATGTACTAATATGTAATTACAAAGTTACAAGTGTTTAAAAACCAGTCTAGATATTTATAAATAAAAGAAAATCGATGTTTCGTTGATTCAAGTCATTCTGCATAAATAAATCAAATCAAATCAAAAACGGAAGCAAGCTATGTAAGTAAGTTGGAAGAAAGTCATAAATAATTTAAATTAATAAGTCCGAAAAGTTAATTATGTGTAATTAAATATGTGGTACCTCTCCATTATTAAAAATAACAATAATAATATTGCTAAAAGTTATATGAAAAAAAATATACGAACTGATTGTGAGTTATAAATACAAATTCTTGTTTTATTTAGTTATTTTCAAAAGCAGTTCGATTGATAAGTGACTGTTTAGCTATAGATTGCTTTGCAGTTTTTATCTATAAGAGGATTCTTTTTTCGAACACGAATAAGAATTTTTTCTCTTGCTAAAAGGCCAGTTTTATATCGTATATAAGAGGACTGTCAAGATCATGATTTTGCATAGAAGGAGTTTGGAGAAACTAGAGCGGAATAGATTTGATAGGCTGACAAAAGCTATGCTGGCTAACAGCAGGCATGAACAATTTTTTGCGTCTTGATTGCTGTTCGCTGTGAATATAAGTGAATAATCTGACTTCATCGAAACTTCACCTTAGTGATGCGCGATTGCGAGATGATTGACTCCATTGTCTCGATTGTTAAAACATCTCGATGGTTTTAACTTGGTCTCGATGGTTGCGTCGATGTTGATGTTCAATCGAGAGAATCGAATAGAGCATCTGGCCATTGTAGCAATCGAAACAATTGAATTAAACATCACGCAATCTACCAATTGGGTCGGTCAAGTGATCGAAAATCGGTTGCCGGCAATCGAGTCAGTTATAAAACACATTCATTTGGCGTAGCCAGTGCAGAAATGCTCAAATATTTCGAAGCCAGTATGATAAATTTCGGTAGTCTTGATGAGTTTCAAAGAAAATTAGTACATAAGTTGCCCAATGATTATAGATGTCGAATTTTAAAATTATATTGTATATATTTATGTACATAAGCAAAAAGAATCAGTGCATACATAATTCGATCGAGCTAAGATTTTCGAGTTATGTTTAGGTGTATAAGCAGTAAGTTCAGGTTCAGTTACAATCAAGATATCTTGAATCCTTTTGCGATGGCGAGTATTTTACGGATTTTTCAGGTACTCCTTCGGCAAAAAGAATGGGAAAATGGAATGGAAAAAAAGTTTTGATAGAAGTAAGTATGCAAAATGAAAACTAATGTTTCATGCTAAGCTATGGTAACGCTTTGGAAATTCCTAAGATTATGTGGGTCCAGAGTGCCTAAAATTGACCCAGAATGTGCTAACTTTTGCCAGAAATAAGCATTTGCGTTTTTTATGCATATGTGGACAATCCTCTTGCTACAGGAGGCACATGATGAAAATCCATCAAATTATCGTCTCTACTGAAAAAGTTTAGCTTTTCTAAAAATAAGGCGAACGATTTATAAATTTAATGCTTTATTCACCCTTTCGTTCTAAAATTTTCGAAATTCCGCATCACACAAGAACAGTTACCCTTCGGCAAATTACCTATTTTTTGAGTACAAGAAATTTCAAAATTTCAATCATCAGAACAAAAATGAAGAATCACCTAGCAGGTTGGTATTAATGTAAGCCAAATTTAACAAAGCTTTGGTCGCAAAATTAGGATAGAGTTGTCAATTACAATACAATGAATTCGATCATTTTCGCACTTATACCAATAAGTTTTCAAGTTGTAATGTCGCTCCATTGAGCACAAGTAAAATATCATTAAAGTTTGTAAAGATGGAATTGATAACTTTGCAGCTATCAAATTGAAACGAAATGAAACTATGTAAATGTGAAGGAAGTGTACGGTAAGTAAGAGTTGCTAGCAAGGGACATTTTTATTATTTTTGTACTATGAGATGGCTATAATGTAAACATGCAGCAAATAATTTTATCAGAAAGACTATTTTTTCCTTTAGAAACTGGATACGTTTCAATTTCTTGGCATATATCGAAATTTCGGGGGGTTTTTGCCCTATTTCTTAGTGTTTATTTGTAAGACCAATAGTTTGAGAATCGAACACAGCAATCGAATCCAATAATCGGACCCAACAATGGAGATGAATCGAGCACATCGATTGCTGTCTCAATTGTTTTGTGGCATCGATTGCGATTATCTCGATTGTTAACACATCTCCGACTCACCTATCTCCTTCAATCAATGCTTTTTTTTGACGTTTTGATATGATTGAAAAACGATTTGACGTGATTTATTTGATGCCCGCGCTGACATCTTAAACATCGTGTTGCCTTTATTTATGCTTTGGTCTCTTGGCGCCTGTTCAACTTTAATGAATTATTATCCGTTGGCTTATTCGTTTTAGCATACGATATCATTTCCATTATACATGCTTGGTCAGATCACTTTCTCCAACACCAGATTGAAGAGGAATCAAGAAATTGCGATGCATTATCTTAGACCGTTTGTTAAGGATCACTGGTTGCTTCCAAGATGCCACATACTAACACTATTCTTAAAAAAAGTCAGGTGAACAGTGAATGTTCAATCGAATGAATTATTTAGAAATGGTAAGCAAATGATTTATTGAATTACGAAGGTTTTATTATGTATAAATAAAGGCGTGTTTAGTTTCAGGTGAAACACAAAGATATCTTTTTCCAGCTTTCAAAACCAAATATGTATTTTAATTCAAAGGCCAATTTTTCCTTTAGAAGCAACATATATTTCAATTTCTTGATAGATATCGATATTTTGACGGCAATGCGCTCTCTTCTTCAGTGACTACGAGTCTAGATAGACTCTAAAGAAATTTTATATAAATTGTACAAACAGTATGTCAGTGCACTGTAACTGTAGCTACTTTGTGAGAGAATTTTTATCAAATTTGTGTTAAAGTTATATTGCATTTTTTTTTTTAAATTATTTATTGCTATTGAAATTGAGGGCACTGAGTCTCGAGGTACATTGAATATAGGACTAAATGTCAAGAACAGGTGACCATCGACGCTTTATATAAAAAAAAACCTTTGTCCAGATAGAGATTTAAGTACAGACATTCCAACTCCAATGATGCATAGATTCTAATCTAGATCACTCTAGGCCAATCAATCACTGTTTTCAATAATCGCTTCGTCAAAATCAATACAGATTGCATCAAACAAAACGCAAAAGCCAAGCAAGAACGTAAGGTTATGGTAAGTAATAAAATTAGCTGCAGCAGATTGTTTTTGACGAAAAGTGTATAAGCTGCTTTTGTTGTTTCAACGTTTACATGTGTATAAATTAGCGAGTCGGTTTACTGATTTTTTTAGTGAAATTAATCTAATACTGGTGGTATTTATTGAAATCATTATTTCAATAGAAGGAAAACAATACTTGAATTACTTTTCAAATGAAACATAAGTACCCAAATGCAATACCATGCTGTTTCCACGTCCAAAACTATAATCTATCCCTAAATTTTTGCCGAAAAATCAGCAAATGCATGGTTCAGATAATATTACACATGCACATTATGTAAAAATCACTTTAGCGGTGACTTAAAATAATGAGTCTGAATTATATGAGAAGGCTGCCTAGCATGTGTAGCCGACTGGATAGAGCGTCGGCTCCCAATGTTTGTGTTGTATGTAGTCACAATCCAGCAAACCACATGCAAAGTAAAACCCGAATTGGGTTGTAGTGGGACTATTTTGATGTTTTCTGCAGTTTTCTGGATTATTATTTGACTTCGGTTTTTCTTCGTGGTAGAGTCGGGTTAGCAAATCAATGATTAGCTCAATTGTCTATCAAAATCGCATATAAGACATTTGATGTATTTACTTAAGCGCTATTCATACAGATTATGCGATTGCACATTGAAATATATTAATCAGAACTGTCGTTTTAAGTATTAACTACGGACACAATGGCAAATGAATTACACAATTCATAATTCACATACATACCAAACTAATTGTTATTTTTTATAACATGGAAAATGTGGTGGAGAGGGTAATTTCGATATGTCTACTTTAGGTTTCAATTTGTCGCTGGTCGGTAAATTAAATTCCGAGGATGAAGATCCCTCCTTATTGTTTCCCGAACGGCACAACTTGTATTTTCTGGAGTAAATATTCTCATATGCCGAAGATTCGACAGATTCGTTCTGCAATAAGTTATAGGATGCAAGAATTTGCATCTTTTTATTTTTCATACAGGAACAACCAGCGGTTAGGTTGGATATGTTTAAGGGTTTAAGCTTAGATTCTTCAACCTCTGGCTCAGTAGATTCAGGATTCGCGATTTCGTTTTCAATTTTCACGTGTTCGTATTCAAGTGTTTCTTCAAGCTGATGTGGTTTTCTGTCCATGATTTTTGATTCTGAAAGCATTGATAATAACATTATACATATCCTTGTGAAAACTTCGGAAGTGGATAACTTTTATCCATACTCGAAATGAAACATCTCAAGTGAAATAAACCCTGAAAATTAATATAACTATCATCGGTTTTTTTCCGCTTACCTGTTTCAACATTATTTTAACTAAAATTTTTAGGATTAAAAATTAAACGTTGCTTTAACTTTTCTCATTTTTGAGGAAACAAATCGTTAGTGAATTTCGAGTAACTAATGCATGAATTATGACTTTTATAGGCATGCTAATATACACACAACGCAGCAGGTCTGAAATATCAAGTATTTACCCGTTTTATCGCGTAATTTTACAAAAGTTAGCATTGTTTTTAAACCATGTCGAATGATATATGTAGTCTATTAAATATAAAATAGCAATGCCAAGAATAACAAGTACTGGCTTTTTAAAGTGTGTGCGATGAAAAAATGTATAGTTTAGACTTTATGCTGCAGCAATAGGTAAAAAAAATAATGGTGATATAGAAAGCCAAATTTCATGGCTTGAAACCAGAGGCTACGATAACAATTGTTAAATAACCAAAAACTGTTCCAGATACTGTTTGAAATATTTTCATAACTAACAATTCGTCACGAATTTATGCTCGCACGATACAATTTGCATCTTCCTTATGTGTTCCCCTGTATATTTTATCTGATTTAAGTTTGTACCTGGATATTTTTATGGGAAAGTTAGCAATGTTTTTCCGATTTTAAAGACAGTCATTTAAAGTAATATTGCCAATTACTGTCCTATATCCCATTCCCTAAGTTGCTTGGGCGAATCGTTCATGGTCACTTGCTTCCTAATGAGCAACATAAATTCATTAAAGGACATTCTACGACAACTAATTTAATCGAATTTATCAAATTCGTCGCCTGTCCCTTGGACAACGGTCTACCAGCCAATGCGATCTACCTTCGCGAAAGCATTTGACAGAGTGAACCGCTCAGTGTTGTTTGTTTGTTTCATCTCCTGGCTTTATTCCTACATCCATAATGAAACCTACAGGTTGTTTTTCATTCCTGTTCTTCCTCCCCTTTCTATCCTAATTCTGGCATTCCCCAAGGTTCTTCTCAATTTGCTTATAAATGACCTTCCTTGCAAATTCAAGTTTGATTCTCTTTTATATGCTGATGACCTTAAGATTTTTCGTGTTGCCACTTCACATAATGATTGTAGTTATTTACAATCTGATCTTTTGGTTTTAAATGACTGGTGCTTTGCGAAATTCCTTATTCTTCATATTTCTCAGTATGCCGTGATATATTTTCCCAACAAGACCTTTGACTTTTTTTGGCTGGTAGTCTTTTGGAGCATGTAGATGAACATCAGGAACTTGGCATCATTTTCGATCCGAAATTAAATGTGTCTTTTATCGAGCATCAAAGGTAGCTGATATCGTCCTCCGCTGCTCACGCTTTGTGACTGATATCGACACGTGTATTCGTGTTTTTATTTCACTGGTTTGCAGTATTGTTGAATATTGCTCTCAAGTGTGGTATCCTCGTTTCGTTTCATTGTATAATGCTGTTGAATCCGTTCAGCATATTTACTATTTATGTTCTGTACAAGTTGAATGCCCCTTATCATCGTTATGATTAGTATTCCATTAGAGTATTCTTTGATAAATGTATTTACAAATCCTTCCTCCTGTGGTTGATCGCCTGGTAAGAACCCATTCGCTTTTTAATACTCCCTTTACTCGTGTAATTATTATATTATTATATTTATTATTTATATTTCAGCGCAACAAAATTGTGTAAAGTGAATTACAGCAGTGCGTTTTAAAGTACACTTCCGTAAAAACAAAACTAAAGGACGCAAAACCAAAACACTAAAAGTATCTACAGAAGTTCCTAATCGTAGTTTGACGAGCTAACCGTATAAAATTCTAGCGTGCACTTGATACAAACTTTCAGTTTATGATCGATGAAAAACCTCAATAAAATTAATATCCCTTTGGTTTTTATACGACATAGAGTGATCAGTTCCCACCTTAAAACATTTAAAACAAAAATTAAAACAAAAATAAAACAGAACATAAATTGCCAGAGAGCAATTAGACACCTCGGTCTATTAGACCTTAACAAGTCTAACAAGGCAATGAATTGATCATTGCTGATGAATTGGCAAATTATTTGCATCAGACGCGCGATGATCACTTCGTTTGTATTGCGCAGATAAATACTTTCCCTCGACCAGGAGTTGCGATTTTTTTTAAGTTACAAATAATATGAAACATTTATGGAGAAAAAATGACAAAAAAATTTCCTTCCTATTTGGGTTAGTAATAAGGTCTTAACATATTGTATGGAGGCTGGTAATTAGTTACAAATCAGCCAATCAACAGACGAATATTACTTTTTCTACCTTATGAAAACTTCTACTTTATGAACAATCAAAATACATCGTCCATCTTAATATGTTTAACTTAGAGATTATAATTTCGTTTTCTCTAAATTTAACCGATTAAAAACATACTTTACCTTGAGAGCTTTTTTCGGGCACCGAGTGGTACTTTGATTCGTTCGTACTTGATTCTTCGATATTCACCAAGGAAACGTTTGGAGAGATTAATAATACATCACTAGTTTGATCTTTTTCTACTGGCATTTCTACTTTCTCCGATGATTTCGATGGCAAACCAGTAGAATATTTTTGCGTGGTTTCCGTGCAAGATGATTTCGGATAGCATGACTCCTTAGAAGGTTTCACGAAGTATGAAGTAGTATCACCACTGGATGCGGTTAAGCAGGCTGCATTATTCGACCCTAGCTCTTAATTATCAAATTAGCAGGTTTAAAATTCAATTTCAAACCGCACTATTGAAATTTGTACCTTTGACTGTTTCTTGGTCTTGAACAGGCTTCTTCATGAAGTAAATATTTGTTTCGGAGTGACTTGCTTTGATTGTTGGTTCTTGATTTCTCCGGTGCGCTTTACGTCTTGGAGATACTTTTAATTTCACAGCCGTGGTAAAATCTAGATTGCCTTTGAATCGATGATTGGTTTTCATTTGTAAGTTTTTACTGAATTCAGTTTCGGGATCGGAGGTTATTTGCGGATTTCTGCTCTTGGATTTAACTCTAAAACCTTTTTTTCGTCGAGAAGACTCTACATCGACCGTTAAGAATGAGCTTGGACTTAACGAGTGTGATATCGTGGGGCTCTTAAAAGTATAGTTTGAATGTAGTTCGCTTCCCGCCGTCGCACTTCGTTCTTTAGGTGAACGTGCTTTGACCGGCGTAGTCGGCATGGAATGGCTTACTATTGAAACAGAAGTGGATATAGGAATTATAAAATAAAATCAAGATTATATGATTTTTAGTCGAACAATAGAGCCTAGTAAGACGAATATTTGTGCATCGATTTAATCGCGGATTATTACCTCTAGAGCTTCCTTCGGCCGCATCTTTTTTGCGAGGCATATCATACGTTTCCGTTCTTATCGTTTTTCTACGGCGCACTATTATATCCGAGCTGTCTTCTTCTAAAGATACTTTTTCACAATATTCATGGAAAGTATTCGACTTGGGACCTAATTTAAACATAAAGTTGAATAAAATTGAAAATCCAGCTTTGATTAGCCATGAAAAATTTTGCATAAGTTTCTGATCAGCTATCGTTTAGTAGAACAATCCGTCCCACCTCCTCCCAAACAAAGCTTACTTATTGTCGATTATCAACCAAAATGTACTTAACGATGTCAGTTTCAAAGAACATCTTTTTCTGAGTTACCTTCCATTGTCTTCCCAGTTGACAAAAATTCTTTGATATCTTGCTCCAGAGCTCGCTTTTCTTCATGACTGAAATTTTTCGTGATTGCTTTCATAGACGATGCGAAATCTTGCCCAGATTTGTTCCTGTTTGATTTTTCGTATTTCGGAAATTTTTCAATATTCGGTTCACGAGCGTATGAAGCTTTATAAGGACATATTACATAAGGTTCTTTTCGATATGATCTTACTCTAATGGGAATGAAAGAAGCTCACTTATTTAAAAAAAAATCATTTTATATCATCATAAAGTTAAAAGCACTTCTCGCTTAAGGCATCCCGCTTAAAGCTATAGTGTTGTATACCTAGGTGACTCTTCCGTACGAGCTTGCTGAAACCTTGTATTTGTAAGGGATTGCTGCAATTCCTGGATTTTAAGAGAATATTCTCTTGCCAATGTTTCGTGCTGTTGTGACAGCTTTCGCTCGGAAGTCAGCTTATCCTGAAAATGAATAAAATTTATCACATGAGCGCAAAAGGCCTTCAAGCGCACTACATCGAGCTCATACACAGTGCATGTTCCTCCAAAATATATATTACCTCAAGTTCCTTGATTGTTCTTCTCAATGTTGACATATCATCATTCAGCCGAAAAGTTTTCCTACGTTGCGTTTCCAAGTCTTTTTGTGTACAACAAAGCAATTCTTCTAGCGAACCAAAGTTTCTGTCCTTCGGATTGGTATTCATCATTCCTTCCTGAAGTTGTCTTACTTCCTTTTCCAGCTGGGAAATAGTAAAGCAATAATTATCATTTTACTCGCAGTTCGCAATACGCGAAAAAATGGTTACTTGGCATCGAATGGACTTGCTCTCTTCTAGTTCCGCGTTCAGCTTGTCACGTTCTACATCAAGTTTTGCTATCAATTCTTTCGAAGCTTCTAAATCTACTTTAGACAACCGGAGTTCGTCGTAATTTTGGTCTAATTCTGCTTGTAATTCAGCAATTTGGGATGATAGTAGCGAAACCTACAAAAATTCAGAAAGCGAATGAAATTTGGATTGACATATAGTATGACATAATTTGCGGTCAAATAAATCACACGAGCCAAATAAAATTGATGTATGCACAGTGCGCATATTAAGAATTTTTTGATGTCTGTATTTTTTCGTAAAATATTGTCGTTTTTATGATTTTGATACTTATTACAGTTCAATCATTTTAAAATACTGGCTATAATTTTACTAATATTCAAATACAGTATGCCCAAGCATAACATATCCTGATTTACGAAGGCTTCACAATTATCAAATTATGAAGATTTTAGTTATAATTTCGTTGAACTTATAAAGTTAATACTAATTTCAAATTTACAGCTGCTAGAAGCTTCAGGAGAGCAAACTCGGTATGGTTATTAAATAATGAGTGTTGAATTTAGATTTTTTTTGAAGATAAATTACTTTTTGTTGGTTTTATTAAATACCATGAAACTTGTGCTATTTAGATAATTAGTCCTTTGAGCTACGTCATACGATTAAATAATAAATAAAAAACGATGAGACGAGATTTTTAGTGTATCTAGCATATTTCAGTTAACAATTGATCGCTTCTACTATCACCTTTTAAAAAAGTAAATAAGTATCATATATATAAAGATTCAAAAGACCAGATATCATCAACAATTGCTCTAATTCATATTCAAAAATTGTTCAATGCTACTGTTGAGATATGGAAAAACTAAATAAACTATTCAAAGTTATTTAAGATTTATTGTTTAATTTTTTTTCGGGATCTGAAAGTATGCAAAAAATTTTTTAAAGTTATCTGGAATTTCGTTAAGTAGTGAGATAGGTGTGTGTAATGTATAGATATTGGCTACTTTTGTTTTATCACTTATTTTATCACTTATATTTTTGTTCGCTATTTTTCACATGGTATTTAATTTTTTAAGTTTAGCGAAGGCCACCTTACGAATTATGATAGGTAATTGAGTCTTATGATTGCATCGGAATAATTTGTTCATAGCTTTAATTGCATGAGTATTTAATATAGAGATTAAGATAGTTTCTCTTTATAAATTCAATAGTAGGGTAAACTTTGGTTTGGATTTTCCTACCACAGTCGTACTAAGATAACTTGCCGCTTATTAGCATGCCTAAATATTTTCTTTTGTTGGCCCTTGCTATGAACTGGTTATTAATAGAAATATCTATTTTTGTATCATCTCTCTTTTTCCCTTTGAAAATCAAATAGTGTTCAAATAGTTATTACATTTATTTAAGGCATAGTTTACTTGTTGTTTCAATTCATTAGATTGTTTACGCTGTGTGTGTACAGTAAATGGAGAGTTCGATCTAGATTGGAGCCCTGGGGAGTACCTATGTGTCCTGAAGAGTACCTATGTTGATATTTTACTCTCAGTGGCAAAGCACGCTATAAGCTTACGAAAGATACAAATCAGGAAGTCTAAGAAGCGATCATTCCCTATGATTGGGAACAACAACAACTCCCTCTTTCCAAAAAGGAGTTGTTGTTTTCAATGCGTCTGCATTGTTCTGTTATAGATAGGGGGAGCAAAAAACACGCCTATTATTGAATAAACTTTGTTTTGCTACTCACAGAAGAAATGGAAAATGAAATTTTGAACATGTTAAATAGTTCATATGAAAACGAACTTTGCCAATGTTCTTGTCGAATGCTAAAGAGCTGAAAAAATCATTAAATTGATGTTTTTATATGAAATTAATTAATCAAACCCTTCTATTTAATCGTCTTCATCAATGCGTTGTATTTACGCATTCAATTGCAATTTCAGGAAAAATCCTAAAATGCTCGATTTTAGTGCATTTATGATTTTAACTGCACAGTACATTTTTGATTTTATCCTTTTTTATTTTAACATATTATGTATCTACAGATCCAGTAGAACAGCATTAACGTCGACTCAGAGGTGGTGGAATCTAATACCTGAACTTTTCATTCAAATACTCTCCTTGCAATAGCTATCTTAGATTTTTTTCTTACACTAAAACCTTTAAAGCTTAACCTGGCTATGCCCCCGGACGAGATTTTTGCTATGCCGAAGGACGAGGGGAGGGCTGAATCAAGGAGCTCTAGTTTTAGTCTCGTTAGTACTGAACATAGTGTAAAAAGGCGTTTAGACTATATACTGTTTGTCGGCAGTATCTGTAGTAGTAAGCCGGTTCCTAATCTATATTGTGAATGTGCCTAATCTATATTGTGGATGTGTGTTCTGTTATGGATAAGAGAAGCAAAAAAAAAACACGCCTAATACGAATTATAGTTAAGGGGTTTACAATTTTTACATTTCTTTATATTAAATGCCCATTTATTTCTACCGGACAAATTTTACATCCGATTTGCTTTAGCATGAGTTTTGGTAACTGCTAATCTATAAAAATGCAAACACAATGCTAACTCATCCCACTGATTATGCTAATTTGGATTGAAGCATCGAATTATATTTTCAATCAATTTTCCAATTAATCATTTGGGATCTGTTCTACTTTTGTATGGCTTCGTAAGCATGCAAAAATATAAAGCGGCTACTGAAATGGTCAACATAGAGAAAACACGCTCAATATTGAGCCACAGCGAATACTTGTACTATTAAGTTTTAACTAATAATCACCCTGCTAAGTTGGGTACTAATGTCACAAGTTGCCAATTATGAACTTAATCATTTATTTAACTTCTTTGATATAATTTATCAAACGCTTTTCGATGCTATCAAAATAAATGCAATACAGCCCCAATAATCTAAATGAAAACTCATATGTTATGAACGGTTTACATTGGTTTCACTTTTTCTCAGAAAGCATATTTATGAAAAAGTTATTATGAAAAAGTTTATTTATGAAAAAGTTTTACTGGAAACCGATTGATACAATCGATTGAAAATTGGTCTCCGCGCAATTCATTATTCAATTTTTCACTTTCATTGTGTATCTTATTGATATTTTTTGTATCTTATTGATAGAAGAATTAATTTTTCTCATGAATGTATTCAATGGTAAATAAGCTTTAGCTTAATAGAAGAAGAATTCGTGACCGATAAATTTTCACTGAATTATGACTATTTCGTTTGTTCTGAAGTTAAAAGCCAGGATATTTATTAAAGGATCATCACTTATTAATATTCAGGAGTAAGAACAATTCATTAGTGTGTAGATCAAAAATAAAATCGATAGTATCATACTCAAGCCAAATATAGTTTTTTCTCGAAATTAAATTTATAACTTATTTTTTCACTCACCTGTTTCTCCAATTTGGACATGCAATCGTCTTTTGCTGCTAGCTCTTTTCTCAAATTATCTATTTCTGTCTGAGCATCACATAATTGTTGTCTTTTTGAAAGTAAGAAAAAAACAACCATATTGATCCAGAAACAAAACGAAATTTCAAACTAAAAGATCTAAGTAAAAATAATATCTAACTCAATAAGAAGAAATTCGGCAGTTACACTTGCACTTTCTGTTTGAAAGTACATAATAGTAAGTTGATATTACAGAAAAGATCTTTAATTATTACTTGTGCTCAGCTGCTTCGTTTTCTAGGCTTTGATTGTTTCCTTCAAGCAAAACTGCATCATGTGATAACGAACGATAGTGTTCCAGCATTTCTTCGCGTTCTTGCTCCTGAAATTAATAATTGCTTAATATTTTGGTAAAAAAATTTATATTATAACTATTTCTGGTTTTGTATCAAGTTCATTATTACTGTTAATTATTGAAAACTAAACTAAATGAGAAGCTCTGCACACTTAAGTCACAGTTTAGATGGGAGAATGGACGGTTTGGCCGCATATAAAACAATGAAACGGATGTAAGATATGTACAAGTCAAAGACCGTCAAATAATTGAAAAAATCAAGTTCAATCGGTTGCGGTCGGCCATGCGTTTAGCTAATAAGAATGAGAAAGATCCGGCTCGGAAAGTCTAGGGTGGTAGGATTATTGTAAAAAAGACGACACGAAGCGATGGCACATGCTGTGGAGCGATGTCATACGCATAGTGGAAGAACATTTATTTTTATCTCATTATTTTCAATGATTATATTTAATAATTTTCTAGGATTATTTCCTTACATTTTCACAAGCACAAGGCATCTAACTATAAGTCTTACATTAGCTTCACCTTTGTGAGTTAGATTCATAATTTATGGATTAATCAACCACATACAACACCGAGTTTTCGGTTGTTGCGCCGTCGAAGATGATGAGACATCACCACTGTGGGGGTTTAGTTACTAGCTGTTCTTATCTTTAACGGTTGAAAAGTTACGGTAGCTATTTTCTGTAAATTTAACGAGATTCTTAATTTTTTTCCTCCTTCGAATTTGTTCAAAAATTGCAAAATTCCAATTAAATAAAAATGAAACTTGCAGATTTAGTATAATTAGTTTGTAATTTACTATAATTGATAATGTTTATTAAATTGCGCTGCTCAACGATCTAAGACGGTCTAAGACGTTATTTTTAACAAGATTTGTAGACTTCAAAATATTGCGTTCACGTTATCCAAAATAATTTTAGGGATAATCAACTATTTGATTTTGTAAATAGTTTATGGGACTTTGATCATTGTCCACAACAGTGATTAAATTAAGTTTAATAATACTGTACTATATCGCTTTTTTATTTATTTTTAAAGGAAGATTATATTCATTTTATTTCATTTTCAAAAAACATTTTTTTACAAAACTGGGAAAACTGGTAGTTCGATTCGACCATTGCTCAAAATAATGAAAACTATTCAATTATCACACAGATTTGAGTGGAATGTTAAAAGTTTTTTTGTAGAAAAAATAGAAGTCTACCATAAATATGACTATATTTAAAAAATATATTTCAGATGGCAAGAATCACATCAAAATATACATTTCACAATTTTTTTAAACTAAGTAATGTTGGAGTACTCCGCAAATATCAATTGCATAAGTTTGAAAGACTAAAAGGCCGAGGTGTATTTAAAAAAGAAGTTTTAATCACTCTTCTTTTTGGAAGTGAATGTGCAAGATGATGTGCAAGATGTGCAATAGGTGTATAAGATATAATAAAAGCAAATAGTACTTTATTTAATTGCAAATTTAATGGAGTCTTCAAATTTGAGGTAGAAATCTGATTTTACTAGCCATTGATAAGCAAATTGTGATGTTTGGCAAAACTATTAATTTCCGAAGAATTTAAAAATCCTAATCCGCGTTCTGTTTATCCATAAATTAGTAGCAGTATTGTGGTTAGTATTTGAACTACTCAGTATAATTCACTCTGTATCGTATAGTACAAGGGAAATAACAACTTTCATAAAACTATCTTGTGGCATGTGAGGATGAAAGGTTACTTGAAGAACATAAATACACCACATATCAATTACCTTCAAAATCAGTAGTTCTTCAGCTCGTTTCACTTCTTGTACATATTGTTGTAATTGTTGTTTCAGTTTATCCACTTCTTTTTCCGAGTCCTTGAGCTTTTGTTTTACTTGACGTAGCTCAGCTGTCGCTTCTGCCAAATCATTTATCATTCGACTAAAAACACACAATATGCGTTACAATTTATCGGTAGGAATTTAGTTTCATACCCATTTTCTAATAATGCTTGGTCCTTTGATAGCTTAAGAGTATGAATTTCACCACGAAGAGTTTTGCTTTCAGTCGACACTTCGTGTAGTCCGCATTCGATTTCTTCTTTCTTATTGTCAACTTCACTGCAAAGATAAAAAATATGGTTTGATCATTATGAGAAGAATATTGTTAAGAAAAATTTAGACATTTGCTAAAAGCTAAATATATAAGGCAAACTTGCCAAATAATGCATACATGAATGCAACAAACAACAAAAACAACTACACAATTGTCGTTTTGTGAAAGTTGTTGGGTTTTTCAAAACTTACAAGAATGTTAAACTTGAAATGATAATGCCATTTAGTGAGGATTACTGTTTTTCGACAAAATGATATTGTGAATGTGACGACCAAAAAGAACGCCGTATCATAATTTTTTAATATATTTTTGAAATATTTCAAGTTTTTCAAATATGCTTGACATTTTTTTTAAATTTTTCTGCTCAGCATGTTTTATTTATGAAGTTTTTATTTTTTAAGAATAATAAATTTAATACTAACTTCTGCAACAATCTTGAAATGGACTGACAACGAAAATATATTTTTTGGATAAACATTATAGAACAACAAAGCACACAAAAAGTTTTACGTATTTTTTTACAGAACATGCTTTGAACATAACATGCTTTACATAACATGCTTTGAAAAAAAAAAAAATTTGAAAATAACATGCTTAACAAAATCATAAGAGCTACGACCGTGAAATACTTTTCCAAATGGGAACTAATTCTTTAAATGTAATGTACGATAATTTATATAACATAAATAAAATAATTTCAGTCTATTTGACTCTTGATTTGTATATAGGAATGGCGGAACATATATGTAGAGTGACGAGTGGCAAATTTGGAAAAGAAAGAACGTGTAAAGCTACTCTGTTCACACTCTATGGCTTCAAAAAGGAACCCAAAGAGAGAGAGACAGGATACAAATATTAAGAAAAAACATGTATCTAAAACACAAAATGTGGTGTGGATTTTGAAACCATTTTTCGGCTAGTGTTCCATATTTTACTTGCAATATGAAGAGTGCTTTGGCCTTATTGTTTTTTTATAATTGATCAATAAAACTTATTACTGAGGTGATTTTTGCAAGCATAACAAATATGATGTTACTGAATGTATTCAATCCAGAGATTTCCTGACAGATAGGATATTTCATACTTGAAAATGAATTCCTATAAATTTATTTCGTACGCCAAATTTTTTTTGTGGACCACCTTAAAATTTTCAACTACTGCTATATCGAATCTTCAACGACTTTTCTCTCAAAACTCTTCGTATCTCTTCTTCGTCTTTGATAGTTAAGTGGCTGCTACTCTTTGACTTAACGTTTATCTTTACCAACTCTGAAGATACAGTCTGTCGGCAGTTCTACTCGAGTGTACATCCAGTTCTCGTTCGCATTCAAGCGCGTAAATCGTAGTAACCGAGTTTGTATCGGCAGATTTGCCTTCTCTTCTTGTTTTTTTTACGAAATTCATTTGCGATTTCGTGTGTAGATTATACCATTGTCTGGCAGATTTGTTTATTGCCTGTGAGATGGCCAGTGATTCTGTGGTGATGAAATGCTAAATTGTGGAAATAAGTGAAGCATTACTGAAATTTCAGTTTCGAATTTTGTAGCATGAGACTGTGCTACATTTTTTCTAGTTTAGTTGTTTAATGTTGGGATTAATTATCAAGCACGCCTGGAAAGCGAAACAACGAAACTAGTAAATTGTTTAAGTTTACTTGGAGTACTTATACAGTGAGTTTGATTTATTGCATTTTGAATTTATGTACACCGCCACACCAAAAACAGACTGAAACACGAGATTGCCTAATTCATGCATCTGATATGCACGTCTTAAGTAATGAAATGCTATAACCAACGATCGTAATTTCATTGCCATTAAACAAAAGGTTAATTTGCATACGTCAATTGACATTGTGTGGTTTTCACTCATGAATATTGGCATGCCATTTTTGATCAGGAACTTAAAGCATGTGTAGGAAGTACTTACAGTCTGCTTGGATTTGAACTTTTTCTTAAGATCGAACTCAAATAATGAGGTTTTTACTTATGAATTTCTTTTTCCTTTCAAATAACGGCTTGACAAGGCAAATTATATTTTTCTACAACAATTAAATGAAACACCTCTATTCAGAAAGTCAAGATGCGAAGAATTCGAGTGTTGTTGCATAAACAAAACTTAAAATGGAAATTTCCAGTTTAATTATTACTTTCGAAATGAAAATGTTATTTTATTTTTAGATGCAGATTTTATTCAAATTCACATGCTGTGGGAACTTTTTTGAAAGGAGTTACATATTGTCATATAGATAGCGGGATGAGAGAATATACGATTTCGGCTTCTGACGAATTCATATTGATATTATTGTAGTGACTCCTATTTCTTCAAGGTGTATTGCATTCATATATGACAGCGTTGACTTCACAGTTGATTTTTTGATAATAAATTTGACTAGAAATTATATTATAATTTGATTTGAGCCGGCATAAGAAAAGGCCGGCGATTTTTACGTCATTACCTGTTTTCACTAGAAATTTTTCTTCTCAAAGTAGTATTTTCATGGGAATGTTTCTTTTAGAAAATATAAATAAAAAAGTATTTCAACTCCTTTAAATGCTTCAATGCTCATTTGTCTGGTTATAACTCATTTCAAATGTATATATTAAAAGATCAAAATTACTGCGAGCATAAAGTAAGATCTGCTTCATAAGCAGACCTATGAGTGAACAAAGATTATGAATGGCATTGCGCGACGATGCGATTTTGAAGCATTTGTAAAAAGCATAAAGGTGATTGAGGTTTGTTCAATCTGTCAGTCTAGTGAAAGACATCAATTAGCTGAGCTTGATACGTTCAAAATACTTTGAAATTTACTGGCCGATAGATATTACTTTTGTTGATATTCCAGGCCGGTAGTTTTAGGATTAGGCACAGTAAAACTTATATAAGCGGCTGTATAAGTTGCTGTATAGCTATTGTTTGTTTTGGCAACTTTTTCAGAATCCGATTTATAGCTTTGGTGCACACGTGCCGAGATACACTTTGTTATCGAGTCTTTTCGGCTTTTAAAGTTGCTTAGTAGGTACTTATAAGTGACACTAGCCAAAACTTTGCTTTTAATTTTTCCCCATAATATGTTTTATTCTTATTGGCTTGGGTTCGATTACTTTGACGCCTTGTCTTGAAGTCTTATTTTTTATTCAAAGAAGTCTTATTTTTCATTTAAACGTTTTCTTTTATTCAGAGGAATGTGAAATCACGATGTGAAATCAACATTGAAATGACTTTAAGGGTGCTTTTTTAAAACTTGTTCACATTTATGAATCCTTTTCGATTTTTGGTTACTGAATTTTGCACCCAGCATAAATATGTTTTTTGCACTTTGGGTATTTTTTAGACTATTTAAATAAATATTTCAAATTTAACTCATGCTAATCCTTTTAGAACCATGAATATCACTGTAGATTAAATTCCGCTCAATTATTAGGAAACTCTTTCCGCCAAAGAGAGGCATTTTGAAGAATTTGAAGCTAATTTTTAAAAATGTCATTAATATCATATATGGGGCATTTCACGTGAAGCGGACAACGAAAAAAAGTCGAGGTTCCGGATTTCGTTCATATTATGCATAATGGTACTTCTAGAGGATATGAACGTGGATGCACAATTTTTTTCTTCTATGAGGTTCAGTTGCCGAGTTATGGGCTTCTGAAGAATTGAAGAAGCTGATGAAGGGTTTTTTTGGAAGCCGATTTTGGGATTGAAAAAAAAATATTAAAAACATAAAACATATTGATTGGTATAGAAAATCAACTGTTCTTTTTAATTTTAAAATTAGATTTGGAATAAAAAAAAAATTTCCTGTTTAAAACCGGAAGTAACCATTTCAACTCGTTATTTGAGTAACTTGGACCAGGTTAATTTTTTTTACCTTTGTAGTAAAACAAAGCTTAGACTATATTTGTTTTATCATAAAAATTTTAGAATGGGATGGCGAGTAGTTTGGGAGGTAGGTGAATTTTAGTACATACAAGTCGTATGAAGCGTGACACCCGAAGCTTGATTAGGATAGCTAGTGAGTGTGAAAACAAAACATTTTTAGTAAAATTATTGCTATATCGTTAAAATATTATACATAGAGTTAATATAGTTAAAATAAATCGATAGAGTTTCAATATTAAAAGTTGCTAATGCTAATTTATTTAATAAAAAAACAAACTTGTTTATGGAAAAATGATTTATTTCACAGTTTTCACAATTACATATATAATTCACCTACATATAGAGGTTAAAATATAAAACAATTGCTAATGCTTATTTACGAAGTGAAAACAAAAAAATTATTTATGGGAAAAAAATGTTTACTTGAACTTATATGACTTGGACCAGTTTAATTTTTTTTTATTTTTGTAACAAGACAAAGCTAAAACTATACTTATTTGATGTTAAAAATTTTAGAGTGAAAAGTATATGTAGTTTTAATTTCACATTTTCGTGATATATACGTACACAGACCATATGTGTTCCAGAGTCACCAGCGAGGATACATTGTTTGGGTCTCAAAGTGAAAAATTTTGCTAGGCCGATTTTGATATCCGGATATTCATTTTTAAACGTTTGGTAAAGCTCGTCAATGTTACACATTAAAAGCTGTTTTGGGATTTGCGTTCTTTTTCCGTCATCTAACTTAATAGATACACAATCCTTTTTACCGGGCATTATTCGACTAATGTCTTCTCGCAGATAAAAGCACTTAACTAAGTTCATAGTTTCAACTGCTAGCTTACGGCCACCTCGTGGATTTGGAGATGTTAATATACCAAACTGATCCACAAGTTGCTTTGCTTTTCTCGCTTGCCGCCTGGATGTTCCGAATTCTTGTGCAAGTCTGTTTTCGGTCCATGACTTAGGTGTTATAGTCAATATCGTAGTTATCATAGCAGTAGATGTAGACGGATTGCTAAATTTTGCTTTTAACTGGGTCAGAATATCTTGGTCGTATATTTTTGAATCAGTTTACTTTGAGCTATGTTTATACTTCTCTTCAGGAATGAATGGTAAACCCGGGGAGCACAAAGACAAATCAGTTGATGATTGGCAAGATCGCTGAAAATTTGCAGGTATTTCCACGGTCAGTGTTTTCCTGCAGCTTCCACACACGTACATATCAGAAGAATATCTCCACTTCTCTGCTATTTTTTTTTTGAATTTTTCTTAGGTCTTTAACCTTCCGATGAAATCTCAAGTCGAAAGGATTGAAACATCGGTAGCCGCAAGGAGACATAATACACACAATTCAACTTATTTACGTAGTCACTTCAAGAGCTGAAAAAGAACTAAAACAAAAACGGAAAATTCGAAATGGTTCTTTCATCACACTTCCATCCCTTTCTATTACATAGCTTTGACCTCCTTCTATTATATGGCTTTTTATGAAAAAATAATACCATTTTCAACTAAAAAATGGCGCCACTAATCGCATTTCTGTAGGGTAGTCGGTTAAGTATGAACACAATTTAAGTATGTATTTTAAGTATGTTATAAAAACTATTTATATACAAGATATAGTATCACGGCAAACTACATATACTTTTCACTCTAAAATTTTTAACATCAAATAAGTATAGTTTTAGCTTTGTCTTGTTACAAAAATAAAAAAAAATTAAACTGGTCCAAGTCATATAAGTTCAAGTAAAAATTTTTTTCCCATAAATAATTTTTTTGTTTTCACTTCGTAAATAAGCATTAGCAATTGTTTTATATTTTAACCTCTATATGTAGGTGAATTATATATGTAATTGTGAAAACTGTGAAATAAATCATTTTTCCATAAACAAGTTTGTTTTTTTATTAAATAAATTAGCATTAGCAACTTTTAATATTGAAACTCTATCGATTTATTTTAACTATATTAACTCTATGTATAATATTTTAACGATATAGCAATAATTTTACTAAAAATGTTTTGTTTTCACACTCACTAGCTATCCTAATCAAGCTTCGGGTGTCACGCTTCATACGACTTGTATGTACTAAAATTCACCTACCTCCCAAACTACTCGCCATCCCATTCTAAAATTTTTATGATAAAACAAATATAGTCTAAGCTTTGTTTTACTACAAAAGTAAAAAAAATTAATCTGGTCCAAGTTACTCAAATAACGAGTTGAAATGGTTACTTCCGGTTTTAAACAGGAAATTTTTTTTTTATTCCAAATCTAATTTTAAAATTAAAAAGAACAGTTGATTTTCTATACCAATCAATATGTTTTATGTTTTTAATATTTTTTTTTCAATCCCAAAATCGGCTTCCAAAAAAACCCTTCATCAGCTTCTTCAATTCTTCAGAAGCCCATAACTCGGCAACTGAACCTCATAGAAGAAAAAAATTGTGCATCCACGTTCATATCCTCTAGAAGTACCATTATGCATAATATGAACGAAATCCAGAACCTCGACTTTTTTTCGTTGTCCGCTTCACGTGAAATGCCCCATATAAGAAATAAAATATAAGCATTTGTGTGTTGGCCTCGCTTCTATACATTTCACGTGATCTATTCACCGCTGAAATAGCCATATACAATTAATCAATAAAATCCACTGACGAGATTTCTTTTTAACAGTTCAGTTTATTTAACCTAACATAAGCGAGTTGAAAAAAAATATTTCGAATCGAGAAAAAACGGATATAAAAGACAATTTGGGGCATACAACCTGGGCACTACTGAAAAAACTTATTCCTCACAATAAATTAATAACATAAAAGCCAATAATTTTGGACTGTTCCTCGACTGGAGGCTTATAATATTGAGTTTAACTTTGATGGTGACTAGGTGGGCACCAATCAAGTCACTAGACCCGGGCGATATCATGCTGTCTGATATTCAGTGGAAATTAGAGAGTACTATGCCTTGGCTTATGCTTAAAATTTTCGTACATTTTTTCCCAAAGTTTTCACTACACGCAGGAAACGAAGTTGAATTGTATTCATCGCTAAGACAAGGGAAGCATTAAACACTAAACGAAAAGGCTATAGACTAATTTGTCAAAGCTTCTTTCTATAGAACATGTTAAAGAGGGTTAGGGGTATTGTGTACGTTCTGTCTCCCTTACGTTGGAATTAAATAGTTTATGTGATTTTAAGGAAGCATGACCAAACTGGATGTAAAGTGATAGCTAATGCAAATAACATAGCTAATGTCAGATCAGGAAAATTTATTTCGACTCTATAGGCGAGAATAAATCACTTCTTACACATTATACAACAATTGTGCCAAGCGTGTGGTATAAGTGCTAAACTATTTATCCCCACAAGGAAGTATACGGTTCCAAGCTTCAACCTGCTGAAGCTGAGTGGAATTTCTAAAAGCCACAAAAAGAAAATGAAATATCTTGGACTTGACCTGGACTGGAATCTGGTATGAAAATATTGCAGAATGGACTCGCAAGATATTGTGTGCTTTTTACAGCTGTAAGTTGGCCATAGGGGTAACTTGCCGGTTGCAGCCTCGCATCGTCTTCTGTTGCTGTGCGGATCAGTACTTTGGTAGCCAGCCATACTTAGGGTTTTAGATCAAAAAATAATAGAGAAAGTATGTAAGTTAGGACCCTTACTGATGTTCTGCTTTCTGGTCTATCAGCATGTTTTCGGCTTCTGTGATGACCTATGCAATATTATAATTTTCAATTAATTTTCCGTCATAGTCCAATGCTTACAGTTGGAGCTGTATGACCATGCGTATTTCTGGTTTGTCCGTTTGTCGCAAAACGATGCGGAGCTGCTTATTGCGGGAAAGTTCAACATCCACTCCAGCTCTGAAATGATCCTCAGTACGTTCGAAGTTCTTACTCGATCCTGGAAAATCGCAGCACAGGATCATCCACGCAAAAATGTGGCATTTGGAAAATCATAATGATGTTTAGTTGCTCGTCGATAGTGACGACTTGGTGGCACCATTTTGGCAGCAGTTGCCGGGTTGCACAAAAAATCCAATCACAATATGATGATTTATTTAAAAGGTGTCCACCTCGACAGCCAGAATCTGAGTGATAAACTGACGAAGAAGTTTGGTAGTACTCTCTTTCTAATTTTAAAATCTTTGTTTAAAGTCTCAGATGCAAGCAGATACAAATAATTCAAATAGTACTAAAAGTGAATTGATTCATTCAACTAATTAGGTATAGTTAATGACATGAAGCTAACATTGACTGTATTTGTATACACCTCTATCGAATGCTCGTTATGGTAGATAGCATTGAAAGCAACAACAACTGGGGCAGGATTATTGTTTTTTTTTCAATGCTATTTATCCTAGCCACCTCTCGATGGAAGATACGGATTTTAATTTACTTTTTTATCATACGGATTTTACTTTACTTTTTATGTAACCCTGTACTGAATTTTTATATGTGTCAACATATGATGCACTCTAAAAGCTCAGTTCATCCGGGCTAGATGAGTTGTTTTGAAATAAAACAGGTAACAATAGTCAAACATTGACAAACTTAAAAGCTTAGCCTGTGTAAATATAACAAAATGCTGTGGTTGAAATTGAGTTATACAAATTTTACATAAAAATATTAGAGCATAAATGGAATAAAGACTTTTGAAATTTCGACGCCAAAATTTTACTTACTTTATACATTATTTTCAAGACGGGCGTATGAACGCTCTCAAGACTAATCGATTTTTTTCAAAACAGCCAATTTTCAACACCTTTAATATAATTAATTCGAACGATACCGAAAATTTTCCATCTACTCACGAATTGACTCAGCCAGAAAGCACAGCTTCATCTATATGTATGCTACTGCATTGCAACATACATGAAGATCAAGCATCTTACAATGCTAAACTCTATAAGCGCATAAAAATGTTTTCCGGATAGGTAGCGCCAAACCGGATCTTTCGCAAATCTGCCGTGTGCTGCTGGCTTATAAATTTACTTCTCATAGGTTATTTAATACGAAGTGAGTTGAGACATGTTGCATTATTGATCAACGCAGATACATAATATCAGCTGTTAGCATGAAACATATCAATTCCGTATATCGAGTTAGATTGATTTTCAAGCAAAATTTTTCGAAAACCCTGCGCACTAGATAGTGTATTTGTTGTGGGCGTCTAACAACATTTCAAATACAGAATAGCTCATTAATTGAACATTCCCAAAATTTGTACTGCATTCAATTGTCGCAGACGTTAGTTGTACGGAAAATTCAAATATGGTCAGATGTAGACAACAAAACAAACTATAATCTGAATATGAGGAGATACAATTTTTCCCGTTACATTCTAGAAACACAGCGAGATAGAAAATCTCAAATTCCGCAATAGTATTTTTGTTTCTAATGCGTAGAATTAGGTTTTCGTACAAGCTAATAAAAGGGAAATCGCGTAATTGTCTTATGTAGGTTAAAATCAATTGCGTATGCTACCTGAGTTTGGGTTGAAAATCTATTTGAAAGCTCGAAATTCATACATTGACATACATATATATGCTCTGCTAAAAAACAATTCACCTGTCTTTTTACATAGTTTTTATTTAGAGCGTTAGACTACGAAATGTCAATGAGATTCTCTAATGATACAAACGACCTGAAATCGTTATGCATGCAAGCGCAACAGAGACGAGATTAATGCATATACAAAATTGTCAAACTTAAAAATTCCAGAGAAGATTCAGTTTTTTGTATGAGACATATCTTGCAGTCAATGATGTACACAGCTTTGCGCGAAGGGATATTATATCAAGAAATATATGAATAACGGTTTGCAAACAGTACATAATACACACTAGCTTTCAAATTGCGACAATCGACTTTGACCCAGGCAAATCAACTTTGGTTTGAAGCTGGATTAAAGATAATGACGACTGATGTCGGTAAGATACCAGCTCGGGGCTTGCGCAATCATGATAGTTGCGAGAATAATTGCTTCAGGCATTGCATACTTTGCATATCTTGAAGCTCTTAAGTACATCTTTGTTTTTGACTTGCGGACAAGAGATTCTATTATTTGTGTATTTATTTAGGACAACCTTTATGAACCAAATTTCCAAGCTTTGATTTAAAAATCGTTTCAAAGTCCAAATGCATACAGTACTATGCTCAGATTTTTATTCGAACATCCTCTGATAGAAAGAAAAAGCTCTGCATAGCTACAAAATACATTAAAGATAAGCTGCGCGAATGGAATTCGTCTACATCAAACATATGTAAATATTTTAGTAAAGATATAAAAATAATATTATTGATTTCAGTATAAGTTTAACTCGGACTATAATAATTATTATTGCTTGAATTACTACTGTTTTGTTTTAATTATTATTATTGTTTATTTAAATTAGCATGAGTTTAAATAAGCGTTAGTAGATTTTTGATTAGCTTTATGCTTAAGGGTTGCATCGACTACACTAGTTTTTTTATTGATGTAATCATAAAAAATATTGTCCTATTTTTCATCTAAATTTAGATGATTTTCATTCATCGTAAAATATCATGTTTTTACTTAAATATTATTTTGCATGGATACTTTTTTTCATAATTATGTTGGGTTTTTCGAACCATTATTTTGCTAAAAGTTTGCTTTTTCCAAAAAGATCATGAAGGTTTTGAACACATATAGCAGGACTATTGCGAATCTCTCTCTAACACATATCACAGGACTATTGCGAATGGACGGTTAAATAATTTAGTTACAGAGAGTTGCTTAAAATTGTTGCGGATAAATATTTGACCACTTATAGAGGATACTTTAGGCTATAAATGTAAATATAACTCCGAAATGTTTTTGATATTTATGCCCGTGACCTTTGAAAAGCTTATATATTGTGTTTGTATTAATCTCTATTAATATTTACACACAAGAAACATACTTCACGTTCAAATGCAAGTAGATTACAATCATTAGGTTCGATCTGATCAATTTAATTTAGTTTTAACAGCAAAAAAGTGGTTTATTATGTATTACTGTTTTGAAAAGTTACTTATTAAATATTGAATTGAATACATTGCTTGAAAAAATGAAATTTTGAACAAAAATACATATCCTCAGTAATGCGTTTATCAGTATATTCAATTTATATGAAACCAAAGCATTGCATGTAGCATTAAACAACTTACTTGTCAAATTACCTATTGTCCTACGTCATAGTCACTATATATTTATTGCTAACCGTAACTTCCGTTGGAGTCTTTTTATTTAACCACAAATGCTTTGATTTATTGAAAACCTTTAGTACTTGAGCCTACAGCCTTTAGTAATTTTTGCAAAATATTACGTGAACTTATTTTAAAGTACACACAGACGCATCGTAACAACACCATTGCTTCAAGTTTCGATCATGTACGTCATGCATTTCCATATATGGGGCCAAAGAGGTCAATGCGCTCGTCCCATCTAAATCAGATTTTTCAAAACTTTCAAGTACATAGCACAATGCAAGCTTATCAACAGAAATAAATTATATTGCATTTAAAATGGTTCTCACTTCCATAGTTACTAAGTGAGAAATATCAGAGAAACAAATTGCAGGCAGCTGATCTCAATCTAAGCCATGGAACGTTTCAAACTGCATACATAATTTGACATTGAGTATTAGCAATCAAATAATACCTAGTGTAGTACTGTAAAAGAAAACCTTCCTCTACTTACATCATTAATACTTTGTTGCCGCAATGGAATACCTAAAGCAATGGGAACAACCAAAGACGGTAGATATCGCAATTAATTACATCCTAATAAAATATTTTTCAGCGAAACGCAAAAATTTGTTGGAATAAAATATTTTTGCTTAACTATACCACGACACTTGTGACCTCGATTAATTAATAACCGTCACAGACGTTGTGTATATTTGTGATCGAATGATTATAAAATCTTCACTCTACTATTCCAAATCATTGTGAAGACTATTTTCGTTTCGTGGGCGTCACAAAGCACTTCAAATAAGACGGTTAATCACCATTATATTTGGTTACGTGTTGAACTTGATATTAACCAACGTTATGCCGTCATGCGTAATCGAATGCACATACAACATAACGAAGATGTGCTTTTGATGACTGTTAGTCTGAGTTCTAATACAGAGGAAGCGTGAAGAATCTGAACAGTTTTTTGTTTTTTGCAAAAGCATTTGAACTCTTTATGAATACTAGTGTTTAAAATACGCGTGAATGCTAATAATTTTATCACTGTACAAAGACCCTGATTTTAAACACTCTTGAAAATAAGTGTGCACGACTCATTTATTATATTCATTGGCCAAGATTTGAATACCATTTAACGAATAAATTAAAAATATATTGTACTATGATCGAATATATAATCGACTTTTCCAAAAGTATGGCATGACTGGCAAATTAATCGGTCCATTTGCTTTTTCAGGTCTTGTGTAATGAAGACAAATTTTTCAATACACTGGTTCGGCACGTGCTTCTCAATCAGAAATTTCATCATTGTTACTGTGCAGTTACTTGTTTTCGAACAATGTTTTAGTGATGGGGCTATTGTACCTCCACCATGGAGTAACACCGATAAAAATCCCTGTGCTGCATTACCTGGCGGATGGCAGATGTTATACTGGGCTCCGCTGAAGAGATGCTTTAAAATTTTTCAGGTAGGATACCCTTGTCCGGATACAATGGAGCTGAGTCCACCATCAAGCAACGGCAGAAGTGCGGAATGCCGATGTCCACCAGGAACTGCACAAAGCATCACAAATGATGAATGTCATGCTCTATTTACAAAAGGACCTTGTGGAGATGGAGAATACTTTAGTCCTATTGTTGACGTTAGGACATTAAGTACTTGGAAGACAGGGTCTGTATGGTTTAATTTTTCTTTAAATTTCGGCATTTAGCCGCTGTACACTATTGACAGTATTTTTTAATATAACTAATAGCTAAGAGTAGTGAAGCCAAGATTTTTAATGATGATACAATAAAAACAACTAAATGGCATTTTAGAAACCTCGAATTAAATTATACATAAAGATAACAAGCAACCCCTTATTAGCCATAGTTGCTGTGTTCTCGATCCACACTTCTGAGCCTGCTTCTACTATTGGACTAGGTGCACCTGCTCCATAAAATGAGCAGCTTTTACTCTTCTGTACCCGAGGGGCATAGCAATTTCATTTTACTTTTAATAAAAAACATACCTGTTTTAAGACTGATATACTAAATATACAGAATCGAAACAGTACGTACATGATTAGCTCAGTATTAATCTATATTTATAAAATATTTCCGTGCACAGCGAATAGCCCATGTTTTCATAGTTGATGACAATTTTCAAAACGCGAATCATATGTGCATACATGAAAAAATCGAATGAAGCATATCTGATTCGACATGTTCCCGCAAGCTGCCTGATTTGGTCTCGTTGATAGTAAGCTAAATGGTTTTGATATCATTTAAAATCATATTAAATCTACCTTTTTCTTCTATTCGACACATGCTTAAAGTGGCAATATGAAAACTGTCAAGTATATGGCACAGGCATTTTTTCATCAGTGCACCAACTCTAAGAATTTTCTGATTTCTTTATTCGTTTTCCTCACTTTAGTTAAGTTTTATTTTATATTACTCTCTGAAGTCCATTAGGTTTTAAGCAATTTTTTCCTAAAGCATACTACCAATCGTACCGTAAATTCTACGTTCATATAAGACATTTAACATGACTTAACTGAATATACTGGGTTTATTTAAACTCTAAAATAAGAATTCTCTCAACACATAATTTAAAGAAAGTATTGTTATGATTATAATTATACTGGTTACTTTTTTATTTTGACAGTACTTTTACAAATTAATACAGAGATTTCTTTTAAATATGAAATATAAGCTAGCATTAAAGAAAAAAGTTATATCGCATGAAACGTACATAGAAAAGCCTGAATTCAATTCGCATATCGAATAAAACTAAAACTATTTCTAGTGACGTTAAGAAGCTTGGGAAATGCAAATCTATTCGAAAATGTCCAAATGGATCAGTTTTTTGGCCACAAGATGAAAAATGCCATGCATTATATACACGTGGTCCGTGTACTAAGGGAAAATTACTCACAGCTGGTATAGGTGGTGTTGGCGAATGCAAGGTTAGTGAATAAGTTCCTACTAAATCTCGATAAACTTAAATAAATCGACTATTTATTCCGAATTTAGTGTGAAAATAATGGAACTTTGGCTTCATATTATTACATTGAGGAAGAAAGTTGCTACGAACACTTTACAAAAGGTCCTTGTCAGAAGCTTGGCGAATTATTTTTACCTAGTCGAAAATGTGGCTGTCATCACAAACTACCTCATTATTATCAAAAAACCAATCAATGTTTTGAAATAGGTATGTAAAACAACATTGCTGTCTCATTATTATATTTTTATGTTGGGATGTCTAGTAAACTCTTATTACTATGTTGTTATTGCAATAATGCTTACTGTTGATTGTGAAACCGACAATAAACATTTGTTAGCGATGGCATTGAAGAAATATATAAGTTCAACCCAGTAATACAAGTGAATTAATATTTCATTTTTTTTCAGGAACACCTGGACCCTGCCCAATGGGTCATCTTTTTACCGTTCCTGAAAATAACGATGACCAAACTACTCACGCTACTTGTATGTGCAAAACTGGATACATTCCGTGGTCAGACGGATTTTGCTACCGCCTATTTACCCGTGGCCCTTGTGAAGAAGGAGAGTTCCTCGTCAATAGCACTACCTGTGTTCAAAATTTTTGTGGCAAAGGTCGTTTATACTTTCCTGAACAGGATACTTGTTACAGAATCGGATCTCAAGGACCATGTTCCTTACACGAAGTCGTTGTATTCGATTTCACGTCAAGGCCATCAGTGGATGGTATATCTTATAATGGAGTTTGTGGCTGCGCGGGCTTGATTAGGGGTTTTGATCAAACATGCGGGGAAGAAGAAAACAAGATTGACACATGTGATTCCATTCCGGGCATGACAAGTGTAAATGGTTCATGTCATAAGTTGTACACTAAAGGTCCATGTGGATCGGGACAATGGCTTGAGCCAACCAAGCAATCTTCGGAGAGAGCAAGTAGTTCTATTAAAGCCAAGTGTAAATGCCGCCCCGCCTACATCGCATCTGTAGTCCAGCCGGGAATAACACGATGTTTTGCGCCAACAGTTGGATTGGCTAGGTACTTGAACAGCCAGAATCATTATCATAGATCTTATAAGTTTGGATTTCGCAGTTTTGTTTCCACAAAACAACTATAGCCTTCTTTCATGTTCACTATCTTTATGTATCTCTCCTCAGTCATACTTCCTATTTGTTGTTCTTAGATGCTAGTCATTCTCGTGGGTATATCTAACATGTTGTAAGTAATATTCAAACGACAGTGCATGATAGTTTCTACTATATACTGACTATGAATGGTATGTGTCTGTTTGTCTATAACGCATGGTGTATACAAAGATCAAAAAACGAAACGAAAACTATAAACATTTGCAGTGATCTGATTGATTTTCAAATTGTCGTTTTATAGGTGGATACTGCAATTGATAGAGTACGGGGAGCCAACATAGGACTTTATAGCTGACTGTTGTCTGTATATTTTCATAAAACACTGAATATGGTCGTTATCAAATCGTGCCATGTCTATTTGTATTGTATTTCATAGTTTTTATAGTTTTCAAAGTTACGTATTTATGATAATAAAAACTTTAAATACTTACCATAGTTTTTTTTCTAGTGCTTTGACTTTGTACTGAAGCTCTTGTTTTTCCTTCGTAGTCGCTTTCAAGCTATATTCTAGTTGATATATTTTCTCGGTTTTCGTGTCCAGTTCAGACTATTGGTTAAGCAAAGAAAATCGAATTGATTATTTATTATTTATGAATGTAAAAATAAAATAAAACGATAACCCAGAGTATCGTTTGAAATATTTGTATATCGTTTATAAGTATGTAGTTTTGCGTTGCATCTCTTTAAATATACTTACAAGAAACATATACTTACGATTATTTTTTCCTTTTCCGCTTCCAGGCTTACATTATTAGACTTCAGCTGTGACACCTCTCTATGCAGTGTACCTACATCGTTTCTTGTACTCTCTCTAATCGAATTTATCGCATTTAACTTGCATTCTGCGTTTTCTAAATTCGTCTCAGCAGCGAGTAGTTTATTTTGATGCTCAATGAGCGCTTTCTCTGTTTGATCTTGGAGAATCCTACACGGATAACAAAATAAATTCAACTACACTTTACCTACATAACATGAAGCTAGTCTACCTTAATTGATTATTCGTTGTAGATAATTTGTGGTTTTCGGACTGCAAATCTTGCACACGTCTTTTCATTTGTTCAAGTTCTTCTTTCACTAATGTTAGTTGTGTCTTTTCAGGAATATGAGCTGCCATTAGCTCATGTTTTTCTTTTTCAAGCCTATGAATTTTACTTTCTAGTATCCTATTTTCCTCTTCGGTTTTGAACCGATTACTCGCTCCTACCTCGGCTGCATAGTCTAATTTATCTTGCAATCGATCTCTATCACACTGAAGCAGTCGAATTTCCTCTTTTAGCACATCACGTTCGCGTTCTGCGCGTAAAATAGCTGCTTGCACCGAATGACACGAGCTCGGTCGACTTTCATCTGGCAATTGGTTGGGTGTGCAGCGGGCGTTTACTAATTCTTTTGTTATCGCCTTTAATTCATTGTTTTTAAGTTCTAATTCGGATTTTAACATTTCAACTTCCTGTAAATATTAGCTTATTTAAATTAAATTAATCTGAATTAATTTTTCCTTGCTTTCAAAGCCAAATAGATTCATTTAAATACCACCTTTGGAAGGTAGATAGAATTTAACTTCTTGACAGGTATCGATATTACACTTAAGACTGTATTTACGGTATTATTCTTAAGATGGCATCTTACCATCGAAATATTATATTGAAATATTTCTAGCTTCTAAAGGCAAAATTAGTATTTACATAAAAATGTTTGATTAATTAAATATTCATCTAAATGTTTTCAGAAAATGGATTCTCACTTTATATGAAACCGTTTGCTCCACCAGTTTCAGATATTGTTCTTGAAAGTAATCTCTTTCTTTTTTGTATCGATTTACTTCACTCTCCGTGATATTGGGTAACGTTTGTATTGTATCTTGGTAGGCACCATCTGTTGTAAAAATCATTCAAATTCCGAAGGCTCATATATTCCAACATTATTTACAATTACTCATAAGATTTATGAGTATTTATAATAAACATTTATAATAAATACCAACCTTGAATACTTGAGACTCTAAGTTTGAGCTTCGTATTTTTCTTCTTTAACCTGTCCAATTCGTTTAGTAGTTCTTTTTCTATTAATAAATTATCTTAGCGCATGCAATACATTTTCCCATAAAAATACCTCTTTGTGTAAGTGAATTAAGCTGTTCATATAGTTTCCGTTTATCGTCTGAAGATTTTCCATACTCTTTCTCTTGAAAATGCTTCACTTTGTCCAATTCTTTTCTAAGGAATGAAATTTCGCTTTCTTTTTTCGACATTTCCGCGTTCGCTTCACTTTCAACACTCAACGCTTCTTTTTGTAGTTCTTCAAGTTCCCTCTCGAGATGTTTATTCTTTTCATCCAATGATATGGCTCTTTGCATTGCCTCGTGCATTGAATCCTGCACATTTCTATATTTTTTCAAGAGCTCCACCTTTTCTTTTTGTAAATCATCTATATCTTCCGAAAGGGTGCCAACATTTTTATAGCAGCAATCTTTTGCCAATGCTTCGGCCGGTCTTCCTCCAGATAATAAGTCATTTAAACGGCTTATTTCTCGATCTCGTCGCTCGAGCTGAAAGGGAATTTATAAAATAGATTACTTATAAATCAGTGCACAAATAAGAAATAGTGCTAAGTTTTTGTAAGGGAAATGTATAATTTTTTAATTTCGAATGTATTCGACATTCATTTATTCCTTTGTGGCCGATAGTTAACTCTCACTCGGTTAGATGCGGCCACTGAAGAGGCGACTCTCGGTTACCAATTAATTTGACGCGGTGACTCGAGTAGTGAATACGTATGTTTATTTAGGCTTGATTTTTTTGCAACTAAAAGCGTTGATGTCAATACAGCTTCCCCAGTGACCTAATTGTTTTTTTTTTATGTATTATCTTAGAAGAAAGTATTTGAAATGATGAAAATATTTTGTTATCCCAAATTTGCTGGGACAGCGGGATCGGCATGCGTTTTCAGTGTCAGCCTGAGCTTAGTAGTTGCAAGAAAAACATTTTCATTTTGTGTACCCTATAAGCATGAAATACGATAAAGATATCAGATTAAGCTTAGATGAGATTGATTTTTCGTTGCTGAACAATAAAACTACATCAAAACATAGACCATTTGACGATAGAGAGAAGGAAAGCGATAATGAGGATAGTGACGAAGTAACAGCAAATGAACTAGCAAATTAAATATTGAAACAAAAAATTCTGGTAAAAAAATAAGAAGAGGAGAGGCAATCATCGTACTCAATATGGAAAATTAGTTCCATTGTAAGCGACGAAGAATTTTGTAGTAATAATAAATATGGAGACCACACTTACATGAGCATTGCAAACATTATGGTATTTTCCCAGGGATGATAAAGGATTGCACGGTTCGCTTTTAATGAAATAAGCTAAGCACAAGATACGAAAGTAAATATTTATGCTATGCTTGCGAAGACCACACGACGATGCATCTTGGAGATAATTTTATAAGAGAGCGCAAGAGCGCAATATAAATCAATTTTTTCTTTAACTTCACAGACACATCGAATATATTTATGAAGAAAGTGTTTAGCGCATAGGAAACGCTAGAAATGCTGATTTTCGAAGAAGGGTAACGGAATTATGTACATTTTGAATGAATGTTTTACCAATCGCGCTCTTTAGTACAACCAATCTGTATCGAAGGTCTTGCACACTTTGATCTGAGGAATACAAACAGAGCCGTATCATAGAAAGGGTTCCAGGATTTTCGACTCGCATGAGTTCAAAACTTAGGAAAGTCAGGCACTTGTAAGATGCTATTATAAGATGATTATAGTCTAAAAAATGCTTATCATCAAAAATTTGTTGACAGCATCTGCTATTAAAAAACTTATGAAAATTCTCAGCGCTGTCATCACTTTATTAGCACTGCAACCAAAAGTCTATCACAACCTCTCAGATCACAACTGCTTCAGATCACTATAGTACTGTCAAACTCACCATGTGAATTTATTTTTAATACGATGACTGCGTCGGATGTTTCAGGGTTAAAAACAATTTTGGGGATGACACTCATATAATTTCTAAAACATGGAAAATAATAAATGAAAAATTTCAAATGTAGTGTAGTGTATATAACGAAGCAAGAATGTTGAATTTATTCAAATTTGGTTTCAGAAGCTTCGTTTGGCCATCTTTTAATCATTGTAGATTCTAAAATCTTCACACAAAAACAAACGGCAGAAAGACACTGTCGCATTGGAGTTCACATTGAAATTATATTGCTTCTAGTCATAGATTGAAGTATAATTGCCTGGAGTTGACTGCCAACAATTCAAATAGGAATCGATGATGTGACTTATACCAAAAGTTAGTTCTGAAAACTCTCAGGGTGTAACCGATTTTTATGAATCGACGATGGTACATTATACAGACAAAATTTATAATTTCATAATTTACTAAACTGTCCCTGGATCACAATGTCTATACAGCAACCATTGTCAGTTAGGTAGTTCATAATACGATAAGTAGCTGCTCTTCCTTTTCGAACTTTAAACATCATATACAATTAAGCCAATTGTGCTTAAGGGGTAGGGTAACACCTATGTGGAACGCTGTTTTCGAGGGTGATTTTTTGCATTTTTTTCCAAGGAAACTTTATATTTGATTGAAAAAATAATTACATGGCTTTATTATACATGTTTTGAAGTATACAAATTAATTTTTACAACGTCCTAAAATACAAAATGGCGGCTGTACCAGGCTACGAGCATCAGACGATTTTTCAAAGATGCCTCAACGGCCCGCAACTTTTCCTCGTCGCAAATGGTCTGAAACACAAAAATCAATATTTTTCTTAAAGTTTGAACTAAAAGCAAGGGAAGTACGTACGGGTTTTCAAAAATATTGAATTTTGAAAGATTGGCGTACGGTTTTCCAAAAAAAAAATTTTTTGGTAAAAAAAAATCGTACAAAATCAGCCGTAAAAATGAAAATTTTCAATTTATCAACAAAATCGTACGTACTTCCCTAGAAAATGATGTTGTGAAGCTTGCACCAAAATTTCAAATTGATCGGATACAAATTGGCTGAATAATCGTGCGGGCCGTATCAAAAAATGTGATTTCGAGAAAAACGCATTTAAAGTTTGAAAACGAAGGGCGGCTCTTTCACGTTTCTCGTTTTCGCTTTGTGGATTTATTGCCTTTTTTGTGGCAAATGTTGGTCTACTACCTGTCATACTGAATGGTAATTTACTAATGAGAAAAGTCGCTAACGGATACCTGTGGTAGGTATAAGGACTTTGGAGCAGAGCGTGCCGTACGAGCGCCGCATAGGCCCCGACCGCACGTTGGGGCGTCCAACGTTTATGCTCATAACTCGGAAAAAAAAATTTTATTTTTGAAAATAACTTAAGACGTTATTCTAGACATGTTTCCCTGCCATTTTAGCAAAAACAAACAAATAGATTTTTTTTGAAATTTCTACATAGGTGTTACCCCTTAATAGCTACAGAGATCAATAATTATAAATATTCGAAAAAAATCACCCTGTCGATTGATTAGCAGTTATCACATTTTACGGAACTACTGGTCGAATTCAATCTTTTCCATATGTAGGTGTAAAGTTCGATGCAAATATTGCAAATGCTAAAATATGACTGCTAATTGAAGGATTTTATATGAACAAGTTTTGGAAAAGAAATTGAGACGGCTAGCAATTTTTTTCATCAATTTTACAAGCTATTAAAGTATTTTTATGGGCAATATATGAACTTTTAAAAAAAAACTTATGTAAATCTTAATTGAAACTACTTAAATATTATCTCAGGAAGAATAATTTTATATCTAATTGACGAACCTTTAAGAACTCACGACGAAACGCTAACTGCAAAATGACTACTTCCACATTTTCCATCAGGTGTTTAAATTTCGAGATATATCACTCTCATATTCAACTCCGATAGAAAATCTCATACCTTACTTATGCATATACTCACAAACTATGTACAAGGTTAGCTTTACAATCAGATATCGAAGTTAAAAATAGCTCCTTCGGTAACATCATATTTAGCAACTGAAAACTATAACAATAAATAAAGACGCTAAATAAGTAATCAGTTGGCGTTAAGTTGCTCATCCACTTTATTCGCACTACATTCACTGACAAATGGATCATAAATATTGATTACCTGATACATTTTTGATTATGATTTGCGGCACGCAAAGGAATCCAATAGCAAGTGCCTGGATTTGTTTGAAACAAGCCACGTTCATATACATAAACTTTACTTCACACCACAGTAAAAGAACCACGTGCTCATTTGAGTACTCAGCTGATGATTGCAAATCGACACCTGGAGCCACAGCTGTAGAATGAGTATTGACTACTTAAATATGATAATGTTTTTATAGAAGAAAGATACTAATCGATGTGAAAAGATTTATTGTATAAAAACTCTTTCGCATGATACTTTCCTCAGCTTAATGTACAGGATCAGTAACATACATCTCGTGGACATTCTATCGCACATCAATTGTAATATATTGTCAGAGTTAATTAACTTTACATTTTTGGTTGAATTCGAAACCGCTCAAGCAGTCTCGAATCACTTGGCTAAGATTTGAAACCGCCCTTAAGACTTGCGAAATATTTGATTTTTACTGACCCCTCTTTGCTACACCACAACTCATGAGACAGCAATTAAATTTATTTTTAGGCAATGGCTAGTATTAACTGCCTGCACATTCATAGCGTATCTCACTGAAGCAAACGTGGTTGAGTTACCGAATATATCTCTAAACTTAACGTTCTTCCGTATAATTCTGAGCTTCGAGCTTTTTCTACATTTGGATACAACCAAAAGATTCAAAATCTACTTTTTCAAAAAATTTATCTACTTCAAAAACTACAGCCATGGGGTCTAGGAGAGATTTTTTAAAATAAGATATTGTCACATGTATTTAAACGAATGCTACCGAAGAAATCCAATACTTGACATTTTAGAAGAATGCAAGAGGTATAAGAGTAAGGTATACAATTTAATAAATGCAAAATGATTAATGAAAAGCATATTTATAGAAGGATAATGCAGGTATCAAAAAGATCTGAATACAATGTTTTCTTTGGTAAGTGGACATTTAAGTAAGCAAACTAGGTAAACGCAACTAATTTATACGCTCCGCATTGGATTTTAGTTACATTCCAAAGCTGACTGTGTATTCAAAATGTTGCGCTTCCAAAAATCTAGCTGCTGAGCAAATTTTAACACAATCAGTGAATTTCATTAAAATCTTAGTTCACACTCAGCCAGATGAGGTTGACTAGTGAGTTGAATGCCTAAAGTTGAGAGCCAGAAGTCAGTTTGACTATTGTTAATCGAATTTATTGTTTGAAATGCTTCTTTTTTGCTTATAATGATAAAGAAATGGCTATTTAACATAACTATCTGCCAATCAATACCAAACCAATAAAGAAGTTCATTCAATTGAATCCACTAACCATAAAATAGGAAACCTACACATATCGAACTTGAAGCTCAGAATGATTTTTTTTTGTCAGAAAAACTGTAGCGAAGGATGACTACTGGACACCTACTCCTATTATTTTCACAAAGTTTTGTTGGTGTATTAAAGTGTGATGAGGAAGTTGTTTTGAATTCTAATATGACGTTCGAAAAGTTTACCGAAATCGGTGACGAATTATAAATAATAAAGAGTCCGTTTTCAATATTAAATTATCAATAGATAGGCTTTTAGGCAAAGTTTATTATATTGTGCATTACAAAAATTACAAAATTGGAAAGAAAAAATCTGATCTAGATACGACCTCTGAAGTCAGTAAATATATTTACCAATCACATATTTTATGTAAAAATTAAAAATCATTAAAACATAAAGACCAGACAAAAACCTGTTTGGAAATGAACAAATTATAATAATCAAATAAGAACGCACCAGGACATTTTCATAAAGAGCACATAACACAATTTTTTTTAAACAAATTATGGAAACTTACCTTTTCTTGTAAAAATGTGACTTGGTCCAATTGTGACTGCAGCCCATTTTGCAAGAATTGCACCTCTTGCACCTTTCCATCGATATGTTTCGTCCAGACAATGCTACTACATTTTGTGCAACGATATGCACTTGCCGGCTCCGCCTGACTCGGTATGTACACTCCACTTTTAACTGTAGACACGAATGGTTTACGACCTGCGGAAGCGGAAAGCGTTTCCAATTAGGCACTCACTCACGACCTTCCAGCCTGCTCGTTACTTACTCATGTTCACATCATTTTTACTATTCTTTGTTACGCCCGACAGTTTCACCACTAGGTCTCTCGCATTCTTTTCGAGTTGCGTGCAATGTTCTTCTAATCGCTGCTTATCTGTTTCTAAGTTTCGGATTCTCCGACGATAATCTACCAAGGAAACGATTCATATCAGATATGCATTTGCGTAAACTATACTATACCCCAGATTTTCTCCTCGAAATCGTCCTTTTGCTTGATCAGCTCCAAGTGAAGTGAATTACATTCAGACACAAGTCGCGAGTTATCACACTTGTACGGTTCAATTCCCAGCTCCCAGCAAGTTTTCTCCTATAATCGTTTGCCAAACGCAGGACAGTTTTAAAATTAATAATTAAACTAAGTGTGAGCAATATTGAAATGCCTACTGGTGCATACTGCATATAATATTTCATTATACTTACATCTAAATATTGTGCTATTTGAAGTTTAGAGTTCCGTAGAGATTCGGTCGTTTTGATAAGATCTTCGAATAGTGCTTCTACTAAGGGTACGGCAGCAGGTGGTAGATTCTGGTTATAGCCCAGAATATCCAGCTTTCCCCTTAGAATTTCATACGTTTGGTTTCCAGAACTCATCTTCTCAGTCTATAGTGATTCACACCGAGACTACATATTGGTAATACCACTTCAATTACTGAACCTGAAAAAGGACAAAACACGCACATACCACCCGTCACTAATCGTATTGTAACCGTCTAACCGCCACACCAAAGTAGGAATCTGTCAATATTTCTGTAGCAATGCCAGGCTAAATTTTGTACACAGATCAGCTGACTTTTATACCAAAAGTAACATGAGAAACGCTGTGCAGCGTGTGCAGCCTGTTTTGTTGATGTTGCTGAAGATTCCCCAGTAAACAGAATTTGAAGTCCGCAATGTTGCTAGCTGGATCATGTAAAATGAATGTATCGTATATGCAGCAACATTCAAGGTACGATTGATTGTCGTCTTCAATAAATAAAAAATGCATTATTAGTTCGATTTACACGAGTTAAACGAGTTTTTAGAAGACAGGGGCGAAAAGAAACTTTTCACCAGATCGTGTTAGTTATGGTAAAATGGCTCGCGTTTATTTGAGTTGCAATTGTGAAGTTCGTTAGTTTGATTTCAAATGGAAACTTTAAATCATTTTAAACCAATTAAATGGAAACTCTTCAAAAAACATTTTAAAACCCCGTCAGATATTTAATAAACTTACGCCACTGTCCATGCATATGGCAGCAACCATGACAACTGTCAATAGTTATACTACAACCACTACAACTGTCATGTAGGTACGGAATCGCCGTAACTATTCAGTAGACGGATTTCTCTTCAGGTTCGGCTTATTCCTGCTACTTTTATTCAATCCTGCTACTTTTATTCAATCGTTGACGATACGTTGTTTGTAGTCTACCGAATTATATTTACTATGGAGAAGTCAATTATCAAAGAACCAAGTATTTGAAGAAATACACAATATGATATGACAACCAATTCCAGAATCATTCAATATGGCTAGTATATAGATTAATGGAAAACTATATTTGTGACATTTCCTGATTTGTAGTGCGCAGGTCTATACCTCGTCGGAAAAACAAGATCTCCTTGCAAGGCTGTCAAAGCCACTCGTTTCACTCGCGAAATTTTGTAAAATATTTCAGTTGAATTTTCGGTCGTCATTCCCATCGAACATAGTTGGAATTAATCGTTGAAATGGCATTCCACCGTCGTTGTGGACGTCGTATTACTCTTACAAATGAAAATCGAACAGCTACTCGCAGCACTTCGGAGTTCAACTTTGGCCTGGTCCTTAGTGCGGAGCCTTTGCAAGACGATGTTTTGTTTGAAGTTCGAATCGATGAAAAGGTAATGTTTAAACTACTTCATATATTCGGACAGACATACACATGTAGTTACTTTATTAAAATTAGGAAATATGAACAAAGTATAATATGCGAAAATGCATTACTAGGCTTATATGTTGGTACTTTAAATAAAAGAATAAACAAATCGATAATAGAAATATTGATAGTATTAGCTGGTGCCACGCCAGAACGATATAGGTGGGAATTCGCTTCACGTCAGCTGAGTAAACACTCTTGATGAGGAAAATTATTCTAAATGTCTTCTTCGAGGCAAAAGTAAAAAAATTAAATTGGTTTTGTGACTGATAAGGTCAAGCTCAGTAATAAAAAATATATTTAAATACTTAACCAGGATAGGTGATGATTGCGCTAAAATTCATATGAACGCAAAGCATACCTTTGTAGGATTAAGAACAGCAGAAAAAAAAGATATGCTACACATGATTTGAAATGTGTCAAAAACATTGTTCAACTTCTTAGGTTTCAAGGTTAACAGTCATATAAGAAAAACGCACCTTTCTGATAGAAAATAAACGAACAAGTTGGGATTGAGACTTTTCTCATTTTGTATATTAAACCCTCGTGCCATACCAAGTCAATGTCAAGCACAATGATTCCAACCGATCTTTTCGGTATGCAGTGGTTCTTTGATTACATTCGGCACTCTGTAAAGTTGGAGGATTGCACTATGACCTGACCTGAAATAAAACTGAGAGTCAGGGGTGATGTTGTGAAATTCTAGAATTAGTGACAGCCGTTTTTAACAATTTTACTAAACCTAGAGAGAAGGCTAATAGGGTGTTATGGAAATGGTGAATCTTTTCCAGCTTTAGATATTGGAATCATTGGATACACCAGCATCTCTTCAACTGTTCGGGAAGTATCCTAGTTTTAGATAAGAGTTCAATATAAAATTGAAGAGCACTAAACTTTTAGTTGCGATCTTATCAGGACCGAGAACTTTTTTGTTCTTAAGATATTTGATGATAGTTTTAATTTCGGCCGGAGTACACTTTATCCAATTACTAGATACCTGATCTTGATCTAGTTTTGCAATATCGTTCGACTTCTAGCGCCGGTTGCCGTTCAATCATCGTAATTGTAATGGAATGTTCTGTATGATAATAGCCTGATATTAGCTCCGCTTTCCTAGTTGAATCATAGATCAAAGCGGAATTGTCTTCTGGGGGAGGAATATGTTTATATTCTTCAAAGATTTTGTTTAGCCACCATACTTTTGGTGAGCCTGAACCGATATCTTTTAGCATAAAATTCCATCAAAAATTAGTCAATTCAAATGGTCTTGCTGCAGTCTGTTGGTCGCACTTTTTGCGATAGGATATCTTGACCTTTGCGATTGTCGTCCTAGGATATTCCACTATTTAATAGCGTCTCAGAATCTATTTCATAATTTTGTGTTTGACAATCCAATTTTGGTGTGGATTATGTAATAGCAAATTCCAATGTTGCATAAAAGATGTTGATCAGCTATATTTAATATTAATGATGTTGATAAGCTATATTTAATATTTCAAAGATGTTGATAAGCTATATTTAAGATTTGGATACGCTACTTTCTGCAGGTGCTGTTGCAAACAACGCAGAACCAATTCCAAAATAACTATCAATTGAGTCTATCAATTGATTCTAAAATTGATTAAAATTATCAAAATGCCCATAGTGACCTAATTATAGTAATTTTTAATCCTTTCAGAGTCAATCATGGAGTGGAAACATTGAAATTGGTATTACGCCTGAAAATCCAGAGAGTGTAGAGCTTCCATCATGCGCTACAAAAATGCGCCACGGCACCTGGGTAATGGCAGGAATAAGTGTTTTGAAAGATGGAATCAGTCGAATTGAATTGTATGGAACCGATTTAGATACATTGTCTGAAGGCGATCGAGTTGGTGTAATGCGTACGTCGAAGGGAGAACTAATATTTTATGTTAATGGTGAATCTCAAGGAGTGGCTGCAACAAATATACCTAGTCCAGTTTATGCTGTGGTTGATTTGTATGGGAAATGTGTGCAAGTGTCAGTTTGTCCATCGGATACATTGGTAAGATATTCTATTTTTTGTATTTGCAGTATTATGCAACAAGGGCAATTAGTTTTAAGTTGAATTCAGTTTTGGATTCCAATTATTGTTGATGTATTTTTTGACAAAAAAGGAGATCTTATAAAAACATTTTTGTATTGCAGGAATATGCTAATGATAGTACACAGATTACTCAAAACATTGATATTCCAATGTCAGTAGATGTGTGTGTGTCAGGATTGAATATCGGACAAGGGGATCAGGCAGAGATCGGTGACCGATTACGATTTCACAATCGATGCGGCTCCCTAGTTAAACTTTCTACCAACAGTCGAACTGCTGAGAGGCGTAGACCTTTAGATGAATTTAATAATGGAGTTGTAATGACACACCGGCCACTGAAAGATAACGAATTATTTGAAATACGAATCGATAAGCTTGTTGACAAGTGGTCGGGGTCAATAGAAGTTGGAGTAACAACTCATAACCCATCAACTCTACATTTTCCGGCGACGATGACAAACATGCGTAGTGGAACTATAATGATGTCCGGCTGCGGTATTTTGACGAATGGAAAAGGAACCCGTCGTCAGTATGGTGAATTTAACCTGGACGAATTACGGGAAGGCGACAGAGTGGGGATGATGAGGAAAGCGAGTGGTAATTTGCATTATTACATAAACGGGCAAGATCAAGGTGTGGCTGCAACACGGGTGGCTCAAACACTTTGGGGTGTCATAGACTTGTATGGAATGACGATCAAAGTCACTATAGTAGATCGAGATGAAAGAGAACAACAAAATCTTGTGACACGTCGGAATAATTTAATATGCTCCCAAAGTACTGCAGTCATAAGCCACGAAGTGCCGTCGCTAAGTCCAGGAGTCGATACTCCCCAAGATAATGATAGGCTGACATTTAATCCAATCTGCGGCTTGCACGCATCTGTTACTCATAGTGGACGAACCGCTTTAAGACCCAAGTAATTATTCAGGATTTAAATTAGTTTAAGAAAATATTAGATACATATTTCTGATTTCTAGTGCTTCAGATGATTTTAACAATGGAGTTGTATTGACAAGGAGGCCATTGCGACCAAATGAATTGTTTCAGGTAAGACTTGAGCGAGTAGTAACAAAATGGGCAGGTTCCATAGAAATGGGAGTAACTACACACAGCGCTACTGATTTAGATTTTCCGTTCACCATGACAAATGTGAGGTAGGTTTGAAGTGCGTATATGGGTGTAAAGTCTTTTGAAATGTATACACAGGTCCGGAACTTGGATGATGACGGGAAATGGCATCATGCACAATGGTACAACGATAAAAGAAAAATATGGCCAGAATCTCGACCGACTGCAGGTCGGTGATCGTGTTGGTGTTGTGCGGAAAGATGACGGAACTCTGCATTTCTGGGTAAATGGAATCGACCAAGGTCCTGCAGCCAGCAACGTCCCAGAACGAATTTATGGGGTGATTGACTTGTACGGTCAAGCAGCGCAAGCCAGTATTATTGACACATCAGAATGTGGAAGTCCAGATACAGGCAATTCGACGATTTCAAACACTACATTGTACAGTGAGCCGCCTCTACGTTTTCATTCAGTTCACGGGAAAAATGCTCGAATTTCGAATGGCGGGCTGACGGCTAGTCGTCCCAAAGCTTTAGCTGAATTTAACGACGCTGTGGTGTTTAGTAATAGACCATTGCGGCAACGCGAGCTTTTCGAGGTTGTGATTGAAACAATGGTATTTCACTGGAGTGGAAACATTGAAATCGGCGTGACGGGTGTCCGCCCAGATGAAATACAACTAGAAGCGAATGCCACTGACTTACAATATGAAACGATAATTTTATGCGGGTCTATAGTATTTCACAACCGTCAAACGATTTGTAATAACATACCCTTTGATTTGGATACGCTGACGACTGGTGCTCGTGTGGGTGTTATGCGAAACGGCGATTATATTCATTTTTTCATTGATGGAGTTGATCAAGGAACTGCCTGCGAATGTCGCTTCCAAAATGTATATGCTGTCGTTGATTTGTACGGTCAATGCGCACAAGTCAGTCTTACACAGTCGCAGCCAGACTTGCGAGCTCCTTATGCTATAAGTGAGAACTCGCAAAGTTTGCAAGCAACTTCGGTGATCCAACCAACAACGGAAACAAAGCATAGATGGGCTAGTATATTAGGAAATACGGTGCTTTCACAAAACGGAACGTTGGCATCACGTTGGGAACGCGTAGCGCTTTCCCGGCTGTTCGTTTTTTCTGAACACATGCTAGCAGTTGGATCGCCGTTTGAAATCAAAATAACTTCCTTCAATCCTATGTTTTCAGGTATGATGTAGTGTATGATTGTGTGTTTAGAATTAATGTTAGGTATTCTATGATAATGAAAAATATTTAATAAGGTAGAAACAGCATATATAAGCTAAAAACCCTTTTCTTGCGCAGGTTGCCTTAACATCGGTGTCACAGACTTAAATTTTGCGGATGAAAATGTATTCAAAAATATTCCTACTAGTATGAAGCGGATTCCTGCAAATGTTTGGTATGTGTGTGGAAATGAAGTGCGTTTCAATTCAACAGTCTTACATCGGTCGGTGGCGTCGTTAGAATGGCTACGCGTAGGGGACAGAATCACGTTGGAATTAACACCAGCTAGGACGCTTAGGATTCTTTTGAATTCTGATGATATGAATATAAATTTTCATAATGTGTCTAATGTATATAAACCTATATACGTAATGCAAAGACGCCTTTGATAAACATTCTTAATATTTTTATAGGATGTATATGTCGTTGCTGAGCTTAAAGGTACAACAATGGCTGTGCAAGTCACCTCATCGCAAGGACCATCGTCACCTCTTCGTCCATGTAGTTTGCGTCTGCAAGACTCTCTAGAATTCACAGTTGATCCTTTAAACAAGCAGGATTCGATGCTGGAATCAATCGATTCAGAGTCGATGCTTTTCGAATTTTCCGAATTCCATGGAAGAAATATTAGCTTGTCTGAGGATAAACGAAGTGCTACTAGGACGCAATCATACAATCAGGCCCTGGTATACATAACAAAACCACTATGTAAAGGTCACAGTATTAGTGTAGGTGTTGTCGAAGTATGTTAAATTGAAGGGTATAATATTTTTTTACGTGCAGATAAAAATTGATCAAATAAACTCAAAATGGAAGGGGACGATTGGCGTAGGAGCCGTAGGTGTCTGCCTACTCACGAATAATACACAATTACCGTCGTCTATAATCACGTGCAAAAGACCTTGTTGGGTCGCTACTCATGACTACGTCAATATAAATGGCAACAAGGTAGCTTCGAAGTACGGAGAGGCATTGGAGCAAATCCAATCCGGAACTGTAATTACGTTATCACTTTGGCACACTGGTAGTCTAGGTAAAGATTTTATTAAAAGTTTGAGGACAGCCGAAACAACGAATTTAAATTCTAGTAATAATGGTCGGACAAAACTATTTGGAAGAACTAGCTGGTGGACTTCCGAATCATGTATTTCCAATTTTCGATCTTTACGGAAAGTGCGAGAAAATCACGATTATTAATGGTGACATGCGTAACGGAACACCGATTTTGGAGGAAGTTTCTTTGAGCATCGACCACGCCGTCGAATCAGATAATAATGCACCCCAATGCGAAAAAGCTGATCTTGAAGTGCATGAAAAAGAAATTGAATTGCCACCGACAGCATCAACTTCCACGGCACAAGTCGTGGCAACGACATCGAGTGAAATGTGAGAGAGGCATGATTTGAAATGAATTTCTATAATGCATGTGATATTTCAGGAGCCGTTCTGTTATGGAAAGTATGTCGGAAAATTTGTTAACGAATCTTTCTATTAAAAATAGAACTCAAGAAATTCGAACTGATGAAAACAATGCTTCAACACCATGGTGAGTATTTATTTCATCAATGATGCACATTTATGAACGTTTCTGTATATTAGAATGAAAATAGGCTGACATGTTCGCATAAGAAATCAAACAATTGTTCGATATATTCAGGATGTTTGATTGAATGAAATTAATCGAGCATAAATATTTAAATTTGATGTTCAAACTTTAATTTTGAAAATTTATTATTTAGAGCGCCATATTTAGTCACCATAGAATGTCTACTTAGATGAAAAGTTTGTACATTTAATACTTTTCTAATATTGGGAAGTAAGTCCTCAAAATATTTTTATATGTATCAAATATTTGACTAACATTGAAGAATTCACGCTCAAAAACAGTATGACGTTTTTTTTATCGCCATTGCTATTCAGTACCCTGAAATCATTTACTACAATCCATGCTGATTTGTAACCGGGGCTTAAGACACTCTTGAGCTTGCAGGTCGAAGCCATAAAACTCCACCTTGAAGGACTTAGACTAATGATACACTGCTGGTATTGACACCAGGATATCGATATCACGGTATCGATAATTGGGTATTGACACCAGGATATCGATATCACGGTATGATATTGTGTGAAATCACCTGTCAAATCGTGTGTATATATGAATGCACAATAGAATTAAAAGTGAAATTGTTTCAGCTATTGGCTAGTTAGGAGGAGGTACAACTCCAAGCTGGGTTATTAGCTTCCCAAAGAAAACGACTAAATGAGTTAGTGCCTCGGGCCCACAGTTGTAGTATGTTTCGACCAAAAACTTAGTTTTAGGTTGTCGGAAAAAATCCCGGCATGTGTGAACAATAGTAAGTAAAAAGTTAACTTAAACCAATGCCTCCTAGATGTACGGGCCGTCAGGCTACGTAATCGTTCTCGCTGTGACGTCATTTCAGTAGGCCATGTTGACATTTCCACGAGGCAGTGCCGACACACACGGAGATTTCACTTGCGGTTTTTAAGCTAAATTATGATTAAAACGTTAGTTTTTTGTGCGTGGACGCGTTGTAGTAATAATATTTAGTCATAGCTTGAATTTTGTGTCAATCAATTGTATCGAAAGTGAATCGACTCATAACACCACATAACCTAAGAACATCTGATAAACATTTCGTGGCGAATTTGTCTAATTATACCGCGCGCACCGCATTAATTTGTGTTTTAGCTGTTCACTAGCACTGTTCCCCGGATCTCACTTTGTTTTCACTTTACTCACTTTAACACAACCCGTACAATTAACATTTTCCCGCGGACGTCCCATAAGACTATGTGTGTTTTTCGCGACATTGTGGCCTACTGCTCTGACGTCATCATTCTGCATTACGGCCCGTACTTCTAGGAGGCATTGCTTAAACCTAGTATGCGTGGCAAAGAAAATATTACTAAGAAGAATTTAATCTACTCGGAAGTATCTTTTCCGCGTATTAGTAAAATTATATTCAAAAACGTCTTCTACGTCCGTCGAAAAATGTTTAACTTCATAGTCGGTAAGTTGGGACATTTGACACGAGCAAACACCAATTTTCGACCGTAATCTTTTACGCGATGACTGCATCAACCAAATACTGAACAATTGCAAGTAGCTTTGGAACTAGACGGAAACGGTCGGTTAAGTAATTTTGGAGGTTTGCCATCTTGTCGCATATTTTCGCAAGAACCCATGAATTTTTGCGGCAGTCTCTCAAATCTTCCAAATGGGTCCCCATATATCAACAAAAATCGCAGTCTCGTTGAAAATAAAATCATTCAGTGACATTTGCCAATGAAGTGTATTGGAAAGTTTGATTACTACACTCACCACTGGCTGCAAATTGTCTTTGCTGGCAATGAAATCTTCGCTATACTGGGTAAAATTTAGGCGGTATTAATTCCACATACACCGTATGTACCGCTTTACCGAACTGATACGAGTCTAGAACTGGGTGATGCACTGGTAGTATGGATGACACCATGGTATCAATACCAGCTGTGTCAGTAAGTAGTCTTAGTCTAGCAATTGTGAACCTTCCGCTGTAGTCTTTGTTTCAATTAAATAGATTTATTATTTTCACTGTTTTAGTGTGGAGTATATATATGCTATGTAATAGCTGAATGGCGGCTTTAATTGAAGATAGATTTTGTTTCGTTAAATTGTATAAATTTTTTTTACCGTTAATATTTTGAATCCATAAGCAATAAATTAAATTCAAATGGTAACCTTAATTATACGTGTCTTCAATTTTCTTCAACTTCTTTTCAGTTGCCTAAGGGAATCATTGCAATTGCAGCACAACACAAATTTAAATATTCAACGTAGTCAAAGCACACAAAGACTTAAAGCTTTGTTACCAGGAAACGATACAAATCGAGAGGAACATCAAGAGCCACCGTGTGAAGATGTTGTTGAATCTGAATCTATCTTAGATGGAGCTTCATCTTCGAACAATGTATCTGCACCGGATGCCACAATCCAACAAGAAATTTCAAATGAGTTGATTGAAGATGGCGCTTGTGGAATAACTCCTGCAGCAAGCTTGGTGGACTATGATGTTTCGAACAACATCGATGATGAGAACAAACCAGTCGACTCGACAAACAACTGCAACGATCCGTCCAATAATGAACATGTACAATCTGCTTCCTACAAACCGCAAAACTTTCCAGAAAATCAAGACTGCGAATACGTAAAGCTGGTAAGCGGCTTTAAGAAATCACTTCTTTTACCGGATGTATTTTTTGATGCGTTCGCTCCTACATGCTTTTGTGCGAGCTGTGTACCTCCTTTGTCTGATGTGGACGCTTTTGGTTGGGTCCGGTTTCAATTAAATCAACAGGCAGTAAATCCAAACTCTGCTTCGGTAAACCATGAATCCTCAGATTGGATGAAACTGTATCATGTAACAAGAATTTACAAAATTCGAGCCATTCTTGATCACGGTCAACCTCTGCCTATCGAGCAACCCCGTGAATCCTGTTCAGCTGTGAATCAAAAGGACGAACCAGGAATGCATTTGATTTTAAATTCGACACTGAATGCAACTCTAACAACAAATACGAATTCTACACATCGATATGTTTCTGGACTGATGGCATATAGCATAGGAACTGCATTTGAAGTGTATGTGCGTCCGCAAGCTCTTTCATCGTTACCGGAAAAGAATGGTGATGACAGTAATGACGCGGGAAGTAGTCGCGCCGAAGAAGGAGCTACAGCTCTGTTTGACAAAGGTCAAACATGGACTACCAAAGAGGCAGGAGCCTGTGTTTTGACAGCACTCTTACTGAAATTAGATTTCTTAGAAGAATTGTAAGAATTTATTTGCTGAAATGTGTATGAAAAGTTTATTAATCTTTAATTATTTGCAGGCCACATGCTCCGGTTTTATTTTGAATAAAATTACTAAATGAACTTTCGAAATGTTTTATTTTTATGCTGAATGCTATTTGTTATCGTAACTGGGAAACAAATTAAGACAAGAATAGTTGCTAAGGTTTAGATGAACAACAATGGTGAAAGGAAAACAGTTTATTGCATTCAATAGTTTTAATTTGTTTAGTTTTCGATTACTTCGAACACTCAAGGAAAAATTTAATCCATAAATCATAAATAAAAGGATTTTTAAAAAGCACCTATTGTTGCTTACAAGTGTAGTAATATATACTTAAGATAAGGAAAACTGTTAATTTTGAAAATATGCCCAGTATCCAAAATTATACTGATTTATGTTCTACATGAAAATGGGGCATTTTAAATGATCTGTGATGGAGGTTTACTACATATATCCAACAAATTGTTTTTTTTTAATAATCCGTTAGAAACATGTGGTTAAATATGTGGTTGCGGCAAATATTGCGGCATGTTCTTCGTAATACCAACGTCAGTGTGGTTGCGTCGGAAACGTATTATTTTATGACTAAGCGCTTGTTTTTCTGCATGGTAAGAGTTTTATATTGCATAAGTTTATGCGCATAATGCTTTTTAGACCGCTTTTCTCTGAGACTGCCTCAAATAATTGGGAAATATTAAAATTGAACAGATCAGCTTTGAACTCATTCCGTTTTTCGATTTATTTTTAATTTTATCAGTATAATATTTCAAGAGAGCTGCATTTCCATACTTAAAAAAACCATGTCACTTTAACTTGTTATATATCTCTTGCCTTAAAAGTATCTTAAATGAATTCAGTTTCTAAGTGGACGGCTTTTTATTTATTCTTACTAAAGAATTTAGTAGTCCAGACTATGACAATAGCTAAAACCATTCGAAAATTGTAATTCAACCTTGCCTCTGAAGATCACAAAGCACACTGCAATGTCTCATTTCACGAATATGCATTTTTACGAAATTCCTTTTACGTTGAGACCATTTATTTGAATATTTATTTTTTTCCCTACGGTTTATAATGAATTTTGATTCGATACATGTCGAACCATAACATTTGAATTTTTAATTTTTTTGTTTTGCTTTTAAGAAAAAATCGCATCAGGCGGAAACTTTCTGCTATCTGTCTGGGTGCTACATAACATAATAGAGTTTGAACATTCATATTTAAAAATAAATCCTTAATATCAAAAAGCAGGACTACTTGAAATTTTAAATTTTCTGTCGTTTTTTCTTTATGCGTTTTTACTTTTTCATTTTAGCCGATCTAAGCAAACTTATATCATTATCAAGTATCCAATCCATAATATTTCCCATATTTTTGCCGCAAAGTGTAGATTGCATTCAAAAAAAATGCTAAGGTAAACAAAACTTAAGCAAGTTATTATCGACACCAGCTAATGAATGAATTTGTCACGTTTGCTGAATAAAGTGCATGACCCTACTGCACCGTCAATTATATGAGTTGCATCTAGTAACGAATTGATATTTGGCTCCAATTATTTTGAAGCTAATAAAATATTTCAAATGTACTACCGGATAATTTTAAAAATAGTTTTTTGTCTCACTGTTTCGCGAGCTTGGGATATAAGTATAACAAAGCCTAAAGATGTAATACTACGTCATGTATCACTTTACTATTTACGTGCGTTTTTGTGTGTCCAGTCAACAATGAACGCTACAATACCTACAATATTAGAATCTACTTGGCCCGAAAATATATTAGCCGTGAAGCCGCGAGTTTTTCCGAATAATCTTGTGCATGCAGAAAGTGATGATAGTGATTGCGAAAAAATCCATCAGGCTCGTTCGACGGATGTGGACGGACATGGCTATCTATGGGTTTTGGATATTGGAAATGATCATTGTCCGCCGAAAGTAATTATATTCGATTTGGAAAATAAAAACAATGAAGTAAGTTTTATTTGTTGGATGTTACAGTGAAAACAGTAAAAACGATTGTTTCTAACAAAAGTTTCGTTGAGCCCACATAAAATTCAAATGAGCCAAAATAACTCAAATTGTGCTTTAATTTAGCAAAGAGCATGTAAAAAATTGAGAGATGTTTAATAACATACAAAATAGCTCTTTTTCCTCGTTAAGACCCATGCATGCATTGGTCATGAATAGCATCTTGTCGTCCGATTTGCAGCATGGCTTCTAAGTGGCATTAAAACTATCTGCAATCGGCTGCATAAAAATCGTTCTAAAACCGCAAATTTTCGGTGGACTTAAGTATTAAAGTTTTTAATATTGGCTTTGTAGAAGTAATTTAATAGTAAGCAGAAAGTCTGAAATGTACAGGTAAAAAAATGAAAAAACAAATGGAAACAAAATATGGGCTAGAATTTCTTCTGGATCTTTAGTATCGAAAAAAAGAGTTTCAAGGCTTTGTTAATGATCGATAACGCACCAAAACATCCAAATTTAAACCATCCCGCCGTTAAATTAATAATTATTGCTGCATAAGTATAGCATCAATATTATAACCACAATTCCAGGGTATAATTAAAATATTTATTGCACACATTTTAGAAAAAGTGATTGTTATCCAAATACTACTATAAATTTTTAAATTTATGTTGCAATAAAATTATTTCGTTATCTCTGAAGGAACAAAAATCTTCGACTCCGAATACCTGTTGGGGAAATTTATGGCCCGAAATTTGTTGTAAAAGGAAATTGTTTGCGACAACAGAAGTAACTCGCATAATAAATATTAAACACACTTTAGGTGGAATAGTTTATAGATAATTTGACGAATAATGTTCCATCAACAAAGTGCTCTTAGAAATTTCAGAAAACTGTAAGATTGTGTAGATCCATATTTTGGAGTAAGAGAAGATTTAGAAAATAATAATAAATTGTTCAAGTAGTTAAGCAGAGAAGTAAAATTTTCAATTTGCTTCAAATGTCAACTTACCGATTTCAGATTCTGAGGTCATCGTTAATTGGATATGATGGATCATCTTTGGTTTCTATCAAAATAAATCCTTATACTGTTGACACAAACGACCATATGGCTTATATAATATCCGCGGATGGCAAATTCCTTCTCGCATTCTTTCTACGCAACGCAGAATGTCGCAACGTTCGCATTTTTTCAGGACGCGATTTGACTGAGGATCAAGTATTTCCAACTGATATTGCATTCACATTGGACAGAAGACTTTATGTAACTGATAAACTGGGTAATCTCTACGTAACTGACTCGTTAAATACTGCTAACAGTACCGAAATCGATGTAAATCACCTTGGATTGCTATTGGATGAACCAAGAGGACTTATAACAGACGCAAAGGGCTATTTGTATTACATTATTTCAAGATTTGGAGCAGTTGTCCGATGGAACCCCACAAGAGCTCTGAACGCTGAAGGTCACGATATTTTAAAGTTTCATGCTGGCACAATCATTCAAATCGTATTCGGCGTAAGGGGCTCACTTTGGATCGCGATGGAAGACATGTCTCAAATGCATGACCACTGTGTACGGATATTGTATCATTTTTCCAATAATGCAATATTGTAAAGTATGTTTGTCACACTGTTTTCAGATTTGACATAAATATATTTTAACGAGACTGACTTTCCTTATTTTTAATCGAATATATTAATAAATATTTGCTGAGTGGGAAAATGCAAACAACCATATTGTTAATTAAATTCGAATAACGTTTATTTGCGAAAATTCTCAATATTTTCAGAACGATATTACAGCCGCTTATGAAGTAATATTAAAGTATAAAACCAGAAGGTAGCGAAATAGAATTTTTAGTTAATTCTTCAAACCTAGCCAGAGTATTCATTTCTCGTTTGATTTCAAATCAGGAAAAAAGCATCTGACAATAAATAAAGACCGATACTTCTCTTTCACTTATGGGCTTCAAGCAACATTAATCACTAATGATTTGCTTGTTTAAATAATTCATCAGTGCTTGTAGACGCTTTTTAATATTCTTTTGATCATCTAATGTACATCCTAGAAGAGCGCCTTCGAAAGTTTTGTCGACAATCCGATCAACCACAGAATAGCCTGAAGCTTGGCTTTCTGCATCTGAGCCACTACATGCATTCAAAAATGTTTGACAACGTTGCCGCGACGTGGCCGGATCACCGGTCGTAATAAGAGAATCTATTAGCATATTCACTTGATGCAGGCAATCTTCTTGGGCTTGATCACGAACAGTCTTAACATTGAGTTCAACCGTTGATAGTCTTGAGTTGACCCGCTGAATATAGTAATGTATTTCTTCCCGTTCATCTAGAAAATAATATTTATTTTTAAAATTTCGGTTGGACTAAATTATTAAGGAATTTGCAGTTTAAAAAGAAAAATATTTAGCGGAGATTACGTAGTATTTTTAGATATGGCGTATCAACGTCGAAGTAAATTATTATTATGAAGTAAATTACTCGTTTCGCCATATGACATTGCGTAAAGCCAGAAGCTGAAATTCTTCTAGAGTGTTCTCTACGCAGGGTTACGGTCATTGCAAATGAGATTCAATGTTACACAAAAAAATACTTTACAGATATAAATTCTCTTTGATTTATATTCACTTTTTCCTTCGTTTTACTTTCCAGTGATCATATTGTCATTTCTTCTGCCATTAAATAAGAAACAAATTAAATTTACACTTATCTTACTTACGTTCATGCATTCCTTGAAGTTGGTCATTATTTTTAATTAAATCGATAGACATAAGTAGGAAATCACGTTTTTCTTGCAAAACCACCGCATCTTTTCGCAGTTTTTCAACACGGCTGTCGAGTTGATCCAAAACGGTGACGAATCTAATGAAAAAATTGGTAGTTCAATGTACGCCATACAAGAAAATGTTTAAGTAACAAATACCTTTCATTTAAGTTGAACGGTCTGTGACATGAAAGAAACAACAAGAGGTGAGAAACTATGTTATAAATAAAGCGATAGTTATTAAGTATAAAATATTGAAAATGTATTCCTAAGATCCTTAACCATGAAGATTTTATCATTTCTATATTTATTAGATCTTAATAGAAATGATTTTCAGTTTTTCAGTCTCAAGTTATAACGTTAGGATTTCAGATAAACGTTTGCTTCAAACGCCAAATGCTACATAGAATTCATTTTAATATGCATGTTTGTACAGTTAAGCAGAATTAGAATATAAGTATACATTTGCTAGTGGCATTGTTAGGGCTGTCAACTATTTTATGCAAATCAACACCATTCAAACAGTGAATAGTTGTTTCAAATGGTGCTGATTCTTTCGTCACTGTAAATTAATGCAAATATGTCGAATAAATTAAATGTTTGCCACACTAAGTTAAGTACTGGCTGTTTCACTGAACAATGAGCCGTAAAGACACTTAATTTTCATCTGTCAACAGGCCCAAAAATAGACCAGATTAATCTGCTATATTTAAATTGAATTTAATGAGAAGAAACATAATTGAAATCGCTGTTTTGTAGCAGCGTGATGTATATTTTGCCGACTTTATCTGTTATTGAACTCTCTTCCGTCTACGTATTGTTGCTTGTCACCCACACCAAGAATAAAAAGATAATAAATCAGATTTGGACGGACTTTGAGTTCAAATTTTCACACGGAAGCCTCGAATTGACTAAGCTATGGGTCTAATCTCAATCCAAATCAGGGGTAAAATGGAACTTATTACTCCAAACTTGGACAAATTATCAAATTACCAACTTTAAACTCCAGATCTGCAACAGCTTGTAAAGACCGGTATTCTTACAGAATCCCGATGGCGATACGGGCTTGTCGCTGACGATCTGGGCCATATAAGCAAAACAATATACCTTGACAGGAACTTCCAAGTCAAGATACCTGGAGGACACTTCTATTTACACGGATGAATTAAAGAGAGACACAGGAGTCAGCTCGGGTGTTTATTCAACAGAGCTGAACCTTCAACTGTGGTATAGAATCAAACATGCTACCGTATACGCCATACGACGATTAGCGTCGACTGCAGGGCAGCTCTTTGAGAATTATCGCGTGCAAAGTCGCTGTCAACGAACAGACAAGTCATTCTCTTATCGGGATTATGCTGTTTATTGATTGCCACGAAAATGCTGATGAATTGGCGAAGAGATGTTCAAGAGCTACAAACCGCCTCTATATTGTCGTACCACGGTCACTTGCTGACACCACCAGCTAACTAGTTGCGGTCATGTAGGCTAAACTGAAGTCAGAATGGATAAACAGGGCGGACTGTAGCGTACTACGACTTTCTTTCGATTTAAGCAAGCTACTCAAACTCAAGCGGTTGGTCTGCTCGCAGAATGTTGCCTTACTGCATCTCATACGAATCGAATAAGGCTGACATCCAACAATTTATATATAAGATGCAAGATAGAAGAAGAAACCAGTGAGCATACCCTCAAACATAGCCTAATGCAATCCGCGTAAGGATTACATCCTTACGCCGTTGTAACCTTCTTATATAACCTAAACTAAGTCTACAATCAAAGGTCGTAAGTCTCACGATACTTCTGCATAATATCCTTTTTCAGTCATGTTGAAGGCACGATTGAAGGCACTTCAATTAGTACCCTCTAAATGGTTTAACAATTTTTGATGACCTTTTTGGTTCCAAAAAAGGTTGTTCAGAGCAAGAGGAACTACGCCAATGTGATTATTGACTTTTTAACATACAATTGAATATCGATGAATTCTGGAATATGTATTGTGCAGCAAATTGCAACTAAAAGATTGGAGATAAATATTTGGTATCAATAATTCGCGAGCTTGCTCAGATTAATGACTATTCCTCTTGGGTGCAGACATGAACATACATTATGTAATCTTGGTTTTTTTACGATTGAAAAAGGGTGAGGCCCCAGGTTCAGATGATATACTTAAGTCCAACTAAATTTTATATAAGTTTGGGCAAAAACGACTATAGCTCACCAACAGATGAAGTGACAGGTAAGGCGTTAAGTTCGTGAAGTCTTATCATTTTATTTTCAGTTGAAGTTATGGAGTCGTGAACGGCTGAACATCAAGTTTTTGCGAACGACTGATTCATAACGAGTAATGAGTCTTATCACACAAATTCTGCGTGTTTTCTGCCATTTCAATATTCGCAGAAATCAATCAATAACCAAGCCAATTATATGATAAAAAATATCTAACTTGATTTCAGCCTATTTAAATCTCGATAATCAAATATCTAATTTTGCTTCATTCAAACTAATTATCTTAGTCCAATTTGAACATAATTGTATGATCGTGAAACACATGAATGGTCTAAAGTAAAACAAACATTACTGTATGCAAAACAAACAGCACGTTTGGACGGTAATGAATCATCGTACATTGCTAATACATATAGACTCTGAGCACTACCTTTGCTTCAGCCTGGAACACGGCATATAGAATTGTAAAGCAATGGATTTATGTACGTTGTCCCATGCATGTAATGTGTAATGTATGATAATTCCGATGGCTATTGTTTCAAATTTGTTAATGGTGCAAGACGATATTTAGTAGAATTATGTCGCGCATGCGTTTTCCTTCAATATGCCGACTAGAAAGCCTAGTGGTCTGAGCTTTTTTCGAGTATTGCATATTACATTGAACTAGGTCATGAACTCATGCTGAATGCAAAGCAGTGAAATTAGTTGATTCATTATCATGAAAGAAAATTTTCGGACATAAGAATTATTATATAAATGAAAGTGAAATGAAATAAAGATTATTCAGTATTATTGGCTCACGGTAAGTGTTAGCTTGGTTACTGAATCTCCTCCTCTGTATTTTCGCTGCGAAAAAATAGGATCTTTCTTCGCGAGATTTTCCTTGCAAGGTGTCTTAGTGAACCCACGGCAAATATTCTTGATCGCAGGATGACGAATACTGTGCCATATTGCACGCGGCTAGACCGCTTTGTTAGGTGAATTTTCTATACTTAAAAACCCGTAGTCCTTCAAATTCAAAATATTTGATTTTGTTATCTCTGAACAGTTATTGGATTTCTCTAAAGAAAACTACGAAAACGATAAGGACTAACGACGTGACGATACACACATATTACAAGACGATCAAGAATTATTACAAGAATAAAAAATATCAGCGTTATCATTTTGTTGGAACAAAACAATTCAAAACTTACAAAGAAAGAATATTATTCAGTCAAACTGAAGAAAATGGGTTTATATAATATCAAAAACTAACGATCTACCAATGCCATTGTACGAATGGATCAAAATGAAACCTATCGCACGATATACTTTGTTTCGATGAAGATCACTATTCAATGGATAACTAAAAAATGGGAAGTTTCAAAATCAGCAAAATTCAAACCTAAAAACTCTACTGAAATAAACAGGGTTGTTTTATTAGCTATCAATACTGGAATTTTGTTAGAAGTCATTGATTTAAAAGTTCACATCCAGCTCGAAATTCATTAATTTCATTTTGAAGCGCATTAATAACCTTCCATAATTTAAATGAGCGAATGCAAAATTTTGTTACATCGTTGTAATCTAATTTTAGAACTATTTTTCAAATGTCTACTCTAGTATTTTTCAAACATACGTCATCAGAACTATCCAAACAATACGATGCGCTGTATTCGATGCTTGACGCGTCAGACCGATACTATGGAAACTTACTAGAACTATACATTAACAAACTTGCTAAAGGTTATTTAACGGAACTTCTAGCAATGTTCTATTAGTTGGCTTACCCATATGTTTTTGTACTATCAAAGGGACTACTACTAACACGATAGGGATGGATTTCCTCTAGAGCTTTGACAATTTTTTTAAGAAAACTAAAGATTGACGTTGAAAAGGATTTTAGCTAACTAAAAAGCACACCTGTCAATTACATTCCGGTCATCAACTTTAACGTTTGCATCGGCACCTTTGCCGTAGTCCCATAACAAGGGCGATGAGCTGCCTGCAATGGATGCAGACGTCAGATTGAAATCCGATCTAGACGACGAGGCAATATCGTGCGCAGAATCTACTTCCATCGCTTCCACGTCTGTTTCTGACTGAAGGGATTCTAGTAAAATATGCGGATCCAAAGCCAGTTTGCCGTCAGCTTCTTAATTCAAGTCCATACAATCACAAAATCAACGATTTGGACCGCCAAACTGTCTTTTATATCGTGGTGATCAAATGCTGTAGAAATTTAAATCAAAATTAATATTTACCTGTCGATAGCGACGAGTGCATTTTGTGATGATGTCGGTTCTATTTGTTGTCGCCATTCGTTTTCAACTTTGGCCCGCTTCCGTAGCAACCCCATAAAATTTTCAAACATCTTTTACTGTCAATTTTAATTAGCAATGAATATCCTTATAGAATAGTTTATCACTCCTCACAGCACTTGACTTTGTGAAAATCAAAAAAGCGACAAAACAAACCGATTTCGCCACTAAATGCAGAATTTTAAGGCAAGTTCAACGAAAAACTTGCAGCATTTCGGTCCAAAATTACCTGAATGATGCCAGAAGTTTCCACAAGATATGTATTTGATCGGCTTCGGCTGCTTTTCATTCGACTGTCAAACGCTCTGTTTGGTGCAACGAGTTAATGCAGCCGGCTTTAAAAATTGCAATCGGCTTGAAACGAATGCAGATGGATTAGACTTCGCGTCCGCTTATGAAAGACGATCAGATTTTATGTCGCTTGAATGAATGATTTTTTTGATACGGCACAAAACAGATTATTATTGTTATTGCTGCGATATGAAAAGCGTGTTAAATGCAATAGTCAGTTCACAATATAGAGGCATCTGTCAAATCTGACAACTACTCCGTTCACAGGCTGTGTGGGCAGTTCTGGCAGTAAAGTCAAAAGATGTCTCTGATAAATGTGCTAAATTTAGCTTGATTTCAAATGCGTAGATCATTCAAAGGCGCGAACTTCCGTTGGCGACTTCCGATCAATAAATAAAGGAAAAGTTTGATTCACTTCAGACTGAAGAGAATCGCCATCAAGATAGGGATACGCAACATGACTAAAGAAAAGCAAAGTGCTGGTGGTCCTAGCGAATTTGCACCGCAGCAGTGTGGCAACAAGCTATCTGCTTCAGTGCCTTAGTATGTAATGCTGTTATAAAATTATAGCCATTGTAAAAATTACTGCAAATGAGATGTATTGGCTGATGTGTAATCGCGTTCAAAATATTGCTGTATAGTAGTTAAATGAGTTTAATGAAAAAAGTTATTACAATACTTGACGTGCACTGTTTTTTTTTGAGATTTCGACATTCCATTTGCATATAAGTGCACATATGTATGTACATACATTTTGGTGGCTGATTGTCATCTTTCTGCTCAGTGACGCTTTGTTTTATTACAACTTTCGAGATCTCCCAGTGAAGTAAATCATTAAGGGACATTAAAAAGCAGAAAACCAGGAGGCAATAGTCCATCATGTTCGACAAAGGGAGCATTGAAGTAATTCCCTAGGGCCGATGATTTTGGTGATCTAGACTAAATAATCGTAGTCTGAAGACACCCAAAACATTATAATATCATTGGAAAAATGGGTTCAGTTGATAGGCTTGTAAACAGCTATAGCGAGCATATCAGGAAAGTTTTTCCTGCAATATTAATACCAATTATCGCATTTCGAATCTAGTAATTTCAAATATTTCCCCGGACCATATTTCTCTTTCCTCTTCATTGTCTTCCTATGTTAATCCCGACACTCATCATCCCCAACTTTCCTTAATTTATAGTTTTTGCCAAAATTCGTGGAATCTCGGTTCAACTTTTTCAGAACTTAATATGTGCACATAGTAGTTAAACTCAACAGCATCAACAAGTTTTCTTTTTTTCGCAATCTTAACATTTATGAGGCCTTAATGCCTTTTATTTTATCCTTAATACCTTCATCATCATTCATGTCTATTTCTTCTAGTCCTTCAAACATATTCTTATAGATTTTTTTACTTTTGCCATGTTTCGAGGCTACTGTATAACGTTCATCCTTATTCATCTTGGTTTGCTTTTTACATTATGGTCGCTAGCTTTGCATAGTACACACTTTACTTCACTGCAATTTCCCTCGCATTCTTCTGAGGAACAGTTTAGACATCTTTTCTTAGCGGTTTTACATGTGTTCGCAAAATGTCCTAGCCTAGCGCAGTTATGATACTTTATAAAATATTCTACGCTAAGCTTTAAGAAATCAATTTTTATAGTCTGGAAGAAGGTCTTCAAAGGTAACTTTGATTGCAGTATTTGGTATTAGTCTTTCATTGTTCGCACTATCCCTACGCATAATTCTATGCACATCCACTATTTTATGGTTGTTCTTACCATAGCTATTACATGATCTTGCTTTCTCAATAATGTCCTTTTGATCAAAATTTGTAGGAATTTGTCTAATTATCCCATATGTGGAAATAAAACTATTTGGTATGAGTAATTTGTACTCAGTAAGTATCTTAGATATCCTTTCTATGAATTCATTTGCATCCTCAGTCTTTCTGAAAATAACTTTCACATGGTTATAATCTGCTTCTTTCGCATCTATAATGCCTTCAATACTGTACTCATTTCTAAGCTTATATATCAATACCGGATTCACCCTCACTCTTTTCTAGTCTTTGCCTTTAGCAATGGCCAGTACTGGGTAGTTCTTTTTTTTCCACTTTTTATCTGTTATTTTCAATAATTTGCAAGGGAGATTGTTTCAATGAGCGTTTTGAACAGGCAATTTCTACAAATTTAAAATTAAATAACAAGGAACATACCTACAGAAATGTGATAAGAAAGCTTATTTAGATACAAAACTACACTTCACTACACAACTTACAAGCACCTCAAACACCAAAATGGCTACTACAAACATCTCGTTACTTCCTCGAATTGACCAGCAGTCCAAGAAAATGCGTCTACACGCTACTGGAGTATACAAAGGAATACATTAATTTGATTATGAATTAAATGCCAAAATTATAATGCTTCAGCAATTTAACTAATTTTGTACCCTAAAAGTAAAGAGGTACATGACTTTCGACGAGAAGGAGCTCGTTTGGAAGAACATGCATATAAAATCCATACAATTCTTTTACTTTTTTTCCAAAATCAGTTTTCCTAGCGGATCCTATCCGTTAGAGGTTTTTTCTTCAAATCTCAGCATCTGGACTTCTCTAAATGAATACCAAAGCCCCACTAAATTGACAAATACACTTTTCGATCAACACTTTTATTACTTTCTATTTACTCATAGCATACATTTTTGTTTTATATTCAGTTGTTAGCTGTGTTTGTTTATATCATGTTGGTAGCCATTACATGGGCATCATAATCACTGATCGTTTTGTCTGTTGTTCAAGTTACTTTATTATTTTATTTGTATTCATGCGTATATGTGGGTATAAATATTTTCAATAGACTCAATCCACTCTAATCTATTATTTACAGTACAATACATTATTATCACTCTCAGCTCTCTTACACTAAGCAACTTTATATGATATTTTTTATCGTGCCGTTTAAGAACTTGTTAATTGATACTTTTCCATTTCCAGCAGATGATTGTAGAGTAGGTCGTCAGTTGGTGAAAGCCCGATCATGATCCAGCCTGCAATCGCGCCAACACTTCGAGCTATAGACAAACTACTCCAGACACTTATGACTTGCTGGTTTTCCTGGAATTCAAAAGGTATTGCATTTGTTTAATTATGGCATTCAAAATTATGTGAAATGATTTACCAATACCATTTCTTCCTCGAAGACTGTAATATTGTAACTTGTTAGGTAAAGTTTTTCGTCCATTGTTTCAGCACATAGAGTGAGTATTATTGTCGCAATATAGATCATTGCTATGATGATCCACCGGAAGGATATCGTCTCGGGCGCATTGACTATATTTACATGGCATATATCCATCCTGAAAAAGTCATCGATTAAATGGTGGATTTCAACGCTCAACGCATTCATTTTACCGGTCCAGTATTGAAACCATACATATTATACATAAGCAGTAGAAAGTATTTGCATAGATTTCGGCAAAAGAAGAATAATGTTTGATGGCTCCCGCTGACCAATCGTACGGTTGACTTGTCGTTATAAACAGCAAATGTGCAAATGCCAGTCCTCCGAGTAGTCCGTGACAAATATTCGAAACCATTATCCACATTCGTTGAAGAGCACATGATAGATTCACACTAGTTTGGATTGAACTTCTAGAATTATATATATATTTTGAAAATTGTTCATATTGATACACGAAGGTCTCGATGAATTGCTTGGATTAGCCGCCTTTAAAATGATAAAATTTCCAAATTTAAATTACTGTGAATAATTGCCTTGCAAATCAACATGAAAACTATATGAAAACTAAACTAACATGAAAACTATATCAACATGAAAACTATATGAAAAAAAAAAAAAATATATATATATATATATATATATATATATATATATATATATATATATATATATATATATATATATATATATATATATATATATAATTAGACTTAAATTAAATAATGTAAAATTAAGGAAAGTAAAATATAGTAAAGTAATGTTAGAAATCAGATAAAAAACAGGTTCTTTGCGGAAACATACAAAAAAAAATTCAGTAAAAACAAGAATATTAAACAAAAGTAATTAGAAACAAATATTTTACAACGAACTAGAAGAAGAGGAGAAAGGTGACGACAGCCAGCCCAAGAGGGAGACAATAAAAGTGCGATTAATTAAAAAAAGTGGAGATCCAGGAGAGCAAAAGGTCACAGACGCCATATTGCTTTAGCTTGATAATAAACAGCAAATTATTAACAGTGTCAAAAGCTTTGGCTAAATCAGTATAGATGACAATAACTTGATTGTTGCTGTCAATTTCAAAAGTAATTACATGTGAAAACTCAGCTAGGTTCGTAGAGGTACAGCAGTCTTTTACAAAGTCATGTTATTGTGCTGCAAAGACACAACTGAGGGTATCGTAAATTCCATTAAAAGCGACACGTTCCCAATTTGAAAAAATGGAAAGCAAGAAAGAATGAAGATAGGGCGATAGTTAGAAGCAAGGTTACGTTCATCCGATTTGAAAATGGGAGTCATGTTTGTGAGCTTCCAGGAGGAGGGAAATTTCCCTGTACAGAGACTCACAATGAATAAGATGGGCAAAGGTATTAAAACGGAAGACGTAAAATTTTTCATTAAAAAATTGGGAATGCCTTCCGGACCAAGGGAACAATTAGAGTCAAATGAGGACAAAAGTAATTCAATCTCAACAGGGTTAGTGAACCTTCATATTGTATCAAAATTCATAAAAATTAATAAGCGTAACGTATATATATAATAACGTATCCATAGTATTAAAATTTTTAGCAATGAGTATCAAATTGATACCTATGTAGGTATAATAGCTCTGCATGGCTCTATAAAACCATTATTCTCGGAAAAATAACATTTCAGTTGTGACCCTAGGGCATAATTGCTCATTTAATAAAGTCAAATTGCTCATTTTGCTCATTTTAAGCATTCCATTTAAGTATAGCGATATTGCATTTTTATATTTTTATGTTTATAGTAAATTTCATCGACGTACTCAAGGTAATTTAAGCTGTCTTGCGAAGGAGCTCTATAATAAGTACCGACTCTTAAAGGAGTACTAAAAACTATTAGGTCAACCATGATCATGTTAAATATGATCATGTTAGCAAGGGTTTTGAAATTGATATTGTTTTTTTATCAAAACTGAATCTGGACAATTGAATACTGCAAAATATCTTACTCTGCTATAATATACTCCGCTTTGTTGTTTGTTTGCTATAGCTGCTTCATTTTCATAAAGCCAAGTTTCGCCTAAGATAATGATGTCAGAATCATTTAAAACTGTAGCTGCAACTTCTAATTCCAGAAATTTATTTCTAATACTATTAATATTATTAAATAATACTAATACTATTAATATTTGCATAAAATATTTTTAGGAATTGGAATCTCATATGATTTAAAAGAAATAGTTTTCCTAATCGAAAATTGTACAGCTTTTACATATTCAGGCCAAAATGACCTTTTGTGAGACAATTAATACATTTACTTGTTTCGGAAGGAACAATCCACAGTTTTATGTTCACAGCACTAGAATAGGATGGCCTGCTTAGTAAAAAATTGCCATTTATATTACATATTTCTAGTGCGACGTTTTTTTTTTAGAGAATCCGCAGTAGCGGAATGAACCTTGTCTTTAATTTGCGATGTTATTGTTATGAGATCTACAAATGGAGATTCATGTCTCTTAAATTTTGTGGACTTGGCTTTGCAGGAGTCGCAAAACCAGAAGATATTTCTTTCCGATGCAGGAATTCATATTCCTGCCCCGGCACCTTCGCACATTTAAAGTGATACCACCTATCACACAACGGCTTTATCGCCACACAATACCATTATTTTGCATTTCATGCACGCATCGATTAGGTTGGATAGCATCTTGAATAAACAACCAGCTCTGAGTATTTTTGAAATCGAATCAACCAACCGAACAAAGACCCAAATCTAAGCAAAATAAAAGAACAAAGAACCAGATACAAACACTATTTTAACATCACAATTCAAAAGTTCCCGCCGAAAATTCAATTTAAATCAGCTGTGAAAAAATCACCACACCTATTAATTATGACTATGTAAAAATGCCATCTTTAATATAGTTTTTTGATGAAGTGAAAGTATATTTCTATTCCACTCAAGCCCAGTTTACTACACTTTGAAGTTACATTCTACTATAGAAATCACGAAATCAAGTGGCAAAACTGTAAGTTTACGCACCATTGCCCCGCAAGTGGTCTCTTGCGGAGGAAGATTACGGTCCACAGAACAACTAAATAGCCTTAACCTCAATGTATAGTTGGTTGAAGGCTGTTCCATGTAGTTTCTCAGAAAGGCGACCTTTCACTACAATTGAGCATTCGCCAATCAACATTTGAACTACGATATTTTCAAAAAAATATAAATAGCTCTGTTTAATGACTCGAAAAAAGGAGCAGAGCATCTCAAGGCAAGTTAAAATAGAGCAAAAAAAATCGAGCAAGTTAGAGCAATTGAAAGGCAATAAAAAGTCGAGCAAGCTGGAGCAGTTGAGAAGCAATTTTCAAAATTGATCGCTTGTCAGAAGTTTAAGTTTAAGACAAACAGATGGTTGGCAGTTCGAACTGGCTCTACCAAATAAGGTAGAGCTGAAATCGTGCTCTAAATTGCTCTAGTTCAACTTAAAGCAGGCTCAATCAACACAGTTCAGACCAACTTCGGGCAAATTAGAACAGCCGAGTTGCTCATGAAACACATTTGGCTGAGATATCTCAACCTAGCTCAACTTAGACCAGCTCATTAAAAACAGCTAATAAATACTTGAAAATATCCGATTTCGTGTAAATCTCAAGTAAAGTTGAAGTGCTAAGTTTCACGTTTATAACTGCAACACAGCCTACATAAAGAAAATTAGACCAAACCCAGTCTTGAGAAAGTGAGCATTTTACCTCAAAGAAAAGAAAAATACGCACCGTTGATGAATAATTTCCTATCCGAGTCAGTAACTACTCCAAAATTATTTTAAGAGCAACGTTCATGGGGTACTGCTCTATGTATGTAATATCTGGGAAGCTATAAATTTATATGTAGCTAGCAATAAATCGTGACATTCAATATCATTTTGTGCATGTGTTAACATGTCTACATCAGTATCAAAGTAAATTTCTAGATTTCAGGATATCCAATCGCATTTGGGTTACAAGATATAATAATTATATTAGAAATCGACAATTTCTTAAGATTATTCCAGCAATATTTCCAGTACATTAATCAAGTAGCTAGACCAAATTATTTATTTTAATAGGGATATTGCACTTTTTTTCCATTATTATTTCACTTATTTTCATCCGAATTCTCATATTTAGCTCACGAGAAAAATTAGTTTTTGCAAGATTTTTACCATCAATATAAATTAAACTAAAGGCTAATCAAAGCATATTCAACATATATAACGTTTTTTCATTACCTGTTACTATCCGGTTCATCGGCACCAATCGGATTCTTGTAGTAGCAATTCTCAACAGAACGATATCCTGCCGACGTTTGAATAAACATTCTGTCTATTCGAGTTGGTGGTCCCTCAGTGGGTGACACCACTGGTGTGAAAGGATTATATATTTCACCATTAACCGGAATAATATCCTCAGACAAGTCTTTTAATATCGATTTGAGTCCACCTTTTGAGTATATTTTACCTTAAATTATAAGAAAAACACAAGTATGAGTAATATCCTAATCTCAAGAAACCGCCAACATGTACGTTTTGTAGCTTCTGAACATCATACGAGTTTAAAAGAGCAAACATGCTTATGACGTTTTTGGTAAGTAATTTCAGCGCCCACGACCAATCACAAATTCTAGCCAAACGGTACGTGGACGAATGAACAGTTTCTTACTTACCAGTATTTTTATTGATTTGTTGACCTCGCTTATCTCGTTGTGATTTTGTTTTGCGGTGAACTCTTCGCTCATCGAAATTATAGTCAATTTCAAGGTCCCCAGAGAGCGATGCATCATTAACCTCGGAACATTGTTTCAAATAACGCATCAGGGTTTCGTTTGCCTGTCGCACTTCCATTTCACCGGCTGCTATCAACTTCCGTTCCCGGCGCCTACGAGACTCGGACTTGCTGCGCTTTTTGCGGGGACTTTTGTCCAGACTGCTGCGACTACGCGTCGACCTTTGGGCAGGACTCGCTTGCGGGTCAGAGAGTGACTGCATCTTTTTTCCGGGAACATCGGCAGATAAGCCGGTAACTTTCAGCTCCCGATCCATTAATTGCATAATTCCCTTTTGCAAAGGGTTTTTACTATCAGGCCCTTTACTTTCGCTCTGTTCAGCTTGTTGTTCTTGGAAGTCTGCCCCACAACATTCCTTTTCAACATCTTCAAGGGGTTCTTCCAGCTCTTGAGGCTCGTGACCGTTAACCAACAAGCTAGGCTGCTCAAAACAGGGCTCACGTTCAGGAAGTACATTTTGTTGTTGCTGTTGTTGTTCTTCAGGGGCTATGTCTCTTGCCCTAGATGCCACTGCTGCTACGGGTGAACGTTCTGCAGAATTGCTTTCATTTCGACGTCTCGAGCCAGAGCGTCGATGCCTATGACGGTGCACTTTTGGAGGTGCTTCCATCGTTAGTGGAAGTAAACATTCGAGTTCACGGAAACCTTTCAGTAACGCGACCTTTGCACTGGAAACACAAACGAAATCACTTAATTCGTTTTCCGAGCGAACCAACACTAGTTTCTTTCTAACACTTACTATTCCGGAGTGCTTTCAAGCTGATACTCAATTTTTTCGCGATTCACACTCTAATCCCGACTTTCCTTAGACTAAATTCGACTAAGCAGCACAAATCTTTGAGAATGTTTTCATTCTTGGCATTATTCTAGATCCGAGCACGATGATGATGATGGGAAGAAGAATTGATGACGTAAGAACGGTTTCGTCCCTAGCACCTGCCTCCACACTATAGCCCCAAACGAACCGGAGCAATGGCGATGCGCAATGCTATTACAGAACTCTATTTACCACATAGTGTTATGATGTTTACCACCGATCAATATTTGTGCTATGTGCTTTTAAGTTTTTATTTGTTGCAACTGAATGACATTTTGCCTACTTAAATGTCTTCACTACCCAGAGGGGACGAATCAATTGTTCTCCTTTGCAAAGGGAGCGTATAAAATGAGGGGGTTGTAATAGATTAGGATTTCATTTATAAAAGCATGCACAACAGTCGTCAGGACTTTACACAAATCACATCATTTTCAAATGAAGTGTGCTTTATTGGTTTGAAAAACTACATGTATTGAATTTCAGAAGTGGGAGCAATTTCACGCAAGTATGTATTAGTATAGCGAACTCATATAGGTGCTTCATAAACTACCACAAAAATGTTTACTTTAAAACTAATTTAACTAGCTAAATGTTCGAAGAAAACAATTGCAGAAAATTTAGAAAGCCGATACGAGCTGGGGGTGAAAAGTTTTCGGCCTGAGCCAGATACGCCGCCAGCAGGGCTAAGTTTTCTCGGTATTTGATAGCACGATCCGTGACAAGCTTGCAGGCGAAATTTAAGGCCAATTACTATTTTAGTATTTGTTTGGTAGCCTATTGATTAAGTCGTGTCGAGCACTTAAGTGAAAATTGAAAAATCGGAAAAACTTGCGGCCATTAAATATTTCCATTTGGAAGTCCAAAGACAAGAAATGGATCCAACACTGATAGACTCTTCTCCATCGTATTCAACTGTGAAACAGTGGGCTTTATAATTTAAAAAAGGTCGTACGAGCACTGATGACGCACCACGTTAAGAACGCCCCGTTGAGCTCACAACTTCCGAAACGATCGAACAAATTCATAGAATCGTGATAGAGGGCCGCAGATTGAAAGGAAGTGAGATAGTTGAGACTACTATGATATCTGTGCAAGGTGACTGCCGCGTTTGCTGACGCTCAATTAAAAATTGAACCGGAAAATGGTTTCGACCGTGAACTTGACACTCTACAAGCGAAATCCCAGCGAATTTTTGCGAAAATTTATAAATGTGGATGAAACTTGGGTTAACCATTACACGTCCGACACAAAACAATTAAAACAATGGACTGGAGCAGCTGAACCGACTCTAAATAAAGGCGAACTAGGCGACTGCTTTTTAGGAAACAAAAGTAATCATCTTCATGGACTACCTTCAGAAAGGGAAAACCATCACTGGAGAATATTATGGATGTGGTAGAAACATTTCGACCTCGTTTGGCGCGGAAAAAATCTTTCGCCCCAACGCAACCGCTCATACTTCAGTCGTTGCGATGGCTAAAATAACCCAAATGAAGTTCGAATTGTTATCCCATGCTACATATTCGCCAGATTTAGTACCAAGTGACTATCATCTGTTTCCCAATTTCAAAAAATGGCTCGGAGGCAAACAATTTGCGACCAACGAGCCGGTCAGCAATGCTGTTAATGCGTATTTTGAGGGGCTCATCAAATTGGACGGCATTATTGCTTTAGACCACCGATTTGAAAAATGTATTAGTCTTGATGAAGATTATGTAAAAAAAATAATACAAAAAAAAAGTCATAAAAAATTGTTTTTCTTTATCAGGCTTGAAACTTTTCACCCCACCCTCGTATTTGAAAAGCAGAGCCTTGGCAAATAATATATAGTGAAAAATACAAAGGAAATACTGCCTACTCTAATGATATTTGGCCTGAAGTTGAAATTTTCGAATGAGGAGCTTCTGTAAACCAAAATGTAGGACCAGATTCAAACATATATATTTGATTTAAAAAAATTACAGGAACAACACACTAAATGCTTTCATCGAAGTAGTACACCAAAAATATGTTAGTCATTACTGCAAGGATCAAAGTAGACAAAGTAGACACAAAATTCTCTGGCGAACAAAAAACTACAATATGTATGTCACATAGGAAAAAATTTGTCAGCTCCACTATTAAGTCCCTAAATGGCAGTGAGTATCTGGAGAATTTATTGTTAGGAAGATGAATATTCTACACCTAATTCTCAATGGACTGCCCATTACTAAAGTTATCCTAGGCGGGGGATTATTCACATAAAATGCTGCTTATTATTAGTTATGCCATCATACCGTTTCATTACATCATACCGCATATCATACTGTTTCATTACATCAATGCAAATCATATGTTTTGCATGTATATATGTACATACTTCAAAAAATACTTGCTAGTATTTTTGGAACAGGTATTTGGAACAGGTATTTTTCTGTACTCTTACTAGTTATACCTAGTATGTGAAAGTCCTAGTACGACTCAACTCTATCCTAAATCCTATTATTTAGCAGCTTTTCTCCTGTTGTCTATGATCTTCAGCGAACGTAACATAGCTAAGGCTACATCAAGTCCTCCTAAACATTTACGAAAAAAATTTTCAAAAATTTTTTTCAATTTTAATCATCCCGCAAAAACAATTCCAATTTGATTCTGCTTTCGGAGGCTTATTCCGCAAAACGATCGAGTTTCCCGTATCAATTATTCTCTGCTTTGATAAGCTTTAGAGACGATATACGTTGTCTATGCGATTGTAGACAAGAAGGGAACCGTGATCACAAATCAATAACCTTTATGCTTGAATATAAGTTACGGAATATTAAATTGTTAACAATGCACAACTTGTAACATGTAAAACATGCAAAACTTGAAAAACTATTTTTTTTTATTTTTTAATCTTCCAATTATATTATATATACGATTATTTTTATCGACACAAAGAAGTCTGATTATTCGGATTTGTATATTGATATGGTAATTTGAATTTCTCCATGGACTTGGGAGAATTCTGTTTTGAAGTACTAGAATCGAATATGAAATGCGCATGCCATGCGTGACGTCAATACTTTCATATCCTTGTTGAATGGAAGCGTGGGAGCACTTTTCTGTCGTGTCTCTATATACGGCACAAGAAATGACGAAATCGGCATCAGCCCATACATCCCTTCCAAAATATTTCACATAGAAATTTCGTGGCTCTCTACGTCCCACACATCTCGCCTTCGGTTTATTTCTATCGTCATTCCTTTTATAGCATACATCGAAACTCGCTTCAGTGGATTTGGAGCTTTCTTGCCCGTTCCCGGGATTACGCGCCAGTTGTAAAAGTTTTAGCCATTCATGAAAACGCATGTGGGACGACAAACATAGATAGTACAGATGGTGCTTTCGGGAGGATATAAGACAGGACGATTGCCGAAAGACGAGAGTTCGTTAGTATGCCAGAATTAACTCTACCGAAGTCAAAAACGAAATGGAGGGCTGTGAGCTTTGTTACGTCGGAATTCGGTGCTGACGTCAATCGAATCGTGCTATAGCTTGAAAGATAGTTCGTCTTTGAGTAGATAGAGGCTTATACAAAAGGAGCTGAGAAATGAAGAGTTGAAAGACAGTCTGCTGAAAAACTAGGCAGGCAGCTGGTGCTAGTCATTTATTGCATTATATTGGAGCTAGACAGAAGGTACAATCGAACGTCTCAAAGAATGAGATAGGTTCCTCAGGGCATTAATCACGCTGGGTTGAGCATGTAAATATTGGCATTCGTCCAAGGTTAGAATTATATACTGAAGATAAGATGTTTCAACATACTTGGCATATACAAGTATTGAAGTTGAATTGTTATTAGGCTTTCGTGCCCGCCAGAATATGTTAGGTTGGAGTAATATCAAATGCAGATTATTAGCTTGTTTATAAGTTATATGGTAAGATATTTTTATGTATGTTTGGCATGCAAACTTTGAACTTGAATGCATTTGGATACCCAATATATGGATGTAAGGAATGTATAAATAATAAAGAAAGTTGCTATACGATCACGACGGTGGATTTAAATGACGTGAACTGGCCGATATAAAATAAAGTTAAAGCCACGATAACAAGCTTTTTTATACACTTTTTGAGGGAGTCTGATTAGAGGCGGGGAGCCGGTGGGATTTTAAGTATCGTTTTTTTTTGTATATTTCGATGTCGAAAAGTCATACGATAAACTCGGTATGACTTAGTTTGTCAAGTCGGATATTTGTTTAATTAGATTAATTATTATTCAAAAACAAAAATATTCTAACGTAATCGCGGTTATTGATTACACTTACGAGCATTTTGGGAGATTTTCGCGTTTTTTTTTAGACTTGCTATGCTATGAAAAACTTGTAGCATCCGCTTACAAACAACATTCACCTCCTATATTCACGCATTCAAACATGCATATGTACCCTAATTCAAATATGCATCTTAATATGCATACCCTAATCCACATATACATCGCCATATGCATACATATGTAACCCTAATTAGCATACGCATCGCAATATGCATATATATGTAACAAATTTCATATGTATCTATGCACGCATATGAAAATCCAATTTCATAGGTATATATACTTACATATGAAATCCCAATTTCATGTGTCTATACATAAGTACATAATTCGTCGCTGTGAAATCAAACCGGCATATCTGCAAAATACACATTTTTCACTAGAGCGCTTTAAAGTTTTCGCATGTGGGCTATTTCCACGTGAATGCAAAGCGGCAAAACACCATTAGACGGGTTTTTATTCAACTTTACGATATGCCGGTGAGACATAAAAATAGAGGGGAAAATAAGGAATTTTTTGATACCAAAAACTCAAAAACTCAATTTTTGCAGATATGCCGGTTTGATTTCACAGCGACGATATGAACTCCCAATTTCATGTGAGTTTATACATAACTATGAACTCCAAATGGCATATGTCCAAATGTATGTCCAAATGCCTCACATCTGGCCATACAGTTTGCATATCATATTAAGTATAGATAGAATCAAGAAAAGTTGACTGAGTATTGTCACAATTGATCTGCAAGTACTATTTGAAATTAAAATTAACTGAAAACAATTAAAATTAACTTGTTACTGGGCACTGTCCCGTGAAAACGTTCTTTTGATAGGTTCGCGATGGCCTGGCTGGCCTAATTAAATGAGTGTAAGTAATAAGGAGAGGAATTTCGGCCATTTTTTTAGGTCGAAATATGTGAGTGGCGCAACAGGGGTCATGTCCCCAATAATATCAAGGGCCTGAAGCTGTACGCCTCACCTCGGGCCTGCTCAAATTGAGGCATTATTTTTTCATGTAGAGCTCTTTTTCAAAATTTTCAAGTCTCTTGTTATATCAACGTGCTTTGCCACGTCTTGGCTGGGTGTGTTTTCAGCCCATGCCTGAGAGTTATATTTTCTTGGTCCTTTACGGACAGAAGTCACTTTCCCTTTTTGATATTGTGGCTACTATAGTGTATTGCAAATGAGACACAAGTAGCGTTCTCTATTTTTTGGAGCTTATCCACCCCTTGTTGCCATGACCCACCCCAGCCACGTAGAGCTATCAATGTGGCCTACAAGCATCCGTTGGGGTCGGATAAGAGCAATCACGGCCATGTCAAGTAAATGGCTTGCATTTTTTCAAGTAAAGAGCTTGCCTCCATTTTTATTGCCTTTGCAATGTTTAGCAAATATTAACAAGTGTTTGTTTTGCAATAGACATGCCAGCTTAAAAAATGTTCGTTCAGGCGCCTTTCTCGTAGATTTGTCTTTTCGTTTTGCTTTTCGCGTTCCTTTCTTCGTTTGTATGCTTCTTCGAAATCCTTAGTCAGTTCCTTGATTAAATTATCGAACCCTTCTTCGATAACATTGTTTCTTACTTCGGCTTCTTCCAAATCGGAATTCGTCCATTTGTGTTCCTCTTCGAAAATCTCTTGTATCAGGATTTCATCGACATGATCCCACTTTCTGCCACCCACTGAAAATATGGAGTCCTGACGGGTTCGATGGTGTCTGTCCATGCTGAGAAGTTTCCGGTCTCGCTTGTAGTTAAACTAAAGAGCTAAAGACATATTGTAGTTGACTATAACAACCATGTTCGCGGTGAATTTTGATACATTCTTTGCAAATGTCAAGGATAATTCTCTCGTAGATATTTAACGGATAACGGATCTTCTCCATTAGCTTATTCGTATAGTTGCGTTGTACGGCGGAATGTAATTTACTTGATCCTGGCTTCAGAAGGGAAAATCATTGTCATCGGGCTGCCATGAGCAGGAGGTACATATCGTGATGGAGCCTAAAATCTCTCGCAATAAGACTTGTGGGATGGTATTTTCTAATTGAATTATATCACTTTCCGCAAGATTGTTTTGTCTTGTTCGTAGCTCTACCTCATTTATAATGTCTGGCATGAAACTGAACGTGGCCTCGAGATTAAGTAAAAAGTCCTTTACGATCAATTTCGTGGCAGGCGTGTCTAGCGGCCGATTTGCTTTACCTTCTTCAATTACAAAATGATTGACGATTTTATGAACTTGATCTTGTAGTATTTTTGTGTCCTCCCTTGGCTACCAAACCAATTTTCAGAGCATCATTCATATGGTCTTCGATGCTGGTGGTTTCCTGCACACCGAACAGGTTGATCGCAGTGAAGGTTAGCTTCAGTCTCGAGAGGCTCTGATAGTTAGATACTTTGGGAGAAACTTTGGAGAAGTTGAACCCAGTACATAAGGACATCCAATTTTCAATGGAAGTCGAAAACAATGAGAAACTACCCTTCTTGGATTTAATGGTCATAAGGAAAGGTCTTCTTAGTTTTAATATCTACCGGAAGCCCACACACACCCAGAGAACAACACCATCCCAAAAAATTGCGCCCTTTAATTCGATGATTCACCGGCTATTAACAGTGCCCATGGATCAGGAAAGTTTTAACTCAGAAGTTAAATATATTAAAGGTACCGCGAGAAAAAATGAATTTGACGAGTGTTATGAACAGGAAAAACCCCGCTTGAACAGCTGGCTGATCCCTATCATAAAAGTCTCAAGACGTTGTCTTCTTGCTACTCTGGTGCTCGTATAGGTGAACAGCGACAAGAATCGCGCGGACTCAACCGACTCTGTGAACAGGACATGTGCACGCCAGCCGTCGCCTGATCCTTTTTCAGTATTACTGGTTTATGACTCTCGGCTATGTAAAAGAGGTTGAGATCCGTTCGGTTCGAAAAAGGCACATCAGATTATATCGACACATCGGGCAGAGTGGCAAGTTGACGAAAACGTTTAGATTTTTGTTCGTTATAATTCAGAAGTGGGATTATATCCAAATCGCCGCGATATAATTAGAAGAAAATAAAGTGAGAAATTGACGTATTCTTGGTGAATTGAACGTAAAGTGAGAAATTGACGCATTCTTGGTGAATTGAACGTTGGAAAAGAAAATAAGTGTTTACTTGTGTTGTGAACAGCGCTAATCGAATTCGAAGCAAGCGGTGTGAAAAACATTTTGTTCTATTCTGATAGTGTGCATTTCGATATTGGGGGGAAATACAGGATGCCGGAAAGCGATCTTGATCTAAAACAAGGGGTGAAAGAGCTTCGAAACGAAGTTCAAGACCTGAAAAAAATGATTTCAGAAATAAAGAACGGCTTAATGGGTACTGTGAGCCACGAATCGGCTGAAGGGGAAAACAATAGTATGCCCGAGTTGATAGTGGGTTCGCAAGCAGAAGACGCAGTTCGTATCGTATCGATGCCTTCATTGATTTCGGTAGTGAGTGCTCGACAATACGGGAAGCAGATGCAATTAAAAACAATTGGTGTGTCATAGACTGTGTTAAGGTGTTACGTGGATTCGGTGGTGCAGTGATAGAATCAAAATGTAAAATCCATCAAAGTGTAGAGGTGTTAGGTGTCGAGCTAGAAATAGACCTATTAGTGGTTCCGAATAGTGCGCAAACCTCACCGGTTATTATAGGATCGAATTTCCTAGAACACCCCGGCCTAACCGTGATCAAAACTAGTGGGAATCTTGCGATAATTAACAACGTGTGTCAAATTGTGGAGGGCGCAGAACAATTGAAAAATTCAGAGGTAAAACAACATTTCCAAGTAAGTGACATTAGTATTAAATCAAATGTAGAATCTAAGATTCAAATGAAATTAGTTGATTTATTGAATGCGTTTCGTGACTGCTTCTCTGAAAATATTTCGGAACTAGGAAATACAAATATAGTGGAAATGACAATAAAATTAAAAAGTGACAAAGTTGTTCATTACAAACCCTATAAAGTTCCGTACGCACTCGAATCCCATCTGGATGAGAAAACTGATAAACTTTTGAGACATAACATAATCGCGCCGTCTTCTTCAAAATAAGCGAGTCCGGTTATTCTAGTGAAGAAGAAAAACGGTGATCTACGCATCTGTGTGGATTACAGAAGCATCAATGCTATAACGGTTAGGGAAACTTTCCCAGTGCCCAACGTTGAAGATGCTTTGAACAGCTTAGGAAATAAACTGTTTTTCACGACATTTGACTTAATGAATGGCTATCACCAAATTCCGGTCGCGAAAGACAGTCAGAAATTTACCGCGTTCGTGACCCCAACAGGGCACTATGAATATAAATGCATACCATTTGGATTGACCAATGCGCCTGCGGTTTTCCTTGGTGCCATGATGATATTATCTGATAGACTCCGTGGTAAAGTATTAATCTAAAACAAAATCAATATCAGACTCTAAGAGGCCAGAAGACGTGAAACCCTCGGTCTCTGTGGATACTTCCGTCGCTTCATTCGCAATTTTTCACTTATTGCACAGTCACTCACAGAACTGCTGAACAAAAATGCTAAGTTGGCCGCCAGAAGCAGAAAAAGCATTTATCGAGTTGAAGGAGAAACTAATTGCCAACCCAATACTGGCTGTGTACGATCAAAAACTTCCGCATGAAGTTCATACTGACGCTTCCCAACATGGCATTTGATGCAAAAAGATAACAATTCCTGGAGACCGGTTATGTACTTTAGTCGCACTACCACCGAGAATGAAAGAAAGTTTCATAGCTATGAGTTGGAGACCCTTGCCATCGTGGAGACTTTAGAGCGGTTCAAGTATTACTTACTTCATAAGCCTTTCGTTGTGGTGACTGACTGCAATCCAGTTAAAATGACTCATGACAAAAAGAACTTCATTCCACGAGTTGCCCATTGGTGGCTCAAACTTAATGAATATGACTTCACGTCAGAATATCGAAAAGGTTCACAAATGAATCACGTGGATGCACTGAGTCGCGCTCCGTACGATAAAGCGCAAGAACCAGATACAGTAGCTGATCAAATGCTGCAGATTGGACTAGAAGCCGAAGATTGGTTAGCTACGCTTCAATTTCAAGATGCGAAACTTCAAGGGATCAGAGAGTCTCTGGAAACTATTGGAGACGAAAGATATCAAGCCAACTATCAAATCATCGGTCACAAAATCTTAATGGCCCTCGAAGAAGACAAAATGCGTAACAAAGATGAAGATGATATACCTCTCGCCAAACTTATGGAACAGACAAAACACGCGACAGAGTACACCAAGCAGAATCAAACGACTCTGGATGAATTGCGAAAAGAAGCATTAATAAATATCCAGGCGTCTCAGACGACACGAATGGATAAATTTAATAGCTCCCACCGAAAACTCAAGGAATTTTTATAAGATGATCTCGTCCTCGTCCGTCAGGAAGCTCCAGCGGATGGAAACCCCAGGAAGCTGCAGCCGAAGTATCGTGGTCCTTACCAAGTGCGGAAGGTATTAGGAAACGATCGGTACTTATTAACAGACCCAGATTCAGTTCAGATTTCCAACAAGCCATACGAATTAGTGCATGCGGCCGACCGAATGAAAAGCTGGTGCACTATCCAGGACATGAACGTGTACGAAGATTCGAGCGGCAGCGAATCACCAAATGATGACTCTTGAAAGTATCTATGTAAATGTTTTATATACCATGTGAAGCCATTCGACATTTCTCAATATAAATTTATGTAAAGTGGAAATAATGCGCAATTGTGTTCATGAAATTATGGCCAAGAAAACAACTATCCTAGCTACAGCACTAACTTTTGCTGCTGGCCAAAAAAAAAAACAAAAGAAAAATGTACGTATCCATACATATATATGTATGTATATACGTGTATATATTGGAGCTATGTGGCTCAGGTTTATTAATACTGGTAGTTCGACGAATCTACGCAGTTTACTGGCGGTGTCGCCGCGCAGTCAAGAATTCTAGGTAGCAATACCAATGGAATCCATTTCCATGTGGTCTAAGTCTCTATATACTGGTAGTTCAACCAATCTACGCAGTTTACTGGCGGTATCGCCGCGCAGTCAAGAATTCTAGGTATCAATGGAATCCATTTCCATGTGGTCTAAGTCTCTATATACTGATAGTTCAACGAATCTACGCAGTTTACTGGCGGTGTCGCCGCGCAGTCGAAAATTCCAGGTATAATTACCAATGGAATCGAATTCCAAGTGGTCTAAGTCTCTACACACTGGTAGGTTAGCAAACCTACGCAGTCTACTGGCGGGATGTGTTCGCGCAGTCTTTCATGCCGGAAATGCCCGTTTGTCGGCTTAAAAAAAAACAAAGTACGATTTCACTGGGGACAGTGAAGGAATAGGATGGCCGACTGTTATGAACAGGAAAAACCCCGCCTGAACAGCTGGCTGATCCCTATCATAAAAGTCTCAAGACGTTGTCTTCTTGCTACTCTGGTGCTCGTATAGGTGAACAGCGACAAGAATCGCGCGGACTCAACCGACTCTGTGAACAGGACATGTGCACGCCAGCCGTCGCCTGATCCTTTTTCAGTATTACTGGTTTATGACTCTCGGCTATGTAAAAGAGGTTGAGATCCGTTCGGTTCGAAAAAGGCACATCAGATTATATCGACACATCGGGCAGAGTGGCAAGTTGACGAAAACGTTTAGATTTTTGTTCGTTATACGAGAAAATAATTGGAAACCCTGGCAAAAAGAAAACGGATAAAATACAGCGCGATCTGTTAACGACGCTCTTTACACAGGAAAAACAAAAAAAAAACAACCATAAGAGTTTCAATTATTTTTTCGTCAATACTCAAAAAAGTTCGGGGACTTCTTGAACGCTTTGCTATAAAAGCAGTTCCAACCAGTAGGGATAAAAAATTGGTACTAGATTATGTCACGTGAAGGACAAAAAAGATAAAAAGGAAAAATGTGGAATATATAAAATTACTTGCCCAAAATGACACAATATAAACAAAATATAAACGACAAAATATACATTGGTCATACGAAACGGTTAGTTGGTGTTAGATTAACGGAACATAATCGGAAAGCAGCTTCAGCGAGGAAAAGGAACACAAAATTAGTACGATCAGCACTAGCTAAACACATCCTGGAGGAGGAGCACAACATAACATGGGACAACGTGGAGGTGATTAAGGAGGTACAGTATGTACGAAAACTGGATGCGTACGAAAGACAACATATGGAAAACCCCGATGAATAGACGACTAAACACAGACCAAGAAAACCGTGCATCACTATTGTTCAGGTTAATTTCAACATACATTTGATAGAGCGTAGAAAAAATTTAATTAATATAGATAGTTAAATGTATTTAAGTAAGTAATTAGTAGACGATTACTTGGTAATGAGTATAAGTCAATACTTTAAAAATTAGCACTATAAATAACATACTTAAGTTAGATTAAGATTAGACCGATAGACACTGAAGAAGATGGCAAATTACCCTCGAAATATCGATATTTGTCAGAAAATAAAATATATCTAGCTTCAACAGGAAAAAATCGGTTTTTTACTAAAGATATTTTTTTCCAAGCTGGAAAAACAATTGGTTCACATTAAAAACAATCAATAGAAATAATCATTTCTACCAATTAAAAATGTGCCCATACCCAAACCTGATAAAGATCCAGCACTCGTAGCTAGTTTTAGAGCGATATCTTTAATAAATGTGCTCATCAAAATAATAAATAGTATGATTAAAAATAGATTTATACATGTGCATAGAATTCTGGAGTACATACCTAAAAGTTCGTATGCTTATATCCCGGGCAAATCAAACAACTTTTGCCTCAATCACTTTGACACTGTGGTATGGAAATCGTCATGGAAGTTTATAATGGTGGCTATTCTTGACTTGAAGAATGCTTATGAGGGCGTGCATTTAGAAGTTCAATATAATGAACCCAGTTATCCCTGAAAATCTGTGCTACTGGGTAATAAATTATCTATCAAAAAGATCAATCTGGCTAAATGAATTCTCACTAAATATCAGAAATGAGTTACCACAAGGAGATGTGTTGAACCTTTAGACAATCCGCATACGGGTCATTGAGCTATCGTCGTGGATGCGATATTTCTGCGCTTGGCGTCACAACCTAGGTAAATCAATGGGGGACCGCTAACGGAGCGTTAGCCAGTCGTGAAGAGTGAGAAGTGTATTCGTTTCGTTTTGAGTGCGTTTCATTGCAGGCCTCAAGCCGAACGACTAGTCATTTTTGCAAGTGCGATGGATGACGGCAACGTATAATTCGTGGGGGGAAGTGGAAAAATGCCCCGAATTGTATGGTTTTACAAAGCATACTGACGTTTTCGTGACGACCCGTGAGCGGACATGAAACGAGGATGACGACAATCGTTTTATCGCAAGCTTCACCCGTGTCACACGCATCTTTCACGCATCGCATGGCTAACGACCTGTGTGCGAAGTGCCTTACTCTTTAACTTATATACGCGCTATGACTTGCAACTATCTTCATCTAATCTTATTACAATATGCTGATGATTTTCTGATAATGACTTCAGATGCAAATTTGAATACTTGCAGGGACCTTCTTCTCCACTATGGTTGATTTATTTATTAATTAAAATGAAATTGAGTTTAATTTAAATTTATTTTTGCTTGTTGATTATATTCTGCCTATATTTTGTAAATATTTCTTACGGCAATTTGTTTATACAAAACTAAAATTAAATGAAAAACGTTTTAGATTAGGAGCTAGTATTGGTGATTTCTTGTTTTACATTAAAGTAAATTTTCTCTTTGTACCATGTGGAATTCCTACTTCCTTATTAAAAACCTTTACCAGTATAAATCCCAATCTAATTATCCTGAATTTATTGGACAAATTGAAGAAACTTAAATAAGCAAACTGAAATCGAACCAGGTGGCCACTGGTGCTGGTTTAAGGCCAACCTTGTTCCTTGAGAAATAGGAACTTTTACCGAAAAAAAGAGTATAATCATCGTTGCGTTCGGACATAAAACGCAACGGACGCAACGCAAGCTGCATAACTGCAGTTTAAGGTCTTATATATCTGTTCCGTATAGTGATAGAGGGAAAGGCAAAGAGGAGAAAGTGTATAAAAAGAAAAAGACGAAATATCGAAACACACACCTACAGTCGTTTACAGTATTTCTGCAACTCCCAATATCTTTATACTCAAATAGGATACTTGCATCAACGCTAATTACACATCAGTTAGATAATTCAAGAAACGCGAGGAGTAAAAATAATTTTCCATTCGATATTGGCACAAAATGAAAAACAAGAATCAAAAATTCATTGAAAATATATTTTTAGCTAGTCTTTCGATATAAAAATGTTAGGCAGTTGTACAAACTGTACGAAGCTGCTGGACGGATTTTTCACTTTTTAAGTCAAGTGGTAAATTGCTGATCGTGATATGCGATCTTAATATTATACTAAATTTAATCTAAAAACATTGTTTATATTATGCATGTTTAGGCAAAATGTAAAATAATTATGTGTGTGCCAATATCCATGTGATTGAGTCAATCAAATGTCAATCAAATTGTTTAACTTACAGGCTCTGCAGGTGGAATAAGCTATGTTTGGCTAGATTCAGCCATAAAATTGTTTCGTGATCGATGGAGGAGATTCGGGGGAAAGTCGGAATGTATAAAACTCCCGATACGTAGACAAGCCTCTCACAAGGAACTGCACTACATAATTATTTTGCATAGGCATGTAAAAACTAATGAAATCACCGCTCCTATTGCAGATGCGAATCTTATGGGGCTCGCTCCGTTGCAACGATGATCCAAGAAACAAAAACAGAATGTCACATCATCGTAATAATCACGGTGAACATCCAGCTCTTTTATGGTATTGTTTACATAATTCCCTAAACGGACATCTTTACCAGCTGGTCGGCATCCTTCATAGTGATCTGCCGGAATATCAGTTCGCGGTCCACGCAGGGCACTAAGGCAGTCTCGTATTATTGTTTGTTTCGCTACGAATAGTCATAGAAAAAACCATGGATAGAAGAAAACTGCAGTGCACATATTTACCTCCTCGACGTTCGATCACTTTCACGCAAATATCGTTGTTTTCTGGACATTGTTCTCCTAAGTAGCCAATCCCACGCCAATTGAAATTGTCAGAGCAACCCGGTGTTGCTGATGTGCATCGATAGCACCAAATCGCAGAGGCTGCATAGAGGAAAAAGTCCCTTTAGAATTTTATCGATTCACCGATGCGAATTACGGATTGAGGATAATAGTATGAATAAAGTTGAAAATTGCAAATGAAAAATTGGCTCCTTAAATATGGCCATGACTAATGGACTTCATCCAAGGCGTTTCCTCCGTTTCGGTAACTACTATGGGAATTCAGCATATATGAACTTACAAATATTGACACTTAAACATATTGTTAATATAAAAATGAACGAGCACTTTAAACTTAACATTTTTCACGTAAATTAACAAAAAAAACTTGTAAAACTTCGCGGAACAACGCCCACGGTTTGTTGACAATTTTAATTTTGACGTATAGCGAAATCTTGAGTGTGGGGTGTGTACAATGTGCATGCTTCTGTAGCACTCAAACTGTGTAGAACATGATAGGGCTGTGTAAACGACGTGGAAATCCGAAATAATTCTCAATTTGGGCGAAAATGATCGGAAAACAATATATTCAATTAAAGCAATCTATTCAATTAAAAAAAATTAAAAACATTCAAAACAATTAATCGTTGTAAGGGGGACAATGAAAAGAAAAGCAGAGTGGAAATATTCTGAAATGTTTAAAAAAAACGTAAGGGTTACAAACTTTTGTACAAGTTATACGAATTCAGCGACAGTTAATGAAAATGTGTGTGCAAAATGTCAATATTTAGAAAAGTAAAAAAATTTAAATATTGTAAAAAAATAAACTTCGATGATGGGTTGGAAATTATCTTAACTCAATGTACTCATTTGCAAATATTCCAGATTAGCAATTGTGGTTAAAGTACAAATTTTTAATTTGAGTGCTTGCCAGTAAAAGTGTGTTAATGTATGTGGTATTTAGAACTTTTCGGGAAAAAATTTTCAGGATGAATAACAGAGAATGCTGCTGTAATTACATATCATCTACAACTAGATATCAATTCAGCGAAATATGCAATTTCAACGTTTTTTCTTCGTCATTATGCATATGATAGTGATGAACGTTGTAATTTTAAAGGCGTTGGCACTTATTGATTGAAAATACAGTACAATAATGGGTTGCAAGTTACAAGCGAATAACTTGCTTCCACACTGGATGAGCCAATTTATAAATCAAATATTATAATTTATAGTTAGAATTTCTAAATAAAATATTACTTAATTTTGGCAATCGAATTGCAGACTTTAGTAACGTGACACATACGATGAAAATCTCTCTTAACTCGATGGAATATATTTTTCATTAACCAAACGAATATTTTTTAGACTTGAGCTTCTGCATAATATAATAAAAGTAAGAATCGCAGTTCCAAACATTATTTTATTCATAAATTGTAATGTATTTAACCGTTTGTGGCTGGAATACCAATGTAATTATGTATAAAGTTAACAAGCGTGGAACTGATTGACGATCTATCGATCGTTTGTTGCTATTGTAACGAATATGAAACAATTTTTCAAAAAATTATTTGGACCTCTACTAAAAACTATTCTCAAACAAAGGCATAGTAGACAAAATCTACTTTTCGAAGACAATTTAAAACGGTGTGATTTTTTTATTGCTTTTATAATGCATATATAACGATTTAATCCGACTCCGAATTTATCCGGAGCCGAATTAAATCATTTTTTTTGCAATCTTTGGTTGAAAGGGAAAATGAAGGTATTCAGTGTTGGACAAACTGTTATTTTTAATTAAATTGTTTAATTTACAGGCTCCGCAGATGGAAAAGGATGTATTTGGCTCGATTCAGTCATAAAATTGTTTTGTATTCGATGTTTTCGAATTGTTTTGTATTCAAATTCCATTTGAAAATTCTGCATACGAAATTTCGGTGCCTCGAAACCAGCATCTCAGGGCTAGTTAGCTATCGCCTTGAGAAAAACAATTCCAAGGCCGGAAATTTGCACTCAGACACGAAAAAAAAGTACCATAAGGACTTGTTTTTCTCGTTTTCGATCTCAAATTAGCCTCGAGGCGAGTCTGTTCGAGAACGTAGAGGGATCGAATTGAGACGGTAGCCGGAGCCGATTAAGCAGTTAAGAGTTAGAGACTGAAAGAAAGGTCCATGATACGTCCTGTGCAGTGTTTTTGGGTAAAAGTGAGCATTTAGCCCGAATTTGAAAACAATATATCCGAAATTAGTTACGAACTAGTCTGTACTATGCGAATAAGTTCGTTCGAAAATTTGGGCGCCAAATCGTTGCTGAATTCACACCAAAAGCAGATTGGTGAGCGAAATAAATGCTGATTTGTTTGGATGCAAGGATCAGTTCCGTATCAAGAATACAACACGATTTTCAGGAGCGGGAATTTAGTCAGCAGTCCTTATCTAGCCAAGAAACGTACAGTATTTATTGCAAGTTGATTTGAAATGTGATTAATTTTCAAATTCCTTACATGCTACTTCTAAATATATTTTTTTCAAAAGAAGTTCATAAAAATTTTCACTGCCACTAAAGTGTTAAAGACACTTTACTGCAACTTTGAAAAACTTCTAGTTTATACGCATCAATATCTCTTGAGCATTCTAACTCGACCATAGAATTATCATATTAAAACATAAATACATACATATGTATACTACTAAAAACAAAACTACTTGTTTTTGTTGAATTATCGATTGTTTTGTTGAATTATCAATTAAAATACATACATATGTATACTACTAAAAACAAAACTACTTGTTTTTGTTGAATTATCAATTGTTGAGTATAATATGCGTACTGAGAAACAACCATAGAAATAAGCTTTACAAATCAATAAAAAATTATGTCGATTCTAGCTGTCGTATTAAAGAAAAATACTATGCAGTGGCCAAAGAAATCAATGAAAAGTCTCACGAAAAATATGACAGATTTATTCAAATCACCGGCGAGAAGATAATCCACAGACCCTAAAGTTTTTTGACTTTGTGAATATGAAGCGGAAAACAACCGGTTATCCCTATTCTATGTTTGATAGAAACGCACTGTCTTCTTCTCCTTAAGAAATTTGCAACTTTTTTACAGATAACTTTCAAGAGGTTTTTTTTAGCTCAGCCAGTATTCCATCATCCTGTCAATTCCCAAGGGTAGCTAGATCAATATTTACTGGGCTATAATTAGCTTGCTAGTATCAAAGGCCCTGAATCTGATCTTCCTCCGACTTTTCTATTTGCACGATTAATCTCTCCACTTTAGATCATATTTAATACTTGTTTTTAATGTGTACCAATTTTTTTCCAGTTTGTAAAAAAATATTTTAATAAAAAACCGGTTTTTCCTTTCGAAGCTAGATATATTTAATTTTGTGACAAATATCGATATTTCGATGGTAATCTGGGTAATTAAGATTAGACCGATAGACACTGAAGAAGAGGGCAGATTACCCTCGAAATATCGATATTTGTCACAAACTTAAATATATCCAGCTTTTTAAAACATATTTAATACATTTCTTTCTTCTGGGCGCTTTCCAGCTTATTGGTAATCCTCTTACGTTACTCCAATATTCAAAAAAGCAATAATAGATCAATTCAAAATTATAGAGGCATCGCCATTTTATCAACTATTCCTAAACTGTGTGAAAAAACCATATATGATAAACTATCTCCTCGGGTCGATTCGCGACTTAACGAGCAGCAGCTTGGATTTAGGAAAGGTCGTACTACCACTTCCAACCTTTTGGTGCTGGTTAGAGGTGGTTAAAGGAGGTTAAAGGTGATCAAATTGACGCAATTTGCACTGACTTCAGCAAAGCATAGCCGATTTTGACTGCAGCAATTCGGAATTATAGGGTCTCTATTAAAATGGCTTAGGTATTACTTTCGCAACCGCTCATACATGTGAAATTCCAAGGACTTATCGCCAAAAAAAAATCATGTCAACTCAGATGTACCTCAAGATGTTGGCCCTTTTCTTCTTAACATGTTTATATCAGACTTGTAGGATATTTTATCTTATGTACCTCATTTACTCTACGCCGACGACCTTTATCGTACTATTAAGTCGCCATCAGATACCAGGTTTTTTCACTTAAAACAAAATTCCCTGAAACACTGGTGCTACCTACCTCTCAATATCGCAAAATGTCATGTGATTAGCCTTTCTCGAAAAAGTACATAGAATTATCATTAAGTTTCTAAGCAATACTGCACTTAGTAGGATTGACAATATGTGAGACCTCATTGTGGTACTGGATGTACATTACGATAAAGCGATTCAACTTCCAATCATTATGAAATTATGACAAAGTGATTTCTCAAGCAAGTAAACGACTTGGCTTCATTAAGTGACAAGCCAGGGGGTTTCAGAACCTTTGGGCTACAAAATCCCTATACACCGCGCTCGTTCGCGCTCCTTCTGAGTATGCTATTAACCCGGTTTTCGAAATTGACAGCCAGAGATTTGAATCTGCTCAAAAGCAATTGTTAGAGACGTTTACTACCCATGTGATTTCAGCAATTTACTGCCATATGAATCTCCCCTTAGACTTCCAAACTTGCCACCACTTGCATCCAGAAGATTAATGTTATCTGCCTGCTTCAGTTTCAATGTCATTTTAGACGCTGTTAATATTGACTACATAAATGATAGGAGTGTAGTATTTTGCCAGCCAAAAGAAGAGTCACTAGATCTCGACAATTGCTAGTTGAATACAAGCGTAGCACAGTATACGCTGCAAACGCACCAATAAATAGATGCTGCAATACTTCTCCCCCACGATATCCAAAACGTTCTTTAACACTAGACTTACCAAGGCTCCCTTATCCTACCATCCCTAGTCTATCGTCCTAGCACCCTTCTTACATACTTAGATTGTATAACTATAACTTTGTAATTATTGTTGCATTATTTGATTGTTAGACTCGGTTACTTATGTGTTTTTTAGCTGTTAATTTTAACTTATTTATTTATTTGTATTGTATTCATTTGTATTTCTATGCCGTTTTTATTTTTTTAGTATCTAATTATATGTATTTTATGCCTTGCTTGATAAATAAATAAATTTGAAAAATTTGAACATTCCAAGAAGAAATACGGACACAATAGCAGACAGAACAGACAAGTTGAAAGCTGATTCAATCAGCTAAAAATTACTATAACACCTTGCCCTATTCGACTAAAAATTCCGAAAATTAGAATTTAAAAAAAAACTAGAAGATCGATACCGATAGCGTAGTGACTAATAAAATCCAGTGTGGTTTGTTAACCTTTCTCGGGACACAAGTTTTGATGTTAAATAATATGTATACAAAATCATACCAAATATGTAATCTATAACCGAACATGATGATATTTTTTATGCCTCATAAGAATGCACCAATTATGTAGGAATGGCTAGGATAAATGATTATCCGGATACAAACCGTGCATATTGAGTCTCTCCATCATAGTGGCATGAAGGAAGGAAGAAAGGAAGTAGGAAAGTGGAAAACGCTTTCCTCTATTCTCCGGAATATTCCTATGAAACATTGAAAGTTCACACAATTCTTTTTTTTATAACTTGGCCTTGAGCAGATACCATAGCAACCTGAATAAACAATATTTACTATGTGCTAGTCATTTGCTGTTTGACGTTTCTAAATATCAATCAAGGTAAATCTATAATTTTCTAGAATACTATTACATTTACGTGAATTCCTAACAAATTTAATTCTTACGATTTTTTTTAGAAGTAAAATGCCATCTACTGAAATTCCTCATGATGATCATCATGAGTCGGGTTCATCGTTAGCATCAACACCGCCTCATCGCAGATATATGCAGTTTTTCGATGAGCGACTTTTTCCGCATTCAATCAGCTCTGATTCGTCAATCGAAATCGACCCGGATCTGGAAAATATTCTGAATATTGAACCGCTACCAATTCATCCGCATTATATACCCATTGTTTTACCAGTCGAACCGACTTTCGAAGAGCTTTTAGTAAGTAATGATATATATAATAACTAGGTAGTTTGCTAAATGTAAAATTTTAGTATGAAATTATTTTATTCTTTTGCATATTTTCTTGAATATTTTTTGAATAGTTCGAAATCCGAATAGTTTAAAAGGTCCTTGCATGCGAACCTTACGTAATACAATATACATCCAACCAGCTCTCGGGCAAATTAAAATGATTTTTCGGCTACATTGCTGCAAAGGGGTTTCTCTGGTTTTTGCAAGTGATGGAGAGTGTGGAAAGAAGGAAGGTTAGAATTTTTGTGTGGAAAAGTATTTTCACTTGATGTTTACTGATTTTTGAAAAAATTAGAATTACTTTGCCATAAAATGCATATATATATACATATATATATATATATATATATATATATATATATATATATATATATATATATATATATATATATATATATATATATATATATATATATATATATATATATATATATATATATATATATATATATATATATATATATATACACTGAAAGAAAAACTCTTGGTTGGTTCAACCATTTTTAATAGTATTGCAACGATTCATTCAAAATCGTTAAACGAACTACGGAAAATAGTTATTTTTACTATGTTAATATAGTTAATTTAACGATATAAAAGTAGTTGGTTCTGGTTATACAAAAAATATCATAACGTTCATGAAATCAACTGTTTTAATTGTTTCATAACCACGAAGAACAGTTGATAAATAGAAAAATATTCATCAATTCACTCAAAACTTCAACGTTTCGAATTATCAACAGTTTTTATGGTACTTAAACTACTTCGCAATAGTTGATTTCAGCAAACGTAATTTGGAATTATTCTACGCAAAGTAGAATGGTTTCAACATTTGGACGTTTTTCATGCTCCGAATGAAATTGTTTATCAACTACGCGTCATGGTGCATAAAAGTAATCAACGATTTTCTTATGGTTGTTTTAACTATAGCCCTAGTTGATGCAAAAACAACTAAGGCAAACTATTGATTTTTCATACTCCTCATACTCATGCTCCTATTCTATCATAGAAGTTTCATATGATACATGGCAAAATTGTGTTCGGTTTGCTGTTCGATATAATTCATATGCATGTTATGCAGTGAAGCCTTTATATTACCTTGTACGACGCTATTTTGTTCACAATACAGCGTTTTCCGCTGTGGCATAGCATTGAGCTGCGGCAAAGCGCAGTCAAAAAATTAGAATGCACTGTTTTGTATGGTAACGCGCACAATAGCTGCGGCCGAATTTGCGGCAGCGGCAGAATTTGCCAAATATCTAATTTTGTCGCACCGCTAGCGGTGATGCCTACCATAGGTTGGCATCACTTTAGGTTGAATTAAATCTCTTTGAATTAGGTTGAATGGTCTGGTGGAATAGACAAGCGATGGCTGATGTGTATTGTGAGAAGCCAACCTAATCCTCGCACAACAGCATTTAGCAATACAAAAGAAAAAAAAATGAATTTGGTTGGTGCCTTGGTTGCATTGACAGCGGCATTGTCGGTGCATTGTGATTCACCAAATTCAATTGCGGCATTCACGCCTCCCCTGCCTATATTTCGTAATATGTATGGAAAAAAAGTAAGCAACCACAAACAATGGTTGGAATACCATTGTTTGTGGTTGCTTACTTTTTTTGCACCACGGACGTTGTTTATCAACCACGCGTCATGGTGCATAAAAGTAATCAACTATTTTTTTATGGTTGTTTTAACTATAGCCCGTAGTTGACGCAAAAACAACTAAGGAAAATTGTTGGTTTTACCAAGATTTTTCTTTCAGTGTATATATATATCTATATATATTCCCCCTTCACTCCACTCTCTCCATCACTCAATATGCACGGTCAGCCTTCATCACGGAAATCATAATTTTTCCTAGTATTTTCCAGGTAATTGGTATATTCTGCCGTACTAAGCATAAACGCCCTATCTCATATGTTTGAGTTAACGCTGGATTTGAAAACGAAATATTCTATTACATCATTGTACAAAATATGGAAAACCTATCTTTTGTGGAAGCATGCTAAAATCAATAGTAACAAATGTCCTTTCCATTTATCTGCAGCGTTAGAAAAATACAAATCATTGATTATATCCAAAGTTACTAAAATGTAGATAGGCCGTTTATGCTAAGAACGGCAGTATTTGTATAATGAATAGTGCCATCATGCTCTTATAGTTGGTATGTTATGCAATGTTGTGTACATATTATTTGTCCTCGAGCCATGTGTCCAGAGAAAAGTGTACAAAAAAAAACATTCTAGATTTCATTAGCAGTTTGCGATATAAAGCTTTACATTTTCTTCGTACTTAACTAAGTTTTCCGATTGTTTATCCGAATCAGGCAGGGCGTTGAAAAAATGTATTGCTAACTGCACAGGATCTGTTTTCATTCATTCCGTCCTTGGAGTTGTTATTGATAAATTACCCGCAATTTATGTTGGAGTTTTGGTAGAATCACAAACAGTTTGGAAAATATCTGGCCATTTGAGTTGTTTGGCTTGAATCTTTTAAATCAATTTAACTCGTTGAAAAGTAAGTTAACAACAACAAATTGAAAACAACAAAAGAAAAAAATTAAATTATTTTAAAAATTAGTTTGGTCGGAAAGTATATTAACTTTTGAAAGCCTGACTCTGGTTTCTAAGTAAAAACTAAATTTAATATTTGGCGCCCTTTTGCTCTGACAAACTCTTCTCATCGACCATGCCTATTTTTTACAGGTTTTCTTACAACGTCTACATCGATTGAGCTCTATACCTCCTTCAGTACTACTCTAAAACCATTAACATTCATCTGTCAACTCTTTTCAATGTTTCCAATAAGTCCTCGATAGGATTCATATCAGGGCTTTGAGCAGGGAACTGTAGCACTTCAGTATTTTCCCTCTGAAGACATTCCTTAGCCCCTCTGGAAGTATACTTGGATCACAGTCTTGTTGAAAGACAAACGATCCTATCTACATTTTAGTACTTTCGAGATGTACTGGAGGTATATGGAGATTGTACTGGAGGTATATGGAGAGTGCATTTTTCAATATTCTATATTTTTCAATATTCATTTTTCAATATACTTCCACAAAAGACACGTTTTTCAAATTTTGTAGAACCATGCAATGGAGTATTTAGTTTTCGAATCCGGTGTTAAGGGGGCAGGTACACTTAGAATTTTGAGAAAATCGATTTAATTTTTTTGCATTTTCTAAAAGTAGCATATTTCAAGAGCATTCTCTGCAAATTTCAGTCGAATCGGACAATTCTTTATGGAGATAAATAACTTTGAATGAAGTCGTCTCTATTGCATAAAGCGTTTTTCGCATGCTTTAAAAGCATTTTTCTCCAAACTATGTTTTCGAAGTCGGTGATCACTGTAACTTGAAAACGGCTTTATCGATCAGCATGAAATTTTCCTCACTTATTTGATATGTAATTATCCTCCGGATGAACGAAGGATTTTTTGATTGGACGAAATACTTTTTTTCAATAGCCGAAAATGTGAGTGAAATTTTGGTCGAAAATACAATTTTGAATTTCAACAACCGCCATTTTTCGAAAAGTCAAAATCTGCCAAAGTCCTTCGTCCATCCGGAGCACTATGTCATTAACTAATAATACCCATTTTTTTTTTGCTCGGATGATCCAGTGACAAGCTACAGTGATCACGGCAAAACAATTTTTGATTTTGGACCCCTCGAAAATTTACTCTATTTCGACTAATTTTCAACCTTGTGCCTTAAAAAAATTACAATAGCTTCTACAAATATATTTCTTTCAAGTAAAAAAAAACATTTGTTATTAATTACTTTAATGTGTGTCTAAAAAAAATCCTGAAAAAGAGCTACCTCAAAAATGAGAAAAATGCAGGTAGAACCTTTATGCTTAGTAGGGTAGTATATCCAATTTCCGAGTAGAATGTACTAAATTTTCTGCAGAATTTGCACGTAGCCACTGCCCATAAGTCGATCTTCGAGCAAATCCTGCCTACTACATTAGATTTGAAGCAAGCCCCCAATGCTCCACTGTGGGGTGTGATCATCTCCTTCTTTCATTCCTGCCTATTTTTTCCATACATAACTGCGTCTTTAAATCGTTTTGGGGCAGTAGTTGATTTATGTGATCTCTGCAAGACGCCCAGGACGTACCAAAGGAAAAGACCACCTCCACCATACCCAGTAGAAACCTTGTAGGAAGCTCTATTCGATGTTATGAACGGGAACAAGACGTACAGGCAAGCATAAGAATTTTTTAATGTTCTTATCACTCTAATATATAATCGGAGTAAAACGCGAAAGACTAATATTGATAGAATTTGAGCAAGCCGATCAACTGATTTATTGCAGAAAGTCGAGGAATGTCTTGCTAAAAGTCTGATTGCCCCCAAATGGAGTTCCTTTGTGGTAAAGAAGAACTAAACAAATTAGTTCAAGAATATGTTGAGTAATGACCTTCAAACAAGATTCCGAGATGGTCGCCTTGTACAAGATTGTTATCTTGTCTTGATGCGCAGGAGTCCTTCGATTTCTTTGAAAAAGCCTGAACACTGATAAAAAGGCAAGAAAACATGCGCGACCCATTTGTAAGGTATGGGTTTTTTGATACTGCTAAGAAGGTCTATCGTATTTATTGAATAGATGAGCAAGACCGAGAAAGCCTAATATTCAATGCAAACAAGACTGGTTTTGCAAGAGCTTAGAGCCCTAGGAGAAAAAAGGAAAACACTGAGCGTGCTCTCTGATGGCGAAGGTCATGAATCAACTACGGTCCTAGTATGTGTGTCAGCCAGTGGTGCAATCTTACCTGCTCTATGGAACAACCAAAAAGGAACAAATGCTCCATGCGTCTTGCAAAAAAAAGAGTTTGCTCAGTTATTAGGCACAATTTGGTCATCAATAAAGTGTAAGAACATCCTGAATAGTTCCTGATCTAAAGGCTTGTTTGCCTTGAATAAGGCTAAAGTGCCAGAAGATCTGTTTGAGACATCGCATTTGGCTCCTTGTCGAATGCGAACAGATGCTCAGCACACTGGAAGGGCTGAAAAAGCTGATAATGAAAATTGCATTTCAGCTGTGAATGAAGTTATCGTGGATTGACAATGGATTTTTTGACAATGGAAAAATTGTCAGCCCCGATTGTGGAAAAATCAAAAGCACGCATCTTTGATGAACCGCAAATTCGTACCCTTATAAAAGCCTTATATGACACAGATCGAATCAGAAACATGGCTAAGCTTTATATTAGTAGTCAAAATTATTTATTTGTGTTAACAGCATGTGTTTATAAATTTGTAATCATTATTATATAGTCGATAGTAGAAATATATATATATATATATATATATATATATATATATATATATATATATATATATATATATATATATATATATATATATATATATATATATATATATATATATATATATATATATATTGAATAGTTAAGAGTCTATCTCATAAACCAGAAACAATTTGGCAAATCTGATTCTCGTCTCTCAATATTTGATTTCTCTCGTATTAAGCATACTGAACTTATATGCAATTCGCTTCAACTTACCTTGCCATAAAATGACTGTTCGCCAGTATTATAGAACACTTGTAGACAGAGCTCAAAATAAAGCCAATAATTATTATTTTCGAGCACCACTGACTAAACGGAATTGGTCGATAATCGTACAATCCCACGAGAGCCACGATTCTAAAATCCCAAATCAACAAATAATTGCCACCCTAAACCGCTATTACCAAAACCCCAGGATAGGTGAGTGAACTATCGAACTCAACCAGGACAACACTGAAGAAGTTTATTTTTAGAATTAAACTTTTATAACTTTCAAAATGCTTGGCCGTGCTGGCAGAAGGATGCAGTCAATTGGCTTATACTTCTTCGCAAGCCTAATTGAACTTGGACTTGAAGAGAATCATCCAGTTTTGCTGGTTCTCCACTTAATAATGATTGAGCACTAAGCAATGCGGGATCAAAATCACGTATGCCTAGAGAGCTTGCGTTAGAGTTTGTCCAGAGGTTGCAGCCGCTTTATGGTTTTATGGTTTTTATGCTAATTTTAATCCATTTCATTTGATTGAAATTGATTCGAAAATTTCAATATGACCATCTAGGCTACAAACTACAATTTCTGACACTATCACAGGACGGAAAACTAATTGGTAGTCAAATATTCATATTCTTATTTTTGCAAATTTAACAATTTTCTTTTCTATTTTTTCAGCGACGTGTAGCTGGCCGAGATGATCTGGAAAATGTTGAAAGTTTGAAATTACGTGTGATATCATATATGGTTAGCCTTCAGAGATTGGCGATATTCATGCCGAAATTAACATCATTGAACCTAGAAGGAAGTGTTATTGGGTCTTTAAGAGATCTAGGCTATGGACTCATCGAATTAAAATATTTGAATGTTAGTAATTGCGGATTAAGAAGTTTGGATGGCACAAATGGCATTGCGACTGTGGAAACTCTAGTCGCTGACAACAACATGATCGAAAACGTAGGACCTTGCTGCAACTTGACTGAACTGAAGATGTTGAGCTTAAAAGAAAACAAAGTCAGAGATATGGGGATAGTTAGTTTCTTGGGAATGTGCACAAAGCTAAAAGTGTTGAATCTAAAAGATAACCCTGTAACATCAAGCCCATCTTATCGACAGAACATAAAAAAATACATCAAAACTCTAGAGCTTCTTGATGACACATCGTTCGAAGGCCCAATTAGTGATCACTGTGAAGAAGAATGTGCTGTCGAGGCACATCTCAGTTCTACATCGAGCCTCGAATCAACATCCAGTTTATCTTCACATGAAGACAGCGAATATGATTTGGAGCCGATTGACACAAACCAGCTGCCATCAACCAGCCAGGACACATTACAGCCAAACTGGAATGAGCCTTCGCCAACTACTGGTAATAGTCCCAAATCGTACCGATTTGTTTAGATTTTCACTTATATTTTATTTTACAAATGCCATATTCTCACTGCTACAAATATTTTGGACAATATTCGGATACTAAGATGGCAAGACTATACGGGGAACAATATTGAATAAAGCTCGCAAACGACGTAAACATCAATTAAATGCATCACGTTTAAGTCTGGCTAGTACAAGCAGTTCATCGTCGTGTGATGTAAAATTTCCAGAGAAGCTGCCGCAGGATAATGTGGAATTAGAGCTGGGTGTAATCGGAAGTTCCCCCGAAGATAATGTTTCGATTGGAAGTGAAGTGAGTGTTGACAGCTTGCAGAATATTATTAATAAGTGGAAATTAGAGTGTGAAAGGAAAATGGAAAAACGTTGCGAAACGTAAATTGTGAATGGAAAATATACTTAATTATTTAATTTATCGAATTTTTATTGTTACATTTAAATTTCTGTATATGCTATTATGTGAATATAAACTATATCTAATTTCCTTATCACTTATTTTCAGTCGATATTTATTTCCAGCCAGAGCAAGGCATATTATCAACATATTACATCACATTAAGCTAAATTAAATTGCCAATTGAGGATAGATTTTTAGTTACTTTTAGGTATAATGTCGCAGGAAGTAATTTACGAAGTTAGTGCTTTGGAAAGATCACTAATAAACTATGAGTTGGAAAGACAGCGGATAGTGATAGTGAATTATTCAATATTTGGCAGCATCTGTTTACTGTCTCTCTATCGCCACGCAGAATGATGTTCATACTCATTCAGCAGACACGTATGCGTACGTTAGGAGTTATCTTACCGGACACAAAGAAACGTTGATCGAACCTTCAATAACGTTCAAAACGAAGCATTAGCATAATACCGTTCTCCTTCAAGATAGTGGCATAAGATTCAGAAAACTAGTTTTGTATGCGTATGATGGTAGATTTTCAAATTCAGGAATAGAAATTTCAATTTTTTTCAAGGGTCCCGGCTAGGTCAATCACCGGAAGGGAATACACCGAATCAGGGGCTGAATCACGAGATTTCGATAGGCGATATCGCCTATCGTCAAATAAAAACGATAGCGATTATCGACTTAGGAATGTCGGCATCACAACCTAAACGATATGGTGTATCGAAATTTTTTTTGAACTATAACTCCATGGTAGATTTTCGTGACATTTGACAGCATTTGATGAATGGTAATGACATTTGAAAATTCAAATAGTGAGCCGCTAATACGTGATAAGTTGGCTGGTAATTTAATTCACAGTGAAACTCATTTGCAGAATTCATACTTTTTGATTCTTGATCTGAAGATGATAATGAAAAAGTGTTGCGAAGAAATATGAGAGATTCTAGTAATCCGTTGGACTTACCGGAACAGAAGTAATAAATAAAGATCTTAAAATATCTTGTAATTCAAATGTATTTTGTAGGTTCATTAAACGTTTTCGTGTAACGAAGGAAGCGTTGAAATAAGGTATGTTCCCGTACTACGATTAATTGCAATTAACTGCAATGAAGCGTACTAAAACGGAGTAAAAAACTCTGTTTTAGTACGCTTCATTGCAATTAATTGCAATTAATCGTAGTACGGGAACAGACCTATATATAGTGAGCCAGTTGGATGTTGCAGGTGCTATAAGCTCCTCTATCCCGCCTATATTGAAGGTAGCATGCACGCTATCGTTGCTGGCGGGTAGAGCGTACCAGCATCAAGTAGGCAACGATTACTTGATCGGAATGGCTCAAAGCACTGTTTCAAAAATTTTGAGGGGGTGTAATAGACGAAATGGAAGAAAAACTGTGCCCCAAGTGGATGAAATTCACTTTTGAGGAGGAGTGCAAGATTTGGTTTCTAGAAAAATATGGGATTTCTAAAACATTTACCTTCAATAATTTCTATTTTCCTTGAAAATACACTTTCCTTGAGACAAAATTTTATAAATTATTCATAATACTTGCATTACAAAATACAAATACAAAACTTCGAAATGGACTCACTTAATGTCACAAGTCGAAGATGGATATCGATGACATATCGATAGTCGTTTGCCTATCGCCAGAGATTTCGATAGTCGCTGTCGTTTTTTGATTTTCGTGATTTCAAATCTCGAAAATTTCGACAGTCGATATCGTCTATCGTCGGTTGTGATTCATGCCCAGGTGACAATCCATGACTAGACCCATCCGCAGTGAATTTTATGGAACACTTTTCAGGCAACAATTCCCAAAGTTCATTGCTTGCCAGAAGTTCCATCTTTCAGTGCACTATTAAAATAAATTTTTGTTGACAGCCGGTTCTGTGACAATTGGCAAACAGCTGGTTGCTTGTCCGAAGTTGTTCTACTAAAAAAGATAAAGCAGAAAATCTTGTTGTAAATTACTCTAGTTCAACTTAGAGCAAGCTCATCAAAAGCAAATCAGAGCAACTTCAGACTAGTTTGAACAACCGACTTGCTCATGAAACACATTTTGCTGACACATGTCAACTAAACTGAACCCAGAATAGCTCATTAAACATAGCTAATATACAGTCTGTCAAGAATGAGTTTACACATAGGGAAAAAATTCAATTTTTCATCTTTCTAATTATAAAATACTACTTTTTGTTTATGTAAATAATTTTTTTTTTCTTAATTATCGTTATTTGCATTATTTCCAACCGATATATACAAAAAAAAGTACAACTTCAATGCAAAAAAAGAACGAAAAGAACAACGAAAACAATTATTACAATTCTTGAAGTGTCAAGAAACTCTTTACACAAAAGTTTTTTTTTTTTTTGCATTACTGCAACGATACGGTAAATTTACCGTAATTTTTGGTCTGTATTGTAAAGCTCTATAAATTTGATCATTAGTGTGTGATTAATTTTTGGCTAATACGCATAAATAAGTGAGATATTGTGTTTTAAAATGCCAGGCAAAAGATTATCCTTTGAGTTAGTTCAGATGATATACTATAATCACCAATTAGGTAAAAGTGCACAGGAACTGTCGGAAATGTTTTGTGTAGCACGAATGGCAGTCTATAACGTTATAAATCGTGCTGAAAATGAGAATAGATTGGGGCCAAAGTGTGGAGGTGGCTCAAAACCAAAAATATCTAAACGTATAGAGCGCCTTATGATAAAGAAGCTTGATAAAAACCCCTGGATTTCGACCAGAACACTTGCTAGGGAACTCAAGGAAGAGTGTGATGCTGCTGTTTCCCATGAAACAGTACGACAGGCCATCCTACGAAATAAGTTCTCATCAAGAGCTGCACGAAAGAAACCACTGTTTTCTGCACTAAACATCGAAAAGCGTTTTTCTTTCGCTATGATGCACCTTTTTCAACCCGTTGACTTCTGGGACGACGTTATATTCTGCGATGAGACGAAAATGATGTTGTACTATAATGATGGACCGGCTAGAGTGTGGCGCAAGCCTTTAACATCGTTGAAAAATCGAAATATCATTCCGGCTGTAAAATTTGGTAAGTTGTCCGTTATGATTTGGGGTGCTTCTCAAGCAGAGGAGTAGGAGACTTGGCATTCATCGAGTCAACCATGGACGCCCAACCATATTTGCATATCCTTAAAACATATTTGGCAAGCAGTGCGCAGAAATTCGGGTTTATGCATAACAGCAAACCAAATTTTAAGCTTTCTCGAAGAATGGCAAAAAATACCAACCACGTATGACCTGCAAAAGTTGGTTCATTCAATGAAAAATCGGTTGCGATGTGTGGTGGATGCCAAAGGTGGCCATACCAAATGTTAAATATACCAAATAATATTAAATATCCTGTAAATATGTAAATATTAAATACAATAATAATTTGTGTAAAGAGTTTCTTGACACTTCAAGAATTGCAATAATTGTTTTCGTTGGACTTTTCGTTCTTGTTTTGCATTAAAGTTGTACTTTTTTTTGTATATATCGGTTGGAAATAATGTAAATAACTATAATTAAGAAAAAAACATTCATTTACATAAATAAAAAGTAGTATTTTATAATTAGAAAGATGAAAAATTGAATTTTTTTCCTATGTGTAAACTCATTCTTGACAGACTGTATGTGTTTTTTAATTTTCACAGTTTTTGTTCATGTAAAAATATTTGTAAGTTTAACCGGTTTTGTTGGTTTGGCAAATTTTTAACGAAATATATTTCTACACATATTTCAATTCTATTAGTAATACAACGAGAAGAAATTACAGTAGTCATTCATGCACACGAACTTCCTCCGTGCCGCTATAAATAGATTTATATATATTCACATTACTTATCTATTGGTTCTAACTTTAGGAAAATTCAAAAGTGTAGCATTAATTTAACCATTCATAACCCTATGAACATATTACTGGTTAAATTTTTAGCACCACTGCATCGGTGATTGTCCATCGACTTCAACATGACTTTAAAATGACCATATTAGGTCATCTGATCACTTCTTGGCTGGAAGCAGTCAGTGTGACGATGAGGCGTATTTATCTACCAAAAAGTATAGTCATCGAGTTAGTCAGTGGGAGACGCTGAAACAGAACAATGTATACACATTTTAAAGTTAATAATTTAGTTGGGATCCTTTAAATAGATCCATACGCTATCGTTACGGTGCGGACCTTTGCTACGATTCGTCTATTCGTACCCATTTCCGTCATAAATACGAATAAGAATATTGTCTAAAGGAGAGTAAACAGTAGACATCCAAAATAACGAATGCCTGTATTACGAATGTACAGTATTAAACACAGCTTGTCTAATACCATTGCCAGTTCTAAATAACGTACGATTCCCAAAATAAATATACAATATAATGAATCGACGAAAAATTCATACATTATTTTTTATATCGATGACATACGAGTATATTTATTTTATGAATTCGCCCTTTTCATGGATTTACTCAATTTGCTCACTCTCCAACGTACCGTAAATTTCTACGAGTCAAATTTGTTTTTACGTTTGCTTAGTTTTTCAATTAGTGACGTTGATTAGATAAGTTATAAAGCAGTGCAATTGTCTTCAATGCAGAAACATTTCGTAGTCCTTAAAATTGTTTGCTCCATAATGAAAAATCGATTGATAGAAACACTTAACGGATCTTTTCGACGGCGATCTTTAAGACCATTCGAACGCCCAAAAAATGGAGAGGTTCCGATTTAAGTGGTATGTACCCCAACGCTACCTGCACGTGCCTACACTCCCCAACTTTGGACCACTCTGTAAGAATTTTTTTAATGAAATTACGTGTCCACCCAAAATACTTCTTGTGAAAATAAAGTAAAATTCAGAAAAGTCCCGTTAGATTGGAACGTACAATCTAACGGGACTTTTCTGGATTTTACTTTATTTTCACTGCGAAAAAACTTTGGGACAGCTAATATAAGAACATTCTGAGTTGAATTCTGAAAACGTCCAGAGCAGTTTTTTTTTTTTGAATGTGTTTGGTTGTAGTTTCATGAATTTTCTTTGAAAAGTAAATGGCTGACGTTTATTATAAAAGCCACAAAATGGGCAGTGGGAAAAAATTGGATGCGAGTGAAATAAGAATCATCAATAATTTAAAAAGCTACTAGGAATATACCATTTCTGAAATATCGAGAATAATTACAAAAAGCAGACATGTATTCAGGAATTCTCTGAATGATCCTGAAAACTATCGTAAGAAACCCTGGAGGACGCCCGAAAGCGGTTAAAAATGCGACCACTTAAAACTAACAAAAGTACATAAGAAGGAAGATTGGAGTTTCAATCTATGTTGGAATCAACGTTGGAAAAAAATAATATTTTCTAATGAGAAGCGATTCAACCTGGATGTTCCTGATGGTTTTCGATACTATTTTCACGATCATCAAAGGAATCAGACATTGCTGTCCAGAAGACAAATAGGCGGAAGTGGTATTATGAAATGGGCGGCAAAAGGATATTATTTGAAAATTGAAATTAAGTTTATAAACGGCAAAATCAAGAGTACTGGTTATATAAAATTTATTGATGAGCAATTATTAAAACACGGTGCAGCAATTGCAGGTCCTCATTTTCCATTTCAACACGATAACACCGCTGTGCAAAATTCGTAAAAGAGTACTTAGCAGCAAACACATCGATGTTTTAAAGTGGCCAGCACGCTCACCAGATCACAATATGGTTGAGAACTGCGGGGATGTATTGTCGCGAGTTGCTTATTAGCTCAGTTTATTCATGAGAGAAACAATTCAACTTTGTTGCAGACCTTAAAACGTCTATTGAAGAAGAGTGGAACAAAGTCGACCAACAAGGTATCCAGACATTTTTTCACACTAGAAATAATAATGGAAAACAATTCTTAATATTATTTATAATAATTTTCTTGGATTAAATTGTGTTGTCGCACTGAAAATAATAAAAATTCGCAACAGTCCCGTTATGTTAAAACGTACAATACATTAAGCTTTAAAAAAACGTCCTTGGCGAAACGCTGAAGCTAGCGGGCATTCTGTATGGTTACAAAATTTCATTTCGCTTGATTTTTTAAAACTTTTCCAGGATGGCCCAAAACTTTTTAGCGGATTTTTTTAACGGAAAAATTTTTTATGACGCCAATCTTAACGCAAGTAATTGCGAAATTCAAATGATAGTTATAAACAACTGTCATCAAGAGTTGATTTCTTTGGTCCTTTCATGGAGAGGTTAGCCAACATCTTTGAAGATGCTAACTTTAAATGCCGCATGTAATGCTGATAAAATTGTTTTTTTTTTTTTTTTTGGAAAATAAAGCCACGAAAACGATTTGAGCATGTCACTGAATCAAGTATTTCGAGTTCGACAAGCGAGTAGAACTGGCCGAGATGACGATTTAAGAAGACGAGTTGACAGCGAATTTGGCACAGTTGCCTCAGCAGAGAGAAATTGTCGAAATAACAAGGAAATCGCAAGAAGAGAGTATCACTGAGGTCCAATCAAGATAACCGAGAACAGCTGAAGATGAAGCTTGAATCCTTAAAAAAACTTTTCGACATAGCAGCACAAGAATGCAAAACAAAAATAGCACTCACGCTTCTAAAGGGCAAAAAAGAAATCATCGAATTACGCTTGCAGCTCGTGGAAGAAGATGCCAATGCGGAAACCGATTTCGGGCAACAAGAAAGTGAGCATAAAATCGATGCAGCGACGATAAGCCGTTTCAAAGAGACCGATTCTCTTTTTTTCGGATGAAGAAAACTTGGCGCGCCTCATTAAAGCGTTGAAAAGACAAACACGTGCAGTATCAAAATGTTTAATGATTAGTTCGAAAAATGTGCCGGAAATATTAGGTGTATTAGAGTTGAATTTCGGACGGCCGAATACTATTTCAAAGGTAAAATCAGTGAAAAAAATTAGAGAAAGAGATAGTGCAATTGTCGTTTAGCTTGCCAATAGTTTGGCCAATCTAGTGGCTAATGTTGAAGCCTTAGATAAAGAAAACTATTCAAACAATGCAATGCTTCCACAAGGACTTAAAAAAAGTTATCGGGTGCTATGTGCATAGAGTGGGTTTGTACTAAAGCCAAAAATGGTGGTGACTGCACGATTAAAGACTTATTTTTGTATATGAAAAGTTTAGCCTACATAGCAGAAGGTATAACGCACCGAGTAAGAAGATCGTTCCTCAATGCGACTTCTCAAGGAACTTCACAATCAGAAGCCAATTCCATGAAGAATACATCAGTCGAGGCTAAGTGTGCATTCTGTGAAGAGGGTCATCGCGGTCAGTGTTGGTTGTTGGATAGGATGAGTCTTGATAAAAGATGGCAAATAGTGAAAAGCAAAATGCTATGCTTTTGCTGGTTTGGCCACCATCAACGTCGGGGTTGCCAAAATAAGAAGTAATGTGGTGTAGACGGATGCCAAAGATACTCAGCGTTAAAAACGCAGTGAAATCTGCATGGAATCGATGTCAAGAATGCGAATTTAGAAGGATGAAGCCTACGAATTCACAAATGGGACTGAAGCCCTTCAAAGCACCTTTCAGCTATACGGGGGTTGATTATTATAGTGGTACTAAATTTGTTTAGTATAGGTTCGAACAGTAAGCTATACTGGAAATAACGAAATCAAGTTCAAAAACAAAATTGAGTGATTGCTGAAGTCGCCACAAAGGACGACAAGCAGAGCTATCGCGGGTCGCCATGAAGCGGCGACAAAGCTTCATCAAAAAGTGAGTTTGTTCTTTTTTTCAGAAAATGTCTCGTACTCTAGATTGTCTTTATTTATGGCGAGCTGGGTTTATCTTTATTTGGGCTGTGTTTGAACGTTTAATTTTATCGATTCACCACAGCCATTTGTCCTCAGTGAAGAATGTGCCAAATTTTAAGATTTTAGTTTTACGTTGCGATGTTCACTGGATAGGGAAAGTTGACATGAATCGTGTTCTAACTTTATTGCTTTATTAGTTAATTTTAAACCCTGCAATGACTCTGTATTTGGTCAATGTTATTTTTATTTCGCAGTGAACATGAAAGCAACTATCATTAGGCTCCGATAAATATCTAAAAGTATATTCCTTCATCATTTATTCCTTGAGTTCACTTCCTACATAGACATCCGGTTTTTTTGGCCCTCATGTGATATATTATCTCTTATTATCAGATCGACGGTAACATTGTCATTGTGTATTAATTCGATATCTATTGATTTCACATACTTCACCACCTTCATCATTTTAATTAAGTCCAGCAGAATATGAAAATATGGATAAAAACCACGGCATACCCTTGTTGAATAGGGTATATTTTCAGATACATGTGGATAATTACTTCTTGGTCAGCAAGCTTGCATTCATACTCTGGACACACTGCATTAAAATTACTTAATTGATTCAAGAGACAAAGGTATTACTGATAGAATACGAAGGAAGCAGTAATATATTTTAAGAATACACTAGTGTATCCTCCTTTTCGATCTGGTGCACATTTACATAAACACCAGGTGAGTGTACGAATAGGTTAAATGCTTTATCTCACACGATATATAATCTTATTTGAATTCATATTTTGAATTGAAAACTATTAAGTGTAATAGTGTAAACATACTTTACTGCGTCATTGTACTGAATTCTCCAAAACAATTTAATAGGACATGGCTTTATTTATTACACCGACGACGTGTTGACACATTTCCAATAACCATAATTGTAGTTGGACGGAAGATTTGATTAGAAAGCTTTTTTCATTGATTGCATTCTGTATTGTATAACTGAGCAGTCATAACCATTGATTGTGATTGAATTCCCAGTGGGTAATTGAATGTAATCAACCTAATTTTTTTTAAAAAAAAGCTAAGGAATATCATTACGTTAATCAGGCGAGTCAGGAATAGACCTAATATAATATTGTATTAATGAATTTAATAATTATTGCAATTTTTTAACGTAATAAGTCATCAGATGATAGTCATCAGTATGAGAAAAGCAGACGCTTTTGATAAGTGTCAAACTCAGAACAGAAAGGTATTAGGAAATGAAAAGAGCAATGAGAATTGAAGCAATTTACTTGATTCCGAGTTTTAGTAGTAGTGCAAATTTTGATTCGACTATGGGCAAATTTGACAAGCAAAGAGAAAATGTTCACCATATGTACACGAGCTCGCAGAGAAATCAAAGGGAAAATCTGAGGTTGTTATGCTCACGATTTGTTCTTTTATAGATTTATATTTTTGTAGTTATATTGCTTCACCAACTTTCGTATACATATGTATATACTTATTTCATATCATTAAATCTCTCTTGAAGAATATGAACCACTAGGTGTCAGTTTGTTCAATTGAGATCTTTTCGAAATGTGTGCTGGGTACATTCACATGGCCCCGTATATAGGTCAAGAGCGGACTAGATTGCAGGATTCGATTCGCGTGTCAGCTATTGTCACATGTCACATGTCAGCTATTGTCACTTCGCCACCTACGAGGCTTGATCCAAAAGTAATGATAATCAATATAAACCAAGGTGATTAAACTTAAAAAATATATTTAAAAAATATAGTCTCCTAACAAGTTAATACATCTTTTTTCCAAACCCAAAATACCCTTAGTAGTACCCCTGCATAGTAAAAGCTTGATGTAATGGCTCCTTTTTCTAAATATTCCACCATAATAATTCCTTCCGCGTCCCAAAAACCGATGCCATAGCCTTCCTCGCTCAGCTTAACACTTTGAATTCGTTCGGTGTCGGTGATGAGGGTCGCTTCCACGTCATCGATTACAATTTGGTTTCTGGATCAAAATGGTGGATGCAGGCTTCGACCATGATCACGAAACATGCAAAAAAATTTCCTGATCTGCCTGGAAGTTTTCGAGATTGCCCCGCGAAATGTCGACTCGTTTCTTTTTGTGGTCGTCGGTTAATATTCTCGGCGCTCAACGCGCAGAGACCTTCTTCATATGTAATTCGGTGGCAACGATTCTTTGAACACTTCCATACGAGATCCCTGTGACCTCAGCTACATACCTGATGGTCACTTTTCGATCTGCCAACACGACATCTTCGACTTTTTTCCACGTTGTATTCAGTGAGGGACGTGGATGGACGTCCTTCGCGGTGCTCATCTTCAGTGAATGTTCTTCCCAGATTAAACTCCTTGACTGTGCAACGGTGGAATATGGAGGAGCAGAGTCCCGTAGCGTTTCCACCAAATCGCTGTGTATGCTTTTAGTAGACTTCTTTTTTCAAACACACGTACTTAATGACCGATCTTATTTTGTTTTTTCTCCATTTTGATGTTCTCTCTTCGACTGTTCGTATTCCATAGAATGTACCTCCCTGGAATCGTGGCCTATTTATATGTTTTTTTATGCTGACTTAGTGGGTATATGAGGTAGTAAAAAAAAATTTTTTTTTGTTGAATTTTATGCGAGCTGGAAATAGTCGATTATCACTACTTTTGGATCAACCCTCGTATACTGGTAGCGTTGCAACATTCAAACCAGAAGTAAGGCATCGGCATCAGTCATGTAGATCCCAATCCACATGATGTAAATACATACATTAGCATATGCATACATTTCACCTTTGAAAAAATAAATAAACTAGCCCTCTATACAACCATTCATTGTTACACATGACATGGCAAGAAGAAAGTGTTAATTGGATCCAAAGACAAATCAAGTCGATATAAAGTATCGACTTGCTGGAAATAATGTGATAGTGTAGTGAAAATTCGTTTGATATTAAAGATAAAGTCTATTGGCTGAATTTCTGGTGGATATAACGCAGCATTTTGATGGCCTTACATTTGCTCTTCTCCATCTGCTCATCTCCAAGTCAAACGATAATGGCGTTGGAAAGTCTCTTAACGCACTGGAAGAGAATAGGTTCCACTTCTGCCCCAAGCAGTTTAAGCCAAACAAATATTTAAAATATACGCCGGAGAATGTTGAGCAAAATTTTCCAGCAATGATCGAAAAACAAACTAACTTGCTGACCAATGTCTTCTAGGAAAAATAATTAAAATTAAACAATATAAAAAATGAGTTGAAAAAATTTGAGCATATTCGCGAAAACCCAGCGGAAGCTATGAATAATCGGTTATCCATTTTCGAGCATACGCTTCTTCATAAGCCCTCAATGGCCGAAATAAACAGCAACGAAGCTGTAGGTAAAATTTTGATCACAAAAGACAAGGCTACCTTACCTATCAAATAGCTGACTTATACACCAGGATCATCAACCAACGAACGCGAATCGATTATATTTCCATGCACAAAGCCAATTTATAAAATTGGTACACATTAGTCGAAAAATGAGGGGGACAGTCGCATTCAAAAAACAGAATGAAAGTTGCCAATATGAGAGACCACGCTTCCAGTTACCGATTGATACCGACAAAGTAGCGATTTTCATCAAATTAATTTCTCCTACCGCTGATCAAAGATGGCTGAGTAGGATTTTCGAAGCTGAACCCAACATCACTGATTACTATATAAAACAACTACCACAACGGAAGCACACCTCACAAAAGCGGTATAAGCTTTGCATTTCCTCAAAATATGGCTGGGTTTTCACGAGTTTGGATGGAAGTATACATAGTTCAACTTCGATTAAAATGGAAGAATCAGATCACCAATAATAGCAGTAAGAAAGGAACAATTTCTATAAGAAAAAATTGTATTCCCCATAATGTTACCACTACCCGTAAATCACCATCCAAAAACCTTATCTAATTTGATGACTATCATTTCTAAAAACACTTTTCACTCTACAAATTATAATTCAACGTCGAATGGTCCTTTTAACAATGTTTTTATTCATAACAAATCATTCACAACACGACCTACTGGTGATTCCGTTTCTTCCCACCAAAATGCAAGTAACAATGTACGATCCGCGTGTTAGCTCTTGTGGTGGAAGGTTGTAGCCGAAAAATTGCTGAGAAATTTTGCTTTTCTCCGAAGGACGGTTTTTCTCTGAAATTGATAATACGTGTATCAACGTGTCTTAAACTGCGGTTTCGTGTTCGTTGCGTTGTTTTGAGTCACTTATGTGTTTGTGTTGTCTAGAGTAAAAATTTGAGGTCAAACCCACCATAAACGGGTGTTATCGTAAACCGATGGCTGATACGAATCGTCATAAGCCAACATAATCCTTGTCAAAAGGGATCTAGTATTTAAAAAAAAAAATGTAACAATGTAGCCATTATTAGCTCCCTTTTATGCTCTAGTCAGCCGGCCACTTATGACGAATACTGCCTCGCTTGATAGTTTGATGACAACTGCTTCTCGTCGAAAAGCAGTCAACTCTGTAAGGCATTTATCCTAACATAAAACCTTCATTAAATGACCTCAGACTCTTTTGTCAAAATTGTGGTGGTATGAGAGGCATCTTAAAGAAGTCATATTTTGACGCCAAATCCTGCGATTTTAATTTGGAAGCTTGGGTAAATGATTCCTATAAGAATTAAGAGATCCTAGATAGTATTTGGACAATTTACAGAAACTATCGTGACTATTGTTCCACACGTCAATCGCGTGGAAGTGGGGTTTTACAGGCGGTTAGCAAGACACTTTCAAGTGAGATTATTGAAAACACCCACAATGTATTGTTCCGACACATAGTTATTCGTTTTTTTTTTTGAATAACAATTTAGTTTATATTAGTTTGGTCTATATCACTCCCAGATCAGACGAATCGGTTTACAACCATGTTTGTGAATTAATATCTTCCATTACAAGGTTTCTAAATGAAAAAGACAAAATAAAATTCCTAGGGGATTTCAACCGTCTCAACTTATGTTTTATTTCCGATGAAAACGACGCATTTCTTCTCCCTGTAAACTTTTCAGTTTCCAACGACTTCAACTTTGGGAGTAGTTTTTACGGCAACGATTTGCAGCAAGTCTCTCCCACTGCCAACCAAAACGGTAACTGGTTGGATCTTTTTTTACAAACGCTTATGACGAATTAGTTAAGTCCAACTTATGACACAGAGCATCTTTTTTACACCACACTGCACTTTCATTTGAATGTGCCACTCCTGACTCTATTTACTTAAAAACGTACAATAATTCAATATTATATGACTTTCTTAAAGCTGACTATGAAGACATTCACCATGTAATTGACTCTATAGATTGAACGAATACTCTTTCAACGTTAGACTTTGAGGAAGTTATTTACACTTTTTATAATAAAATATTTAACGCCGTTGAAAGATATGTACCAAGATTTAAAGGTTGCCTGAATCATGGGTTGATAGGGACCTTAGGCATATGCGAAATCGTAGGAACAAACTTTACAAGCGAATAAAGGAAAATATTGATGTTAATTCTATTATTCAGGAAGCATATAATAAAGTAGCTAAAAAATTCTTGAAAAAGTGTCGCGATGTTTATGCCGATTAAAATTGATACAAAAAATGTTGGGTGATCTGCTCAATATGAATGTGATAAGAAATCCATTGAATTCATACAAAGGAAATTCACTCGTTCGCTGCTCTACAAGTTGTGTATTCCCCGTTTAGATTATAATGATCGTCATTCCTTTGTCAAGTTTGATACACTGTCTTCCCATCGTATCTATCACAATCAATGCTTTCTCTTCCAAATCTTTCGTAACATTTCACATGATCCTATTTGTGAAGATATCATCAAATTTCTTAATCAAACGCTTGAAGCTCAGTGCCCAGAAACTTTTGAAGTATCGTTTGCGATATCATTAATCTACTTTAATTCGGCTTTACCAAGGTTAGCGAGAACATATAACTCTTTTCAGTTCGGCCCTTTACCTGAATCCTTTAAAACATTTAAAACTATGTTAAAAGCTAGAATTAACTAATTAGCAGTATGTAATTGGATTGTAATCTGTATGTTGTATATGAATAAATAAACAAATACATGATCCGCGAAAGTAGGGTTGAAAACGTCCTCACCTGTTATCCTTGTGGTTGCTACGTTCAGCAAGGATGATAATCTGGCTGATGGTCAGTCCTATAAACTTCAGAATGAGCTGTGGGGAGATTGTGGAGTCGGGACCAGTCTACAACTTCCCGCAAGCGAGATTTGTGGACGGTCACCTCCAAGTCATCTGCTGCAACCAAACATCGAAGGAGTGGCTCACACGGATCGTTTCAAAAATAGGTACTGGCAATCGAACCAAGTCCACTATTTGGCACCCCGATATTTAAAAAATCCCCTGCATAATAGTTTTTGGATCCCTGGTTCTCGTAAGAGTGCAGGTGGCATCACTAACATGTTCGCAACTGGGCATCGATGCAAAACACTGGAGCATTAAGTACATGAATCCCAGGAAGAACCCCATCACTAGTGCAGATGGTTTCACCCTCGTGATTGTACTTGATCAAAGAAGTGTCTCGGTTCATGGATACTGTATCATGCTACTTCTGGTATGCGGTTAAATTTAACCAAATCCAGGTGTGAAGCATCTACTCTGGGTGACTCTATGGAAGTTCTCCAGAGCAAAACGAAAAAATCCAGTAGAACGTCTCTCCTAGAGTTTCTTTAACTGAGGTCACGCGAAAATTGTTTAACGGTCCGCAAATATGATTCCTGGACTCTTCTATGCCTGATAATATTCCTATAATTCTAAATTTCAGCCGCATTAATTAAGGAATTTGGGTCAAGATAAAGTAACTTTAATGTCAAATATTATATAGGCTGAGTGAGAGAGTCTTCAAAGACGACATCAAGATGATCTTTTCAATATTATGAATACTTTTCGCCCAGCATCAAGCCCACGAAACATAAGGAAAACAGCTTACGAGATAAGGAACAGCCATTATTAAAAACTAAGAGCTAATTTGCGGAAGTTCCGCTACCATATGCTTCTAATTAAAAGTTGTTCATCTAACTGTATATTAACACGCATTGACAATGAAAACTTTAGCAATAGTAATATCCAAATAAAAAAATACAAGCGTATTTGAAATGCCCAGTACTATCCACATTTGAATAATTTTTTATAAAACAATCCTAATTGACCAGAATTATGGTTGCCAGTCAACTACAAATCAGCCACAAATGTGCCTTCTTTTATGTATAACATGCTTGGCAAACTTTTTACGAAAATTACTCCTTAAACACTGTTGTTTACTGTCCTTGTAAACACACATCGTACCTAATGTAACCTGACTGACATTGTGCACACTAAACCATTCACAGGTTTTTGTGTACCAAAGTTATGTTTGAACTTCACCGTGTCATTAGTGCCAGCTCAATTAGGGAAGGCATGGTGGTCATATGCGATTACACCCAATGGCGACACTGCTTTTCATATTCATAAATCCATTTTCCACCAGTTGCAATCTGTTCTTTGCAGTGACAACATTTCGGTAAGCGCAGTGAAAGTATCGCGGACTATCGTTCAAACTTTCAAAATAGCCGCCATTTTCGTGCCAGTGTACAATAAAAAATTTAGCCAGTATGTGAGGACATAAAAATGGCAGGATTCGAACTTATTTTAGCGGCTATTTGTTTGAATTCCTCATGCATAACGAACACATCTCCATCTGCATCACACTTTTCATTTGATCAAAATACTACAAAATCGATTGAATCTAAGGATATCTTTTTGCAAAACTTACGCAACGAATTGAATGGTCGACATTTGAAAGTTGCCACTTTAGAGGATTACCCGCTCAGTTATACAATCAAGGCAAATGGAACGGTACTTGGTCAAGGAGTTTCTTTCGATATTATCAATTTTCTCGCAGAAAAGTTTAATTTCACATATGAAGTCGTTGTACCCAAAAATAATATAATTGGATCGACAGTCGATATGAACGGAAGTTTAATGGAGATTATTCGAAATAAGGTTCGTATTAATCAAATAGTAAATATTTTGGATTTGATATTTTTTTCAGCGAAAGGATAAAATTATTCTAGTGCCTTTAAAATGTGAAAATTCTTTGTCTTCGTTTTAAAACAGTTGTCAATTATTTTCAATTCTAGTTTTGAATATATTGTTAAATTCTTCAGCTGCAACTTTTTTTATGGGGGCTGATATGTGTACTAATTAGTTGTGTTCGGCTCGTTTTGCCTGATATTGCACTTGCAGTGTGATATCCGTCGCCAGCCATGGATTATTCAAATTATATAGAGAATTACATCCAGTCAAATATCAATTAGGAAATTATTATTTAAAATTTTAATTTAAAGACTAATTTTCAGATTTTTATATTTTTAATCAATTATTTAAATACATTTTAACTATATATATTTACATTTTTCTTCACACTTTGTTCTTAACCATAAAGTCTGTCAAATGTTCGGTTCTCTTCTTACGTGGATGATTTGGGTGCAAAACTAAGAAATATAGTTAAAGTGCCTGATCTGTCTAGACGATGCTTTTTCTGTTTTTTGAACGAACGCATAGATCAACAGTTTGTGATCAGTTTTAATTACGAATTGCGCTCCTCCAAGCCAGTGACGAAAATACTTAATGCTGCTATATATGGATAATAGCTAGCGATCGTATACGCTATATTTAGTTTCTGCATTGTTTAGCTTTCGCTGATAATAGGCGAATGGTAGCCAACTTTCATTGATTTGCTGCTCAAGGATCGCGCCGTCGGTGATTAGATGTAATTTCAATCCGGATCAAGCCAGTGACGAAAATGTACCAACAGTGTTTCTTTTGCGAGGCCTTCGTTGCAAGCGTTGAAGGCTTGGATGGGTGGTACAATCCACAGAATTGGTTTTCATCACATTTCTTTAACATCACATAGGGAATGATTCAATGGTGCTTGGTGCATTACGGATAAAATGCGGAGGATAAAATGCGGAGGATAAAGTCCCGAGGAAACGACGTAGTTGTTTTACTATAACACGCTTATAGCTTGAACTTGCAAATCAGGAGGAGAAATGCCATGCTTATTTATCTTATGGCCCAGATATTCGAGTTCTTCGACATTAATGATAACTCCGTAAGTCTTTAAACGTTCAAATACAGTGCGGAGATGGTGTGTATGTTGATCGATTGAGGTGCATGATACAAGGATATCATCCAAGTAGGACATGTAGAAGTCCAAACCCCGTACAACTTCAGCAATGAAACGTTGAAAAGTTTGAGCAGCACTCCGAAAGCCAAGAGTCATGACGTTAAACGTTACGGAGGTTTTAAGCACATCCAACTCAGCGACAGGATTTTGGAAAATGCTCGAAACAAGTCTATTTTTGAAAATATACGTTTGCCAGTTAGTTCAGATGTAATATCTTGGATGTGTCGCATAAGATCTGGTAAGGTTATCGCATTCAGTCTGTGGTAATGACCGCAAGGACGCTACGAACCCTCTTTTTTGGGTACATGATGCAAAGAACTATTGGAAGGACGACAGTAGCCTTTGCCCAACATGTGCTGGAACTCAACCTTAACGATTTTTAGATTGTCGGGTGGAAGGAGTCTTGGGCGCGCTGCTGCGGGTGGTCCCGTAGTAAGTATGTGGTGTTGTATTGACTGCTGTACCGTTTTCGTGAGAGCAAGATTTGTTATCTCTGGGAATGATTTGATGATTTCACCGTTCAACGTTGGAATAGAACCTGCCGAGAGAGTTCCTTATCCACCAAGATGAAAAGAAGCGACCGCTCGGAGCAAGTCTCCCACAACGAAGCTTGCGAATGGAACGTAGACTCCGACAGCGACTCAAGTGAGGATGAAGAGGAGGAACCGTTAAGAAGAAAAGACAAGACCATATCTGAGCTTACGGCACAGATAAGCTAAATTAACCAACGGATGAAGGAGATCCTGCAACAGCTCAAAGAGAGCCAGAAAGAATTGGCAGAACAGAGAAAACAGAACGCCGAGCTCTTTCGACAAAACCAGGAGCTAATGGACCAACTGTTATGAGTAAATAGCTCACCGCCATCGACAGTATCATCAAAACGGAACCGAAAAGAGGAACCGGCCAGCACCGCATTAAAACGCAGTGAGAGGGAAAGTTCACTAATGGAGGCAGAGACTTTTGCGGGTAAACATTTTGAGAGAGAGTTCCCCATCCTGCCAACACCGAAAAAAACCAACACCTGTCGTCTTGGCGAAGCCAACCTCCCCTCGAAGCAGCACACAAGCAAGCAAACCTGATGCTCAAGAGAAAAACTCTGCAGCCCAGACAAAAAAGGACACAGCCGCGATGAAATCAACTGTACTAATAATCATTCGGCAACCAGAAAAATGGACTCAGCCAAAACAAATAAAGAGGTGAATACAGGTTATCCCAAAAACCCCGCAAGACCACAGAAAACTCACAAGAATGCTGACGGCGGACAAAATAGAATTCCACACCTATCTTCTACCCGACGACAAAAAATCTAAACACAATCATTAGGGGTCTGCACGGGCTCACTTCAGCCAAAATAAAGGAAGACATTGAGCAGCAAGGCTTTCACCCAATTGAGGTGTTTTTCCTCAAACTGAGAAACGGTCCCTAAAGACTTGTCAAAGTCCTTCTTCCTAGGTAAGAAACGAACATATATAATATTAAGGCAGTATGTCATCTGATATGGAAAGTGGAAGCCCAAAAACCACGTGGTGGACAATCGCAATATTATAATTGCCAACAATTTGAGCGCAAAGTCGGCATAGATCTCATTCAAGAAACATTCCTGAAACCTGTAGATCAACTCCGTTTCCGTAACTATCACTTCTATACAAATGATACTTACTGGCAGAGGGGGTGGTACCACCATCCTCCTAAAGAGAAATATCAGCCACCACCATATCACCATCCCCAACCTAGACTAACAGCAATCAAAGTACTAGAGATGGGCAAAATGCCTCATGGCTCATGAGGCATAGCTCTTTCTTACAGTGCAGCGCCTGAAAAAAGCACAGCATAGTCTGTGAGCGAAAGCTTTCGTTTGAATAAACTTAATGAAATGCGAAGCGAACAGTGTACTGAGAGTACGGCGCAATACTGTAAAATACTCTAAAAAAGAGCGATCAGTGGTGTGTCATGAGGCATTTTGCCCATCTCTACAAAGTACACACTCAGCCTTTTGAGTTCGTGGTGATTTCTGTTTACAAACCCCCAGGCTCACTCAATTTTAGATCTCTCTAAACTACTTGACCAGGAAGGACCAGTCTTTATAGCTGATGATTTAAATGTCTACCACCGAATCTGGGGGGACAGGAGTAGTAAGAGAGCGGGAACTATGCTAAAAAAGTTTTTCATGGACAAACATGTCAGTCCACATATTCCAAGTGAGCCTACCCACTTCGGTCTTTCTTTAGATTTTTAGCACAATGTGCGGACTACTGTATTGGATATGACTGTATTGGATATGACTGTATTGGATGGACCATGAGCCCGAACTCTTTCTAATAGAAGACGTCCACATTAACGATCCCCTGAAATTCAAATCAAAAACTAACTGGCAGGCTTTTCAGAGCACGATGGCAGCCGAGATTCCGCAGCCATCACTCGAAACAGCCAGCGGCATTAATAGAGCTATTGAAAACCTATCAACAAAAATAGCCCAAGTGAAGGAAGAATTCACCACGAAGATCCCTACGAGCTCCCAAGGGACATTAAAGAGCTGATCCAAAAAAAATCGAGTTAGAAGAAGAATTAGATGCACTGGAGATCCCAGCTCAAGACGGGAAGTGAACCGTTTCACAAACCATATCAGCCAACAGATCTCACTGTTCAAAAACGAACAGTGGAAAAACTTCCTTATAAGTATGGAACCAATTTCTGGAGAATGACTTAATATTTTAGACAAGTTTAAAACAAAGTCACTATACCAGCAATCTATGGCCATAATGGCCTCAAATACGACAACATGGGAAAGGCAGATGCTTTTGCAGACACACTAGAACTGCAATTCAAAGAGAACGCAACAAATCCAGAGCCACCAACATTTTAGAGACAGCGACCGAAAGGGAAGAAGAGATCCGTCCCAAGGACACAGAAGAGATAAAAAAAAATTGGTAGCATAGCTCAACAAACGTAAATCACTAGGACTAGAAACGATAACAAACACCTGCCTCAGAAACTTACCAGACAACAAAATCCAAGAGATAACGGACATTGCCAATGCGATTTTCCAAACAAATTATTTGCCGAATCACTGGAATAAAAGCCACAATTACAGTGGTCCCAAAACCACACAAAGACCTCAGTTTTCCGCAGAATTGGAGACCAATCAGCCTCTTATCCTCAATCAGGAAGCTAGTCGAACGGGCAATACTTTCGCGACTCGAAAAAGTTGTCACTGACAAATCCATCATCCCATAAGAGCAATTCGGGTTCAAAACCCTCCACTCCTCTGAGCTACAGGTCGCCAGAGTAACTCAATACATTATAACTGGATTCAATCAAAAGAAATCAACAGGTCTCGTCATGTTTGACGTTGCCAAGTCATTCGATAAGGTCTGGCACGCTGGTCTTATCGTTAAAATGTACGATTTTCACATCCCAAAACCACTTATACAATTGATTAGATCATTCCTTGAGGTCAGAACTTTTTCCGTTTGAATCAACGACCACTTCTGTAGTACACGATCAATAGAAGCCGGAGTTCCGCAAGACTCTCCACTCTCCACATTGTACCTTATACACTACAGACATACCGATTATTCCTACAACGAAAATCTCCTTTTTTGCAGACGACACCTGCATCTAATACACATCTCAACAGGCTGAATTTATAACCAGCAATCTTCAGCATTACATAGACACACTGATGGATTACTTCCAAAACTGAAAGATTCGTATCAATGCGGAAAAAACGCAAGCGATCTTTGTGATAAAACGACGAAGACAAGACTCAAGCCAACTTACAGTAGACAACGAACCCATAGAATGGAAAACGACAATCAAATACCTAGGACTCACTTTTGACACAAGACTTTCGTGGAATACGCACATACAAAACAAACGAATAATTGCCAGCGGAATACTGAACTAGCTGTACCCATTACTTCCATCAAATAAGCTTAATATTAAAAACAGAGCCCTTATCTATAAACAGATCATCAGACCAACCATTACATATGGAAGCACCATCTTCTACCAAACACACAGGACAAACAAGAGACAGTTACAAATTTGCCGAAACCTGGTTCCTGAGGAAATTAACAAGGGCACCCTGGTACGTCAGAAACACTGACATACAGAAGGGCTTACGAATAGTAACAATAGAAAGATACATACGAGACAAGGCACTCGAACTTTTCGACACAATCGACAATCATCCCAACAGCACCCTTGTTATCTTAAAACTCCAAGAACAGAGAGAAAACCATATCTACCTAAACCTACGAGCATTAGGATCCTTAATTAATAGATTTACGAGGGAGCGATCAAGAGACTTGAATAAACCAGAGAAGAAAAGGAGAGCGCATGAACGCTCACTGAGAGGAAGGGAGTCAAAGTTCAACTGGCACTAGCTCCAAAAATATAACAGTTCTCAGCAAGACATAGGATAAACATGGCTTATCTTATGAAAGGATACTTACCACCCTTCTACACGGTGTGAAATTTAAGTGGTAATATCGTATAGGTAGGTAGCATTTTTTCTGTTCAGAAATTTGTTTATAAATATTCGAACAGTGTGCCTTGTACCCATACGTACGCTTGCGTTTTGTCCATGATTTTATGGACAAACCAAATAGGTTTATAAATATCGGATCCAGCACCAGACCTTTTTTCAAATCCGTTTGACTCGGTACATAAAACCGTTATCATTTCGAGCGGCCTCAAGGTAGGACGAGACCGTCATAAAAATTCTGTCACCCGCATAAAACGCTCATAATACCCTCATAGTACAGGCAAGAGCCAATAAGGAAGCCATTTACACTTTCGTGCTTAAAAAAAACAGGCGAGAATAGACGAGATGATTTACATTCTCACCTCGTCAACGTTTGCCATGTCTCGGGGAGGTTGTAATTGAGGTTTGAGATAGTTCCAGAAGATATTTCTGGACGTTTCCCATTATTTGAAATATGATTTATTTATTTGCATATGTTGTGTATAATAAAGTCAAATACGTCGGCCAAAATATTATACTGCTCAAATTTAGCTCATTTCTAAACTATTCATTGGGAATTTTTCAAATTTTTCAATACTTTTTGGGAGGTCCGATTTTCGATCTCTGAAGAACAGCGTGCCGTTAGATGGCTTCATCACCAGTGACCGCGATTGCATTACTGCCGAAAGAAATCACATTCAAAATAACAATAACGACTCGGGAGATGCAAACTAATTCAAAGCCAAACGAACGGATGTTTTTTCCTTGATTTGAGTTCCGACGAGCGGCACAAAAGAGAAATCGGGCAGTTTTGGTTCGCTCGGGCGGCACGGACTCGTTAAGGTTTCTTTTTGTTTGTTTGTTTACAGATCTGTTTTTTGATAGCTACATGCTTTGCCCTGGTCTGTGCTAGGTCTGGTTAATCAGTTCATGCCTAAGACCATTTTTTTGGTCGATTACGAACAACAACCCTGTTCTCTTCCTTTTTTGCTGCGGCTATTGACTAATTCTTTAATTATGGATGAATCTGACTAGCATCCCCCATTTTTCGGTGCATATCAGTCATAACATAAATAAATATTCAAAGCGTTTTTTTCTATGATAATTCCAAAGCGCACGGGAGTAGACTTTGAAGCGGATGCTTAGATATGGTGATAGGGAACACATATGGGAGAATCGATTATTTTTGTGTCACACTTTTTTTATATTCTGAAGCTCTGATGTTATCCCTTATCTTAAGACAATACGGCTCTGAAAACAACACAAGACGAGAAAATACAATACAAACATGAGCATGCGGCGGGACTCGAAACCGTGGGCAGTATATCGCTGTTTCGGACTGGCGTTTTAGCGAGCAGCGCTTCCGACCTGTTATCGAAGCCTAAGTTCGGGTGTAGTAAAATTTACTTAAAAATAAATATTTATTGTTCACTATTAACTTTAAATGAAAATATTTGAGAAATAAAAACTATTTATTCGAAAATTAAAATCTTAACTCCAATTTAGGCATGCATTTTCTAAATGCCCAATATTATACATTTTTTTTTAAGTTTTTTGTCACTATAGATTCCTTGAAAGTATATGATTTTTTTACATTATTTTCAGAGCGCTGATGTCGCAGCCGCTTTTGTACCTCAGCTAGCAGACTTGCGAAAATATTTATGGTTTTCTACAGTCTTAGATGAAGGCGAATGGATAATGGTGATGTTGCGACCTGCCGAATCAGCTACTGGATCCGGTCTCTTAGCTCCATTCGAAACATCTGTGTGGATTCTCATTATCATTTCTCTATTCGCGGTGGGTCCAATCATTTATGGATTGATCATATTACGAAACAAATTGACTGGAGATGATTCGCAAAAGCCATATTCCTTAAGTCATTGCGCTTGGTTTGTATATGGAGCACTAATGAAACAAGGAAGTACACTATCTCCAGTTGCAGGTAATTAGCTGAGCATATTATGTAATATTGAAATGAATATCATCTAACGCCTTTGTCGGCATAGTAATCGGATTTTTAAAAATTATTATATTTTTCACTAAAATTGCAAAACGCAATTTTCTCCTCCCCTGTAGCACCGAATATTCCTATTTCTCGATATTTAATCTGCTGCGCTCGACCTAGTGCTTGAAGCACTCTGAACCTACTCGTCTACAAACGTGATACCGACAGAGTGAAATTCGCCCGCAAATGACCCCGCGTTAACACAACCATCCCCAAATTAAGAGCCCTGGCAGGCCTCAGAGTATGTTCTTAGTCTTGTCGCCAGTATATTAGAGGTTTAAGTTCAGATGAGGCGGAATTCTGATTAGCAGCGATCTGGCTCTCAGCACATATTTCCATACAGGCTTATGGTAACCCTTGCATGGTCTCCCTGGTCTGAGTGGAAAGCTTCTTAAAACGGCAAATAGCAAAACTACTAATACCAAACTCATCTAGCGAAAACCCAGCAAGAACTCCAAAATGCCATCTAATGTTATGGGGGAGACTAAGGCGACTTTGCCATCGAGGATAGACAAGACTACGGCGAATAAGCCACTCCCGCAACCCTGTTAAAGATTTAGCTGCAGTTTGGAGACAAATGACGAATGTGTCAACTCGTCCAACCAAAACAAGAAAAGGCAGGCTATGTTCAGGTTCAGTTGTAAACTACAGAAAGCCAGTTCGGATCTTCCACCTACGATAAATGACGCGGGCTGGTGCAAAGGAGTAAGGCTGATATAAAGGAGGTAAATCTGGTACATAGAAGTAAAGCTGGAGCAAAAAAGTAAGGCTAGTACAAAGATGTAAGACTAGTGCAAAGATGTAAGGCAGATGCATCCATTTTAATATGCCGTGAGTTAGATCCACAGCGTTACAATAATCGCTAGCTGGTGTGCTCTATAAAATGCTCGTGCTAACAAGGCCTTACTCCTTTGCACCAGGCGATCACAAGAAATTGCTGTCAACCTCCTGGATTTGAGCCAAAAGAGCATAGACTGCCGTCAGATTGTCGAGCCGAGAGGAGCAAAGGAAAGCTATCTATCTGTTTCTTGATTCGCTCGATGATAACTCCTTGGTTAACCTTATGTGGCTGTGCCTTTCTGCTATGGATGCCAAGTCCGATCTTGGAACGAAACGACCTCAAACATTCAGGACAGGTACGTAAAGTATGTGGTGGCTCCGGCTCAGGGACAGGTTGAGGTACTGCTTGGTGGGTACCTACTGGTACTTGATAGGGAAGGGAATTTGGGATATTATGAGCCTGTACGGAGTTAGCGCAGAGTTGCCTGGGCTGCTGAAGAAGAAAATCATTTAATTGTTCAAGTACGACAATCCGAGGTATACGCCGTAGATTAATATTATAATTTGTTCGTAAAAATTTCCAATATAAGGATTAAATACTACAAGCCTCTCCCCATTAGACACAAGCGGCAATCGAGGTACGTTCTGGACACTAGATGTGCAAATGAAGAGAAAATAGAGAAAGATGAAGAAACAAAGAAAAGAAGAAAAAGAGAGAATGAAGAAAGAAGTGAAAAACATACGAATAAAAGAAAATGTAGATAAAATATAGATATATATATCAAAAAAGAATCGCTAAGTATATTGAAACTCTCTAGAAAGGGAGTGCTGAAATCAGTCAAAGTAGAAATAAATATGTAGATAGAAAAGAATCGAGGAGGAAAGCAGGGTTCAAATATAATAGGATAATAAAATAAACAAATAAAATGGAATAAAATAATAAAAAAAATAAATAAAATGGAAGAAATAATAACACGAAAGAAAGGTAAGAAGGAAGGAGTAAAACAGAAGGATGATACATTGCAATGGAGAAACATAAATTGGAAACGGACATAAATCTGAAACGACAATCTAATGGCAGCTCAGGCTCTTTTGTCTCGGCTCCAGGAGATATACAGCAATTTCTTGTGAACTTCTGGTGCAGAGAAGTAAAGCTGGTAACGCGTGAAAATCAACGTTCAACCGACTTCTATAAACAAGTGATCTTCAAAATGAGCGAACTTTGGCCAGACACCAAATTATAGGTGGTGCTTGAGAACAAAGAAGGGTATGAATTCCCTGTTTCCCGAGGAAGGGTATGTATTCTCATCTAGAAAAAATGCTGGAAATTGTTCGGATTTTCGAACCTAATTTTACAATGAGGTATTGGAGGGTTGCCGATATTGGTGAGACGTCGGAGACTCTCTTGATCATAAATGCAGAGGTACTGTTGTTCTTAGTAGTCCAAATGGGTATCATCAAGTATGGAAATGCAGAAATGTTTCTTCTCTAATTACTACTGAAGAATTTATATAATACTCACTAAACACCTACACTAATTAAACGTACAAATACTTTTTTTAATACAAAATACACATTTGTTCGAAGCTCGAATTATATGAAAAACCATATCATACATTTTTTTTTATTTTTCTTAAGGAAATTGTTTGAAAACACTGAGATTTGATGGGTCTCCGATTGACTTGTCTGCATCGAAATTAAAGCTTAAATCTGTGTTCTTTGACATATTGTGTTCACCAATATTTTGCAGCCCTGGAATGTTAGAAAACGTACTTATTCATTTAAAATATTTGAGGAATAAATTCTAAGTCCTCGTCAGTCGCTTATAGTCTATAAAAAACAAGGAAACCTATTACGAGCGATTTTAATTGTTCATAATCGCATAATTGTGTATACACACATATGTTCGACCACAGTTTGCATATTTGCTAAATAACATTTAGCAGGATTTAGAAATAAATGATTCAATAGAATTGCCCAAAGAATGAACATGCTTGTGTATATTTAAAGTGCGATAAGATTAAAATTAAGCTGTACCAAGAAATTAGCCATTTGAAATTGTCTCTTGTTGAGATGTTCAAAATCAGTTTGTGGACAATTACAATTGACAATCGATGAATTTTTTATTTTACTTTTCTCGAAAAACTTCAGAGATAAGTCCTAGTTTCCTGTTTTTTAAGCAGCAACTAAATTTCAACTTTTTACATATGGTAAAGTGTGATTCTCATAGTTAGTAGCAACTATGGTATGGGGCGAGATTTGAACTCGCAATAAACGATGCATTTTTGAGTTCAATCGCTTCTACTAATTCTTGGAACATGCATATTTGTAATTTTTTTTATTATTAAGGATCATTAGTTTGTTGACCTTTCTGTGTCCTGTTAAGACATTAGAAAAACATTTTTGAGGAAATATAAAAACCTGTTAGTGGAGTCCTCATCGATGAAGAGGTAGTCATGTCGCTGAATCCTGTATCGATACTGGTATTACCAGTAGATGTATATGCTAGTCTTAACTTCTGCGCATATGGAGTTGCGTCCACAATAGTAGTATTTTTACCTAGGAATTAAAATGTATGTTAAAAATTTTATTCCAGATATTTTGTTATATTGGTTACAGTTTAATTATTCGATTGAACACAATGCGAAACACAAGCTTTTCGAAAAAAATTGATAGTGAATTGTAATATATAACTATCCTAACCGAACACTTTTACATACAGGCGTACCCCGATTTACGACAGAGCTACGTTCCGGGAAAAAGCGACGTAACTTGAAACAACGTAAAACGAATCATATTAATCTGTGGACTGGAAACATTCATAAAGGGTAAAAGGATATAATTTTCCAATGCAGAAATCATATTCAAAACGAAAACGTCGTAAATGCGAATTACTGGGTGTGAATCGAAAAGTTTCGTAAGTGTGAAACGACTTAAATCGAAGCGTCGTAGATAGGGGTACACCTGTGCATATTTATATCATTCTCATCATTTGACGTAAACGCTTTTCCATAGTTTTTACCATCTGAAGCTATACAGTTATTTCCAACATTTTCTATCGACATGCTTTCTGCAATCAAATTTCAACAGATATACGAGGGTTGATCCAAAATACCTTTTTTTTACTACCTCATATACCCACAATGTCAACACAAAAAAAACATGTAAATAAGCCACGATTCCAGGGAAGTACATTCATTTGAATACGAATAGTCGAAGAGAGAACATCAAAATGGAGAAAAACCAAATTAGACCGGTCATTAAGTACCTGTGTTTGAAAAAAATATCTACTAAAGACATACACAGCGACTTGGTGGAAACACTAGAGGACTCTGCTCCTCCATATTCCACCGTTGCACGCTGGGCCAAGGAGTTTAAGCTCGGAGTTTAAGCTCTCACTGAGGACAACGTGAAAAAAGTCGAAGATGTCGTGTTTGAAGCTGAGGTCGAAGATGTCGTGTTTGAAGCTGAGGTCAAAGGGATCTCGTATGGCAGAGTTCAAAGAATCATTGCCAACGAATTATATATAAAGAAAGTATATTCGCGTTGGGTGCCGAGAATGTTAGCCGACGAGCAAAAGGAGAAACGAGTCGACATTTCGAGGGTGAATCTCGAAACGTTCCAGGCAGATCTGGAGAAGCTTTTGTCACGTTTCGTAACGATGGGCGAGACCTGGATCCACCATTTTGGTCCAGAAACCAAATAGAAGCCGATGACCTGGAAGCGACCCTCTTCACCGTTGCCGAAGAAATCCAAGTTGTGGAGTTCGACAGTTGAGTTCGGTATGCATCAGTTTATTGGTACCAACCAACCAATCAACCACAATAATCCTTTTTTAATTTTCTCACCAAGTGACCAATTCAATCGAAGCTGGCCTCCAAAATGACTGGACCTACATAGACTATACGAAAGTCTTTGATAAGCATCATACTCTTAGCTAAGCTTCATCCCTTTCGATTCCCTAACTTGTTTTTGAACTGGGTTGACTCTTGCTTGCTGAATCGAACTCAACATGTATCCTTTCACGGTGGTTCGTCATCTTATATTAAAACCACGTTCGGTTTTCCACCAGGAAATCATCTAGGTCCTTTACTGTCCGCTTGAATGATGTAGGTTCGATTCTATGGTCATCCTGTTTTGCTTGCCGCCAATGTCGCTAAAATTTTCAAAATTATCAGAAATCCCAACGGAGCAGGAACTAAACACTGAACAGCGCTACCGACCCTTCTGGAATAAATCATTCACATTTGACAATTTTGTGAAAGCTAGTAATGCCTTAAGTTTTGTCAGAAGACGTTGCAGGGAATTCAACGACATTTTCCTGACTAATGCTCTTTTTTGCCGCCTAGTTAGACCTATTGTCGACTATGCAAGTCTTGTATGAGCACCGTGTCAAAAAGTTTGTTGAGCACCTAATTCCGTGTAGTAATACCGGTTAGGTCATGGTCTTATACTGATGTAGCTATGAACTAATGGTACAATTTAGGGATTTGAGGAGCCTTGGCCGACTACAGTCGGATTTATTAGATTTGAACAGCTACCAGCGTGTTTTTTTCCACATTGTTATCGGCAGCTACTATTGACCCAAGGTAGTTATAGAACGACGCTACTTCAAATCAATGACCCACAGCTCCAACTCTAGGGGCATTTCTGAATTAATTTTGACGCCTTCAGTTTGTTATAGCTGACTGTGATGTCAGCGGAGTAGCTAAGCTATTATGACAATTCATAGATGTGCACAGGATTTCGAAATAGAGAGGGCAACCATCAGAATCCGGCACACAATTTCCTTAATTTTCATTAAAGTACTGTGAAAGAACAAAAGTTCGGGAAAAAAGTCGCCACCTGTGCACACCACTGTAACAGTTCCCATCAAGCCAAGACAATCTATAGATACCATCACGAAGTTAACTAGACTTTGTGATCAAGCAAATTTTGTGGTCAACTCATACACAGGAAACAAAGCCAAGACAAGAAATAGAGTTCGAATACTGCTTGACTTGCTCTGACGTCATAATTTGTTATAGCTAGCTGCAGTCGAAGACGTCAATTTGGAAACACTCTGAGAAGGAACCAGTCTGACCATGTTAGCCAATTATGAAGGATATCTTTCGTATTATGAAGGATATCTTTCGTATTATGAAGGATATCTTTCGGTGGCCGTCACGAGCAGAAAAAATCATCACAAATTTTTATAAACATTTTCATTATTCTATTATCAACCTTTAAAAATCATGCATTTATGTATTTTCATCTACTTTCAGATTCTACTCGACTACTTTTCGCCACATGGTGGATATTCATCACTATATTGACATCATTTTACACCGCCAATCTCACTGCTTTCTTGACTCTGTCTAAGTTTACCTTGCCTTTTAATAGCTATGAGGATATTGCTCGCAAGGAAAAGCATTTCGTTGCGCAGCGCGGAGGTGGCATCGAATATGCTATCAGAAATGTAAGTTCCGAGTAAATTCAAAAAGAAAATATGTAATTCCTTCCTAAAATAGAATTCACAGAATAATTGAAAACAGTTGTCCAATTATAAAATGAGTACATTTGCATTGAGCATTTAAATATTAAACAGATAAAAACTACTAGGCAAATGTTAAACTATGTAAACTGTGTAAAATTACTTGTTAAAATATAATTCACACACTTTCTTCTATAAAAACAAAACAGATATTATTCGGAAATATGATAAATACAATTCGAAAACATTTCACCAAGCAGTTAATATATCATACAAACGGTTACTTTTAGGAGACCGCACAAGCGAAACTTGTAATTAGTTTGTAAACTCGCGCCACCTACTCACAAACAACAACACACAATCACAATACTATTTTCTCAGAGCGTAATTGATATTTCCATATGCTGCTCAGATAAATATCTAGTCAGTTAATTTATGTGAGACATGCAATTTGACGGTGAAAATCCTCAAGCACACATTCATATGTTTCTATAATAATTAAACGGTGAAAATATCGGTCACGTGAAGCTAGTAGAGCTTTTCCATTGCAACGTTTGCATCTGTAGACTAAATGGTGGCAAAGAATGTAGCTCACGTAAATAGAAGTTATCGCTATTTATTAAATATGTACGTAATGTTTAACATTGTGATTGCAATAGTTTTCTGGTCTTTTCAGGACGGCGAAGCATTGAATGTACTCAACAAAATGATTTCCAGGAACCGGGCAATCTTTACAACCGGGTTGAATGATACAAAGACTTTAATGGACTACGTTGAAAAGAAAAACTATGTGTTTATTCGGGACATGCCAGCAATGAAACATATGCTCTACCTTGACTATCGCTACCGCAAATTAACTAGTGACGACGACGAGAAAGTTCATTGTCCATTCGCAATGTCAAAGATACCATTCATGCGCAAAAAACGCTCATTTTTATATCCTAACCAAAGCATATGGTTCCCACTTTTCGAGCCGGAGTAAGTATAGATACATGTGCATTTGAATTTTCATGGCTTTTCATTTTTCTATTTCATTATTAGGACGCTATTAGAAGCGACCACCCGCTGTCTTAATATTAAATTAATTCCCATTCCCTTCACATAACTCAAGTGCCTTTTTTACGTCCTCTTTTTATGGAACACACCAAATTCCTGGAAAAGTGAAATGGCTTAGGCTTGCGCCTATAACCCAGGACTAATTGTAAAGTTCTTTGTAGCGAAATAATTGAAAAAACATTTGATAGTCCGGAAAGTGAGAGAGAGTCTTTGACAATGCAAGACACAACTCCCTATGCCATACACTTTAGTGAAGTGCAGCATCAAGACAGCATGAAGCCAGCTCAAGAGGTGTATATGTGGAGCTGAGAGAGGCAGAGCTAAATGCGAACACTAAGAGAGGATGTTTTCAGGGAGAAATGTTATTCCCCTACTATGGTCCTTACTGATGCCTACTCGCAACCCTCAACAGTAAGAGCTTAACCACCCTCGGCTACAAAGACGTTATCACAATAAGAGGCTCACACGTGAATACCATGAGATAAAGAATGCCAAAGGCCTTACATGAAACAATACAATGGCGCAAAGAAGAGGATCCATAAATTCCAGCAACTTATTTAAATCCAAGTACCATTCATTAGAATAAATCGAAATAGAGCGTTAAAAATTAGAGGCACATATGCACATCTGCACGAAGATGTAAAATATCTAAAAACCCTTCTGGAGAGAAAACTCACCTGGAACAGTCATGTAATCAAAACGAAATAAAAACACGTTCATCTAACGTTTAAAGATGACTTAGCTGCTGATGACACCAATAATGAGCTCCATCCCAATAGCAGGTATGGAAGCCTTTCTAAACTTTGAGTCGCTACACCTCAAGATTCAAGATGAATCGGCGAAACAAAGCTCGATTCTTAGCCCTTTGCTTTTCCTTCTTTTTCTTCTCCTCCTTTTGTGCTTTAGTACTGCTTCTTTTGTACGTTGACGATCTAAAAATTTCATGCTGACTGAGTCAGTAGGTAACTGCTCCCAGCTGCGTGAAGCTCTGTCTGCGCTGGATAACTGGCGCTCTGTCAATTGTATTAATCTGAATGTTGATAAATGCTTCCAGATGTCCTATACATGTAAATTATTTCGCATTGCGTTTTCCTAATCCACCCTTGGTTCATTCTTCATTCTCTTGATTTTAAGGACCTTAGAGCTATTTTGACACTGAACTTAAATTCGATGTCCATTTCTACTGTGTCACATCTAAGGTCTCGCGATTGTGTGGCTTCATTCTTAGAGCGTAAAGTCCCTTTGGTGATATTTTCTCCTATGTACGTGCGTAGTGTCCTCGAGTATTGTTGTCCGATTTGGTATCATCTCTATCATTACTTAATTGATACTGTTGAGTCTTTACAACGCAGATTTACCCGCTCGCTATTCCTTAAATTCCGAATACCCTTACTGTAAGTATAGTATGCACATCTCCATTTTAGAAAGTCCTATATTTTTAGAATGAAATTATTAATGGTTTTGTAACCTATGGGTTTTGAGTGGCAGTGTACCTTCTTGAGTAGCAATAGATTTACAACATGTACAAATATTTTTTATTTTCAATTGGATTTATAGTAGCTATACACACAATTTTCGAGTAATTCATATGCACGCATCTAAAGGATATTCTTTTTCTTCCCCCAGAATTCTAAACCTAGTGGAATCTGGTATCGTAAAATACTTGATGGGTAAAAGCTTACCCAAAGCGGAGATATGTCCACAAGATTTAGCTGGGACAGAAAGACAACTTCGAAATGGTGATCTTATGATGACATATTATATAATGCTGGCAGGATTTGCGACGGCGATTGTGGTGTTCAGTAGTGAGATCATATTCCGTTTCATTAATTCTAAAATGGACACGAGTATGTTCGGCATCGGGAACATTGGAAAGATTGAAGGCAAATCAAACATAACTTCAAAAGGCAAAAATCTAACCCCACCACCACCGTACAATTCACTATTCTATCGAAGTAGAAATACCGAAAAAGACTTCGGCTTATTGAAAAGTAATTTCAACTATGATAATTCTTATCATGGAAAAAGAAAAATTATCAACGGACGTGATTATATGGTATATGAAGGAAACACTGGAGAAAGAAAACTGGTGCCTATGCGAGTGCCATCAGCAACGCTATTTCAGTACTCTTACACTGAATAATGTAGTTAAACGTTCCGTGCATTTTAAACTTAGTCGTCGTATTTTTTTTAACAAATAAATTCTCATTCATCGGAAATGTAGTCGTATTTTTTCTAAATTTTGAGTGTTGGTAAATAAAAATTGATAGTAATAGTTTTGTTATTATTTGTAACGAATATAATAGTTTTTTTTTCCAGTGAATTCAAAGAATTATATTCATCGACCGCTAAATGTGAGTGTCAGAATTTCAAAATTAACTCGTGAAGGAACTTCAGCACGCCATTATTATTATACAAGCCAAGCTATTTAATTACAGCCGAGAGATAACACATTGTGTACTTGGAGGTTTTTTTGGACTCCGTTTCAATAATAAATAAGCAGAGCAGATTTTTTTATTCAATTTTATGCTATTATTTATACAATTGAAAATTAAAACATTTTGTTGTCCTTTTTACTTGAAACACACATTCACTCTGCTTTTTCCAAATAAAATAATTTCTTTATCGACACCAAACACGCTTATATTTAAACAATCACTTCATACAGAACGCGTATAAACTTTTATACAAATTTTCAGCAAATACTTTCCTGATCCATGGACACTGTTAATAGCCAGTGAATCATTTATTTGTAGTCCGTTCCCCTTCTATGGCCGTTCCCTCGAAAATACCCATCATTTTCCCGATTCTATGTTCCTTAACAATACTACTGCCTCTAATCTACGAGAAATTTGCGACCTTTGCAAAATATTTTTCTTTCTTCTTTTCCCAACGCTTTCCAATTACATGTTGCTTCATGTACTCTTTCTTTTATTCACCCCAATCCTCTACAAATTGAATCCTTACTCGAGTGTCTTGATGTTAATGTCGGTTGTAGTTCTGATAGTATCACAAACCTGTTGACCAAATCACTTACATCGTCTTTATGTATTCTTTTGTCTATTATATTTAACCTCAGTTTCTCCGCCGGTTCCTTCCCAATCACTTGAAAATCTGCTTATATTTCAACCTTCCATAAGTCTGACGCCTCGAACTGCATACTCAACTATCGTTTCATTTCACGCTTTCCTTATTTTATAAAGCTCTTGAAAGAGTGTTTCAAAACAGGCTGTCATGCTTCACTTGCTCCTGGGCAACATGGTTTCTCTCGGTCATGCTTCTCTCGGTCATGCTTCACTTGCTCCTGGGCAACATGGTTTCATCAAAAGTAGATATCCCACCTCTAATCTTATATCCTTTACTAACTTGGTTGCTTCTGCTGTAGACCTACGGAAATACACATCGACTTCTCAAAAGTATTTGATTCAGTTGATCACAAAATTCTTCTTGTAAAGCTTGGCGCCTATTGCCTTTTTTTGTCTTGGTTTTCATCCTATGGCTCTGGTGGTACCTGTACTCTAACTCTACATTCCAACACCTCTTCCTCTTTCTGTTCGCTTTCCACAATAGGACTCCATTCTTGATTTCCCTTCCATTATTCACTCTCCCTGCCTCTTGTTAGCTGATAACATCAAGGTGTTCAGAGTAATTGAATCTACCGACGACTGCCACAAACTCCAAAATGATCTCTCTAAAAATTCACTTACTTTCACAACATACCCAAATGTCATTAAAAGTCCTATAGGTATAAAATATCACCCTTAAAATATTACTACGCTCTGTACGGATCTTCTATTACAGCTGTTGACAATTTTAAGGTCCTTGGTGTGTTCCACCAGAAATATCTTAATGAACTAGTACTTGCTTTCTAAACTTCTTTACTACCCTATGCTCTCCGATCTTGGCTTTAAGTTGTGCTTACGTAACGTTAATCGATCAGATAGATCTACGTTAATGTTTTCCCTGCCCTTCGCGCGGTCTGAAGTTTACTTCAACTCACCGTTAGTACAATTTAAATTTCAAGTCAAAAATTCAATTCTTAAAGCTTCTTATCATGCTTGACTCTTTTTATTATTATTGTACTTTTTTTTATACTATCTTATGTATTCCTTTAATTCATTGATTGATTCATTCATATCTTATGTATTCCTTTAATTCATTATGTATATTTTCAAATCTACGCATTGCTAATTTCCTAAGTCTCTTTCTGGTTGTTTTTATGTATTTCTATTTTTGTAATTGGGCATTAGCCTCTTCAAATGAATTATTAATAAATAAATAAACAAATATCTTCCTCAGTAACAAGTTGTTAAATACAAGGGAATAGTTTCCCACTGAGAGGAGAATTGTGAAAATATGCATCCTGACTGACTCCAATAATGCCAGCAAGGAAACTAAGTTCAGTGGCGGCAAACGAAGTATGGTCAACAAAATATATAAAATATTCAGAATAACTCCCTCTACAATAATTAAAATATGGGTACCTGCTCACACTTGTCGTGATCTAAAATAAAAAAATTGGTAGGATCTAGAAATGCCCCATGATCCGGAAGCTGACGAAGCCTTCGATCTGATAAAAAGTCAATTTCACATGGAGAAACAGTTACCTGAGCAACGTCAGAAGGTTAAAATAGTGTCCATGGACTAAGACTTTGCTGGACTTTACGAGATATTTTTTGGTATCGTGAGTCAAGTTTAGATGGTACTCGATTAAGAAAATAAATGTTATTTGTAAATAATGCACTAAATAATAATAAGCATATACAAGCATATGAAATTTTTGATGACGAACTTCACGAAAACTGCAATCAAATTGATCACATTAACAATATACTCTTCCACTGCTCCAGCTCCTGGAGAGAAGGATGTATATTTGATTTCTTTAGTAAAAAATAAATAATTGAAAACGTTTTAACTACACAAAACAAGGACCACATCAAACAATTGAGTAAGTTAATTTATGAAAATAAAATTAATATATAGCGTACTTCTTATTTTTTCCTATCCCGTTTATATAGACACAGAAGGAATCACACTGATCAGTATTTTAATAAATTTCCTGCATACAATTACCAAATCCTGAAGTTAATATAAAATCATACTCCAATCGCAAGCGTTGGCTGATGCCTGGGGCTCGGGTAGCCAGAACGTTTCTGTGGACTTCATTGCTCTTTAAATATAGCCTAAGTTTGTATTGCACATTTTGTTTAAGCTTTTGTTTAACTTTTTTAGAGTTTGATTTTGCGTCACGCTTTATTTCACGAAAATAAATACCTACAAATATTAAGACGTCAATAAATAAAGTAGCATTTGTAAAACTACTCTAATCTAACGTTTTCTTCAGTTGAAAATAATAGTCGTAACTGAATCTATTATAATATATTAAAATAGATTCGCAGAAAGTCGTTTTTGTACTCTTGCTGCAAACCAAATTTTGCAGCAAAAAAAAGCCAGCTGCCAAATTCTGTTACTGCTGCAGTTTGCTGAAGTACGCGAACAGACCTAGTATGATGTGGACGTCAAAAGATAGCCTCGGAGGTAATTTCCTACTGCTTGTTCTAGAAACATTACTACGTCTGACGAACGATCAAATACCGTTAGCAGTGACGTTAGGAGAAGGTGAGGCCTTGTCCTGAATGGGATAATTTAAATTATTTTTCTTCTCGCCGACAACTCCAATGTAGCATGAATATTAGAACCCCATAGTTTAGAAAACAAAAATGAGAAATAAATAAAAGCAAATAAAAGAAAAATCCTATACTGAGACCTTAACCTGTTGTTTGAATAACCTGGCGCAAAACTGTTTGTGTTCAAGTACTAAATTTCAAGCTTACAGTAAATTTTGCAGATCACTCACCAGTTTTAAAATCTACTGCAGGAGAATTATGATCAATATCCGAAGGCTTCGTGTCATTGTTCTCATATCTGAAATGGCATATAACTGTAAATGTATCACAAACTTAGACCGGCTTACAGACCTCTTCAGAATTTTGAAATACTCCTGCATTTTCTCAATCTTATATTTTTCCTTGTTTGAGTCTTCTGTTAGCAGAAGCAAACCTTTCTTCATTTTCTTAATTTCCTTTTGCATCTCCATGTATTTGGACAACATTGTTATCTGCGATTTTTCCAGATGCGATCGCTGTGCCCATTGAAATTTTATTCCTTTCATTAGTTTTTGTAGAGAGGTATCAAAATCTTCGAACACAAATTTCATGTCACCAGGCATAGACGGGCCGATTTCCATTACCTTGGTTTCGATGCCGCAAACTGCACAAGTAGTTTCTAAGCATCTTTTGCACAGGATGTGTTGACAGCGAGAAAAGAAAAATGGCGTTTCCGTCGATGCTTTCGCACAAAAGCATTTGTTGCACTGAATCCATTCAGGGTACATAATGTCGATTATTCGGGATTCGATTGAGTGTCAATAAGTTCACAAATTCACAAAATTAAGACACTCGGCCACTTTCACTATCACGCCGCGCAAAATAATATTTACCGAAACAAAATCGCCGGCCCAATACCAACCGTATTCATCAACTGAGCAGAAAAAACTGATCGGCTGCAAAAAGCTTTCTGGATTGGTACATATTCCGATGTACTAAAACATACTGAATTTTGCATATTATTGCAGGCAGGAACCTTTTTAATAGGCATTTGCGGATAAAAAGCTGTTGGACCAAGTTGTTGAAGCTGTTGGCCTCAGAGTGAATTGGTATATGCGTATGTATGATCAAATATGTTTAAAATGAAACAGTGATGCCGTTTTAATGTTTCTGATTACAATAAACGAAATTTTGAAACTGTAATAAAGTGATCTTTCTATTTACGTTCACACATATGACCAGCTCAGGCTGGCTCAGTTTTAAATTGTCAAAGAATTCGCATTTTCGAGGCTGATTAGAAAGCTATAATGACCATTCGGTAGTCATTTAATTTGGTGGTTTCCCTAAAAATAAAGAATACAATTGCGAATATCCCCATTTCGAACAGGCGACAGCGTCATCTACATGCCAGCTTTTATCATCGACGGCTCAGCCGTGGATGTGCGAAACCTATCAGCTGAGATGCCGGCTGTCAATTGATTTGCAATTTGTTTGTGAATGTCATGTCGGATTCGTTGATCAAATTCGACAGCCGGTGAAATGTCCTCTGAGTCGAAGAGTAAATTCACCAATATAGAAATCAAAGATTTCCGCCAATACTTAAAAGAAAAACCAGCCGAAGTACTCGAAAAGCTATACAATTTTCCGTCCATATGCTTGGCCGTGTACAGGTATTTGCAGATGTCCTGCTAATAAACCTCGATAATTGTTTTGTTTAATATAGAGAGTTGCCGGAAATCGCAAGACAGTTTGTCATAAGAATTTTATTCGTAGAGCAGCCAGTTCCTCAAGCTGTTGTAGCATCTTGGGGATCCAAGCACCATGCCAAGTAAGTAATTTTTAAAATGAAAATTGAGAAGGATCAGTAGCTTGCTTCGGGTACTCGAGGCTGGTCGTACTATCAATATTTGCAAATGTTCGATAGAACTTGAAACTTATTATTCCTATTGTTTAAAAAACATCAAGGTAAAATATGTGCTTTAATAGCAGTGGTACTAGTTAAAAACCGATAATACAAACAAAGTGCCTTTGTTGCACAATCGAATTCAGCAAGATTTATGTTCACAAGAAATTTTTTGGAGTTTTCTGTAGTAAACTCTATTACTTTTATTTCTTGTTGTTGGAAAGTGTCTTTTTTTCTGCAAAAACGGATTTCATCCGCGAGTTTATCGAACAGTTGAATCAAAAATAGTTTTTTTCATTAAGTTTTTATCGCAGTTTCTATGTACAAAATCCACGCATTGATTGCTGCCAAGTTCGAAAGATTGTAAAAGAGATTAAGTAAAGATTGCAAAGGCCATCCTCTTGAGCCTGCTTTTGCGCTATTAACTTAACGGCAAAGGTCTTCATACACTTCGACTATGAAGGATGATTGCGTTAAATAAACACAAATGAAAGAACAGAAAAATGTCACAAGTTTATTGGACATGTAGACCTGATGTAGACCTAAAATAACAAAACAGCCTCCTTTAATTTACGTTAAAAAAAGGTATTCAACAATTCTTTAGGAATTGGTAGAAAATTGTATGCCAAAAGTCTACATACATACATACATCATCTTTACATACATCATACATACATCTTTAAAACCTACATAAAAATATTGACTATAAAAGGAAGGTATTACGATATTACAACCTTCATTCTTTCGTGCATGAAAATTACCAGTTTTTTTGTCGTTGATTGATCGATTAAATTCTCAAGAACAGCTTATTTAAGTTTTTTTTATTTCGAACGTACTTTGCTGCAAATTTCATTTCACATGTATTCTATGGGGCTCATGTCTGGAGAATGGGGTGGTGTACACAGTTGTTTTGGAGTATTATTAAGGAGCCATAGTGTAGCATTGAGTGCTGTACACTTTAAATCATTGTCTTAAGGATATCTAAATACATATGCTAATTCATTTTTAATTCAATAAATACCAGATATCCAACCCCACCCTCTGAAAAATATCAGGTTTCTCACTCACTCTCCCAGACTAACATTTCCACCATCAAATTTTAGCGTTTGCACAAGATATATTTTCTCGTAAGCCGTGATTTTAGTCTCTTTCGTCGATTCTTTTCACTGATATAAGGTAGCCAAATAATTCTGTGCTTCTCTACTTCTAAACCTCTTCTTTTTAAGTAGTTTGCGAATAGTAAGATTGCAAGATTTTCCAGTTTCTTCTAGATTCTCGGTAGCAATTTCAGTTACAGACAAGCGGAGGTTTATTTTTACTTTGCGTGCTATATGCGACTCTTTTCTATCGCTGAAACTTTGGAAACGGAAAACCTGATTCTTTGTGATTTTTTATTGGGGCTTGGACTGTATTGCGACATTCTTCAACTAAGTTTCTAATTTCTCTTAGTGATTTCCCTTCAGAATGATACTTCACTAGTCGTTTGCTTATTTCTGTCAAAAAGTGTTCAACCAGATTTATCTAACGAAGATTATGTCGACCAATACTGGTTCAATGAATCAGTCTCAAAAACACTTGGACAAAATTTAATGCCTATTTGATTTTCGTTTTTCTTGTTACCATCATCAATGGCGAAATAGCTGATCGTCCGGTCATACCTGCTACAGCATAAAGTTATGAGTGTTTTGGTTTTGCGTCATCATCGTTTAGCTTAATGTTTTCAGCGTTTCTTCATCAAGCTGTAATGAGACAGCTTTGCTTTAGTTGTATAAAAAGTAAATTATTCGAAGAAATCACGTTCGAATTTAATTTCGTCACATTACTGCTAGTCTGACTAAACACGTACTTTTTGAATATTATTATTTAACAGGGAACAATCAACAGCCTGTTCAGCTCTCTCGGATTTGAATGTATGGCGACCGGCGGCGATTCCAGGTGGTCTGCCTGCCTGGGAGCTGAGTCCAACGTTCAAAAGAAACCTCAAAATAGCTCTGCTGGGTGGAGGTCGACCATGGTCAATGACTTCATTTGCAGATGGCGATACGAAACCTCGTGAAATATCGTTTCTTGACAATTATGCGAAGTCACGGTGGAGCTGCGTACTGCATTTTATGGTCGGCGCCAATAGTACCAATCCGGAGGGCGAAGGTATTAGTCCAGATGCCGTTCGAATTCTACTTCACGCCAACTTAATGAAGAGAGACGATAATGACGGAAGCGTATCAATAACACGCCAAGGATTTCAATTTCTTCTTCTCAGTACACAAGCACAGGCAAGTATTAATGCTCTATTCAGCATGACATGATTTTTGAATCAATTAGATTATTGAGAGAAACAACTTTTTGGTTAAAATTCAAAAATATTGTTACAAAACGTAATTCATTTTGGCTTTTGCAAGCTCCAGCAATATCATTCAATGTTTGACAAGTCAGACCCCTTAAACAATTTCTATTTTCTTATATTTAATATTAAAACCGCCGGTAAGATTTTAATTTTTTTTTCTATAACTATTTAATATATGAATTCATTACAGTAAATTCTTTTATTTTCTGCTAAGCTGGTCATATAAAGAAAGTTAAAATCGATAAATTTTCGTATTAATATTGAATTCTTCGGTTTGCTAACTCTTGGATATTACAGGAAATAAACCGCGCTAAAGGAGGAAGTAAAGTCGAGATATCCTAATCATAGTTTGTTCAAATCTAAAGACAAATTAAATGGCTGGCTTTTCTTTTCATAAACACATACTACTTAAGGTTTTAAGTGAAAATATAGATATAATTCTTATAAATGAAAATATAGCTATAATTATACAATAATATAATAGATATAATTCAACTTCTTGACAATTTAAGCTCAAACTACACCATAATTGATTCTTTCATTTCCGCAGGTTTGGCATTTCATGTTACAATATCTAGATACTTGCGAACAACGTGGTCTGATTTTAGCCGAATGCATATCGTTACTATTTCAAATAAGCTTTTCATCGCTAGGCAAAGACTATAGTTCTGATGGAATGACACCGGGCATGCTAACGTTCCTGCAACATTTAAGAGAATTCGGTTTAGTTTATCAGCGCCGGGTAAAGTAAAAACATTTGCAATAATACTACAACTTAATTTTTTTGTATATTTACAGAGGAAAGAGTGTCGATTTTATCCAACACGCTTAGCAATAAATATCACAAATTTAAATTCAACATCAGGAGGATTTGGATCCGAAGAAGATAATGCAAAGGAAAGAGGATATATTGTTGTAGAAACAAACTATAGGGTAAAGATGATTTTGCATTGCTGATAGAACCACAGATAATATGATCTTCTTTAGATATACGCTTACACGGATTCAACTCTTCAAACTGCGTTACTAACAATTTTCGCAGATATCATGTATCGGTTTCCCAATCTCGTTGTTGCAATTTTGACTCGAGAATCAGTCCGACAGGCATTCCGAGGTGGCATCACTGCAGGTCAAATTATTAAATATCTTGAACAATACGCGCATCCTGATATGTATACCGAATCCGCAATACAGTCCAAGTCACCACTGCCGCCAACAATTGTCGATCAAATCAAATTATGGGAAAACGAAAGAAATCGTTTCACGTACACCGAAGGTGTCGTTTACAATCAGTTTTTATCGCAGGCTGATTTCATAACACTACGTGACTATGCACATTCAATTAATGTTCTGGTGTGGCAAAATGAGAGGTCGCGGACAATGGTTGTCACAAAAAGTGGCCATGAGGATGTTAAGAAATTTTGGAAACGTTATTCAAGAAGTGGTTCATAGTATCTAAGCAATAAAAGTAAGTTTGGAATGTATGTCGAAAGTTTTATAGGAATTTTCATTTAAAAAAAAAACGGATTTAATGCCTTTAAATGTCCTGGTAGAAAATTGTTGTCAGTGATACTTATGAGGGTTGCATCTTATCTTCTATTGCCAAAGTGTGCTTCTTTATAGGTTATGAAGTGGAAATATGTTCAAATTGCTATATTTACAATTCCTACGGCTTTATTAAAAAACGCAAAAAAAGACTATCGTCCATTCGATTTCATTGCGAGCCTTGTGGTAAAAAGGTAGAAAAATATGTCCTTTCTTTTCTTACTTTCATTTTTTTTCTTAAAGCGAAGAAGTATCAGAATAATAACACATATAATGGCTCACCCATAGTCATCTATACATCGAAATGCATCAAAAACATACACCAACAAATGTGTTACCGCTGTGCATAAGTGGCCTGAAAAATTACATTATTAACATCATCGAAAACTTACAACTTTTCGCTGTTAACATTTTTTCTTTCTGACTTTTCCTGCCTAGCACTGAGTATTACTAAATTTAACTTGCCTATACTCAATTAATTAAAAACCATCATTATTTTTTACAATTTTATTTAAAAAATATGATTCCTGTTTAATTTAAGATTATATAAATTTTTAACAAAACAATTTTTATGCTCACTATTCTTTACAAAAAGAAAGTAAACATCTTTTTCTGCCTTCAGCCTTTTTCTTAAAAAAAAATCAATATACCCATACTAGCTAGCTAGATACATTTTTACAACGATTATCACAAGAATACCTCGTTTGGTAGAAAAGTTAAGTGTCTTTTATGCATTTTTTGCATTTACTGTCAGTTTTCTAATATCAGGTCAGGATTCAAAGTGTGTTCTCGTTCATCATAAACTCCTTTTGCATAGTTAATCTGAAAAAAAAAAACAAAAAATGTTTAGTTTTATTCGTATAAGTTTCACTAGTTACTAAATCAGGTTTTTAAATATGACACACTGAAAGTGTATAACTAAAAACACTGTTTACTCACATGTCTAGCTGCCCTTTCGGCCATTTCTGCCGAACGACAACGTACTCTAGGCCGCTTATGTAACACTTCCGATATTCCTGAGCTTGTCACATTCGATTTCGTAGCCAGTTCAATATAGAAAGCCAAATTCTTTAGTTTCTTCCCCTCTGAGTTGGTGTGGGTTGTAACGGGATGGCAGGACACAACCTCACTCAGATGACATGAAAGAATTATTGTCGTTGATTCGTAAGTTCTTGAAAACACCCAAACATTTTCCGATGAAACAAGCAGTCTGAGTTTTGAATCACCAGATTCCCATAAGTTCGGTTCATAAGATAGGAGTTGTTCGTTGAAATTTCGTTTGTTTATTAGAAACATGTGTTGTTGACCTTTGGCCTGGGTTGTTGAATATGATGGCAACAAGCCTCCAGGTGCGCCAGATACGCATCTGGGTAGTCTCTTTTTATCTGGTAATATTCGATGAGCACTTTTGCTCGTTTCTCGAACAGCGCTGGCCGTTTCAGATGCTAAATCTAGTACTCCAATTATAGGCTTCGTTACTGTCCCTATAATACCTTTACCAAGACCACTAATAAAACCTTGAAAGCCGTCATTTTGTGCTCCAGCGTATGTATGTCGTACAATACTTGTAACGCCACCGAGTAAACCAAAGCCGAATCCTTTCAGACCTGCTGCCAAATGTTCTCCAGACGAATTCCCGATTGCTGATACTTCCAAAATTCTTTGGCGTGTTTCATTATCGTGGTCATCGAGAACCACACGTCCCAACCCGTCAGATAATGTCTCAGTTAGCTTTGCAGTTGAGTTCGATATGCCATGCGTAACATTCTTCACTAAACTTCGCACAGATCCTTCAAATATCAAACCTGAAACACCTTCAGACAGGTCGTTTGCAAACCCAAGAGGATTTCCTAGAAAATCTACACTGCCCAGTATTGAAGCAGCTTGCCACTTAAGCTCGCTTTTGTAATGTGATTTGATTGCACGAAGATAAACTTCTAGAGTTTCGAACTGATGACGGTATGTGAATTCGCCGAACTCAACAGTCGCATCTTCGAATTTTATCAAAGTTAAGCCGAGCTTTTTCTTAATGTCTACTAGTTTTGGGGATAGTTTTGATGTTGTAATCACACTCAGTCGAACCTTAAAAGAATATTACTTTTTATATATTCAATTGCCATCTAAAAACTTTCTTACTTCTGCATTGCTGATTTGAAGATTGCGAAAGTAATATCGTTTCGCATTTGAAGACAATATTCTCGTTGCTACTTGCTGCGCCTCGAAGTCCGTCTCGTCTGCAAGATTTGATTCGTCGGATTGAAGTTTTCCTAAGCTACAAAAAATCGCCAGTCGTAGTAACAAGCGTTCTTCCAGGTACAGTATAAAAGTGCGGTTTAACGAAATTAACAGTTTATCGTAGATGATAGCATTCGCATTTGGACTCGGAAGGATTTTCGTACTGAATTCTATTGCCGAAAATCCCGCTTCCTTTGAATTCAGACTCGTCGTGTAGAGCATAACAGGACATTGGGTTTCAAGCAACTGATTGTCGATTTGTATGTCTCCAATTGACAGATCAACAGACCGCGAAGACTGAGTTGCTATGCCTTTCAAGCCAATATTTTCCAGTGTTATATAAACAAGCTCTTCGCATGGAGTATTTGATATAAGAGATAGCCCGAGCCCTTTTTTCAAATTGAGTTTTATCTGAAATGAAATTTGATAAACATCGCCATATAGTATTCAGTGTCGCAAATAATCACCGTATATTCTTGTGCGGTATCGCCTTTTTGTTCGGTTTGCGCCTGTGGACTCATAACGTTGGACACGTGGTTCCAGCTTGGATCACACTTTAGAAAAATATTGTCTTTATAACTAACGTCCCAAATTCGAACTGCTTTGGTCGGCCCATCCATTACTACATTTACTGATAAGAAACCAGATCCCGGACGTAGCTTTTGCCTTTCGATTGCTTGTTCGATCGGCACTTGACCATCGCTAAAAGTGTGCGTGTCTGATTGTATCATTCCAAGGACTACACTGCAATTCGGTCGAAGCCCAAATAAACCGTTATACGCCTGAACACACATATTTGCGTGCTCACACATCAATCGTCCTTCTTCGGTAAACTTCCATGTTTGTGTGGATTTTCGTTGTTTATTCGAAGGTCGAATAACTAAATTGCTAGATACCATCGGTCTTGGTGGTTTGTCGATATCTAAAACATATCGAGGACTAAGATTCGATGGTTTTTTCCCTGGTTCAATAGGTGGTGACGACCCTTCATGTTCCAGTTGCTTTTGTTGATTCATTCGCCACAACTGCGAACGGTCGCCCTGTTTTTTATGCATTAGTACGACACGAAAATCTCTGACTCCTAATACTAAGTGCTGAGAATCCATATCAAAGCTAGACATCGAGTGAAGTTTGTCCGAAGAGCTGAAATGATTTTTTTTAATGAATTAACCGCTTTTTTCTGCTTTGACGAATGACTTTGTTCAAATTTGCTTAGATAAAATGTAGAAAAATGGAAAACTTTCAACGATACTGGATATAAATTAAAAAGTGTACCTTTCAAAAGTGCCCTTAAATGCTATGTAGATGAAGTTATCGTAAGTCAAATTTTGAATTTTCTCGAAATCCTTAAGCGCTACATCACAGCATGCTCCTCCAGGAGATTCAACATACAACGAATGCGACCCGCTGGGGTCATCTAGAGCGTATGCTATCGATGAGCTTGGCTTTGCTGTTATCTCTCGTCGTCTTCTATATCCGGTCTGATAAAATTTAATAGGCACGAGCGAGTAATTATCAATACGTATTGGCGGTGGCAGGGCTTGTCCATCGCCAAAAAGCAGGAAATACGTTGCACCCTGAACAACTATTTCCATTCGTAAAAAGTACATTTGATCGTTCACGTCACGTACATTGACATAAATACTTTGTGCTTTTGCAATGGAGATGCCTTCGGACCAGCAGCAATTTTCAATATCGGATAGTCGGACACAGAGCAAATGTGGCTTGTCGCTCTTTGGCCAGTGAAAAGGCAAATGGCAGCCCGACACCGCCTCAATTACCAACGACTTTGCATATACATCCGGCTAAAAATACAAAAAATGTAATCATGACTAGAGAGCCTTCAAAATACAACTTACATCTGAAATTGCATAACACTGTTGTGTAAATTGTAGTTTGTGCGAGCTTCTATTATACAAACGATATCTCGGCGAAAAAGTTACAACGGTAGTCCGAGAATAACGGCCACGTCCTTTGCGAATTTCAATTCCAACGAAAAACGTTTCGTTTGTATTGTCTGTTTTCAGCTCTCGATTAATCACATCTTTATGCAAGCTTATTGGCTGGCACCACTATATAATAAAATATTACCAAATTATAAATTCTGATTGACTGCAAATGAACCGCTATTTTACCTGCGGATTTGTCCCATAACGTGTAATTTTACCCAATCGAATAACTAGCGCTGACGATGCATCTGGGTCAGCGAATGAGAACATGTGAGGTGTAACCAAGCGTGCTTCTTCATTTTCATCAAACTGTCCAGCTGCCTCCTTCGATACTCCATCTTGCCTGTACACAAGTGGCAATCCAGTTCGATTGACAAGCCAAAACTGAGCATATATTGATATTTCCAATCCATTTGTTTTGACGCATTGGATTTGCGCTCGTAGTTGTAACTCTCTGTCTTTGTGGTCTCTTAAGGGCAGTATATAATCTTTGGTACCATTGAATGTCTCTGAGATAGTAATCTCGCCTGATGAGTTGTATCCGTCCAATCTGAAATTTAACTGCAAATCTTGCGTTGGGTCTATTTCGAAAACGTTTGCCGAGTTTGACGGTTGGATACGACCTTGAATTTTTCCAGCTTTAACTTTATATAACAGGTCACAGCAGAGTAAATTATTTATTTTCAGCGGTGGGTGCAAGCTGATCGTATGACCGGGATAAATATTGTATGAGCTCCGAACGGGATATCCGTCACGTCGATGAACAACAACAACATTGTAAATGTTATCCCGGATTCCGTTGCAGCTTCGCAGGTCCTTATAATACTCCTGACCACTGTTGTTGCATTCCTGCCAACTTTTAATTTGTTCGCAAAATTGGTACTCACTCTTCAGTCTGAGTAGTTGTTTTCGGTCCACTTCAATAGCATTCAGAACACTTTTCACCAAATCCGAATTGGCTGACGGATTTTCTATGCAAGGTTGGAAACATAGCGATGCATGCACAAAATTTAATGGTACACTGTAAGTGCTGCCCATGCTAATAGTAGAAGTAGTAGATTGTGGCCAGTTACTGATTCCCAAGTGTCGGTTGGGGTAATCCATTCTCAAGATGATGTCGGTGTCCAGATTATTCGCGATGCGCAATGCTGATCGAATGGTAACCAGCTTTTGCGCAGATCCTTCTAGTGATACCGCAAACACAATTCTCGCTTTCGACATATTAGGGAAGTTGCCAGATGGATCTCGCAACGTGTGTCGGAAGTATGTTCCAACTTTATCGATGGAGACAGGGGCCACTTCGGTCCAGCCGTCAGCAAACACGACTATTTGATGAAGATTTAACTTATGTGAATCCAAATGTCGTAGTTTACTCTGCTCACCAAATTGCACCGGGACTTTCTCATCTGGTTCAACAGTAACCCACTTACTAAGAGCTCTATCACCAGATACTTCTGTCCTTGTGATTCCCCCCGTCGAAGTTACAATAATTTTGAAGCGTAATTTCACACCTGTTTCGTTTTTTAATGAAAACGGCACAAACGGGTTGCGCCTACGATACGCCGTTGCATTAGCGTAATAGTCTTGCGTCCAGTTCGTTTCAACAATACCCCAAAGCTCGGTAAGTGTACTGGTCACGTTCAATCTCAAAAGTTCTTCACTGAGTATTCTTAAGTTACGTTCAATGCCATTCCTTCCTAGCTTATAGTCCCAAGTCGCGTCACATCTCCATGGTTCAATTATTGGTTCCCAGCCACTCAAGTGTCGATTATAATAGTCACTAGCAAACACCGCTTTCAGCATCCCACTGCAAAAAGCTGGAATCGCTGAAGAACTACCCTTTTCTGAGTTGAACATCGAAATGTTCAAATCTTGCTTGAAATCAATCTGTGATAACGAAAATTCCAACAGGGGTACATCGGAGTCCATACAATCATCAATCACACAGACAGATACCGCTTGTGCCCGAACCTCGACAGCGTTTATATCAAGGGCAGCTTTGCCACTTCCACTTGTGGCTGATCGAACTGGCTCAGCATTTTGAGTAAGCCATAAAGCAGCATCGTATAGATTTGGACAAGCTTTTAAGGCCAGTACACAATCAGATTCCTTAAATCCCAAGGTAACTAGCTTAAGGACGTGGTGTCGCTTTACCTCACACTTTTGGCTTTTTTCTCCCTGGGTATTTTGTGCCATTCGTGTTTGCGTCGGAAGCGACTTGAACATTCTAATAAACATCTTCACATCATGATAGGAGAGACGGATACAAAGTTGCTTTTGAAGTTGAATCTATTGGATCATATAATAAGATATTTTTTCACAAAAAAGAGCGGACAATTCAAATGTTACCTGAAGTACATTCTCTTTTATATCTGCATTTACAGTAACAGGATCGATTATAGATAAAGCCGTATCTTTTTCATTGCCAAGAATACACGAGAACACTTCCAAATGGTTCAAGTTAAACGAAACCGGTTTCATGATTTCATTCGGTTTATAGCATACGACCGTTGTGCTCTAATAAGTAAATATAGTTAGAAAATCATGCTCGGAATTCATGCACTCTTTTTCTGCGTTTTAAATCTACAACTGTTTCTCATACCTACACAAAACCCAATTATTCAATGAAAGAAAAATTACCCGCAATATCACTGCATTCGTATCTAATTGGTCGATTTTTTCCACAAACACCAACTCCGAATCTGTGATGTTTAAAATCAGTTCCATTGGCGCTTTATCCAATGTCGTCGTACTGCTGGATAAATCAGAAGTTCGGGAACTATAGTAAGAATTTTTTGACATTTCGGGCTCTCTTCCTATAAAGTCTTGGACATTCTCCAACCAATCGAGTATGGCCATTATTCGCATATTATTCAATAAAATTGTGTATTTAGTACAGTCGTTTCGTTTTCGGCTATGAATTTCAGCTTGAACTAAAGTTTTTCCCGTATTCTCAAAGATTGGTTCTAGAATTTTTGTGAACACGTTCTTGCATACAGTTGATTTCATCTTGCCACGCGAATCGATCATTAAAATTTCCTGCGAAATAAGATCGACATCCTGTGAGCTATCGCTATATGAATCAATCTTTAGGCTAGATTTTATGAAATTGATACAAGCCAGAGACTGTGAATGACTTTGATTTCGTTTCGCTTCTTCTGGCGACCATTTCAATTGCACCGAAACATCTTCTAGATCTAGATTTATAGACATCGTCGTCCACACTGTATTTTCCACAGATTTCTAAAGTAATTTTTCGATAAACAAACAGATTTTGACTATAAAAAATAATTCACGCTTACCTCTACATCAAAGTCATTTAAATTAACTTTGCTCTCTGCCAACAGAAAAGAGTTCTCATAAACATCATCTAACGTTTCACCGAGGTTATAAGATAAGAAACCTTTTATGAGCTTATATTGCTCTAAATCTACCACTCCTTCGAGCTTTGAAAGTGTTCCCTGTACACTGAAATCGGGGCAGTTGTGACTCTTCCACGAGTCCATGTTACGCTCAACTTGTAACTTCAAATAACACTTTTTCTTCAATACATTTCTGCCTCTTTTATTGATCCAGTAGTTTCCCATGTCGATGTATACTTGACCACCACTCTCAGCTCTGGGCATATCTCTGGCTTTGGACCATATCGTTCCCGTGAAAATGTCAGTATTTACTAAATCGACTTCCATCACATCGATGATCTCATCCAAAAGACTCGCATCTCGTTTCTTGCCAATAATTCTACTTTCGCTTGCCAGGTGGAAACTATTTCGTAGCGTCAATTCTCCCAAGTCAACTATTATAACTTGGTTGCTTTTCGAACTGAGCGGCATAAGAATTATTGGTGATCCTGCCTTTATTTCTAAACCTAATTGAGTAGGTCGCTGTAGGAATCGGGAATGTGAGTCCGCCGATTTGATCTTCTTCATAACGGGCTAAAATCAAACAAAAAAATTAATATGCATTAATAACGCAGTGTTTTCAATTCCAAGATACTTTAAATCCAGAAGACCATTAGTGAATGATTATTGATTACTGAATGTCAATCATGTTGCGCCGCCACTATGGCTAAAGGCCTATACGTTTTCGATCTTTTCGTATGGCATGTGAACTGGATGTAATAATTCCTTGATTTGAGAATGAAGAGAAAAGAACATGCTGTTGCAGAATCGGGAGGTGATATGCTAGGGATCTTAATTATGCTTTTTTGTATGACGCATCATTAGCCAGACATGCACAAATTTTCCTTTTTTCTTTCTTTAGCTATCGATTTTGCTTTGGATCGTAGCTAGCAATTGCTGGTTTAAAATACTGTGAGAAAATAATAATTGTGACCATTTTCGTACGATGCTCTGTACGAATTTATTCGTAGATAAGTTGCTCAAGAATGCATCGAATAGCTTGTTTGTAGTTTCGGTAAATAATTAATTCAATGTTTTCAACCTCATAAGGTTTTCATTTTGATTAGCCGAGAAAATTATATTAAATTTATTTGTGAAAACATTGAAATCATATCGTCCAAAATAACATATGATACCAGGACCGATAAACAGTAGTGCTATGCGAAAAAATACCAAATAAGTGCTGAAAAACTCGAGGCATACATAGGATTATGAACCATCACTTGATCGTATGCTAAATTTTCGTTGCGGTTCCGAGATTTGTCGTCTCCTACATATATCAGTAAAGCAATCCCACGACAACCGAAGCTGGTAGAGAACTTCATCACAAATTTACAATCAATGTGAATACAAATGTGGAGTGATATGTTCCACGAATCACTTTACCCCTGATTAACACAGGTACTTATTCAGAGCTAGGTGAGCTCAAAGCTCGGTGCGCGCTCTCTCGCCCGAATCTGGATTCGAACCAGGGACCCTACAGACAAGAAACTAGTGCACTGCCTACTAGGCTACTCAAGCTTCATATATATTACTATGACTCCAAAACAAAGGGGCAATCAGCTAATTGTAGTTTTCATTCTGCCGAACCCGTTGAAAGTTTTTCGCAGACTTGGAAAAAAAATTGTCCCATGTATATTTTAAGAGACTAAGATGAGACTACATAGATATATCGCACTCGCGAACCATCTTCGAATCAACATAGCTGCTCAATAATATCTTTCACCTTGCGTTAGGACTCACACTCGAATAGGAACAAGAATAGGATGCCGGGGGTAGATGAGATGTGGACACGCCTTAAGCAAATTGCTATTGGCACTGTTGACTGTATCTCACGCAGTATTCGCAGAGATCAGAGCGACTGGTTTGATCATGGACGCAAACTAGAGAATATTGTGCGAGAAGAAATTCAGGGTGGCTGATGAATATTGCTCCATGAAGAAACTCAAATAACTTTTTGTTGAATTTATTTTTTCTTTTTCATTTGAATAATAATATATATTTATAAATTTTTTTCATCTTTTTCAACATCTTTAAGTTACGGTCTATATTGACCGTAACTATAAGACCGTTTTCCTCGAAAAAGTAAGACCCAACAATGCAGCATGATGAAACTGCACAAGACACTATAACTTGAAGTGCCAGCAATTCCGTCTCATGGAATATCTGTGGGTTAGAGTCACTTTATATTCGACAATTTTGTTTGTTAACATTGCCGTTTAGATGAAAATGGGCCTCGTCGGACATGAAAATGTAGTTCAAAATGTTTTCGTCCACCTCGACCATTTGAATGGTCTTCTGGCAAATTTCAAAGCGAGTCACCAAAACTTCTGGATCAAACGATATATCAGCTCATCTGATCAAGTATGGAAGGCCTACGCTACACGAAGCAATTCATGAAATTATAGTGCATGCAATCTATCATGTTTTTCTAATAGGAGCACTCTAAATCGACTTTTATTAAATATTATTTCTTTTTTCCGCAAATGATGCACCATTAAATTCAAGCACTCTTAAATAGTATTCTATTAACCCGTTCTGATAAAAGTTGGGAGTGCTATGAAACACGCTTGCAAATTATTGACCAAGCGCTCGCTTGAATTTCGACGCTAAAATGTCAAAGTTCTGTTCGCTGCTAAGTAGCAGATTGGAAATGTTAACTCAGAGTTTTTGCTAATCACATTCTTGTCAAATCGAGCATTTGTTTTCGTTCATGTTTGGTGTCTATTTTCAAGCTACTGTAATACCAATATTTTTAATAGATGCTAATTCAAGAGGTAGATGACCTTTGTTCCTTTTCACACATCTATTTTAAAAATCATATTCTTAGCTGTTGCAAAGATAGCCTATTTGCTTTCGAGAATTTCCTCAATGCATTCTTGAGTACCGCATTGCGATGCAAATCATCGCAAAGAATCACAGTTTTTCTTGCTTTTATATTTAGGTAGCATTGGAATTAATTAAAAATATATGATTAATTTTGGTATGGTAATTGCATTGATTTATGACACGCAGAAAAGTCAGTCTGAGGTTTTGACTCGTTATTGCAGTGAATAATCATTTCATATTTGATCTTACCGTCTGGAGTTGCAAAAATTCCTTAATAAACTCCTGAATTTCGCTAACAAATCTTTTTGTGTAGACAGTCTTTACTGAGGACATTTGAATTTTTAGCTGGGCATCTTTATTCAAACTTCTCTGTTTACTCTTTTCACCATCCCTAAAACAGAATATATCTTAATCTATTTATTTTTAAAATATTTAAAGTACTCACCGCCTGTATGTAAATTTCAATGCTTCTGATCCACTTGTCCAGAATCTCTCCCCATACATACTCCCTGCATTTGTTAGGTCAACTAAAGATACCGAACCCAATCGACCATCTGTGATCTTCGAACTATTTTGCTTCGAGACGGTAAAACTAGCATTCGAAACATTTGCTTTCGCCAAATCACTTCCACCTCTTACTAATTTCAATGTCAAAGATCTGACCGATATGTTCAGTTTTGTGCTCCCAGTCAGATCGTCAACCGCGACCTCTTCCTCCCGCTTTTTCAACTCTGCTTCTGTTTCATCAATATCTTCATCTTCTTCCATCAGACCGAAAAAGTTCAGCAGTAAAAACCAACTCTCCACAGAAATGATCAAATCCAAACTATTGAAATCGATTTGGCTCCTATGTCGTAACGAACTGTATTTAGAAGCGAATTCTGGACAGCTAGGATCTACTGCAAGAGCTGAATAGATCACCAAATTATCGGTTACGGGTTTCGCTTTGACGCAAGCTTGGCGTCTACTACTTATACTTTTGCGATAGAAATTCTCAAAGCCAGCACCTGCTTCTAAATTTTCAGGTAAGGACCCAGTGATGATTTCGTCATTGTTGTAGAGCTTCGAGAGATTTGGACACGACGAAGAAAATTCATTTGGCATGTTGACACTTTGTTCAGAAGACACTACCATCTGACGGTACTTTGATCCAACCGAACATAAGAGATCTTCCATTAGGATTGACCGTAAGGAAACTTGAATATTCGTTTCATACTGATTTCCCTTCTCATAGTTTACATTGAATTCCCTAAATGTTATTTCTATCAGAGGTTTATTCGTTACATCTTTCAATTGTATCTTGAAAATTGGGAGCGTAAACAGAACTTGTGGTTCGATTGACTTTCGTTTTTCCACAACTTTAACGTCCTTGATTTCCGGATCAATATCGGACATGGCTAAATCAGGGCTATCAGCACCTTCATGATCAAAGTAAGTCCTCATGACTCTCGGTGGATAAGACACATCTTTGGGTATACTGAAAATATTGTCCATTGTCTCCAATACTTGCTCGTACTGTCCACGGGATAGTGATATTTTTAGTGGCTGAATTACAGTTCCAGTAATCTGGAGTACACAATGAAATAAAATTATAGAACATATAATGATTATGTTTATAAACAAAACTAAACCTGTAATATCTCTTTGGAACAAGGTGCCTCTACTTGATTTGCCGCTTTAGTGAATTTTAAAATCTTTAATTCAATGGCGGTGTCGTGAAGAATCGCGATTGCCTCTTCCTTGCATGAATAAAGATCTTCCGCTTTAGGTAGGTCCACCCTTTAATTGATTTAGTACATTAAATTATATGCAGTTTTACACTCATTACTTACATTCGAAAACCCCTACGGTTCACTGTATCCAACGAATATAAATTCATTTTACGAATATCAACTAAGTATTCATCATTGCTGTTAAATGTATTATCACAGGTATCTGGATAGATTTCAAGCCCACTACCACTTTTTGTGAAGCTTTCGTCATCACTCAACAAATTTTTTGAAGGTTCTTCAATAATTCTCTCCATGTCGTCTATTTCTAAATTTAGAGGTATGCGGTTTGTAACTGATATCTTTCCCAAATGAGCCACCAGCACCTCAGTACTGTTGCCGGAACGAGGCACTACTAGCACTGGTGTATCAAGCACTATATCTAATTGTATATCATGTTTTATGTGACGCCGGCTTGCCGAACCGACAGCATAATGATTTTCAGACAAATGTGCTGGGCGTTCAGATGAACGATTCTCCACGTTGTCATCATAGTACTGCACCAAACCATATGCCATATCAGTAGCTTTATCTCTAATAGATTTTGCTAAATTTCTGTGAGAAAGGATTAATATATTAACTTATAGTAAGTTTTGAGCGTACAAACGATATCTCGATTTTGAGGTATGTAGATATTTAGCTATTTTGCTGCCGATTTTTTTCTAGAAAAGGAAATTCGATACTTACTTCAGGTAATGCTTGAACTCAGTCACGCACCAATTTAATTCCTGTGTGAATCGAGCACAATGTGTATACCATACGGATGCCATCCTTACTTTGATACTAACAGTAGCGTGCATATTTTTCGATATTCGAAATGAGAGCGCCCGTCGCTGCGATACATTTTTGGGTTTCATGTATGATGTCCTGTAAACTTCTTCGGTTAGAAAACTGACCAGGTCTTGCTCGGTATCTTCTGTTTCCGTTAGTGGATCTTTACCAACTGACAGAATGCGTTGATGGTTTGCTCCCTCCGGTGTCAAATCTAGTATTTGTAGTCCACCCAAAGATCCATCTACTACTACTTCTGAACCTAGAGTCGCATGAATTTTTGCTTCACTCATTGTAAAGGTACCAACTTTTCGACCCATCAGAAACGAGTCGCGCATCAATGCCCGCAACACCAATACGTTCAAGCGATGGAAGTTGAATTTGATTTCTGTCATTGCCGGCAAATTATTAGTCGGTGTAGCTTCGCTCTTTTCCTTCGTTTCATCTTGATGTTTCGGTTTCCTGTGAACACTGGGTAAAACACGACGTATGAATCCCATTAACTCTACGATTGTTTCTTGATTGGCTGAAAGAATTGCATATTTTGTATTGATAATTGTCTGCAAGCATTTATAGCCCTTACCTATAATGTCCAAATTGTTGAAGTGTATTGATGCAGATCGTGTCCTTTCTAAGTTATCTTCGATCGAAACTTCAATTGTTATCAGAGCATCTAAATCACCCGAAGTTGACCATGTTAGCGAATTAGATTTGTTTGAAAGCTTTTCTAATGGTGGTTTCATAATGTGATTTACATGTGTGTACGTAGAGAAACATACCAGAAAACCAAATAAATCAACGAAGCAAGAAAAACCAAGGTCAAATCAGGAATGAAATGAAAAATATAAAAACAATCTTTTCAATCAGAACACGAAATAGAAAATCAAAATTATTTGTATGATATTTATAAATCTATTTGTAAAATGATTTTTTAATATACTTTGGATACAATCCCAAAGTTGTATGCAGAAGTCAATAAATAATAAAATCGTATTATGCATCTATCATTAATTTGATTTCTAAACTAGATATGAGAATACAAAAATCATTCATACTCAATCATTTTAACCCTCTGCTCGAATAATATCATGCAAAAGTTAAAATGCTTTATAACGTAATACTACGTACCTTTTTGCAACGAGCTCAACGCTCTCGATATTGTCTGCGGGCTTGTACATCGATCATACATAGGATCTGGTGAAGGCGGCGATGCAGGTGACGTGGGTTCGCTTTGCTTCAAACTACCGGATATACTGTCCATACCTACGTAGCGATGACTCGCCACTAACAGCTCAAAATCACGACCGAAACTTTGTATGGCATCAACTAAAAGCAATCCATGCACTGATAAAAGTATATCTGTTCGCCCCGGTTGTCTCGTAAATGCCGATTTCACGCCTGTTACTTGTAACTCTGCGATACTTCGCCCACGAGACTGTACTTCAAGTGACATTTGATCGACTTCAAATTTAATAACTACCAAGTTACCACCAACATCTGAAGATTCTGTCGATTCTGAGATATCTTGATATGTCGTGACATCATCCTCCTCGGTGGTTGTATTTGCATTCAAGCTCGATGAGAGCTTCGGTTCTTGCACTGTGACTGTTGGAATGTTTACAGGCTGAAGAATCTCTGCAGATATTATATCTAAGATATGGTAAAGAGCAAGAATCTTTGGTTCATTTAAATGTGCAATAATTTTTGGCAACGTGCCATGAAGTTGTACTGAGGGATAGTTGAGATCTTCTGTGTGAAAAACTCTGCGTTCCACGTGCAACGAAATATTGAATCTGTCTAATACGTGTAAATTAGAGGTACCCCTTGAGCTTGCGAAGGCCAAACGTTCCTTTCCCTTGCATACTAAAACTTGCAAATCAGTCAAATCGATTATATACTTGTCGTACATTTTCGTATACAAAGCATCGCCCAGCTCATTGCTAATTGTCGCACTTGCCTCCGGCAGTTCAGTCAGAGCAGAAAGCAATGTCGGCGAATCCGACGTACTTGCTTCTGACCCAGGTGGCGTGGAACAGGGTGTCATGAACATATCCTCATCTTCGCTACCCTTCGACATGTTCGTAAGCGTTGTTGTTGATGATTCACTAGGCTTCACGCTTTCACCCTGTTTCTTACGGTCTTTTACAGCGTTTTTACGAAGTTTAAAGCGCCCGAAGTCGAATAGCACAACCGTAGTATTCTCATTACTAAAATTTTCCACAAAAATTATTTGTGGTGCGTGTACATCTATTTCCAAAGACCACGATTTTCGCTGTCCAATGTTCTTCCAGTTACTGATCAGGCGCAGTTTTGTTTTATTTTTCATAGCCTCGATTTTCCTCCTAGCGCTTATCATTTTTAGCGGCTTCGATACGAAATCGATCAAACATCGTAACGCGGCTATATTATAGACAACATCTAAGGATTTAGTACGTATTTCTAGACGGTAGTCAGCTGTATAAGCAAGTGGTTTTTTCTCGTATTGCAACTGAAACCAAGGTTCTGTGTTATCAATGGCGGTTTCTCGCGCTCTCTGATTTGGCAGGCGGGTGCAACTGGACGCAGAGTATTTCACTTGCGGCTTAATAAGATCCGGGAATTCAGTATTTGGAGTTATTCTGTCTTTGATGCAAACTGATCCTAGTGACAATCCAATTAAATGTGATCCCGATCGCGGTCTAGTCTCAATGTTCAATAAAAGGCAATTGAAATGAAATTCGAGTAGCGTACTTATCGCTTTCGTTGCTGGGTCTTCGCTGCACAGATGCAGCAATCCACCTTTTAACTCGATGTCGAACTTTCCAAAAACCGAATCGCGCTTGAGGACAGAATCATCATTATCTACAGAATCGGTTAGTGCGTTTAAAAGTTCATCGTCATCAAACTGCTCATTTATTGTGCTGCCATTGCTTATTGTTCCTTCGATAGCAGCTCCTTGTACACTGTTACTACCATACCAGCCCCACCATTGTGGAAACCATTGAAAGAGCATATTTCTACCCTGATTATCTTTTTGGTCCTTAATCTTACCATCGAAAGGAGCTCTTTGCAAGCACATTTCCCGCAACACTTTCAATTCGTCCAAGTTTCGTTTGTTTTCAATTTCACTTTTAAATTCTTTCGCTTCAGATGTAAGAGTCTCATTTGGATTTAAAACTATTCTGGTATAGATTTGAATGTATTTCAAATTTTCTTTGTATTTTTCCCGCCGCTCTGCGAAAGTTTGAATGTTCAGGCCGTGACATTTCAGTGCATATTTCCACCATAGTTTAGGATCTTTTGCCACTGCAACTTTTGGTCGAAGCAATCGATATCGGCGGAGTTTGTTGATTCGATTGATTCCTCGATAGCATTCGATGATTTCTGTGTATTGTCTCTGAAATCAACATTAAAAAAAATTAGCAGCCGCTGCAAGTCTGAAATCAAATTCCTCACATCATCGACTGACAGATTGATTTCGGTCACAGTCGCTTCACACGAAAGCCTCGGTCGATTTCTGGTCCTGAGTGGAGTTTCACTCCGATCTCTCTTGAAGTGCGCTTGAGCGCTTATGGGGTGTATTACGTATTTGTGCTTGTATCCACCATTGAACCTGCTCATAGATTCCTATTAATGAAACAAATGAGACTCATACGAATTTAATAGTCTGCATAAATATTTTACCGCTAAGTCTGCAGATGGTGTTCCTCCGACGATTTCTGAAGGTAGAAGATGATCCCAGTAGACTGACAGCGATTTAAGTTCCACCAATTTGAAAGATACTGAGTTTTGGTTCCAGGCTGTGGTGAAACCAGGGTTCCAGTTTGAATCGCAGCTCTGAGCTGACAATGATTCAATGTTGATTCCGCATGTGAAAGGCGTCTTGGGTATGGTTATGGTATCTTCATATCGGATGTGTACGTCATTGATTTTCAGTTGTAAGTTTTCTATAATATTTGTAGCTAGACTGGTTCCATAGTTTAACCATCCTGAATAGGAGCTTGTATAGTATCCACTTTCTAAATAAGCTTCACGTTTTGTTCGCCATTTAGCTTCCATATCATCCAATTGCGTTAACTTGTAGCTTAAATCCGCCAATTTTTCCTTTTCATCGTTCCACTCATCCAGATCAATTGGACTAATCACAACATACACTTTTTCGATTATTATGCACCATGGCGCTGTGCGAAATTGTCGAACAGGTATCTGAAGCTTAATTTTCCCAATATTACCGCTAAGCGCTTGAAGGGGTAATCCTAGTCCTCGCAATGCATCTCGTCTTAATGGTACGTTTTCAAGCTCAACTTCGCCTAAAATTAGACTCATTTACTTTCGTTTTAAATAATTTTTGGAAGAGCAGTTATGTGACATAATATATATAGAATTTTTTAAATTAAGGCAACTTTAAATATGAAAAACAGATTTCTTTTCTTTTTGGGTCCAAGATAAATGAATCGATTTGAATGATTTTGTTCCTCAAACCACTTCTACTAAACTAACTAACTTTTATTAAACATTACATATAAGAATACTCTTTGTATAAACATATAAGAATATTTGCATTTTTTCATTTGGTATTTATATTTGTAAATATAAATTTCTCGCTTTATTTATATTTGTAAATATGTCACAGTAACTTTACAGAATAGGAAAATTCAGCACGGAGCTCTGCAAGTTCTGTGTCTGTGAAAGCGATGACAGATTTCACACTTTCTTCAACTGCGGTTTATTCAGAAGGGAGCAAGAAGCATTTTTCACTCAATTGGTCCTGCCACGCCAGAGAATACGGCGGAGATGATGCTGCGACCAAAGGACTCCTGGGCAACTGTTTCAGCATATGCAGAACCAGTGCTGCAAAAGAGGAAGATCCATAGACCTCTAAAAGTCTGACAAAACGAAAGTAAGCCTATAAAGTAAAATTATAAAATGTTCACACTTACTGCAATATTATAAGCATATACACAAGCAGTGTTTACACAACACAATGTATCTACAATGGTGCCTAGGATGTGGCTAAGAGGCAATCTTAAAACGAAACTATTGTGATTCTACAGGACGTATAGAGCTCTAAACCTCGACTTATCGAAGCTTCACGGAACTCATCTAAACCTAAAAAACAAAGTTAAATATGTGGGACTTATCCAGGACTTCTAGTTTCTATGGAAGGAACATATTGCAGAAGTGCTCACTCTATACTGCTGTAAAATAGCAATTAGAGTAACTTGGGTGTTGTGACCTCGAATCGCTTTTTGAATTTATACTATCATAGCAGAACCAAATCTGCCGTACATAGACAGTAGGTTGGTAGCCAACCATACTCAAGGCTTTATTAAAAAAAGGGCACTCCATTCCACCCCACGGAAAGCAATCCTGGCTTCCTACCGACCTGCTTGTTTTGCAGCACACGAAGTACGAAGCGGTAAGGCTACATTGTAGACAGATCTTGGTGCAGGGAATGTTAATTTCAATCGATTATACGGTTATCCAACCTTCTCTGGTTCGCGGATTTAGAGTCCAGATCGCAAGCAGCGATGAATTTACAAGGGGAATAACCCTCGCAACAGATGCTGTGCTGCCGTGCTTAATATAAACGCCCTATCTGACTTTTTTTTTCATTTTTAAGTTAACCCCGGATTCGAAAACTACATACTCTATTCTATCTTTCTACAAAATATGAAAAACATTCCTTTATTGGAAGTATGTTAAAATCAATAATAAATAATGCTCTTTCCATATATCGGCAGCACTTAGAATAACACATATCATTGAATATTTCCAAAGTTACTAAAGTGTAGATAGGGCGTTTATGCTAAGGACGGCAGTGTGGATATATATTCTAAATTCAAAGCTGTCCTGTCGTCTACCCGAGCATTATAGTGTCTTTCATGTCTACTAATGATCAACAGTGTGGATATATATACTGATGTCTCCAAACTGATCGACAGATTGGGTTGTGCTATATTTTCCACTGGCCTAAATTTTAAGCTTTCTCTTCGCTTATCGGACCACTGCAGTGTATTTCAAATGGAAGTGTTGGCGATTTTCGAAACGGCAAATTGGATTTAATGTACGTATTTTCACCGACAGCCAAACGGCTATACAGTACCTTGCTGGAGTTTACCCCTCCTCGAAGCTAGTCCTCGTCTCTGCACGATATGTCGAGTCATTCAATGGTGCAACTGTATTAGGTACCAGGTTATTGGGACAAAGGACTCTTTCAAGTTCGGGGTGCAAGAATCTACCAGTAATTGCGGAAAACTTTTGATATTAGCCATATTAGGAAACTACTTGGACTAAGAAGGGGTACCATTCGTGTAACGGTGGGTGTCGTAAGTGGACATAGTATGTTCGTTGGGTGCTTTTAACGATTTCTGCCGGATTTGTGCATGCAAGGAGTTATCCATCTCTTATGCGAACGCCCGGCCCATGCTAGGAGAAGAAAGCAGTTCCTTGGCTAATAATATTTCGCAAACCCAACCGAAGTAGCTTAGGTAGTCTTAAAGAGGACCACCTAGTTTTTGAAAGACTCAGGATGGACTAGACTCAATAATAGTTGTGGGCAAAGTAATGGTGTATCACAAAGTTCTGTTGTGTGCCTACATCAGCCTTCTCTGCAGTCTGTATCCCTCTTACCTATAAAAAAAAATTAAATGGCCAGATTTTTCTGAGTATAAAAAGATTCGCGGACCACTCATTCTCTTTATGGGTTTTTGCTACATAAAAGGGACTCATTCCCAACTCGAACAGGATGAAAAACAAAATCCTGTGAGTAGATTTTATTCCATTAATCATTATTCCCCAGGAAAACAGGTGGGAAGTACTAAACAATGCTATTACATTTAATCTCCAGGGCAACTAGAATTAAAAGACAGAAAACCGGATCCCGTACAATAGAAAACTAATGCGTATGACTCTCTAGCGGGACAAACCTAAGAAAAGTTAAAAATGTTAAATTATTACTACTTAGTGAAAGTAGCTAACTTTTTGTAAACATTTTCCTTGTACATGTCTTGATCACGTTATAGTGGACTATAATTGAACTGAATTGGGAATGGGTTTAATTAGAAGTAAAGGATTATACGTCAATGTTTTGTGAGTGAATGAATGATGATTCTTATTACATACACGCGAACCATCAATATAGTGATGAATAGCATAGATTGAAGGAGGTAAAAGAGGGCATCGACTTTTTCAACATAGAAAGTTACAAAAGTTCAAAACAGCAAAGCGTATGACTTAGAATATTACAGTGATCCAATAATAAAAATGTCAAATTTGTTACTTCCACAGTGCAGTTTTCACTCAAAGATGATGATGAACCATTTCTAGATTGATTGATTCGACATTCCAATTATTACATAATATATAAGCCAAGCCAATCGCAAAAACAATTTATTCGCCAAGTTTACGAGCATTTAATGCTGACTAATACAGATTAGGTAGTTTGTTTATGATACTGACGAAGATATCAATCATCGTATCGTCCAATAAACCCCAACAAAACTCCATACTTACCGGACAACAGCGCTACTGAAAGTTGAGCCGGGTTGAAGTCCTCCAAATATTTTCCCAAATAAGTATTTAGCACCCATGTTATCAGTTCTCGTAACATTTTCCTCGTTTATCACTCATAAGTTAGTTAACGCTTTGCCAAAATGTTCTGCACAGTATCTTTATTTTTCAACAAAACACTATTCACGAGATGTAAACTTCAAAGTACGAATATAGAAATTTCATCATCACGATTTCCTCTTTGCACATTCTTGTTCACTGCAGCTCAATCCTATACTACGATCATAACAATATAACGTACTCGCGTGCGTGAAAAAACTGTTAAATATATTTACAGGCTACAATTTTTATTTTATGATTAAATTAATCGACGTGCAACTTTCAGATTTTTCGCAGTACCGTGAAAACTACGCACAGAAACGAAGGTGTTGCCTGGGTGTTGCAAACTCATTGAAGTCTAACTTGTCAATATGACAAGCCAGATGAAAAACAAAACAGCTGACTTTGCATACCACAAGGTCTACAGTCATTTTGACATTTCGTTTCATCATGCTGCTTGCTCTCACCTGTGATTTTTGCTCTGCGTTATTTACATCTAGAATTAATTGGTTGTAGTGCTCAAAAAATCAATTTATGTATTTATGTAGTCCCCAAACAGATTTCATTGTGATGTTTTTGGACATTGATACTTATGAACTTCCATTCGCAGATTGTGTGAAAATACCTCATACGCTGCAACTACTACAGCCTCGAACCATCTCGGGTCACAGTCATAATCCAATTCTTATTGGATAAACACAATTCGGTCTGTTCGCGTACTTCAGCAAACTGCAGCAGTAACAGAATTTGGCAGCTGGCTTCTTTTTGCTGCAAAATTTGGCTTGCATTTGGCTTGCAGCAAAAGTACGAAAACGACTTGCTGCGAATCTATTTTAATATATTATAATAGATTCAAGTACGGGCACAGACCTATAGCTATTTGAAGCATGCTGCTGCATAGTTGCTAAGAAATGAATCTGATATTCGATGTCACAGCGCAGGCAATAGCCCTATTCAATCATGGCTCTGTTAATGGGACAGGACAAGCAACTTTTTGTTCAATTGCTTCTGTCGTTTTTGTACAAAATGCAATGTGTCGTTTTTGTAACAAAATGTCTGTGTCAAATAGGTGGAAATCCGAAAAAACGACGAATGTCCGAAAATGGCGAGAATGGAGGAATCGAGGAAAATTGTTTTTTTTTTTTTGAAAAATGTACAAAAGAAAGAAAATTATAAATTTTACGACTATAACGGCTCCATTCTTTCGTATTTTTAGCTAATTAGTTTATATCTCTATATTTAAATCCGATAAAATTCAATGCTTTGAATTGGTAACGGGGAGATATAAATATTACGGCTCATTCTTTTGTTTTTTAGCTTATTTTCCAATATATTTTATCTTCCTGATTTTTAATTTTTTCCCTTGCGAAACGGCGGTATGTGACGAATAAATGTTAACGTGATAAAAGGTATACGAGAAATGAAAATGAGTAGAGAAGAAAATGGAAATAGGATGAAAGGTTTAAAAAAAGCTTAATGTTAAAAAGTGTTGTGAGTAAAGGTGCAAGTTATTCGAACTAAGCGAGAGTGAATGAAAGAAAATGTGTAGAAGTGCCGTTAGGATGACATTTTAGTACGGGCTGGGAGTTTCATATTTCATAGAGAGGAAAAATAATAATTAATTGTTTTTGAAGGTAATTTTGAAGCACTAAAAAAGGGTATATGATGATCATCAAGCCTTTTTTCATAGATTATTATAACAAAACAACTGTAGGAGTTATTCAACTTTCAAAACTTTTTAAAATTCGAAGTTGATTTCATAATGTGATTAAATAAAACTCTTAATGTGCTATCAAATAATGTATACACGTTTTCGTTTAATGATTTCGAATCAATATATGTACAATAATTTATATATTGGCTGTGAATGAAAAAAGCTGTTTTTGTTTGTGGAAGATGGGAATCGAAATCAATTTTTTTTCCTTACTAAAGTGGCTCTCGATCATAGATTAAGAATAATCGAATCCCAACGAACGCATTTTTCGCAAAGCGGCATTGAATAACCCACACAATAAAAATGACTTCCTTTGCATATCCCTTTACAATTCATTCCCTATTTACTGTCTTATTTTCAATTTCCAATCACATATTTAACTTAAATGAATTTACTAAACTAATTATCTTTAGTCCGATTGGATAATAAATAAGTTTCTTTAATGGTGCATGTAACTGAATCCATTTTCATTCCTAATTAAATTTATTTTGGAAAGTATATTTCACGTGCTTTTTTCAGTTGATCCCAGAAAGTCAAGTTAAGGATAGTGTGCGGTGCCAATCGGCAATAATTTGAAAAAAATCCTTTATAAAGTCCTGCAACACCTTCGATTTTGAATGTCTTGAAAAAGCAATCGACGATTCCGTTGTAAAGCATGCCTTTTCCACTTTTATCGATACCTAAAATGAATAGTAAGGAAATTGTTAGTAAGCTTAAATTTTTGTGTTGTAGTGTTGACACTATTAATCTTTTGCTTCTACAAAATGCTAGTTAGACACGAAGCGTGTAAAAAAAATTAAATCTGTGCATCCAGGTATAAAACCTAGAAAAGTTTGGCAATCTCAAGCTCACATACAAAAATATAACTCAGTATTTCAATCTAGAGGTTATTCCTATTAAAGAAAGGATTTAATGATGTGATCTGCGAGAGAGAGTCCACTTTGGTGCATTGTTTGTCAGTTCTATTTTTCCGATGGACATTTAAATTTCCTCTACTTCGGCAATAGATTTGAATAACGCACCAGAGCGGAGATAGGAACAAGAAGGTCAATTCAGCATTGAGTACCAAGATGCCTTTTGTGAAAATATAGCTTGGGTTATATGGAGCTTGCAGCTAATTTTAAGGAGGAAGTCCTTGAACCATAAACTTCAACAACATGGATTTGAAATGTTGATAATGTATCTGCACGAAATTCCATTCAGAAAACTAGGATGATGTTTTTACTCTGCTAACGAAGTGTAGACAATATAAATACGCTATAACAGCAGTCATAAAAGTCATGTACCGGCAGATCTATATTAAATATAGTCAAACAACTTCAAACGCATCCTTTGGCAAGACTACCCTATCGGACAAATAATATTTGAAAAATTAGAAGCATAACACTGAGGATTGTTAGAATCTAGTTTCTTCAATATATATACATATATATATATATATATATATATATATATATATATATATATATATATATATATATATATATATATATATGTGTGTGTGTGTGTGTGTGTGTGTGTGTGTGTATGTGTGTGTGTGTTAGGCAAACCCACCTCAAATTTTTGACGATCTTATGATCTGAAAGCACGGCAGTCATAGCTGCAGATGAACCCTTCAGTCATGGAGTTGAAAGAGGGAGATTTTTCGACCCACTTGCGTGGAACAGTCAGCATCATTGCCAGAAACCTGTTCCATCAGCTATGACTGCATCTGTCCGACTGGGATAAGGGTTTTCCCACTACAGTACACAGGTAATGGCATAAATTCGTTTTTTATACTCAAGATGTTAAAAACATTGGAATACTCCGCTGAATTTGAAATCAAGATGACATTTGTTAGATAGATGGTAACCGAGACCAGTCAGGTCAGAACTGCAAAGACTAAGGTGGTTTCCTTGAAAAATAAATGCGTTAGTCTGCAGCTGTGTGGAGCGACTCTTCTGCTAAGGCTCGGTGTTGGAAGATGCGATATTTGTGGTATCGGTTTGCGAGAGCGCAGGAACGGGTATCTGACACGCTCTGAGCTGGATAAAACAGCGGCGCCAGCGGACGTACGTACACGAACACACCAAAGGTCTTTAAACAGCGATATCGATAAATCTTTTAGACCCATGGGTCAGCCGTGGCCACAGTGGCCACAGCCTTGTGCATTTAATAATATATAAGAACATTTTTTCTTCAGATTCTGAATCTAGAGGTCGTAGTTGATATAGCAAAATACTTTGAGAAATTAATCCAAATAACAAAGACACGCAACTAACTATAACGCTACGACAACAACCGGTGACATTGACTAAGTGGCGATAGTAATTAAAGAGTGCTTTCAAATAATAAAATTTTAAAAGACACCTAAAACTAGGATATGCTGTCACAAGTAGGTACTGCTAACAGTACACATTCTTAGAATTTACCATAAAAAAATCTTTTAATGCTCATTTTGCCTACCTTGATTGAAAATTCTCGTGGCAACTACGTCAAAAGGTGTCATCGCAACGCAAACAAAAAATCCACTTATAATACTGGCTGTTGCAGCGGTTAGCGTAACCGAATTTTGGAAAATCTAAAATAAATGTGTGTGTGTGCATATGCAAGCAAAATTAAATTGATTTCCGTTTACCTCATACTGGCATAAAAACTCTTTGGATTGTGTAAACGTTGACAGCTGAGCTCCTGACCCAACTGCTGTCCTGGGCACAATAGCTGCACTACCTTTCCACAGGCCTCTAATACCATACTCCTTAAAAATTCTCAATAGACCATCTAACGTTCCTTTATGATGATGCTGGTAGCCAACAGCATATTTGCCTGTAGTTTGCGATTGAATTTGTACTTTTATCAAGTATAGCGGGCTACTGACCATCGAAGATATCGCACCAGATGTCGCGCCCCAAAATATGCACAAAATAGGAGATCGTTTTTCGTTTCCATTAAATCTTGTCCAGTTGAGAGTCGAATCTACAGTCTCGAAAATACCCAATCGGGTACTGTTCATTGTGAATTGGAAAACTAAAGCCGGTCCCAGACCTTTTTGCAGGCCGGCAAGTCCATCGGATTTTACAATTGATTTCATTGACTGCCATAGTCCTGTATATGGCTGCTTAGGATTGGAGCATACTTTCTGCAATTCACCTTGAAGCTGTTGTCGTGTTTTTATCACCTGCAATGGACAGACACGAATATAATCAATTTAAAATGAGTATGACTGAATGTACTTGAAGAAACACACTAACTTACATCAAATGGATTAGAAAACACTCCGGCACAGGTCGCCGACAGTCCGCCAATGATGAAATCCATCGATCAAAGGTACAGTAGCTCTTGCGATCTTCATTTACAAAATTTCAGCACTACTTAAAAGTCTTAAGACATCTAGCCGCCACACGAATTAAGCAGAAACAATAGACGTACGCATCTTATCACTTCCCATCTTCGATTAGAGATTATGCAATATTATTTGGGAATCTTTTGAATGTGCTCCCTGTACTATTAGCATTATTATCAGCAGTTATTATCTATCAGACAAAGATCTTACCTATCGCAGACAGATATGTTAGTAGTTGAGTCAATATGAATAAGATGACGACCTCATACAGCACATTTCACTTTCAATTGGGCCCAAAATCGAAATGAGGCCGATATTTCGAGACTGCTGCGATGATCAACCTGTCTATTTGTGCACTATCTCCTTCCTCTTGCGATGCTTACTCACTTAGAACTGTTCGCGTTCGGGGAGCTGTTGTTGAATTTGCTTCGATCCGAAGAAATGGAAAAGCCGATGGAAACAATCTTCGAATGTTTGTAGTAGGGGAAGTTATTTATGAATGAATGGCACATGTTTTCTAGCCGATCGGTTGACATCGTGAATTCAGATAGAGAGTGGGCTCTCGATGTTTGTACAAGAAGCTGTAAACAAAATAATTCAGATAGCATATATAATTTTGGCTTTGTATTAAAAAAGAGCATTATTTTAATTACATGCGTACGATGAGTGCACTCGGTTGGCGTTGCTTCTATTTTTGTTCTCCATTTCTATCACATGCGTCGGTGGAAATTCGGTTCCTGGGAGGTATCTTATTTATATATACATAATTAGATTTGAGTTATATTTACGTAAGCGTAATTATTGCATATTTGGCCCACAAATTAACTATACAAAATTAAAATTGTCGCAATCGTTTTAAGTATGTACTAGAGAGCGATTGCATAATTTCCTGGCTGTTTTGGGCCTCTATCGTCCTATGGGGATTTGTTTATTCTTATACGAGGTGTGTCCTGGCAGAAGTTTTTTTTTCGGTGTTTTACATAGATCATTTTTCCGTACTATGAGGTACATTAAATGCTTTGTATGGAGACGATATTTCTCAATGTTTTTCGGTATGTATTTGGAAATTGGTCGAGAACCCATCAGATAGTTTAGCAGTTAACTGGTTCAGAGACGATCATCAGAAATTATCAGATAGCAGTGTGGACAACCTCTGCGCTGGCGATTCTCTATTTGAGTTTAGCATTTATTATTTTGATTTTTCACGTTTATTTGATAAATAAGTAAGAATAACGCATAAATTAGACTGCAATGTTTTAATAGAACAAAACTATCCCCTGGGTTGGGCAAAGGCTTATGGACCTCACAGAGTAATAAGCAATAGGAAAGAAGCAGAGATCATTTCCAGGAAAATAATAACTTTGATTTTCAATGTGAAAAGTTAAACTGGCTTTTAAATTAGCTTAATCGTTTCATAGCCGATTCTTGGCTGTTAGTTTGTGATTGACTAACCTCTAAAACAATAAATAATATTATTTCTGCGCTTCAAAAGTCATATCTATGGTGAGCGGGGTATCAACTCCCTGAAATTCCAATACACAGAAAAGAAAAATTCTCAGATTGAGAGAAAATGGATCGGAAGTTGGACGAGAGAAATTATACAATTTTCGAGCTTCCGCTTATTAGCGTAAAGTTGAAGTACGAATGTACTTTTATATCATAGAGTTTGATATGAATTACAAGCACAATTTGACTATTCCTATCAAAACACATGTAAATTAGAAAATTCATATCAAATTTCGCCACGGACGCTCTCACTCCAATCTGTATGTTTCAAAATTTTAAGAGCTTTTCGGCTGAGTGGTGGTGAAAGCGCGTGATAGGAATGCGTCGAGCATTCTGTGAGCGAAAAAGCAGCGTTGGGTATGTATTAAAATTTTCGAATCACATATGAGTACACAGATAGACAGACCACTTTGTATCCATTCCTTTTATATCTATGAAAAAATTAAAACATTTCGAACTCTGTCACAAACTTACCAGTCATAACATATCCCCAGACTTCTGCTCAACAGGAAGAGCCCGACGCAAATCCTGAACGCCTGAGCAGTTCCTTCCAACCTGAACAGTATAAAGGGCTAGCGCAAATAGTGCAGCATTAGAACTAATGGTACAGTACTATCCGTACTACCTTCCTGAGGAGAAACAATTCAAAATTGCTTTTCGGTGCCTGTACCGGCTCATCCAAGAAGTGGTGAATCTTGCCCTGAAAAGGGCAAGATTCACCACTTCTTAAAATCAAGACTTCTTCTTAAAATCAAGACGGACCTCTGCAAACTTCTGAAAATCCTGCCTCCGAGCTCCAAAACACCAAAAACAGCCAGTGACATAGATGAATCAATAAAGACCTTGCCTAAAAGCATTACTCAGGTGAAATATAACTGCAAGTTAAAGAAACCATAGTCCTTACAAACTTTTTAATGCAACAAGATAGTCATTAGAAATAGAAATCAAATCAGGAGATGTAATAAGATCACGGGCGACCCTGGGCTACGATTAGGAGCTAAGCGTCAAACAAATGTTATCCGCGTCCAAATTAACTAGTTCAAAAATAAATAATTAGAGCTCCTGATGGAACACCAAGCCCAAAAGTAACTCATTCTGAATGTTTCCAAATACTTTAGGACAAAAGCCGAACTAATCATGCCTCCCATCAGTGGCGCAACCGACCTGAAATTCAACAAAACTGACAAAGCTGAGGCATTTTCTCAGGCTCTAGAACTACAAATACAAGAAAATGTCTCTTGAGACGATGATCTTGACGGCGAAGATTGTAGCAACTTAGTCGTTTAGAGCGTACTACACTCACGAATTACAACAAGACTCAATTCATCTCACTAGCTTAGAGGAAACTAAACTTTTCGTGCACAATATCAATGCAGGACATTCTCCAGGTACTGATGAAGTTACTAACCTAATCACCTACTCATGCAATCATTTTCATGAGGAAGTACCCCATTTGTGGAAATTAGCCAAAATAATTGTAATTTTAAAACCTAGCACAGATTAATCTTCCATCAAAAATGAAAATATACTAGCTTCCTCTTGGATCACACTTTCTTGTTTCGTGTCAAAAAACAGTCCGCTTGAATAAATCCCTGACAAAAGAACAATTTGGTTTTAAGTCATAATATTCTACTAAACTGCAACTGACGAGAGGTGTTCGACATATTATATAAGAGCAGATTTCAATAGAAGACAATCAACAGCTCTAGTCTTTTTCACTGTAGCCAAAGCTATCGAAAAAGTCAGACATGCTGGAATAATTGTCAAACTTAATAATCTTCGTTTTTCTAAATCTTACTACTAAATAAATGTATCCTTCCTCCAAGAGAGAACTTTTCACATTGAAATAAAAGAATAAATCAATAAAGCATCACATTGAAGCTGGAGTCTCTCAAGGCTCTCTTCTCTTGCCAAATTTGTACAGTTTGTACAACACAGCCATCACCTTATCCAATAGAGTGAACATATCCCAACTACACTACTGAAGCGTAGCCTTCGGATAGACAACAAAAATTAATATAAAAGAGCTGAACAGTTAAAAGCAACATAAAGGAGTATTTACTACCAAAATCATAGGTCAATTCTCCAAAAAAATTGCTACGACTAGAGTGAGGATATTCATACAGAGCATTCTAAGCTTTTGGACTGATAGGTTTCACAACTCCTTACATATCTATCAAAATTTAAACCTGAAGATTAGAAGTAAACTCAAGCCACTTAGGTACTGAGTTGTGGGAACACACGATCGGACTCTTTGAGCAGGTGGAAGGCTATCAGAATATATTAATTCTAAATAGATCAATTCATGGTCGCTGAGAAAGTGTTGTCGCGTATAGTATAGAAGCCTCCAAATGAACATCGGCTCTAAAGCTTTTCCAAGCAGACATTATTTGATGCGAGAATACGGATCATTTTGCGAATCAACCCTCCAAAAGCCGAAGCAAATGGAATTATTTTTGTGAGTTGATCAAAAATTGCTATTTTATCTAAATAGTTTCGAAAGTATGCACTTTTTTCTCATCAGACAGAGCGATGGCAAATTAATAACTTCTATGAAAAGTTATTAATTTGCTTGGATGCGTTGGATAAAAAACAGTTGTAAAAAATTTGCCACAACTAAAACATATAAAAATTAATAATCTCCCACAGCAAGTGGTCACATCAGTCAGGTATGTACTATGAGCTGATATCTGATGAGATGCCTCCCAAGGAAACGAACGAGCGCACTACACGTTTCTCAGCCAAGGTCGCCCTCGAAATCTGCCGGGAAACACGTTGTCGGCAATTCTGTACGATCGTTAGATATTTCATTCGGTAGATATTTTTCCCTTAAACACTTAAACACACCGGATCCACTCTCTCGTTGCATCACAATCAATCCGTTCAACTCGCGAACTCATACTTTATAACCACATCACCGATGTGCTTATCTTCACTCTGCACTTCGCGGTTCAATCTGATTGTCCACAATAGAAAAATTAACATTTACTTCATGGTTCCAATTATCTTCCGTCCATCACCCAGGCACAATACACTCTGACTCGCATCCCAACCGGCTCTTTCTGCCGCAAAAGAACCAGTTACCTGCACTTTTAGTCCACCCACAGTTCGTTTTTTCGTCTTCCCCCTTCCCTTGCCACCCACTCTCACACAAACTATAATACACTAGTATTTCTTTAAAATCTTATCTATAAGTTTGATTATGAAGTGAAATTATAGTTTCCACCTGTAATTTCTGAATAAGAAAAACAATATTATTGTTACCACAAACAAAAACAATGAATGCCAATGTAATTTTACCTGTCGTACCACAAAACTGCACAGACTTTCAAACAAACTGAAAGCATTTAATATAAACTAAAGTATCTGAACACTTTTACCATATTCCATTAAGTTTTATTCACTTGTACCTCAAATGGCAGTATTCCGTGCTCCATCACCCTGCAGTTATGGTACAGGGCTGGAAAATACGGGCTTCATAAGGTTACTCGTTATTAATTAGAAAGTGCAACTTAGTACACGTACATTAAAATGCATCTTATATGCACAATTTAATTCTCTTATTGGTCCTTGACGCTATTCATAGTGCTATTGCAAAACTTCTATGTTGTGCGTGTAAGATCGCCAGCTTTTTCGGACACATAATTCGGCATCGATGTGCCGCATTTTCGTAGGTCGCAGAATTAGGCACTGCCAAGTAATCGCTTTGTACAAATTCGCTTCGAAGCTATATATCTTAGTATGTATACCTATCCAAATATTGTTTTGTCTATCCACTAAATTTGTTCTATCATTTTATTCATTACCAACATTTCAAAAAGTTCTGGAATTCCTTATCTTATACTGTTATTTCTCACAGAACTTTTGATTACACCTAGAGGAACAAAATAGAAAACTAGACTTGCAAAAGGAATTTTTTTCCTCAAATTCAGAGATTTGGAAGTGACTGAATTGGAAACCATTTCGAATTCAAAGTTTGAGTACTGTTTTATGTATTTGGCTAAGCTCTTTATAAAATTGCTTTAAATTTGAAGTAACTTGAATTTATCGAATATAATAGTATTTACATATTCGGAGCATATATTCATAGCACCAACCTATTCCAATTTATCTTTCTATATCCTAATTTTTGCAAAGACAAATGCATTTCTAACACATTTCATTTTTTGTTCCATTACCGTTATTTGTGTCATTTGAAATGTGATCAATTTGGGACGATATTGAAGAAATTAACCATTTTGGTGATCTTGAAATCATTAGATAGAGCACCGAAATTTGAAACTATAAAATGTTCTTCTGTAAAAAAATAAATACACCATTTAATATTTAATAATAGTTTTCATTTATTTTCATAAGTATTATGGTTTTAATCATAATTTACTTTCAATGCTGTTACTACACCTTATGCGGGTTCTATTTTTCACTTCTTCATGCTTCGATTCAGGCTGATCTCCGTAAGAAGTGACATTAAACCATTGTTGGTAATACAAATGTGTTGTGCCGTTTAACTAATAATATCTAACATTTTTACTTTTTTTTATTTATTCATTGACCTACAAACTAAACCACTATTTTATATTTATACTACTAGTCCTTTGTTTCCAAAATGCTACTCCTTAAGTTTTATGTTATATGTACAAAAGTTCTTCATATTACCAAATTATATAAAATATGTACAATAACAGTTAATACACTCTATATTGCTAAATACGTAGACTTCTTATTGGGTATTTTACGTCACTTTTTGTTTTCAGTACTCTGTTCTAAATTGCAAAACGTATCTTCTATTAGGGATGCAGTTTTTAATTATATCGTACTTTGTGATGTCATTTCACTCCTAAGTTTCAGTATAGTTATTTTTTTTTTAAAAAAGGTTAATCGTGAAAACAAGGCTTGAATGAAACGTATAAGCAATATTGATCAATCGTAAACCAAACATGAATAAAACGGTAAAGGAAGACTAATACGTGAGTAACTGCGTACATACATTTACAAATTATTATTTAAAATACGGATTCTTTTTCAACTATAACACTTTATTGCTTTCATGCTTTTTGCATACTACTCTCACCATAGTTTGGGTTTATCTAGAAATGTGTTTTTTTTTCTCTCATCTGGACCACATGCCTGATGCATGTGCATCTTCTGCGTAATGCAAATATCACTGGCAGACTGATAGTATTCTGTTGGCGTAACCACGAAAACTATGAAGCACTCAATATGTGACTATATGGGTTCACATGCCAATTATGAATTCGCTAAAACCCTCTTTTTTACAATAGTTACAAAGAAAAGTGTTATCTACTGTTTTCCTTTGGTAGGTATTTATTTCCGGTTATGGATATTACTCTCTTCAGATATTTACAAAGAATTGAATTTATCGCTAGGTATTTCGTTTAAGTTTACATTCGTCTTAAATTTCGGTTAATGAAACTAGGTATGATGATAATAATATACAGTAGTAGACAAGTTTCGTTTGAAGATCGATTTGGAGATGCATACCTCGGTGAATTAGTGGTGAGTATGGTTGATCAGAGAATTGCGTGGTGTTATTTATTCCGCCGTAAACAGTGCGACCATATCGGATAAAATAAGTATGTAAGTTTCTGATTCGGAAAAATGGTTGCTTACCGAATAAAATTTTCAAAAAGTTATAGATTTCTACATTTTTGCCTTTGCAAATAAAATGATCATGGGGTATTCGGTAGTTTACTGTAATAAATATTTTCCTGCATGATTTACTATCGCGGTTATGATTCATATCGGTACGTCAACATCAAAGGTTATGCTCGTATCGATGAAGACTAATTAATGCAGTGGTTTTAAATAGTTAAAAATGCAAATAAGTTCTTTGTACAGCAAGACTAACCATAAAATCGAGACTGTCTCAAGAATTATACTACAGGATAAACTCATAACAAGATCAACATTTACTTGAGCTAATTCTCCTGATGTCAATACTCACACAATTCTCCCTAGTATACACCATGTCTACTGAATATACCCTGTCCGTTTATAGAAAATTACGATTTGATTATTTTTTTAAAAGCACAACACTCTACGATCAAATTAAAATGCGTCTTCAAAAGATTGTCTTTTTATAAATCTAGAACACTATCTTCTCTCGTTTTGTAAAAACAATTACAAATTATGCATTTACAATTATGTTCCGAGTTCGAATGAATAGTTAAGCTGTAAATTTGTCGCCCTGGATGAAACAGAATCAACCTCATTTCGGATTATTATCATTTCACCATGACTGAATGTGTAGCTGAGGAAATTCCAACAGAAGTATTTTCTGCAATTTTTTTTCGGGGGAGAAATAATGGAATCTATAAAAATACATGGCTTTCTTGAGAAAATTTGCTTCACTACCAGTTTCATATTACATAATTATGATAGAAACATGATTCTTAAATATTTTCCTAACTTTCAATTTGCATTTCTCTTACGTACATATACATCATGATCTTTATCTTTACTCACATTTTTGCATTTTAATACAATATTTATACAAAAAACGATAGATTTTTAATTTGAATGCAACTTAAACATTATTACATACTTAATAGTTTACTGATTATCTCTACTACTTATCGTTAAGAGTTTATTTTCATTTTAATAGTTTTTATAGAAATATATCACAATGTTTATAATTTTCTTTCCCATTCGTTTAAATTAAATGTCCTTTGATCAACAAAATAATATTGTACGCGCAACATTATGACCAAATGAAAGAAAAGCAAAATACGAAAGGGTTCAAAATATCAATAAGCTTATAAAAAGGACAATCATACAATGTGTGTTGATTGAGTATTTCATGCTGTCGTTATTTGAATCGTGGATATATGGAAGATTTGATATTATCAACCCTATGTATTGAAATGGCATACGGTGCACTGTATAACCTTACGCATATTTCAAGAGCCCTTTCGCATCAATAATCAAAACAACGAGATATTAAGAGAGTATTTTGTTGTGACCTTAGACTTAGATTCATGTTATTGCATATCGTCTGACTTTGTGAAAACTTGTTTTTCGTCGTTTTCGTTTAGCATCACGCTGAAAGGCAATGTTGCCTGGATCATCTGCTAATTGCGGATACTTATGAATGCTATGGATATCGACACCGATCCAACCATCCACGTCACCGTGTGAAATAAGCTCCTCCTTTTCTTCTTCAGTCCATTCACCGCGACCTGGATAGCCGGCGGCTACAAGTTGTTTTTCCAATTCCCACGCTCTCTCCACTGCACGCTTGTGTGCATGTTTCAAAATTCGATGTTTTTCCTGCTCAGGATCAACTCCATACTTGATGATAACTACAACATCTGGACCATGCAATCGAAGCTCTTTGGTTTCGACTCCACCGTGATCGCTGATATCATGTGACGATATGTTGAACATGCCCCCAAGTCGACGCAATTCTTCCATATCATCACGAAGTTTTAACACATTATCTTTGATAAAGTAGAACACATCCTGGTCGTGAATGCTGAAGTGTATATCGAGGAAAAATGAGTTGTTGAACACCGACGAAACTACATCCTGCACTATGCTATTGCTTGCATCTACCACGCTTACCATCGCACGGCCTCCTATCTTAGAGATGAGAACACCTTCGCCAAAAACTCCTCGTCGATATGCGATTCGCGGAAGCAAGTGCCTAGATTTCGGTTCCATTTTCAAAAGCGGCTTTGGAACAAAGTCAAAATCGCTAAACTTTTCGTCGATCTTCTCTACGATACACTGCAAACCGGACATCACTCCGAAGTCGGGTGCCAAAAATGATGATTTCATTGTAGTTCTCGCTTTGGACTGTTGCTGATTCTGCAAATATTTACTACTTTGAATCTTTTTAATATCGAAACCGAACAGCCGGAGCCATGATTCGATGTCGATCATGTAATTCATTTGTTCCTTTCGGTTGACAGGATCATTGTTATGGAAGCGATATATAAATACATCTGTGGGTAAAATCATTTCCGTTGCTAGTATCTCCCAGTGCGGTGTCATCCACTGACCGACAGTCGGATCGTACATTCTACCCTCCAAGTAAACCAGCTTAGTGTGGGGATCCAGTATACCACCGTGGAAATCGACAGGTACATAGAAATCTGGATTGGTATCTTTAATGATTTTTCCAAATGGCGAGCGCTTGACTTCCTTTACGATGCTGCCGCCAATATCGAAGAAGGCTAACGGACTTCCATTCTGGTCTGTTGCTACATAAAATCTTTGGTCAGCACTTTCGATAGCTATGAGCATGTTGCGGTCATCGTACACAAGACGCAATGTTTCGGCCGATTTCGGGAAATGAACATGAGTGACAAGCGATGGTGTGGTCGGGTTTGTGTAATAGTATTGCGTGATATTACCCTTAGCATCATGGCGTGCTACAAGTCGAGCCTTGTCATCGTAGTAGTACCAAGTTTGGAACTTGTCTCGTTCAAAGGCATAAGTGAGCTGCCCACGATTATTATAGCGATACTTCTGCTCGCCTCTACGAATAACGAACCCTCGCGGATCGTAATTGTAGAACTCGACCTCACCCACTTGGATAACACGGTCACCGATGTCGTAGCCAAAGTTTATTTTATTACCTTCATCCATTGAACCCACAATATTTCCGTTTTCGTCGTAGAGGTACTTCCAGTTGTTCGTGCCTACCACTTCCATCACGTGACCATCCGCATTGTAATTGATCTTATCATACGAAGTTGATCGTCCGAATGTAGTTTTATGTGATTTTATGCGATTCCTCAAATCATAGTCGAGCTCTAGGCGGAACACATCGAACGATTTTATGTTCATTAGAACACTCTTCACTCTTCCATGATCATCGAAGTCGGTGATTATGAAGAATTGTTTGGCAGAATCTTGCACGACAGTTCGGTTGAATGCATTTCGTGAGATTTTAAAGTCATTTACGGCTTCCAGGCTTCCAAGGTTCTGGTTATATTTGAATCGCATTACGGGTAGTATTTTTTCGTAGATTTCTACTTCAATCGCATTTAGTCGGGCGTTTCCGTCGTATTGATACTTGAAATGCGCTGAGGCCAGAGAATTTTTCGATCCGAACTTGAGCTTTTCATCCTTCAGGATACCTGCGTGATACTTGAAATCCCTCCGTAGTTCAAAGCCTGGTTCTTGAGCTTCGACGCTTTTAATTAGACCGGAGGTCTCTTGATAGATGTAATGTGTCGATGAGAGACCTGCTAGAATTGTCTCCAACCTGCCAGCATTGTCATAAACGAAAATCACTTTACCGGACTGGTGCGGGTGAATTTTCGCAAGAATTTGCCCTTCGTCGTTGTAGAGGATTTCGAATGGATGTCGGTTCAGCGGTGAATAGTATTGGTACTTAAAGAAATCTAGTGATGTTTGAAGCGAGAACGAATGTATGTGACCCCGCGGCGTAGTCAAAGATTGCAAAGCTCCAGTGTCATCGTATTGCAGTAAATAGTCAGATCGTCTGGGTGTTGTTATTTTCAATGGCAATGTACCAATCATGTCTTTGAAAGAATAAATTATCGAAGATCCATCACCATACTTGATCTCATTTAAGCGGCCGGCTCGATCAAATACATAGGTTTCCTCAAGGTTGCCCCATTTCCAAGACACTAAACGTCCGAATCGATCGAACTCTAGTTCGACGGGAGCATACTCTCCTGACTGTGGTCTGAATGAGACGGGTCGCGCCGTACGATCGTATGTAACGTTTAATAGCTCTTGCTTGTCCTCTACATAAATCGACACTGAAGATGTATCACGATCGTATTCAAACGTGAGCAGATTCTCTCCATTCACACGTAGTTTGCGACCGACTTGTGATGACGGACCACTTATTCTTTGACCTTTGTTTCCTTTACCACCTTGCGACCTTCGAGAGAAATAGCGCCACTCAAAACGATTTGCTAGATCACCACCTATTTCTATCCTCTGCTTCGCCGGAACTGGGTAACTTTCGCCAACTATTGGATTTATCTCAGAAAGAATCGTGTACGGGACTGCTTCCATTTCGATCGAATGACCCCATGGAGTGATGCTCGTGGCACCACCATCTGCATCGACAATTGTTTTCGTCGATGCTTCCCCATTTTGCACAATTACACTTGATCCTTGGATGAGCATAGACACTTCTTTCAAAGAATTTTCAAGGACTTTGACAGTGGCGCCCTTAATGCTTAGATCAAACGACAAGTCAATAACACGACCGGTTGGAGTGACTGCTGAAGTCAATCTCCCGAATTCGTCATAATTATAAACATACGATCGTCCAGTCGAATCAATTTTCGTCTTTAAAAGTCCCGTCGGACCATGATACTCAAACGTCACATTGTAATTCTCAGGTGTATTCAATTCATGCAGCATTTTCATTCTTGTCATTCTCAGTCTACATTTTTGTCCTTTAGTGTTTTCAATTGAATTTACTTGTGACGTATAGTCTCGCAGCAAAAATATCTTGTTTTGCGCCGCATCTGTTACTGTGCTTAATTTGCCGTTGGATGTGTTAACGTTATAAGTGAACGTGTACGTGGTTTCGCCAGTCAAGATATTTCTAGTTGCAATATGCTGACCAAATCTGTTGAATACATATATTTCTTGTGAATCTGGTGCGTATATTTCATATTCCCTGGATGCGCTGGCCTCGGGAATGCTTGAAGTGACCGATCTGATACGGTAATTCGCTTGATCTGCCACGTGAACGTGACCATCTGGAGTAACAGCTAGCGCTGCTATCGTGTTGAATTTCGCGTTAGTAGCTAAATAGTGTTCTGCTTCGAAACAATCGCATCCACGTTCAAGACAGTTACATTTCGACTCTGCTCCAGCAAACAAGGAGATCTTGCCGTCAGTGCCAATAACACGAATTCGATTGATCCGTTGCGAGTCACTTTCAGCTACATATAGGTCACCCATTGGGCCAAAGGCGATACTCTGGGGCATTACGAGCGTAGCGTGAGTGCCCAAATCATTGTCGAAATTGGTCTGAGCAGTGGCACAGTGCAACGGTCGGCCCGAAACTATTCGCACTCTCCCATCTGGAGTCATTCTTAGGATCATGTGATCATCAATTATGTGTAGAGTATCATCAAGAGGATTAATGGCAAGTTGTGTAGGCCAGCGTAGATGCATCTCCTCGAGTTTCAACGTACCTTCACATGGAATTGGTTTCCAGTGCGATTTATGCATATGGTTGCCTATCAGAGTTGACACTATTCCATCACGATCGACCATTCGTATGTTAGTACCGTCAGCGAAATACATAGTATTATCACTAGTAATTGCAATACCTTTTGGGTATGACAGTTTTGCGTCGCGTGCCTGAGCGCCGTCGCCACAGTGTGCTTCGTCGCCTGGTAAGCATCGTTCTCCGGAGCCAACTATGGGTTCCCAGTTATGCTCTGGGTCGCTGAAGTCATCTTTGTCTCGTACCTTTATGATTTGATGAGATTCTGGGTCAGATATGTATAATATTCCATCTAGCGGGCTCAGCGCCATATGATAGCGGTACGACACTCTCGTGGCATTTAATTTCACAACTGTTTTTACAGTGCCATCAGTCATAATGCGACGAATGTAGTTGAAATCGCCAACGTAAAGGCTACCATCTGCAGCCGATGCCAATGCAACAGGGGCAAGTAACCGTTGCTTCGCTGCTTCTCCATTGCAATCCGGGCATTCTAAAGGTCGTTGGTGCCCGTCTCCCATGGTAGTGATTATCACTCTTGGCTTGTGTTTCAAATATATATTCGACCCGTCGCCTTTTTGCAATATTCCTTCGTGGAAGTTGTATCTATGGTGTATGTCTAGATTCCAACCGCCAATTTCTGAAATTCCCATATCGTGACCACTTAATTTTGTTGTTTGCACTTCCCAGATTATATCCTGACAGTCGGTGTACTGGTATCCGACTTTAACAACTGCTGTCGTGACACCATACACGCGCTGTCGATAAATGTTAAGACGATTCCATGCATACGTAAATTTAATTCCAGGATCAGCTTCGAACATTCTCTCGAAAAGAATGCCCTCTATTGTAATGCGTAAGTGTATTAAATGCAAAGTTTTCGGAACTTCGTCTGGCGTTAGTTGCAATTTAATGGTTGATAAGTAGCCTGCAGCGCGCGAACTGTGGTAGACTAAATTCAGCCCAGCTCCTGGTATCTGAATCGATTCTTGCACAACCTGAGATTCAGCCAAAATTGCACTACGATCTGGGCACGCTCCCTGGAAACCATGTTTCCACGATGCTAAAACCACTGGTTTCATTGTATCATAATCGTGTGAAAAACATGTATGTGTTATGGACTGTGTATAGTTATTTTCAGCTGTGGACATTGACACTGTATCTATGATGACCACTTCGTTCCAAGGTACTTGAACAATGCGAGTTTGCGGCCGGAATGGTGATCGTCCAAATTGTAATGTAACTGCTCCACCACCGTTTACCATCAAATCGAACCAGCCATCGTCACGTGTCAGGGTGAATCCTTCCAAAGGTGTTGTCGTACTCACACGCACTCCTACCAAGCCCATGCCAAGCGATGTTACAACACGCCCACGTATAACGGCCGAACGACTGTGAAAAGTGTAAAAACATTTGAATTAGATGGATTGTAATGGTTTTTCTATGACTTTGAGATCTAATGAATATTGTATGCTAGGTGACTATTTGTTGGAATGTTGACAGTTTTGTTCATTATGATTGTGAAAATTTTCCACAAAGCTCCAAAGTATTTATCATCATTTCAACAAATACTTGTGCAGCATAAAGACAAAATAGTTCGATTACTAATTACTCTCAAATATGCATTTCGACACGTGAACGTATCATACAAGAAAACCGCTAAATTTATAATAGATTGTAGAAAACATTCACAAAACCAAAAAATAGTGTACACACCACAAAACAGTACAGATGTCAATTCTGCTTCATTTTCTGTTTCCAAAGGAATTACAAAAGGTATACAAATGATAACGATAAAAGAGACGTACATAACCTACTTAACTTACAATTAAATTAATTTCTTATAAATATCATAAATACATCGATTTCATTATGAAATATTATACTCTTTATAATTGTCGTGAATTGAAATGGAAAAACATGCGTTAAAAATTATATGATTGCGTCGATATTTGCAAAGAGAAGAGAAGATTGGGATATGCAGAAAAAGTACATCGTTAAAGAAAATGCGCATCACTAGATTATTTGATTTTGAATCAAAGTTAGCATTTATCATTCAGATTTTAATGAAGAATGAAGTGAATGCTTTGTGTTCTGATAATGTTCGAACTAATTTTTGGACGGGAAATTATTTAATGTTTTCGTTTGTTTAATTACTATTGATTTCTTATGTGATGCACACTACACCTTTTATGTATACATACATATGTCAACTTGACCGATTGCGATTAGTTTTTGTTTTCATTATTTCCATCTTCATTCATTAATATAATCGACTGGAAATTATATGCTGAGACTCAGCTCATTAATTATTATTCTATCATTGAATGTGATAAATCTAACGCGAGTTAAGTCATTATTGATCAACAATACATTAACTAAATACACATCCCAACCCAAAGCGATTCAAAACTTTTAACATCAAAATTCGAAATATAAGCATAAATTAATGATACAATAGAGAATAAATCTGAAAAGATGGAAGTGTAAAGCACTCAAATCAAGCGAATTATATCTTTGATGTTAATAAATGAAAGAAACAAAACAACATACAAAAAAATTCACAAATTATAAAGAGTATTAGTCGGAAAATTCGCAAAAAGCCTACAAAAATTTTGTATGCAATATTAGTAGTTTTAGCAACAGCAAAAAAACATTATTTAGATTGTATTGCCTTAACCATCGGCCTGCTAGTATTCTTACCTTGCATTGAAATAATTCCAAAATACGCTGTCGTATCAAATATTGTTTCATTTATTAATTGTTTTTGGTTCGGATTTGGAATTTGGTATTCGTACAAATTTTATTGTACAGTTTGTTTTTAATATGGTTAGTATTGTATGGTAGTAGTAGATGTTGTTTTCATTTTTAGTAGTTGAGAATGGTAGAGAAAGAAGAAAAAGAAAATTGCTTTAATATTAATTGTTTGAAGCGTTTTACGCTAAAATTCAATACAATAATGGTTATTATACAAATTAAAATTTGCCATAGGATTATTTCAAAAGCACTCACACCTTAGCTTATCGATGAAAAAAAAATTAAAAACCCTATTCATTTGATTAGCTTTTGAATCGATTAATGCACTGAATAACGCATTTAATTTATGGGGCCTATCAATATTTCGGTTGTTTAGAAAGAAAGCAGGCATTGAATAAGCTACTTAAATTAATATAAAACTAGATTTTAATTTAGAATCTCAAAAAAAATCTTAAGGTTTCGATATTTCCAACAATTTGGTTATTTACCAAAATGTTTAACTGTTCGTTTTGCTCACGTATATTTAATATTTATAAACAAATCCTCGAACAGAATGGAAAACAAAAATCAGAACTTAAGATCGAAATTGCAAGTTATTGTATTTGAAATGCCATGTCTAATTTTTTTTCTTTCTACACAACCCAATACAACAAGTTCAAACGTTCTTATTTAAACTGCTTAATTTTTTGAGTTTATATAGATACCATGACCTAATTCCAATTTTAACATACTGTCATAGTATGATTTCAAATAGTAGTGGTTGCACAATAATTTCTCAACTTAAAACAATCACACTATTGTAAGAACAAACAAAAAAACATTAGGGATCTGAGAAGAGTGTTTGGGAATGAATCAATTTTGAGACGGGGGCACAAGAACTTATAAAACAAATAACTCATTGTATGTTATTTAATTGATAACTTGATTGATTTAAATAAATTGCGGTAAAAAAACTAAGTTAATTAAAAATTTCAACAACATTTATAACCAACCTTTCGTTGAAGGTCTCTAGCTTCGCATAATTTTGTAGGCTGCTCTCGTCTATTAAAAATTTCATACGTTCGAAAAATGAAGCAGTAATAGCTGGCGGCTGTTTTCTTAGTAAAACATCAATTGGTTTTGGTGCGGATACACAGAGCTGTGAGGCTTTGCATACATGACTAGCACAACATTCGGGGTCTTCACAATCGACCAATCCATCTGAAAATAATACAAAATACGATAAGTTGAAAGGATTTTAAAAAAATTATGAAAAATATAAAGTGAGATGAAGGGATTAGTAATATTTCCTGAACAAGCACGTCGCTGTCAGATTATGAGATTATTATCCTCCAAAAATCTGTAATTTTAATATAAATAGAGGAAAATAAAGGTTGCTCGGCCACTTTGGTTCGAACAAATAATCAGTTTAATCAAATATCCTAGTCACTAGCAATACTACATACTGATCTAAACCACGCATTTGACTCATTTCTGAATCGATGTAACAAGTGTATTGCTTCGTGAGGAGAGTATTTTGAACAATAATTTCAAAAAAATTCTAGGTACTTTGATTTAATCACGTTTTCCGAGACCCGTACTGATACTTAATTGCTGTGCTGCATTGTTTAGTAGAGCAAGCTTGAGAGTGGCGTATAAACCTTTTCTACTTAATTTTATTCTGATTCTAGACAGCTATTATTGACCTATTCGGGCCTCTTCCGGCACCAAGTGATGGTCAATATTGGATACTCACAGTAGAAGATACGACGAGTCGATGGAAAGAACTGTACGCCTTAGTTGAAGTGACCGCAAAATACTGAGGTTTAATACTACCTAATGAAGTGTTCTTACCGTTTCAATTGTCCAGGCGTCTTATGAGCGGTAACGGAATACAGCCCATTTCGCGAATTATGTAGCATTTTACATGCAGCTTAGGTATACAGTAGACATTCATTTTAGTTTATCATCCGGAATAGTCCAGTTGAACGAAAAAATAGGGATTTGAGAACTCAGTTAGCACCTTAGGGAAAACATATAATATATGGTCAGAGCAAATTTCTTCTATGAACTTTTCAGCGGCTTTTCTCACTTTGCCCGCGAACGACGTTCTCCACACGATGTATACCAAGAGTCAATGACTATTTTCTCCGTCGAGAACTTAATCCCACAGATTACTCCACGGTTGCTTAAGCTGCTGAATATTTTAAAGATAGCCGAAGGGACAGATGAGGAATCAAAGAAGTAAAATCAACGACGAACTGATTTACAACGTTGACCTGACCCCAGCTACCAAACAGGAGACAAAGTATGGATCATAACACATCAATAGAGCTATGCAGCTTCTGGAAACTCATCAAAGCTAGGTTCTAGACGGGATGGAAAGTTTTATGCGAGGATTCCAAGAAAAACTAACTACTTATATATAAAAATGTTCAAATCTTTATTTATGTTAATATATTTTGCCAAAACTGGTAACAAAAAAGCTGGCTGACAATCAAGATGTATACTTTAAAGTTGAATAACTCAATCTTAATCAAGTTCTCATTAATGATTGAAGGTTAAACAAGTACATACTATCGAGTTGCGATGACCTCACTAGCAACATGCATTAAATATTAATTCGTATTGTATTAAAGATTATAATATAATTTAAGAAAACCTAATATTCACCACCGCCGCCATCGCAAACACACGTTTCTCCGAGACATTTTCCATGGCCGAAAAGTTCGATGATAGGATAAAACCACGAAATCAAAATATTCGATAAACTCTTTCATAAGTTAGAGGACGTGCCCTATAGATAAACCGTTGTACCAACTTAACTAACGAAGAAAGAATTAGAAAACTAGAGGACGTGCCCTATAGATTGTGGATTATTGAGGTTTTGAAATGTTATTGTTGAGGTAACTGCATTTCCTTAGAGGGGGGAGATGTTGAGGTAACTGCAACACAACTTGGTAGCACTAGATTGACAAGCAGCCATTTTGGGTTATCATGAAAAAGTAAGAAGAACGGCATGACACTACGTGTGAACACGTTCCCTAGCATTAGTTCTTTAGTTGGAAATAAATCTTTGTAATATAAGACAATCATTCGTGCTGTATTTAATTTAACTACATTGTGTGGTTCATTTGGACATTGTGCAACCTTAAACCACAACAGTTATAAAATAATTTATTCTATATCAATAGGTAGCTACTAAATTAATTTTGAGAAGCCAGTTAGAAACCTGGCTAAAATTATATTTTCATATAGTTTTCATTCAAAAGGTTGCTGATTTTTATCATACGCTAATCAATCAAAACTACGTGGTTAACAAAAAGATTAGTGGAATTTAGGAAAGATTATCCCGTAAATTTTGCATGATTATACACTCTCTGCCTACGAACATGACGAACATAGTAATTGCTTATGTTAAATAGACATCAGTATAAGTAAATCGTATATGATTGAGCGTATTCAATGCAAAATCACTACTTATATATGTATATCTATAAGATATTAGCTATCACTAGGTTGCAAGAACCACTAGCGAATTATGCCTAATATATTGCGATTACTATTCAGTTACTTAATTATACATAAAACAATATTTACACACCTTTATCATTATCCTTGTTGTCACCACAATTCAATTCAACTGCCATACCACAATCTGGTCCATCCCATCCTTCATAGCATCTACATTCCCACTGACCTTCACCACTAACTCGACACTGTCCGTGATTTAAGCAGCCGTTCGGGCAGCCTTCAATTGTGCAGTGTTTTCCATTCCAGCCAGTTACACATAGGCATGTACCGTTTTTGCATTGTCCGTGCTCGTTGCAGCGTGGATCGCATAATTTCGTATTACAATATTCACCACCCCAGCCGCCATCGCAAACACACGTTTCTCCGAGACATTTTCCATGCTGTCCACAATCCAAATCACATAATTCCTTCGAGCAATCGTCGCCAGTCCATCTCGATTCGCACATGCAGATTTGTTTATCTAAATCAAATGTTCCGTGACCTGAACAGTCCGGCAGGCATTGTAATGCATCTTCATCCATTGTATCGCAATCTGGCCCTTTCCAGCCTTTTTTGCAGATGCACGTACCATTCGCACAGAATCCGTGACCAGAACATGTTGGATGCGGGCAATCGGCTGGAAAATATGAATAGTGTAATTTCAAACTAAATTCATTCTACTACTAACTACGTAACTAGCAACGCTAAGGTCAATTTTGAAAAAAAAACTTAGTTCAACCAACAAAAACTACAGAGAAAATGTGTATACCTTCTTCACAGAATTTCCCTTTGAATCCTCGCATGCATTGACAATTTCCGCTCATACAATGCCCATGCTCGTTACAATCGGCAACTTCACATTCATCATGTCGTAATGAACATTCTTTGCCTTTCCAGCCTGGGTTGCAAATGCATTCGCCGTTAACATATTCACCGTGTTGTGAACATAGGACCGGACAAACGCTTTCGCTGCAATCATCTCCCCCGAAGCCAGGGTTGCATTGGCAGTGCCCCAATAAACATTGTCCGTTTCCGGAACAACCGTTGGGGCAGTTCTGTGTCATATCTTCGGCGACAGCAGCATAAAATGTGACTTCTTGTGCGTCTCCGTCATCGTTGTAGAGCGATATAAACCAATGTCCTGATTCCAAGTAGCGTGTCACTTCTCGAACAACTGACGGCTGTAAAATATATAATGCAGGTTAGAAATTTGAAGCATTGCAAAAATCATGTTATTAATGTTATGCGGTTGTGTTAGCTGTAAACGCCAAACTGTCACAATCGACTTACGTGAATTGATCGTTGTGTCCGAACATTAAAACCGCTTAGTACTTCCTTGAAATGGTATTGAGTATGAGTGGGTAGCGCATTCCGACGACCGTAGACACCTATCGAAGCACCACGGGGTATACTGTAGTCGAATTTAATATAGGCCGGTTCGGAATGATAGAACTGCATGTTCCAGTAGCTGTAGGGTTGAATTTCCTTCGTTAGCTTTTGACCAAGAGTTATTTGGCCAAAAGTCGTACCGTCGGGTGGAAAGCTTCGAGCAGGAAATGTTCTTGCACCTGGATGATTTTTTTTATGCAAAAAGAGGAAAATGAGTAATAGTTCAAGAACATGATATGAAATAAGAGTCTTCATTCTGGAAATATTCGAGTTTAAATTTTAATGTACAGAAAAGTTGTTATCAATATTTTACGAGCACGTACGAAATCTTATATGTACATAATTTAGATACATGTGTATAAAACAAACTTTTTTTTGTTGTGCTTCGTATCATCTGAAGTTTCATAATAATAAGAATCGACCAATGGAGATGATTTTTTAAGTTTTACATATTCTGATTCGCCTGAATTGAATTTTTCATACAATTCTAATATTTTTAGAAATGCAGATAAATAATCTCTAGCTTTGGGATAGGTCAAAGAGTAAAGAATTGAAAAGTCATTAATGAGGTCCGAATTCGTTGAAAATTAGTCTAAATTATCTTCATCCGATTCTGATTCAGATTTTTGCAATATGTTTTCAAAAGGAGAAATAAGTATATACAAGTTTACCAGTGATGATGCATATTATATTCTTGTTAGTAAAATATTTTATGATAGCCATAAGTTAGTGGAAGCTTTTTACATTGTCGCCAAAGCATTGGACATTAAAAATTGTTAGACCATCACCTTCCAATATTAAAATAGGGGTAGCTTCCGGACATGAAACACTTTGTGAATTTTCTGGCCTAACCGTTGTCGACTTCTCATCTGAAGTCGGTTCGTCGTTTTTAGGCGGAGATGTTTTCATGAATGACTTATAATTATCCTTCTTTGGCTCTTCCTTTTCACAGTGGCAAGTAGGACACTCCGGTAAGTCTGGCGGTGGTTCGATTGGACAATTATGAGGTTCACTATTCTGGTTATTATCGGGATTATTTGATGGATCTGACGAGTCCGGTACTGATACATGGAGAAAATAGACCGTGCTACTTTTTGAGCCAGTACCTGAGTCCGTAGCTATAGAAAGGTTCACTAGAATACGTTTGCCTTTATGACTTGGTTCCAAGTGAATTTTATTTAAGTTCGGCTCGGTAGACATTGTATCCTCATCATCATCCAAGGGATGTGGTTTTTCAACTTCGTTTTCGGAACCAACTTTCAATTTTTTATAATCAGGGGCTGCTTTTAAGGGTTTTAGGTTAAGCTCAACAGGGTCGTCGTGATTGTTAGCAACGTATCTGTAGTAATTTGGATCTGAATTATTACTAACGTTGCGTTTGAAATCACCATTATGTTCGTAATATGGGAATGTATTAGCGGAATCATTAAGAAGCTCACGATTATTACTATTAGACTCAGTAGTAGAAGGCACCTCAATTTCAGAGTCCGCACTCGAATCAAAACTGTTTTCACTACTGAAAACCTCAGTAGTTTCTTCAAAATCTTCAGACACAATGTCACCGACTAGTATATTAGCAGGAAAGTTATGATTAAAAGTTGATTTAGAGCTAGAGGTATAGATATCGAAACCGGTAGATAGTACCGGCTCGTTACTGGTACTGGTTACTACAGGATTTTCAGTAAAGAAAGTAGTAGCAGCATGCTGGTCTTGTAAACTTCTTCGATAACGTTTAATGCGTTTTGCAGGCAAAATTTCATTACCTCCACGATTGTTCGTCAAAACTGATGACGATGAGGTCGATGTAGTGGTGGATGATGATATTGCCGTTGATGATGTTGATTCCACGGAATTTTGACCAGGTTTCTGATGTAGTGATGCATTTGAGAAACGTGTTGAAATTGAATTTGTACTCCGAGCTGCTGATATTTGAGCCTCATCATCTACAAAAACCGAACAGGGACTGGCTGGAGACCAAACTAATACGCCAAAACCTGGAAATGAAAAAGCATTAGTTATTATTGAATAAATATTTTATTATAGGTTGTATGTATATGAAATAACCGTGCATGATAAGCAAGTACATGACTGATGCTTTTAAATCTTATCGATAAGTGTATTTATGTTTAATAAAATTAAGAGGCGAATTGTTCATGTTAAGGGACAGGGTCTCATAATAAGAGATTTGAAATAAAAAGTATGAATGAGAAAGAATGGCAGCAGGAAAGCATTATTTTCTATTTATTAACTTTTTCAATAACTTCTTAGGGTCAACATTATCTTTTTGAATAGAAAGAAAGGTTACATTTTTTACACTTTCCACTTCATGCTAATCCTGCACGATATATGATGAAGTACCGTACGATAATATCGGAAATTCAGGTGGGAAAAATACAATTATGGGCTATCAGACGATTCATCGTGGGAGTCCGTGCAGTGCAAACTACAGTGTATGGGTCCAGATGCTACGATACGATACTGCTGTCAAGAGTATGATAATGACAGTTAAATGTATTCCGATTTGGATGACAGCGAACAATGATTCCACTATTGAAGAAGTGCAAATTTTGAAAAAATACTGCTCATCTTTCGCTAGGAAATATAGCTTGATTGCTAATTTCAAAATATCGCTAAGAGAAATTGATTTGAGGCCCAATCAGCATTTAATAGTGCTTTATTAACACTTTTGTTTAGATGATTTCTAGTGTATGAAATGGCAGTTGAAAGGATTCAGGACTAGGTACTCTACAATATGAAGGTGCTCAGTATAATTTATGAGATATCCTAGCTGAGGAAATTTAAAGCTCTCTGGTTTTCGTACAAGAAAGATCATCAATACATCAAATAGAGCTACACAATAACAATGTTGTTTATTTGTGTTGGATGTAGAGTTTGAAATATGTCGTTTTTTCTGGTATCGCAAGAAAAACATCCAAAGGAAATAGCCATCATCTAACGGCGAGCCAATTTCTGTTTCTTGAAAAAGTGAAAATTTACTACTAAAAAATAAACTATGTTAACAAGATATCTCCACAGGAGCTCTTTCATCTGATTTAAACCCTGGCTTGGCAAAGTTTTCCTAGAAGTGATATAGGTATCCAGAAGTTTTAAATTTGTTACAGTTTTAAATTTGTTATTGTTTTTGTAACCTTGTTTGGTTAAATAAATAAATAAATTGTAGTATTCGTCAACTGCTTCTTTGCAGTTTCCAAGGATCTGGGTATCTGGACTACGATGGAACTATTGTGAACTGTAGCATACAGCTGTCACAGCTAGTCTTCTAGTTAAGGAATGGCTAGGCTAACTGAGATCTGAGATAGAGGGGATTTTCCTCTCTCGGAAAGTTTGCTTCTATTTTTCAAGTGGGTAAATTCACTATCTTGAGATCTGTTTGTTGGGCACTGGATGAAAAATGTAAGGGAAAGCGTATCGCTATTTGTTGCGACAACCAAGCTGCGTTGCTGGAAACACGTAGTATTTTGACTACTTCAAAAGTTGGCCAGGAATGCAAGGCACGTTTGAACTCATCTGTTCTGCGTACCGGGACACTATGGTCTTGAACGAAACAAAATTGCCTATGGTATTGTAACACAAGGCTCCACGCTCCAGTAGGGTCTAGATCCTGCCTTAGATGTGCCGACAGCACCTGCGTGTATAATTTTTCAGAAGTGAGAAGTCGATACCCATAATGAGAGATGGCTATTTTCTGATGAGGCCAAGCACACATAGATTTTCCTCTGAGAACCTAGCTTTGGAACTGTAAAATTACTCCTTTGAAGCCGTGTAGTCTATTAGGAAGAGCTCCGACTGCAACCGTGTGTGGTTCTGGGTTTGAATCCAGCCGTAAACAATTAACCACCTTTGCATTAAACTAGCTGTGAATAGGTACTTAAGGTAATTCAGAAAGTGAGTCGTGGAGCTTATAATTTCCATCCGTTTACATTGATTGCGAATGAAGTTCCTACTAACTTCAACAACTAAACTCGAAAAGGTTAGTTAATTGATCACTTTTGAATATTTACAGATTTGCTTAAAATATGGCTTTTTTGATTTGGTATAAAATAACCATTGCAAAACGGAAGGATTTAGCAATTTTTCAGTTGATCTTGCCAATAATCTAGATTACCAGCCTGGTCAGATACTCACTAGTCGTTAAGAACAGATTTCGAGAGAAAAACTTTATGGATGGACTGGATATTGTCTTTGTAAGATGTGGAAGACTCAAAGTTTACAATTTACTAAACATTAATTCTTTTCATCCTTTACAAAAGTTATGAAATCATACACAGGTCCAAATATTTTTTGATAGAAAAAAATGTAAACTAAAATAACGGACAAATTCACGTAATTTATAACTAATAAGTTATTTCTTTCAAGTCTGAATTTTCAAGTTTCCAATACAATTTTGTTTTAGTTTGTATTATTTTGATGATTCTGATGGGTTTTAATGAAATTTCCATAAACTATTCAATTTATATCCTTCAAGATTTAAAAAAAAAACATACTAATCAGATTAATTGTATTACGAACATTATCGTATCTTCTGAGAACTTGAATATTCAAACTATATTCTATATACTGATTATAGCCAACAATTCAACTTACCCGTTAGTAATAAAATTAAGACTATAAGTAGAACTACAATAGATATCGAAACAATAGCAGTACATCGTGGGGAACAGCGGGCTAGTAATCCCTTTCGGAAATTCATTGGAGCTGAATAATGATGATGTGACGGCATACTCCCCATAACACTTCTCGGGGGTAAAACAGGACCAATACAATTTCTATCGTAACCTTTTAGTGTTTCTTTAGTAGGCGTCGAACACGCTGATCCACTTTTGTAATCTACAGGAGATCCTTTATTAATATCTGTGAATAAAGAAAAATAATAGGGTTTATTATCTTATTATGAATACAATTAGCATTTGTTTTGATTAGATAAGTGTCTATACGATTATTTAAGCAACTTCAGTTAATTTCATTTGAATGAGAGATTGGTTCGATAGGAAAAATATATTTCATAGGAAGAAGAATAATTGATTTTTTTTGAAATTATCAGTTGATAATTAGGAATATTTTTAGCTACATTTTTTCATTTCGTATCGTCATGTTTGTATTTTGTGCGAGCAGTGAAATCAAGCGACGTACAATACATAATTAGGTTAAATTCTGTTGGTCGTATGTAAAAAGAACAAGTTTCAGTATGAAAAAATTTTTAATCTCGATAATTCTTAAATAATAAGCTATTAAGAGAAGAAAAAGGTAGAACTGTATAGTAAAATACTTTTCATGATTTTATTCAAGTGCAAGTATAAGGGTAAACAAGTTTTCAATGAAGATAATCAAACATAACAGCCATTTTCCAATTTGAAGGTATGGCATTATTTTTCGACATTTCCATTCAGACTTCACTTATTCAACGGAAAAAGTAGAGAGTGAAAATAAACCTCTGTGCGAGCAAAATGGGCATTGAAGACAGCCCGGTGTTTATAGGATCGCTCTAGGTCAGACAAGAATTGACATAAACAGATACTGGAGGACAAGTAAAATCGTTAAATAATTTGTACAAAACATTGGTCGAGGTACAATCTACGGACAGATACAGGAATATAAAATACTCTTCATAGGAACAATAGGCGACAATGAGTTAGACAACGAGTAAATACTTTGGATAGATTCAATGGCATCTGGCAAGTGCACGAAGCGATGGCACTAAAGAGGTGATCAAATGATCACTCGTGCATATATTAAAGGAGTGGGGTGAACAATGAAGAACGAAACCAACAACTTTTGATGCTCTAAATGTAAAATAATATACATGTAAATCAAATTTCATCTTTGGCGTCAACAACAAAACCAAGATCTCCAGTGAAATATTATCTGACAGGAAATATTGAAAAAACATTAAGGAGGGTTTAATAGAAAAGTACTTTACAAGATATCTGTATATATTAAGAGGGACGGAGTTCCTGGTGCACTATGTATTTACGGCTGTTAGAACTGACTGTAATATAATAGTCATTAAAAGAGAAGGATGCATGAAGGATGAAAACTTGGAAGAAAATACAGAAGAATCCCTGTGGAACACTAGAAAGGAGATGAGAAAAGAGAAGAACAACCATGTAGCACAATATTGCAGGTACGACTCACGGTGAAGGATGAAAACCAGGACAGGAGGCAATGTGAATATGCCGAACCATGTAAATTTATCAAGCAGGTTTAGATAGTTGACCTTGTCGAAAGCTTTCAAGAAGTCAGTATATATTACAGAAGCTTGGTGCCCATTGTCAAGGACACAAGACACAAAATCGAAAAATTCCACTAAATTAGTCGAAGCTGAAAAGTTCTTCATAAAACCGTGTTGCACATTTGAAATTCGTAAATTGTACACAGCATGGTAAATATGATCTTAAACAACTTTTTTTCTCTCAATAGATTACGAAAGCAGAAAAGAGGAGATATGGGGTGATAGTTGGAAACGTTTTCAATGTCATCCGACTTTAGAATCGGGAAAACATTGGTTGATATCCAGTATGGAGGGAAAACATCGAGGAAAATGCATTGGTCAAAATTATGGATAAAGGAACACATAACGAGGATGTAAAAGATTTTGCAAATACATTAGGTTTAATTAGATTTTGCGCAATACAAGAAATGTATATCCCAAATGATAGATGGACGGTTCAAACCACCACAAATAACGACATGAAATTATCATTCTCTTCCGAACATTTGGGTTGTTTATCAATTGATGAAAATAATATTGTGTTCAATTAGTGTTTAAAAAATGTCTTCAGTTGCAATTACAGTAAGAGCCTAGTTTCAACATGTAAAAGATTCTGTGGTTTTTGACACATTTTAGTGAGGAAATAATAAAAATAAAATGTAAAGATATTAGTGCTGATAAATAGTCATCAATAATTAATTGGTCTGCTAAATACGAGAAATTATACCTATCGAGGAGTAGTGAAGAAAGTGAAAGTGTCATCAAACAGTACTTATAACAGTACTAATACTAAATAAGAATTGGTTAAGTTGCCTGGGAAAGTTAAGGCCAAGTCATTAACAAACGGCGGAATTGTGGCAGACAGCGGAAAACAACGCCTCAAACGGATCGTTTTTCAAAACCGTTTCCAGTTCACTAGAAGCTTAAACTAAACATTTTTGGATCAAGGGATAGAGACACATCCGAAATGACTTTGAGAACGCGTTTGTATGAAGCCACCTTTAAGTCGAGGAGACCAGCAAAAAAGCATAAATTGACAGCTAAAGTGCGACAAAACAGACTGCTATTTGCAAGAGCTTATAAACATTATACCGTAAATGATTGGAAAAAGGTAGGTAATTAAAATTCAATATGTATAACTAAAGATTTTATTACTATATTATTGGTTTGTATATTAACATTAAAAACTGGATTTTTTTTAGGTGATATTTAGCGACGAGTGCAGGTTAGAAGTAGTGACAGAGAGGCATGAATACGTTCGAAGAAGGCAATCGGAGAAATAAAATGAAGATTTCGCCGTGAAAAGTATTAAAGGTCCATCAGTAACATATGATATGATGCTGCATCTTGGCTGATGAGCTTGGACAGATAACCTTCGGTGGAGGAACTATGGACAGTATCCAGCATTATGATGAGTTACAAGGAATTATAATTCCATATTTTAACTATTTAAGGTGCAATAAAATAGCTAATACGATTAAGCTAGATAGTGCTCCTGCCATGGCGCTCTATACTAGTACTCTGGAGACTGTAGAAATCGGTACCTCTGGATTATTTACTGTAGACCTTCTAATATAATGGTATATTGTCATTAGAAGAATTAACAGTTGAAATCCAATTTTACGTGTAGTCTAGGCGTAATCAAGAGTGATTTATATGAAAAACTTGCTCAGTGTACACAGTGAACAAATAAGTATTTACCAATAATTTTAAACCTTCATTTTCACATTTGAATTTACAAAAAAAAACACTTGAATTCCTTCTCTACATTTGCTATATTTAAAAACCTATCATTATTATTGAAGAAACCCTTAGAATTTTCGACACCAATCTGAGAATCAGTAAAAAAAAAATGATAGAACTAAAATGTCTCCTCACAAATCCTAATCTGCAAGGATAGGTCTATAGTTAAATATGTTTTGCATGCGAAACAGAAGCTATTTCATCTGACCTCAAACAGCCATTACTAAAACAAAACTTGAACTCTGAGTAAGTATACTTACTTAAATTACCACTCGGAATATAAACGTTTCCAGACGGTGTTCTAACTAGACAAGATGGTTCGAAATCAACATTCAGATCATTCGGATTGCCTCTGTTATTCATTCGATTCATTGTTGGGTTTCTAGGTGGAACATCCGGTGGTGCGGATGGTGTAGCTCCGTCAAGGAGACAACCTGCAAAAATGAAATCCAAGGTTAATCATTGCAAAGAGAATACTATCCATTAAGCTATTATCAATTTGAAATTTTTCTACGATTTAATTATTCATTTAAAACATAATAATTTATATTTAATCGAAAGTAACAAATAATTTGTTACTTACTCTCTTCTCAAACAAATTTCCTGACCATAAGTTTTTGGGATGTAAATCGTATACGATATTCTATCGTCACGATTGAGTTGCCACAAAGCCCATTGAATTATCATATTCATTTATGAATTGCTGTCGAACGATTTCCTCGTAGCAATGAGTGGTTTTCAAATTACACGATAATGCCTCCCACGAGCCATCATTTCATACGTGATGAATGTATTCAATGTTCGTTTAAGACTTGATGTATGCAAAATACCCTCTGAGGGGGTTCACTTAAGAACAAACAGCGAATATGGGTGCAAAAATTACGAAATATGTAGATTTGAGTTCGAATGAGAAACAAAACTAAACAAAACACTGACCACATTTTTTATTATTAAATTATCGTGTTTAGTTGAAATCTTCCGGTGCTACTTCTCCGAACATTATCAGAAGTATGCATTCATATCTTTTGTGAATGGCATCGTTAAAATAAGAAATCCAGTGAATTTAAATGATAAGTTTAACGGAAGCTAATGTGCATCCTGTTTACAGTGAGATATGGGCAACTAGTTAATATGTATATTCAAAAGATTAATTCTAATTCAACCACAAACTTTTATACAATTGAGTTGCAGTGGAAAATTGCTTTGGACCTATGTATGTATATTCACGAAAAAAGCAAGTAAATGTCATATTGTGTGGTATTGCGAATGACCCATTGATTGGAATTTTTGATAATGGCTAGCACTTGTTTTGAATTATGTTGGTGTTTTTCCTTGTTTTATATTCAAATAAAGACGTACATCTGTTATGACTTCATAACATTTTTGCCGATTTGTTGAAACATCTTGCAGTTTGTAGGGAGGTGAGTGATGGGTATACTATACATTCACTTATTGCTGGATGATTTTATCTGGCATAAATACAAAATAGAAAAAAAATGTTTTATTCTTCTGGGTCAGGTTTATCTGACGATTACATATGGTATAACTGTCCAAAGAGATCGAGTCGGGGTCCCTGAAAAATGTTAGAAACGCTGATAGTTCTACATTAGTGATAATGAGGTAATGGTTCTAAAAGCAGGAGCACCGCAAGGTTCAGAGCCAGAACACTTTCTACCAACCGTTTTTTTCCCGGGGGGTTCAGCATCTACTTTATCCAATGAAAATTGATTTGAGAGGGTTTTCAATAAGGACATATCAATTCGATATTTAAATCAACATTTTTCGTGAAGATGTCATTCGATTGAGCTGAATAGGTCCAGGCTTCACCTTTTGTTAGCTCCCGTTAACACTTTGACGCCGGTGACTATTTTAGTAACATTTTAAGTACTCTTATAATTCTATTAATAAGTTTTTTTACTTGAAATCACAATTGCTCTGTGTTTTATGTCAATACAAAATTATATACTTATTGAAAAACCTGCATTTCGGGCTAGTCCTAATTTGGAGCCATGAGAAGCTAACTTCATCGAAGAATCAGAGATTATTTTTGAAAACCTCATAAATCAGCTGAGATCCCACAATGTCCCGGAGACGGATATCGTATCAGCTGATTTGGTTAAATATGAAGGACCCACGCTAAATAAACACGCTACATAAATTAACTTATGAAGAGATGCCAGAAGATTGGTGAAAACACATAATGAAACACGGGCAGATTTTATAGCCGCCTAACATTGTTGAGAACTTCCCAAAAGAGACTCTCCTCTATTCAACAACGGAAGACCCCATACGCGAAATTAATCATGATAAAATATTACTGTGGCCTCATCTCAAGTAAATTGTTCAGATTTTCTTCCTTAGGCAGTCGATGGAAAATTTTTATGAATTACATATTCTACTACAGCATAACCAACCTAAGAAGCTAAGTAAAAATATCAAAACAGCTATCCGAACCGATCGATATCTTTAATGGACCACGAGAAGAGGATGATCTGTCCAACCCCTTTTTCAACCTGTCGTTGAAGAAAGCAATCCAAAACTTTGGTACATCAATGAGAGTCACTATTGTAACCAAGTTCAGCCTGACACCGGCTTATGCATGGCAGAGAACATCATCGAAAGATCCGATCTAGCCGTAGAAAAAAAATCTGCATCTATATGCAGCAGGCGGCACAAGCACTGAGGCTGCAGATAAATGAAGGAAAGACAACGTAGCTCGTATGAGCGAATAGGAGAGTGCTCAAAATTTTTTATGGCAGCCAAGCTAGCTTGCGTTGAAAAGGTGGCTTGGATCAGGGCGCTCAGAGCTAAGAGGTACCCTATTGGATGACATCGGCTCGCGATCGATTTGGATGGAGAGCTTTGCTTCGAGCATTATGCAAGAAATAAAGCTTATAGGAAGCTAAGGGGTTTGTTTGATGTCATAGCTACAGCCATTGCCAGAAAGGACCGGTGCGAGATTATGTCAGTGTACAAGAAAAGGGAGAGGAAACTTATACCAGTTAAGTAGGGAGGACAGAAGGAGGAGAAATAATTCGCAAAGAGCTCACAAACTCTAAGGGCATTGGAAGCCAAAAAATCATTAAGATGTATGTTAAAATTTTAAAAGTCATTTAACGTAACGCCAGAATGGTTTTTGAGTGGATGGACGAATCAATGATATCGAAACAGCTAAATTAGCATACCATTTTAGCTTCGGACGACATCTCTTAAATTCAATTAGGTCAACTTCAGCACCCTAACCCTTTTACATAATGCGAGCTGATTGTTTTGCCTTAAGAGCGACATTAATATCCGAGTTAAACCACGGGAACTCTTTCGATTTATTAGACCAATAAGTTGGTGTGAAGCGAGGAATTATATCAGAGAGGAAAGATGAAAAATTTCGGAAGAAAAACCAGCGAAATCTGCTTTCAAAGCTTACTTCTTCAGTCTGTAAGAACTGTTTAATTTTGTGCGAGCTAAAACACCTTGACCATCAGATTTACCAATGGTCAGACGATCACTGTGTATCCGGAAGCAAAATTTCCAGATCGCCATTTGTCTCTGAAAGACAAACCATATCATCGCGAGCCAATTAAGACGATAAACTAATATCATTAGCCTTGGTCCTCAACTTACGTTCTTAAAGTGCTCAGCTTCAGATGGATAACGAAAAACTCTAAACAATCAACCGATTCGAAAATTATTTTAAATAAGTATTTATTTGATTGATTGATTGCATGGAGTGGATTCCGAAGACCCCTAGTATCGCAGCTCCTTGGATCTATTTGCCTCCTTTGCGTTATGACATACATAATATCCACGCTTCTTATGAACCTGGATATGTTCCTTGACGGGACATGTGATATGTCGCTGATGGAGGGAACAGCAGAGCCAAAGACCTCTAGTCTTCGTCTCGCGATTGCTGGTCAGTTTCTGAAAAGATGTTCTATACACTATACCGTTTCTCCACAGTATTTGCAGCAGCCGTCGCGCTCCTTACCTATTTTGTGGAGGTACTTTTTGCAAGGAAGGTGACCAGTCAATGCTTCACTGCTTCTTTTGCTTTTTTGTTATCGAAGCGAACTAAGCCAGTCGCGTTCAATCTTTTTCTTGATCCATGTTTTGATTTCCTTGTTCGTGCCTGTTTTTGTAAAGCCCCAGTACGGAGTAGGAGCTGTGAATGGCATTCTTGCTCCTTCTTTGGCCTTGGTATCAGCTTCCTCTTTTCGTTCGGTATCAACTTTTTTCATGGCCGGGGATCCATATAAAATTGAGGCGGTTCTGTGCCCCTATTTCATTTATGGTATTTTTTCTATGATAATGCCAAAGCTCAGGAGCTTACTCTTTGAAGCGAATGCTTATCTATTGCGGTAGGGAGACACATACGGAAAAAATCAATTATTCCATTATTCTCTTTTTAAGACCCACATTTTTCTTATTTTTATTTTTTTGAAGAGCTAGAGTTATGCCTAGTTTCCACTAAAGCTTTTAATGTGACAATTAATGGAGCGCTGGTATTATGCCCAGTCGCCGGCTGTTAAGGTAACACAAGACGAACAAATACAATCATGAGCACGGCGGAATTCAAACCCGCGGGCAATAGATCGCTGCTTCGGACTATCGCGAGTTAAGCTGCCGACCCCCGTCTCTCTGAATTTATGTGATCGCCGTTGATAACCTTGAGTAGCACTTGACTGTTCAATATGATCTTAATTCTGACGCTTCTAGTGTTCCTTATCTTTATTATACATATGTGTGACTCTAAGTATGGCAGATAGTTCTGCTTGATAAATGGTGACTTTTTTTTTGAAGACGGGAATGCTTTTTGCACATGGGCCCTATGTAACCTGCTCCTGCTCCTACTCCAGAATCCATCTTTGAGTCACCCGTATACCAGTTTTGCGCCCCTTTATACGAGGAGGTGGGCCATCCTCCTATTTGTCCTTTATTTGAAGTTCAACACTTGCGTTATGGGTCTGATGTCCTCCAGAATTTTAAGGTGGCATTTTAGGTCTCCTGATTTTTACCTCTTGGTCTGCTGTAGGCCAATAGCCTGTTTCGCTGCTTCTTCCTGAATTTTCAGTTGTAATAGGCTCTAGGTAGGGGTGGAGCTCATTGCTCCTGTAATCTGCAGGCAGGTTATTTTTTGAAGCTTTCTGAGTCGATTACCAGCCTTTTTTGGTTTTTTCTTCGATCATACTGCAGCTCCATATAGGATGATAGGTCTCACCATTTGTTTGTATGCCCATATTGTCTGCCTTGGAGATTGTCCACGACCGCGTCCAAGCATTTGTTTTATCGCCTAAAGTGCCTTAGTGGCCTTCAGTTCGTTTTGTTTAGGTAATAGTTCCAGGTGCGTTTCCTATCTAGATTAATACTTTATCTTGCAAACATACAACTGTGCCCCTAATATTTAAGACTCCTATTTTGATTTGTTTCTTCTTGACGAAAGGTACTATTCTATGTAGTTTTTTGAGGATTTATGTATGGATAAACCCTCTTCGTCGCGCCATCGGATTGTTTCATTCAAGGGTTTTTGCATTCATATTATTCCCGTGATGTCCGCGTAGCCGAGAGCAATTGGGCACTTACTATTGAGGGCAATGAGAAGGTAATCAACTAGTAGGAACTATAGCAGGGGGATAATACCGTTCCTTGTAGACATCCCCTCTTAGTGTCCGCCCCAGCTCCGCAATCACACGTCGATACCTTAGTATTTTACTCGCCCATTTTGCTGTTTCTTAAGGGGCATCCCTCCCGTAGAGAGCGTGGTACTTCGATTCGTATCTTGGAGTTGTCAAACAGGTTCCTTTTATGTCCATGAAGGCGCTTAGTGCGATTTCTTTGTCATCCAATGTCTTTACTTAAGACAATATGAACCACTGCAAGTCAAGATTTTGTATGTTCAAGGATAAAAAAACAAGCACTCAAAGGCATACTTGACCAAGAAAATATGTGATGAGTCGAATATATGTAACCTTGAAAAATGTTGAGATTTCTGCAAAAATAACCACAACAGAGACTTAAGAAATGAAACAGTTGCTGGCGAGCCAAAAATATATGCAAAAACACGTACAAGAGCTCATGATTTATTAAAATAAACTTACCAAGGTGATTACATTCATCTTCATCGGTTAAGCAGTTAAAATACTAAGAATTTTTGAAGGTTCAATTCTTGATACTATGTTGCTATTTAGGCTTGATCTAGCATTTCCATAGATTCTCTAAACTCAATTTTTGGCAAAACATTTTTGTAATTTTAGTTTGATTTTTAGCTCCTAAGAACTGGTGGTCTACTTATTTATTTGTTTTACTATCATTTTGAAATTTGAAAAAAAAATTCTTTTTATTTAGCTGAGCTATCAGTTAGAACAAAGAGATTAGTTGCTTGCCTGTTTTTCGAAAAAAAACTCTTTGTCCGTTTAGTATCATAACATTATAAATTTTCCAGAATGACTATATACTGCATCTTAGTCCTTTGTCAGCTATTTGTTTTAAATTAACAGTCAGCTTAGAAATATGATTAAATTTCAATCCTAAATTCAAAAATATCTTTGAATTATGGTATGTATAGCTTTTTACTATACATCAGCTAAAATTCGGCATTAAATGCTTTGTAGATTATTAAAAAATAACTTTCAGAATGGCGTCTAAACGGTAAAGCTGATGTGAAATTCTATTATACATCATCTAAATGATTTCGATTGATTGTTTCCATTTTGGTAGCCTTAAACAGCATCTACACATTCATATCTTATTCAAATCTCATCAATATTTCAGTGCACGAATTCGCAATGACTAAGTAGCTCTTCATATTCAAAGAACATTGGCCAACATTATTCGGCATCAAATATTTTCTGTAAGCGTCGCATATTTAATTCAAAAAGCCAATTACCTTTCCCCTCGTCCATATTTCAATTGTAGCCGGGCTAAGCTACAGCGACAGGAAAGCGAAACGGCAAGAAGCGAATCTATATAATCCGAGTAAACATGACTAAGTTTCAATTAAGAGAATACTAATACTCAACGACAGGTAGGTATCTTAGTATTTTGGACGAATCAAAGAGCCGTGTAAGATTTTGATTTTCGTAGGATACGAACATCAATTTATGAAGACAAGAACGTAAAAAAAACACGGTTCGCTGGGTGAGCGCCGTAAAAGATTTTGTTTGTTAAGCTGTACACGATTCGCAACACATATCAAACTTCAATCATAGAATGTGACATCGACTCGAATATCATTTTTATGGGTATCTAATGTTAGCGGACAGGCGTATCACTTGAATTATAAAACAAACGCTTCGAGCTTGGCGCTTTGTGTCTTTGACTTATTTATAGATTCAACATAGATACGCTATAGTATAGTATTTTGTGAATAATTTATTTCTATGTGTTATTCGAAACTGGATGTTACGCGTAGGGACTTACATGTGTCGTATTGTGTTACCGTAAGAATTGCAGAAGTGGAAAAAAATCCTCGGACTGAAGTCGTTTGGCTGAAATAGTTGTCGTTTTCGATGAACATAGAGGTTGACAACCCGTCAAATAGGGTTTAACGTTCAATTTCTTCTATAGCCGTTAGAACACCCAACTCTATATAAGCTAAGAATTACATACTTGGTATGCATGTAGGTTGAATATTTCATTCAAGTTTTGACGATTAAAGCCTTAATTAAAAATGACCCATCGCATTCCATTAAATATTAAATGCTGTGGGAAACTGTTTGAATGCGGGGTATTTTCCGCCAAATAATCAAGGCTGTTTATGCAATCGTACTATGTGTAGTTAGTTGACTCAATGCAAAACTATACAACAATAACTGACCTAGTTGTATCACGCTCGATGAAAATTTATTAGCATTATCATAACAAAATTTGATTTAATCCTTCCTTGCAGCTTTAGTTCGGCATGCGAAATTAATTAATCTTTTAATATTCATTAAATAAATAAACAGTAAGCTCAAATTTCGTCAGCACATTGTATAGTTGAAATATTTTATGTTGGGTACATAATCGATTGCTTGTGATGTGCATATGTATGAAGAGCTTTTGTGCATAAATCGAGAGATGAAATCGCCTGGTATATAAATGTTAAAGCTTCCTAATTGTATGGTTTACTATAATAATAAATTTAATATAACAATTTAGTCGTGAAACAATAGGCGCGTTTTTTTGCTCCTCTATCCAGCGGAGAGTAGAATGAGAGTAGAGTAGACGCATTGAAAACAACAACAACACTCCTACACCAGTGAATTCACTGGTGTAGGAGTGTTGTTGTTTTCAATGCGTCTACTCTACTCTCATTCTACTCTCCGCTGGATAGAGGAGCAAAAAAACGCGCCTAATATAAGGCAAATATTACATGGAGCAGAATAATGAACTATACATATAAGATGTATTGTCAATCTAATATTACCAAGTGATAATCATTTGATGCATGTTGGCACATTGCCATTAACTTGTGACCACGACAGATGCAGACAGTGAAATACCGCATAACGGTAGCAATTTAAGTGCAATGTGCAAATATTTATCTCTTTCGTTGAAGCATGAATTATTGAACGAACGAAAAGCAGTGTAAAAAAAATTAAGATAGACAAAGGAGATTCTAATATTTAGAAACAATTATATTTACACTACCGTTCAACAGTTTTGTAGCACCAAAGCAAATTTAATTACAAATTAAGCTTATTTTATTTGAATGAAATTATGTTGGAAAAAATATTGAAAAATTTAATATTGAAGTTGAGCATCACCCACTAATATTCCGCGTATTTCTTACTCTTCGAAGCATCTTCGTTTGCAGTAATAACATCCAGTAAATTTGAGGCATTCTCATTCGAGGCATGCAACATGTTCTCATTATGTTTACTGTTGATTATACAGTTCCTCCAAGTTTACTAGTTGCATGATTTTGACTCTTCGAGTCAGTTTATCTCATCAGGGGCAGGTTTGACCATTTCGCCGCCCTAGGCCTCAGAAATATTTGCCGCCCTTTTCGTGAATTATATTATATGTAACAATGCGCGATTTTTTTTCGATTCCCTAGAATATTTCGCTGTTTTTCGTTGCGCCCGAGCTCACAAAAAAGGAATATCAGAATAAAACCGGCACCGGTACGTTCGTAAAAATTCTCTATTATTGCGCCTTTGCCACACAAATAATTATTAAAATACACACGGTAAAGAACCTAAAAGTACCTAAAAAAAAAACAATCCAAAAGCACCAATTTTTAACAGTCGAAAACCGTATACACTTTTACATTGCATATAATTACAACTTCTTCGCTCATATTTTTATAAGTAAGTTTACTATTCCGTTCAAAGTTTGCTTCCGCACTTGACTGGAGATCTACTATGAACTCGAATACTATAAATTACTGTACGATATGTTATTAATTAAAGATGAACCCGAGATATTTTGACCTATGATGTTCTAGAATTCATTTTTTTTTATAGAAATTAGTTTCAGTACTGAAGTACAATTTGAAAAAAACACGTCAAAAATAAAGAGAGATTCGCATGTAGTTGATATACCCTGTACCATAATAATAAAAAAAAAAATTCTCTGAAAAATCAACGCACGCAAAAATTTACCTCTGATAAGCTTTTTGTAAATTGAAGAGGTATTATTTGGTCTCTTTTTAGGCCTTTTTAGGGTCATTTTCGGTATTTTCAGATACTTTCTAGGTACTTTTTAGGTATTTTTGAGTTTCTTTGATCATTTACCGTGATCGCATTTTGATATTTATTATAAGTTAAACTTTTCAATGTCCCAAAAAATCATCAGAGGTGAATTTTTGCGTGCATTGATTTTTTAGAGAATTCGGTTGGCTTGAGGTGTTAGGTTCATTTAACTCAGATATATGGCAGGAAAAAAAATTGCAGCCCCCAAAAAAAATCGAAAATTTGCCGCCCTATGCTCGGGCCTACCGGGCATAGTGGAAAATCTCATAGTATTTCGATGGGGTTTAAATCAAGTGTAGCAAAATAGTAATTATGAAAGGACATTTTGGATAGTTCTTTTTCATAAGATGGAATCCACCTCCAATGAAAGATCATTTCCTTCTTTCATTTGATATTGTTTGAAGTTTTAATGATATGATGGCTGTCTTCTTGAAACTTGTGTCGTCGAGTGATTAGTAATTTACCTTAGTAATTTACCAACTCTTGCCCCTGGACTGGTTAAGTGTTGTAGAGTGACAACTTTACTTCACTACTGCATTCTCATTAAGTCATATATTCGGAACAACTTTTTTTCTTGTTCATAATAAAAGGGGCTCCACATCATCATTGAACCTTCATCGTCATTTTAGAGATAGTCTGGAGAGTAGAATCTTTGTAGATACTAGGAAGCATACGCACCTACGTACTGAACGACATACCGTTTTGTTCCACCATTTCCCCGCGATTTACTGGTATATTGCACCACGAGATGTTTTAATTCATTCTTTTTAGGATTTTTTACAATGAGATTTCAGATTCATTTCTGATGTGCTTAATTTTCCTTATTTTGTGATTCGGTTCCGATTTTTTACCGGTCTAATTTGATGTTCGATGTTATAAATCAAGATACCTGATGTGGCATTACGAGTTTGCGCTCCATTATCGCTCTCGTATATCGTCCTTAAACGAATATCTTAAACCATTAATTTTTCGACTGATTATTTCACAGGTCTGGCTAATTTTTTCTACGGTCTAGTGATTTTTTTTTTGAAATTCTATGACTTTTTCTGCATCTACCAGGATTTTGTAGGCCTCATTTTTTTCTACTACTACGATTTAGTTTTTTTTGGGACTCCTGTGCTTTTATCATTGTTCTAATGATTCCCTTCTGAACACAGATTTTTTCGGGGCACCCAAGATTTTTCGTTGAATCTTGTGATTTTTCTAAAATAGGCCTCTCCAATTTTTCCAGGCCCTCATGATTTTTTTTTTGATACAATCTTCGGTGTTTTTTTTTTGAGGCTATATTTTTCTGGACCGATCCGATAAGAAAGGTTGAGCTCTTTCGCGAGTTTCATAACTTGCAACATTTAGTGGATTGTGTAACTAAAATCCGCGATATATTAGGCGAAAGCAGTAATCTGTCAGATTTACTTCTAACTCTGCATCTCAAGAAGTATTCAGTTTTCGCTGAAGCTCCTTTGTTTAGTTTCGGCCCGATTCACTACAAACTTTCTGACCAATAACAAAAGCTATGACACTCCACCACCATCACCACCAAAAGCTATGGCACTCTGAAAAGGTCATTTGGACTTTTTTTAATAAATTTATCAGAGAGCTTAACTGGTCTGAATGCTTCTCTCTCTCTTTGTTTCCAGATACGTAAAGTCGACCCTTTGATCGCTAAGTGGATTTCTAATTAATGGCTACTGTATCTTCGCACCAGGGAAGTTTCTAAAGGACTCGCAAAGTCTGCCATTTCTGACTCTGTTTTGACATTTGTGACTCTGACTCTCCACCCACAGTTCTGAAAGGCTGCATTTTTTCTTAAGCTAAACCTCTGCGCAAATTATTTCACTCGTATTATTCAAAAGGACTTTTTCCATCAAAATGGAAACTTGTTCACATTCAGCCCATCCCTAAAAAGGGAGGCGCATGCGGTTTGAAGGTTTTTGGGACACTTGTTAATTTCCAGCTAATGAGCTGTTTAGATTCCCATAAACTAATCAATGATAAATATTAAAGCTGTCGTTGTGGTCACTCCAATGGGAACTCGATAACCTTCCTCACGGAGAAGTGGAATCGTCGAGTCCCCAGTTTTGGTGGCCAGTGCTCTAAATTTTTATGAAGTTTTTGATAGAGCCTGGCACGTTGCAATTTGTATTTGATCTTGGGCACAATTTAATAAAATGGATTGAACATTTGGATGGAACTGAATCGAATGTTTTGATGGAACTGAATCGAATATCAATACCATTAACGACGGGTTTCTTTTACTCATGTATGATAAAGCAAACCGATTTGGGGAGGAAATATGAATAGTAAGTTGAATAAAAAAATGTTCTTTGATCGAAATTCTTGGATCTACACAAAAGAAAATAAGAAATATCGGTCTCAACATGATCCAAAGAGACCCCAAGCAACCCAAAATGAAAAGTTTTTTTTAGCCAAAACTTAAGCGTTCTTAAACTTCACTCTGAGTTACTATCTAAAACTAGACTAATTCAAAAGCTTTGAACTACGTGATTGTGAAAACAATGTCAACATCTGTGAACGCTATTAGTCTCCTGTATTAGGTTTGCTTTCCAGCTTTTGGAAGGGGTACGTTATGCGCAGTTAACCCTCCGAGAACACTGGGGGTCAAATTGACCCCAGAGACCTTTTTGACCGATCGCAGCGCTTAGGCCTGCGGGAAAAGAGGAGTACTATAGGCTCCTAAATATATTTCTGTGGCTTGACTATAAGTTTACACCGTTCGCTTCCACTCCTAAATCGTTAGTCGTCGTTGAGAAGCCTTTGAAGCAGATCAAGGGGTCAAATAGACCCCATCTGTACTCGACGTCAATTTTGAGGTACAAACTCAATTTTTTTTTACTTTATAAATCGACAGATTAATTTAAAAAAAGCCAAAAAATAAGTTTGCAAGTGTTTTAATTTTGTTGTTTTTAGCAATATAGCGTAAAATTTGCGTTCTAGTGTACACAATAGTTTGTTAGCTGAAGGCAATGATAACAATTTTGGCGACATTGATTCCTCCGAAGACGACCACGTCTCGGAGTAATCAGAATCTGATTATTCAGAAGATTATACCTTTTTTGCAACCCTTTAAATAGGACTAATTTTTTTTTATTGTTTTATTATGTTTGGGAAGTATCCATATACATTTTCAGCTAAAAATATTAAAAATTGACAAAGTTTTGATGTTTTTTAAATATGCAAATTTTAATATCTTCACAATCGCCACCGTACATATGCAAAACAAATACCTTTTTTTCAAGGGCCACAATAGGGCTATTTTTTTTATAATTTTGTCATATCTTGAGAGTATCCACTTAAATTTTTAGCCAAAAATATTGAAAATGAAATAAGTTAAAATTTATTTTGTAAAAAAGCTGATTTTCGACAAAACTGTTTTTTCTCGAATTTTTTTTAGGTATGTTCAGGACATTTAAGGCACTTCTAATGTATGAAAACTACTAAAAAAGGTCTTAAACAATATTTACGATTTTTTTCAAATGAAAATCTTCAGTGGCGGCCATTCTATAGACGTTCAAAAGTGGTTGGGTTCAATTTGACCCCAATTGTTCTCGATGATCGAAAAAATAGGTGTGTTCTCGGAGGGTTAGTAAGAACATGCACTCTGATGAAATACACTCTGATGTTCGACAGAACCAGTAATATTTAAATTATATTAAAATCAAGCAGAGTTTTTCCCGATTTCCTTTGGAATTAGATTACTGTAAAGTATAATTTAAAGCACTGGATTTTTTGAGAAATTCATTAAATTCTCAGTTTTGAGTCACGAAATTGTAAATCTACAATCTTGTAAGAAGGAGCAACAAATGAAAATACAAAGAAAGCAATCAATTTTATTATTGAAACAACATACGAAAAATGTCTCTGTTGCCTCCTGCCTGCATTTTCTTACCTGAATTTGGAGATGATTATCAAACATTTATTCCCATATCAAAATTTATGATATGAAATCCTATGCACAAATTTGATTCTGTAAAAATATGCTCATGTTCATATGCATATGGTGTAATACACGCGTAGCCAGGTACTCCTATAAGTTCATTACATATGTATTTCTTTTCTACTATGCTTCCGCGCGCCCACAGTTTCACTTTGATTTGGTTAATGCTCCTGAGCATGAAAATTCAGCGAACCGAACAGTATGAGCATAAATGCTAATTTGCTTGGGCTATTGTTCTTCATCGTTATTTATGACCCACATGCAATCCATGCAAGATCTAAAGCAAATTTTCGGAGAACGAAAATATTTTATCTCAATTTAAGTAATGTATTCAATTTTTGGGTTTTTTTGTTGTATTTTGCAAGGTTAATAGTTTTAGAGTGCTTGAAATATCACTTTCAAATGATGTGTTTATATGGATGTATGTAGCTTAATGCTTATTAATTGTAAATTCGGATAAAATTTTTAATAGCATGCATCCTATGCCAATCTGTATAGCACACATTTGTGATGGATCAGTAAAAAGCAAAAGCGGAACTGAAGGAAATGACGTCAATTTAAAGTCTAACACATTTGAGGCAAAAAACCGAAGTGCTTTTTAATTCGATTTTAGCAGCATCATACTTTGTTTCAGAATACTATTACAATTTAATTTCAAACACAGTTATATTGATGCTCCACCTAAACTGTAAATCATTCGTGATTTAAATTCACTTTGATTTTTAAAATTCGATTATATATTTTGCAATTCTAAAATTAAACTAACCTTGCTTTTCGTCGATATTTCATAGTTTTCTTTCACGCTTGATTTAAAAGCGTACAGGATAACCGCAGCAATCGAACAACCTTTGATTGTGATGCTGAGACTGTAAGTTTAATTTGCAATCCTGGGTAATGAATAGGAACTACAAGGAACGATGCGCGCAGGATACTGTATTAGTATGATGATATCTTTTACTTCATTGCATTGCTGCTGTGTTAACGGAAATTGTGATCATTTTAAATTCGACTTCCGCATCAAAAAGCTTTTGAATTTCCATAGTGTTTGAAGGGTTTTCATCAATGTAACTTGCCACTGTAAAGCTACTATTAGTATAGAACTACCATTAGTATACTATTTCCCAAAAAAAAGTTAAAAAGATATCGTATGCTTTCATTAGATAACATTTTTCGATTTTTGAACGTTTCATTTCTGAAAACTTGAGAAAACGAGAGAAGTAAACAAAAGACTTTCATGTGCACGTAGTAAATCCCCCAATATTTTTGTAATAGCTTTTGATTGAGTTTTGTTACTTTTAAGTGTGTTGGGTTCTCGCAAAAGATGTACGTCCTCCAAAATTCATGCATTAATTCTTATCCCTGTGCACGAGTTCCGAAAAAAAATCTATATCCGTTAAAAGAGATGTGAGGATGTAAACTAGGTCGCCTCCTCATGGTGCAGGTTGCGCTAAATGATCTCAAAACAGAGAGATGCAAGGAAGTGAAGCAAACGTATACATATACGAAATTTAATAAAGCAATCTCAATACAAAGATATAAATCTATAAATAGAACAAGATTTTACTTTTGATTGATAAGCCTTAAGAGCTTTCGGGTCTTGCTTGTCAAAATTGGGTACATATGGCCGACTATTTCAATACATATGGTGGACACTTTCTGTTTGCGGATACCAAGACTGTCAAATTTGCCCAGAGTCCCATAGTCAAATAGTCCCATAGTTTTCTTTCACTATGGCTAACACTCGAAATGAAGCAAATTGCTTCAATCCTTACTGTTGTTTTCATTTCCTTATATCTCTATTCTGAATCTTCAAAAAAGAGCATTATCGGTTACAGGGTCGAATAAATTCCCCCGCAATTTTATTGAAGTCGTAGGCCTAAGGGCTCCGGATCGAAGGAGCGCGCCAAAGTTAACTCAAAGCAAGCGACTTAAACCGCGGAGGAGTCATGAAGTAAGAGGTCCGTCAAATGTTCGAGGATAGCATCTGAGGAAAAATGACATGTGAAATCTATTTGCGCTGATGGGGCAAATGCTGGAGCTATTTCTGAGTTGGATGACTGTCTTTTACTCTTGACTCCGGAAACAGAGGAGGAAGCTGAGAACACTAATGCGTCCGAGGAGGACTTTGCTTTGATTATAATTAATAATGGTGAGGGTATTTTAAGTTAACCTTCATCGTCCCAAAGCTGCTTGTCTAAGACAGGAGCTTATATGAATCCAAGAACTATCAATTGTCAACGAACGGGTTTACCGCCTACGCACAAAAGAATACAAATCACAAGTTTGCATTCTTGTTAAGAATAGCATTAATACCCTCGTTCTTCACAGTTTCTGTAGCAAGGATAACATGGCTATTACAGCGTAAATCAGATTATACTAGTTTGTTTCTTTCGATCATGGAAATAGTCCTCTTTGGGACGTCCTCTAGCATGTAGTGGTTCCAACTACGACGGTTGGTGTGCCTATTATTTTGGAAGAGAATCTAGCTCTAATTAGAAATTGTGACACAGGTCCGACAAACATGGGCGAGATGACCACTTTTTAGTTTCCTGCTAGCCCAGGATAAAATACTCACTTCAAGTCGCAGGGAGGTTTAAGGTGTTATCCTAGTAAGTGAACGACACTCACATCTCATCCACGACTGCAAGGTTTCGCAAGAACATTCGTTCTCCTGCCACAAGGCCGTACCTAAACTGAGCAGGAAGCCCATATTAACAGAAAAAGGCTGGACTAGAAGCTGTCCCGAACACTGGCTCACCCCTTATTGGATATTGCTACTATGAAGTAGATCAGGCGGTTGACATCTTTATTTAGTGTTTAACCTACCTAAGAGGGGATCTCAAGCCTCCATGGGAGAATGTGGAAATCACCACCCTGCGAAGAGAGTGCAGGAAGGTCTTTAACAACTTAAAGGTTTAAAGAGTGGTAGTCGTGAAAAATGAATCTTAAGGCTTTTAAGTATGCCGTACGCAAGGCAAAGAGGTCCTTTGGTGAAAACGTGCAAAATCTAAGTGAAGCGAAAATCCTTCAGAAGACTTTAGGGGGGTCGGATGCCTCAAAAATTTATTTTCTTTACATCCCAGATCCCTCCTAGCCATCGAACTGGCCCTGTGTTAAGGGGGGTTTGCAGCCTCGCATTGTGACATGGCTTTTTACCGCAGTGATTGAGTTGATTATAATGTATGAATGAGGTGGAGTGCTAAGGTTGGCCACACTATTGGTGGCAGAAACATTCCGCACCACCCCAAATAAGACACTTTTCGTGCCACTTCATTTGTTACCAAAGTAAAGTAATCCTACGACAATCATTTCAGGGTCTAGGTGGTAAAACTGAAGCTACATTCACAAAGTTACAATCAATGTTAATATGAGTGTGGAGTAATTAGTACCAATTCAGAGCTAAGGTACCTCAACTCAAAGCTCGGTGCGCGGTTTATCGTCCGAATCTGGGTTCGAACCAGGGACCCCAGAAACCAGGAGCCAGCGCTCTACCCACTAGACTACACGAGCTTGCTAAACGATCTTTTAATCTAACAGCAAGCTAATTTTGTTGCTATAAGACTGCATTGCATTTCTGCGTGGCCAACAATGGAGTCGAGTAATGCTAGAATCTTATCTGAGCGGATCTCCATTTTTTTGGAGTTTGCAACTCACATTTCTGGCAAAGCCGATTGGATTTAGGGTTCATCTATGTGTGCACCGACAGCTCAAAACTAAACAATAAAGACGGTAGTGGTGTACACTCGGAAAAGCTATATGTCATCGGTAAAATCAGCAATCAAGAAAAATCATCCTGTTCGATTGGTCCTTATGGACGCATGTCTTACCTGGCAGCTGGTTAAGTTAACCCAAAGTAGCTGTCGTTCTTGTGTACTTATGTGGGTTTTTCCAGCAGGCCTCTGACGGCTTGCAGCCACCTCAATCTACCTTAACCTACAAGAGATGTGTCCCAAAAGTCCTGAAGCTTCGAATAGACAAAGCTTAAAGTGCACAAACAAACAATTAGGTAAGAGGCCTAAGTAAGATATTACTGGACGAATGAGAGCAGTAAGAGTTTCACTTCATTAACGAGTTTTATTATATTTTAGTTCCAAGCCACTGGCTCTTGACTCATATTGTTATTGAAGAGATCTGGACTAAATGGTTTTGGGATTTTATATTTGCAACGTCCAATTGAAAACTTAAATGGAAAGAAATTTTTTCAGCTTTGGAAGATACATTTCATCATTTTGTCTAACTTTATCTTTTTTCATGATGTACGGTTTGAAATCGATAGACATTTAAACAGGTTGCCAATCGTTTGGTATTATTAGGAAGAGGAGGACTTATTGTACCTGTGTTTTAAAAGTAAACTTAAAAACCGTCATCATGCCTATACCTACCCAGTGTGCCGAATTCGGCATTTCGTTGAGAATTCTTTCAGAAAGTTGAAGCGAATTCAGAAAAAGGTTTCGGATTCTCAAACTCATTCGTTACGAATTCTTTAAGACCGGTATATGGAAAACCTTACAAAAACGCCGAAAGTGCTCAAACTTTCCCCTCTTTAGCTCCTGAAAAGCTTTCGTAGAATGGTTCATTTTTTTTCAAGATTCATTGCGAATTCTTTCGGAATTCCTTGTGAATTTTTTGCTAATTCTTTACGAATTCCTTCCGAATTCATTTCGAATTCTTTACGAATTCTTTGTGAATTTTTTGAAGATTTTTGTGCAGGTTTCAAATAGTTTTTTGAGAATGCTTCCAATACTTTTTTGATACATTTTAATAACATTTATTGAATAAAATACTTATAATTTTGAATTCCAATAGAATTTTTTTTTATTTGTTATTTTATTTCATTTTATAAATTTTAAATAACAATTTTTTTCGCCCGTTTGCTAAGCTTGTCTTTGCTGCTATAAAAAAAACCTTTTTTAAAAAAACCTTCGATCTCGTCCCGTCTTCTTGAAGGAAATTTTCGCACAGCAGTTTCTGCATACAAAAAGGAGAAGTTACAAGAGAATAACAAATTTGAATAGCATTACGAACCTTTAAAATAGACACTGTTAACACCTCAAACAACACAGCTTCAAAAAACTTTGTAGGCACTTGCACTTATGCATGAAAAACAGTTGTACGACTAAAGTACTGTTTTAATACTTACTTTACTAGATGAAACATTAACGGCATTAGGTTCGGAATTTGTTGCTAATTCCAATGTATTTCGTAACAAGCTCTTAACAATTTCCCTATCACAGATTCGTTCGCACTTTGTTAGGAATTTGTTCGAACTCAGTGAAATTTTCGCAACGAATTCCGATTGATTTTAAATTTGTTTCTTCCAAACTTCAGAAGAGATTCTTAAAAAATATTCAAATGTTTCTCATAAAATAATGAACAGTAATACCCCAGTCAAAAGTTGTATTCATTTCAAGAGCTTTTTATATTTCTATCTCTTTCGCTCACTTTCGGAATAGGCGTAACCAATTCCGAATTCCGAATTTGGGACGCTGGGTAGATTCGAACCAGGGACTGCACACACGGGCAGCGAGAGCTTTATTTATACCAATTGCACAAGCTGTGCAAACTCGATACACATACATCAATTTCTTGACGAGTTGAGCGCAAAATCTGCTTGTGATTTTTTTCTGTTTAAAGTGAAAATTTATGAATAGACAAACGATTATTGCTATTAATCACTGTGTGGAAACTGGCTTTGGGAGTTCAAAATCCACTGAGGATTTCTGATCAAAGTTTAGACGGTTGGAGAATTTTTTGTCAGCCGCTTGATTTGACACACTATAAGCACTTGAGAGTTGTTTTCCAAAAAAATATATTTTTCCGTATATATAGGGATTTGGGAAATCCGGGAGCTTTTAATAGATGAGTGTTTTCTATCCACTTTGTGCACGACAAGTGAATTTCGTGGCATCAGTCTCATTAATGAACATGCTCCTACGGAGGAGTCTTTACAAACATGCACGAATATACCAATGATTATGGAATGCATTTCATCCGGTTAGAGGTGGCTTCAGAAATGGTCGACTTGAGTATCCAGTTGAAATAAAGAATGTTTTCTAAAAACTAACTTGGATATCTTTTAGGGAGTCTTCTTTCCATTCACGGTCTCTTTTAGCACTCCGAATAAACACCAACATGCTAAAAACCATAACGTATGTCAAATTTCATGACATATTTTATTAATTTGGGTGTTTCTTCTTGGACAATCAAAAAAAACCTGCACCAAAAATCAGTACCGCACATTATTTATGGGAGTCATAATTGAAGAAAAATAATTTCACCAAATTTCCCTTCACACCATACATTCTACTTTCGCAATCCCTTTTACTTTGTAACCATTACTTTCCGCTGTCGTATTCTCTGTAGGTAGTTTTCAAATCTAAAATTAGAGGTTCATTCATTTAAACGGCAATTTGTACCTACGTAGCATTAAAACTTTTCTTTGTCCCACTTACATTGCCCTGGAGCCAAAGCTGAGCTGCTGTAACGCAATGAATTCGAAAAATTGTTATGAATGGAAGAAAGAAAAAAAAGAAGAGAATGAATGTAGGGAGCGACTACAATAAGTATAGCGACCAAGTCAAAAAGCAAATGTGTATAATTCCGTATAGTTTTCCCCATTTCATTAAAATTTTTTAACAGCATGCTTGTTTGTAGACACCAAGTCCACGTCGAGGTCCAACGACACACAAATTCAAAAGAAATGCCACGATCGGAGACTGGTTGAACCCACAAGAAATCTCATTTCAATAGAACACAGTACGAGAAAATAGACTGCCTTGCAGCCAAGCGTCATCGTCGTTTAGATTCGTGAAAGAAAAAAATATTTTTAGACGTTATGGTTGAGACGTTTGACGGTGGTCATAAAAAATGGACTCACTAAAAGAAATATCGAAAAATGTCTTAGAGAAATAAATAAAACTATGAGAACACTTTAAACACGTAATTAGAAGTTGTTGACTTTTTACGAGGCTTCTATTCTCGAATCACTTCGAAGCAACCGTAATATCATAAATATACATAAAACTTCACCTATAAAGGCAGATCGGAGCTGGATGAATAGTGTGACTTGCAGTATTGTGGAGACGGTCATAGACCGTATGGGCGCTTGGATCTAGGGCTGCCGTTGATATCGCGTGTTGAGTGTTGGAAGGTAATATTTGTTTTGGTCGCTTCACGATGACAAATTGCTTTTATATATATTCGTTACTTATATTCATTGCTGAGAAGGAATAGTTATAATGAATTTACAGTCCTTGAATGAAAAGAATTTAAATAAAACTGTGGGCCCCATAAAATATTTACATTGATCTGGATTAAATAGAACGCAAAAATAAGAAGTAACTATGTACATGTTGACTTGAATAATGATTCTGTGGCTACAGTACTGGCTGCGAAAATTTTCCAATAAAAAAACAAGGCGTCATAATTTCCCAATTTGCTTAATTCAATCAATTTTCATCCGAGATGGCATCACCAATTTTCTAAACTTTCCGAACACCATCCTGTATTCAAAGTGCTTCGTCAAAAACACATTTCAGCATAAAATTGATGTAATCAAAATGATTTGGTCGAATTCTCGTCCTTACTTTTGATCTTTCTTCACTACACCGCACCACAGGAAAAAAATCGATGAAATACTTTAGATAACTGAACACCGCGCCACTACAATACGATTGGTCAAGAGCTATACTTGAGTAAAATAGATCAAGGTTAAATTAAGAAGATACACCATTAAATGTGTAGATGTGCGCTTTCCAGACCGATTCTCACATAGGATAATTGAGTAAAAAAAAATCAATTTACTTGGATGCTGAAAATGGAATTAAGGAAATGACGTACAAATGCTGAACATGACCGAAACAGTTGATTGTAATTTTACTCTACACGAAATTTAATGTACGCATTGGAATATTATCGCCATTAGCTTGATGATCATTAGAAATGCTCAAGCCTTATGACAGCCGGCCTTGTAGTTCTCGCCGCCGCGGCTATAGCTCAAGCACGTCTAAACATTTTTTTCGGTTCGCAGTGATAAATTATAAGGCTGATGTTTTTTTTTAGGAAAAATACTTTGGTAAAAGTGGGTTCTTCGTCGGCAGATAGAAAGCCGTGTCAGAAAGAAACGGCGCAAACGGATGGCGGAACACTCGTCCAATTTCCTAATTTCATATGTAGTCAAGCATTGTCAGATGTATGTGGCTAAAATAAATCGCAATGTGGCCAGTTAAATTAACTGTAGACATTTGTTTGACCACCACGAGTATGTATTGTATCTGAACCGGAAATCTGCAAATAAAATTTCCCTGGCCGCTCCCAAAATCATTCTGAAACAGACAGATTTCAATCTTGGCGATTCGTATCTTAGTTCAATGCGAAAGTAAATATCTAAAGTGCGTATGAAGTGATATGAACGTGTCCGTGCATACCATGTCTGTTTACATTCGATTCTGTATTTATTGTTCATGAACGTATGAAATTTCGCCTGGCCAACCAATTAATCACCCACTTTAATTACAACAAGATTGAGAACAGAATTATTTTGCGGTTCGAAGTACCCAGGCACTTAGTTCAAGTTTACGACGAGTGAAGTAATGACGCTGAGTTGAATTGCTATTTTAAGCATAATACGAATTAAAACGCGTATCAATGTACTTGGAATTAAATGGAATGAACGAATTGTATTAAATGCACAAACTCATGAAAAAATTCGTTTCATGCGTGCTCAATTTGCATGGAAATACAAATTCGCCTAACCATCCCAGCGAATTTCCATGTAAATTGAGCATGCAATATGAATGTAGGCATTTCGGGGAAAAACCAGCGCTGCGAGTCGAGGAATTCCCCGAAATATCGACGGGCCTGAGAATGTTGCATTTAACATTCTCAGAACTCGCTCGGTAGCATGGGAATGTCGAATTCACATATTCGCAGAATTGAATGATGTGATTTTTAAAGCGATTTTTGACGATCAGAGAGGAGTCGTGTTTCGGAGCTGAGTGTGAGTGGTTGATAAACGCGCGCTGGTGTACAATTGGTGGAAGGATTTTGTCTGATATCTCTGAAGTGATTTGAGTGTGGTTACTTATGAAGTGGTATCTGGATGTTGTTAGTGAATGAAGATAATCGACGAATTGCTTGTGGAATAGTTTTCAAAGGCATCTTGCGATTTAGTGAATATTAAACTTGTCAATACACAGATATTGTGTTTTCTTGCCCTTCTATTTTGAATAAAAGACTTACTCCTTGCTCTTGTGGATTACTGTTTGGTAGTACAAAGGGAGATCTTCTTTATCTACGCAAGTGATAACGTGTAAAACTGCAAACTTCTTCGATGGGAAGATCGCACACGCGATTGTAACTGGATATTCAGAGAAGAAATACTGAGTGAATTGTGTGTAAACAGATGCGATTCGAATCCAGCACACACCTGTGTGTCGTCATCCTCACCGTCACCCACCTCAGACCCTTTTATTCGCCGCTCGAAAGTGATTTCATTTTTTTTCATGGAAATCGCTAGTTGGTTTCCCTTCTATTACTATAAGTGGATGCTAATTAAAGTGAAAACCGCTTAATGCACTAATGAAACTACTTAAAGGCATTCGAAACTGCAGTGAACGTCGAGCGTGTTAAAGAAAATTGTCAAATTGTTGCTTTTAAAATAATTTATGTATAAATACTATGTTTCGTCATAAACTTCGAACCGAATGAATTTCATTAGCTAAAGTTTGGTGCATACTACCAATTGGTCTGATTGTTGCTGTTTCAATAGAAACACTATGGCCGTCATCATTAAAAGTGATTACCTGTTCACCGAAAGGCATCGAATATGCTCAGTGTTCATCAATGGGTGGAACTTGCTGTCCGAATATTTGCAATGCTAAATCATGCGTTCTACCGAGTCAGTTTGGGGGTAGCAACAATAAATACGATTCCAGTTCTAATGAAAGTTTACACACTGCTATTCAAAAGCACGAATGCCGTCAGTGGATAAGTCTTTGGGGTCGAAAAAAAAAACGTAAGCATATGGAATATTTCACATACAATATCTAAAACAATATCTTCAAACATGTTAGAAGAAAACTAACGATGATAATTATCAATATTCAAAAAACAAAACCTTATATACGAAGAAAGCTTAATATTGAGCACATAATAACAGAAATAAGCAAAGAAAAATAAGATGAAATCATTTTTAGGTGGTTCTTTGCTTTAATTTATTTCTTATTTGGAACTATTTATATTTTTCGACAAGTTATTATTAAAGTATAATTGGAAAAACAATAAATAAAAATTATTATTAAAGTACAAGTGGAAAAACAAACAAAAAAAAAAAAAAAAAAAATAATAAATAAACATTATTTGTAACATAACTGCAAATGAAGAACAAGTAATAGAGAAATGCATGTGGAAGGATTTAGAGCAGACAGTTAGTGATCATGTTTCATATATAGTCTATTTTTCAAAATGCAGTTTCTATTTTTAATATAGTTATTTCTTGAGATATATCTGCGAGTTATGTTGATCCAGAAAAATAATTTTAAACGCAGTTTGCAAATCGAAAAAGAAAAAAAAATAATTCTTGATAAAAGTAATAAGAAAACAAAAAAATGGTTTGGATAATTACTTTGCTGTTATAGTTCGTTAATAAATCCTTACCAAGGATTTAATAATTGTTAAGAAGATCTACAAATCAAAGTTTCCTCCCTACGGTACATTTTTGGATGTATCTGCGAAAGAATGAAACAATTTTTATAAAAGATATCTAAAGTGTTTAATGGGACAATACTCTTAATATTACTTTCGAAAACCTGAACTTGATTTAATTAACTAACTGAATTTAATAAAAATTTTGTAAAAGGCCTTAGGTTACACCACAAAAAAAAAAAGAAAACATGTAATGGAATTTAATTAATGTTCTTTTAACACCACACATGAATTCAGTGAAATCAGGAGGAATGTTTGATTGTGTTAAAAATAATTAAAAGTTTAACAATAAAACAAAAATGTCTGAGTAATTGAACCAATTGTTTTTCCTTTCTGAAGATGGGGTGAGGATTTCTTTCTTTTTCCTTTTCTAACTCTTCTTTCTTTCTTTCTTTTGTCAGGGTGGTTGGTAGGGGCTATGGGCGGAACTGTCGGAAGTCTGACCTATATAATTTTTTTTTGTAGAGATCAGACTTCTGGCACCGCTATAAGGTAGCACAGGGTTTTTTTTTCGGGTCGATGAATTTCGTCAGCCGTGCGCGTTTTTTATTCGATAAAGTGTAAAGTAAATAATTTCGTGTCGGTATCCGCGTATACCTTATTTTTGGAGTGTTTGTAATTTCGCGGTTTTTTTGTTGTATTGCGTACGTATCTCTGTCGTCCCCGAATTCAGCCACCAATTCGCGATCCCTCGCGCGTACTTCGATTCGTCTTCGCGTCGAGTTGCTTCGTAGGAAGCATTGACTCAAATTGGTGGCCTTATTTTTTTTTGTTTTGTGCTGGTGATCTTTGGATCCCAGTCACAAACAAAAACATACCCGTGGTCAGGGTTAGCCTTCACGGCTCATAAAGTGGATCTTGAAGAAGATCACTTTCAATGTCGCGTTTGTTTCTTGTCAGGCACATGAATAAACATGTGATGATGGTTAGGACGCATGACAGGAAAAGAACCCCCCCACATCTCCCGAATCGCTAGATGGCAACCAGCATGTGCCGCCGTCCTGTCATGTGAGAGTTGTAGCTGCCCGGCGTAGCTCAGTCCTGCACGGACTAATGACTCGATATCCTTTGATGGTCATTGTAGACCTTCACCTCCAACTTTTCTCAGGCACTTTGTGTCTGGGAAAAATATTTCATTAACCATTTCATTACAAATGGCGCCCAACGTGGGGCCCGAAACTTGCTCGTTAGAGTCCATAAAGTTCGCTCAAAGATGTTTTGAGTTTAGAACTACAGACTTCGGTCTACTTATCCTTAAAGGAGTCCCACATTTAAGCAGTGAGATCGATTTATGTTCAATAGAACATAACTAAGTGCTTTACGTACTTAACATTTTCCAATCGACCTTCACTCCTGCAGACTTAACTTCGGTGGTATCACTCCGCCAGCAATTTCTATTACCTGTCTGCAGCCCCTATAAAAACTGCCATCCGTAGTATATTTCCATTAAAAATTCAATATAAGGCACTCGTTCTCGTGTTTTATTCTAGGCTTCACGCTTGAAGGCAGTCTGTCTTCGGAGATCTGTGATATCTGCTATGTTGGCAACCAGCCACTTAGTAAGTCCAGTCTTCGGAAACAGATGTCGTCTTCCTTTCTGTTGAACGAGTGATCCTTTTTTTTTCATTTTTACCGTGAGGACAGAGATTCCGTGCTGCGATTTTGATCAGCAAGGGGCAAACCAACTGTGAAATCTGCGATTTCGGCATCCAGCCAAATAGTATGTCCAGTGGTATTGGTCCTTGTTGCTCAGAATCCTGGTATCGGATATCTCTGCCTTCTTTGTCTTTAAAGTCTTTTGTCGTGGAGAAAAATATTATAAAATTATATCGGTTCGGGTACTGACGAGGTTCATCACCTGAAAGAATTATCTTGTGCAATTCCTTTTTATTGGAAACCTTAGTTTGTTATTGCAGTTTCACACATAGTGTCTTTGATCTGTCTATTTTTCATCTCTATAACGTAACGTAGTTTATCTTCTAGTTTCCAATAATTCGCAAAACTCTTTAACATTTCAGTCTTTATCTAATGTCTAATTGTCTTAAAAATATCTTCATCTAAATTCTCTCAATTATCTTTTCCTTTCTAGAAAGAGATCTTCACCGCACTTTGGAAAGGAAGAACAAACCAACACTAAACCACACACTAATTAAAATATATCTTGCACAATAGATATATTTTTCGTATACATATATATCTTTTCATATATATACATACTTATCTTATGAGTAATTATTTCTAAACTAATAATTGTCTCTGCACTAATTAATTATTTCTAAACTGAAAATTGTCCCTAAAATAATTAATTATCTCTAACTTAATAATTATCTAGTATCTAAATGGCAATGGCAAGGACGCCGCCACCTCTTATGAGGGAAACAGATGATGGCAGTAGTGAGAGCTGTCCCATCTGTCAACAGGTTTTCACAACGGAAGAAAACTTGTTGATCACTAAATGTGACCATAAATATCACGAGAAGTGTCTGGAAAGATGCTTTCTACAATCTCGTGCATGCCCATTATGCAGGAGGGAATTAAAACCGGAGGACTTGCGGGCATTACCAGTTAAAACCGATTTGGGACGGCAACCTAAGCAAGGTGCTGTTCCAAAGGGCCACCGACCCATAACTCGGTCACGTACCAACGAGCCGTTGGGCGGGGACTTGAGAAATTCGGTACAACGAAGCTGGAACTGTGAAGAACGAGGAGGGGATGCTGCAGGCGCTCTTCCTGAGCTATCTCAGAGTCTCACAGATTCCAGAAGAGCAACTCCGGATCCTGAGATAGGAGACATCAAGAAGCAGATGGGTCAACTGATGCAATCAGTAAACAGCATTCAGCATCAATTGACTACATTATCTATATCTAGCCCTAATGCTTCGTCTCGGGATTCTGGAGCTGGTCCCCGCCCAATCGGCTCGTTGAGACGCCCCGGGAGGGACATATCTACTCCGGAGTTGACTGGGAGAGACCACCAGTCAAATTACCGGAACACTCGGTCTTCAGCACAACCGGCTGCCAACAGGCCTGTCCATGGGTTTGAGGAGCCCATGGCAGAAACAATACCTCGACGATCCTCAGACCACTTGTCTGGAAATAGACAGAGACAAGTGAGGAGAAACTATGATGAGAATATGTTACCTAGGCGGAATGGTCAACCACCTAGAGATAGTAGGATATCTTCGGACAGGGTCACCACTATAATGGCCGGATGGAACTTGAGGTTTAGTGGAGAATCTGGAAGCATACCTGTAGAGAAATTTCTATACAGAGTAACTGCTCTAACCCACCAGAAGCTTCAAGGAGACTTCTATGCCCTGTGCCGACATATTGATGGATTGCTGATCGGAGAGGCGGAGGAGTGGTATTGGCAATACCATCAGGAGGTAGGAAGAATCGAATGGAATGTCTTTTGTGAGGCTATAAGACGAGAATTTCGAGATTTTGCGTCAAACCGTGAAATTACCAATCGAATCCGTCGGCGCCGCCAGAAGGCTGGTGAGTCCTTTGACGATTTCTATAGGGACTTACGTCGAATGTCCAGTGCTCTACCGTTCCCACTGACGGATCACGAGCTGCTGGATATTGTTCAGGGAAATATGTTGCCCGAACTGCAGTGGCAGTTAGTAGATCGGCACTTTTCCAACACACAACAGCTACGTGAACAGGTCAAAAGACGGGAAAGGTTGGCTCAGGCTCTTGGACAGCCTGAAAGAGTTTTTGGGACTCGCCGTCATCTGGCGGCACTGTCGGATCCGTATGCGTCGGGAGAGGAAGGAGATCTGGGGCAGGAAGTTGCGGAGGTTGCTCGAATTTCCATCTGTTGGAACTGCCGCAAGCCAGGACATCTCTATATGGATTGTTTGGAGGAACGACGGATATTTTGTTATGGCTGTGGAGCAGAGAATATTTACAAACCTCACTGTGAATCGTGTCAGCAAAAAAACCGTCAGACCGGAGGAGCTCACCACCACCAGAAGCCCTCCGCAAACAATCACGGGCCTCGGCAGATTCCCAGACCTTAGATCATTCTTCTTCGGAAGATCAGAATCTGTTCTCGTCTGCTTCTGATTCTGGTGTTGCCAGTACCACTCTTGCGTTTACCCCTATCTTCACTAACAAAACTCTATCTTCTTCGGGTTCATCTGTTGCTCAATCTGACGTCGTTTTGGAGGGATCGGAGCGAGTGTTCGGTACCAGCCCGACCCCACAATATCTTAAACCTTATCATATCCGACTAAGGGAATATGAGCAGGCACGCCGTCGCATTTTTGAATGTGAGGAGTTTTCCAAAGTACGAAGAACTAAAAGATCAACTCTTCGACTACGTAACTTTTGGTTACGTATTAAAAAACTTAGGCGACAGTACTGTTCATCTACCGTAGTGGATCAACCCACAGGTGATTTGCGACCATATGCAAATGTCACTCTTTTCGGAAACGAGAAGGTTAGCGGATTGATTGACACGGGAGCGAGTGTCAGCTGTCTGGCGTCTGACTTAGCGAGGAAATTACTAAAAGACAATAGATACCGTCTCGAGAAATTACATGTAAGTCTCAGTACTGCTGATGGCACCAGACATGCTGCTGTTGGTAGGATTGCTGGCTCCATACAATTTCGAGGACGTATCAAAACTATGTCATTTCTGGTGATTCCTTCGCTGAGTCAGAACCTTTATTTGGGAATAGACTTTGTACGTCTTTTTACTTTGGCTACGGATCTGTTTGATCAAAACACTTCAGTGGAGAATTTATCTCTATCTGCTATCTCTTCTGCAAATCGTCATTATCTTTTACCAGAACAACAGGAGGAACTGGAGTCGGTCATTGCAAGGTTTCCGTCGTTTGCAAAGGAAGGATTGGGGCGCACTACACTCACTTCACACGTGATTGATGTGGGCGTTAATAAACCCATTAAGCAACGACATTTTTCAATTTCACCAGCAGTTGAAAAACAGCTATACGCGGAAATTGACCGAATGCTGAGTCTGGGAGTTATTAAGGAATCACAGAGCAGTTGGTCCTCTCCAGTAACTCTTGTTGTCAAACCTGGAAAAGTTAGAATGTGTCTGGATGCACGAAAGGTTAACCAGGTAACGGTGAAGGATGCTTATCCTCTTCCCCTGATCGACGGTATCTTAAGTCGGCTGCCACAAGCAAAGTATATAAGCAGCCTTGACTTAAAAGACGCTTTCTGGCAAATACCGCTTGATCAGGAATCGCAGGATAAGACAGCCTTCACTGTTCCTGGCAGACCACTCTATCAGTTCGTTACCATGCCTTTTGGGTTATGTAATGCCCCACAAACCATGCAGCGACTGATGGACCGAGCCATTCCAGCACATCTTAAAAATCAAGTCTTCATCTATTTAGATGACTTGCTCTTAATCACTGAAACTTTTAACGATCATATACTACTGCTTAAAGAAGTTGCACAGCATTTGCGTTCTGCAGGATTGACGATAAATGTAGAAAAAAGCAAGTTTGTGATGAAGGAAGTCAAATATCTCGGCCATATAATCGGTCACGGGACAGTTCAAACGGATCCTGAAAAGATTCAAGCCATAAAAGAGTTCCCTATTCCGCGGACAGTCAGACAGTTGCGTCGTTTCCTGGGGGTTTGTGGTTGGTATCGGAGATTCGTTCCCGATTTTTCGACTGTGTCTACGCCATTAACTAATATGTTGTCGAGTAAACGAAAATTTGAATGGAGTAAAGAAAGCCTAGCCGCTTTTGAGGAGCTGAAAAGATGCCTTAGTTCTTCGCCTGTATTGCACAGCCCCGACTTTAGTAAAGCATTTGCCATTCACTGTGATGCTAGTCAATACGGTGTTGGTGCGGTATTAATGCAGAAACTGGAGGACGGAGCTGAAGCCCCTATAGCATACATGTCGCAGAAGCTAAATTCGGCCCAACGAAACTATACGGTGACCGAACAGGAATGTTTAGCGGCGGTATTAGCTATAAAAAAATTTAGGGCTTACATTGAAGGGCAAGAATTTGAGGTGGTAACCGATCATGCATCTCTGCAGTGGCTAATGAGTCTTAAGGATTTGCATGGAAGACTCGCTCGATGGGCTTTGAAGTTGCAAGGCTTCAAATTCACTATTAGTCATCGAAAAGGTAGCCAGAATGTGGTTCCAGATGCGCTTTCCCGTGTTCACACACCGGAAGATTGCGAAGCTATTCAGGAACTATCAGAAATGATTGAAATCGACTTAGATTCGCCTCATTTTAAATCAGAGGCCTACTTAGATTTGATTGAGAAAGTATCAGCGAATGCAACAACGCTTCCTGATCTTAGGGTAACTGATGGATATATATACAGACGTTGTCAATATGCCACAGGTGATTTAATACAGGAACGTGACAGCTGGAAGTTGTGGATTCCCAAAGAGCTTACATCTCAGCTGATCATTCGGGCCCATGATCATCCCACAAGCTCGCATGGTGGAATAGGCAAAACCTTAAAGCGTTTGCAGACATATTTCTTCTGGCCAAAAATGGCTTTACAAGTAAAAGAATATGTGCTGGCATGCGACTTGTGTAGGATGAACAAGGCTCCGAATCAGCTGTTGCGACCGCCTATGGGCCAATCAGTTGTTAGCGATCGCGTTTTTCAGCGTCTGTATATAGATCTATTGGGCCCTTATCCCCGATCTAAGGATGGTAATACCGGCATATTAGTCGTATTAGATCATTTGTCTAAATTCACGTTTGTGGAGCCTTTGAGAAAAAGCACCGCTTCTAAGGTGTGTGAATACGTGGAGAAGCGTATCTTTCATGTTTTCGGTGTGCCTGAAGTTATCATGACTGATAATGGTGTACAATTCCGCTCACATTTGTTCAATTCTTTACTCGATAACTATGGCATACAACATCAATACACAGCAGTATATTCTCCTCAAGCAAACGCGTCAGAGAGAGTCAACAGATCCTTGGTAGCAGCCATTCGAACCTATGTTGCGCCCACTCAGTTGGATTGGGATAGAAGATTGTCCGAAATTAATTCTGCTTTATGCACTTCTCATCATACCTCAACCGGATTTAGCCCTTACTTTATGGTATTCGGGCAAAACATGCCTAAACATGGTAGTTCGTATAAACTACTCCGACAATTAGGGTTGTTACAGGAACCCACTGCTGAGCTGCTACCCCATCAACGCCAGGAGTTGATTAGGGAGCAAGCTCAGAAACAAATAGATTTGGCATATCAGACTCAGGCCAAATATTACAACTTGCGCACTCGAGACTCTCAGTTTCAAGCTGGCGACACAGTTTTTGTTCGGAACTTCGCTCAGAGCAAAGCCACGGAGCATTATAACAGCAAACTTGACAACAAGTTTAAAAAGGCAAAAGTTGTAGCTCGACTGGGTACGTCCAGGTACCTATTGCAGCACCCAGATGGCAAGGCCATGGGTGTTTTTCATGGTAAGGACATTCGGCATTAATGCTGTCTTTGAATTTTTTCTGTTCCTAATAGCTCCTTTGATGAGGATTGACACACAATACAAAGCTCAGGCACCTATAATTGAAACACTCTTTTCAAATATTGCGTGACTGAGTTTTTTTCATTACCTTGCTTCGCTTTCAAGTGAGTTTTTCTATCCGGAATCTTCCCATAAACCACTTTGATTCTAAAAAATTGACAATTGGTATCTTCGGCTCTTTCCACGCATTGGAATTTGCGGAAAGATCGGGTTTGTATTAAATGCACAAACTCATGAAAAAATTCGTTTCATGCGTGCTCAATTTGCATGGAAATACAAATTCGCCTAACCATCCCAGCGAATTTCCATGTAAATTGAGCATGCAATATGAATGTAGGCATTTCGGGGAAAAACCAGCGCTGCGAGTCGAGGAATTCCCCGAAATATCGACGGGCCTGAGAATGTTGCATTTAACATTCTCAGAACTCGCTCGGTAGCATGGGAATGTCGAATTCACATATTCGCAGAATTGAATGATGTGATTTTTAAAGCGATTTTTGACGATCAGAGAGGAGTCGTGTTTCGGAGCTGAGTGTGAGTGGTTGATAAACGCGCGCTGGTGTACAATTGGTGGAAGGATTTTGTCTGATATCTCTGAAGTGATTTGAGTGTGGTTACTTATGAAGTGGTATCTGGATGTTGTTAGTGAATGAAGATAATCGACGAATTGCTTGTGGAATAGTTTTCAAAGGCATCTTGCGATTTAGTGAATATTAAACTTGTCAATACACAGATATTGTGTTTTCTTGCCCTTCTATTTTGAATAAAAGACTTACTCCTTGCTCTTGTGGATTACTGTTTGGTAGTACAAAGGGAGATCTTCTTTATCTACGCAAGTGATAACGTGTAAAACTGCAAACTTCTTCGATGGGAAGATCGCACACGCGATTGTAACTGGATATTCAGAGAAGAAATACTGAGTGAATTGTGTGTAAACAGATGCGATTCGAATCCAGCACACACCTGTGTGTCGTCATCCTCACCGTCACCCACCTCAGACCCTTTTATTCGCCGCTCGAAAGTGATTTCATTTTTTTTCATGGAAATCGCTAGTTGGTTTCCCTTCTATTACTATAAGTGGATGCTAATTAAAGTGAAAACCGCTTAATGCACTAATGAAACTACTTAAAGGCATTCGAAACTGCAGTGAACGTCGAGCGTGTTAAAGAAAATTGTCAAATTGTTGCTTTTAAAATAATTTATGTATAAATACTATGTTTCGTCATAAACTTCGAACCGAATGAATTTCATTAGCTAAAGTTTGGTGCATACTACCAATTGGTCTGATTGTTGCTGTTTCAATAGAAACACTATGGCCGTCATCATTAAAAGTGATTACCTGTTCACCGAAAGGCATCGAATATGCTCAGTGTTCATCAATGGGTGGAACTTGCTGTCCGAATATTTGCAATGCTAAATCATGCGTTCTACCGAGTCAGTTTGGGGGTAGCAACAATAAATACGATTCCAGTTCTAATGAAAGTTTACACACTGCTATTCAAAAGCACGAATGCCGTCAGTGGATAAGTCTTTGGGGTCGAAAAAAAAAACGTAAGCATATGGAATATTTCACATACAATATCTAAAACAATATCTTCAAACATGTTAGAAGAAAACTAACGATGATAATTATCAATATTCAAAAAACAAAACCTTATATACGAAGAAAGCTTAATATTGAGCACATAATAACAGAAATAAGCAAAGAAAAATAAGATGAAATCATTTTTAGGTGGTTCTTTGCTTTAATTTATTTCTTATTTGGAACTATTTATATTTTTCGACAAGTTATTATTAAAGTATAATTGGAAAAACAATAAATAAAAATTATTATTAAAGTACAAGTGGAAAAACAAACAAAAAAAAAAAAAAAAAAAATAATAAATAAACATTATTTGTAACATAACTGCAAATGAAGAACAAGTAATAGAGAAATGCATGTGGAAGGATTTAGAGCAGACAGTTAGTGATCATGTTTCATATATAGTCTATTTTTCAAAATGCAGTTTCTATTTTTAATATAGTTATTTCTTGAGATATATCTGCGAGTTATGTTGATCCAGAAAAATAATTTTAAACGCAGTTTGCAAATCGAAAAAGAAAAAAAAATAATTCTTGATAAAAGTAATAAGAAAACAAAAAAATGGTTTGGATAATTACTTTGCTGTTATAGTTCGTTAATAAATCCTTACCAAGGATTTAATAATTGTTAAGAAGATCTACAAATCAAAGTTTCCTCCCTACGGTACATTTTTGGATGTATCTGCGAAAGAATGAAACAATTTTTATAAAAGATATCTAAAGTGTTTAATGGGACAATACTCTTAATATTACTTTCGAAAACCTGAACTTGATTTAATTAACTAACTGAATTTAATAAAAATTTTGTAAAAGGCCTTAGGTTACACCACAAAAAAAAAAAGAAAACATGTAATGGAATTTAATTAATGTTCTTTTAACACCACACATGAATTCAGTGAAATCAGGAGGAATGTTTGATTGTGTTAAAAATAATTAAAAGTTTAACAATAAAACAAAAATGTCTGAGTAATTGAACCAATTGTTTTTCCTTTCTGAAGATGGGGTGAGGATTTCTTTCTTTTTCCTTTTCTAACTCTTCTTTCTTTCTTTCTTTTGTCAGGGTGGTTGGTAGGGGCTATGGGCGGAACTGTCGGAAGTCTGACCTATATAATTTTTTTTTGTAGAGATCAGACTTCTGGCACCGCTATAAGGTAGCACAGGGTTTTTTTTTCGGGTCGATGAATTTCGTCAGCCGTGCGCGTTTTTTATTCGATAAAGTGTAAAGTAAATAATTTCGTGTCGGTATCCGCGTATACCTTATTTTTGGAGTGTTTGTAATTTCGCGGTTTTTTTGTTGTATTGCGTACGTATCTCTGTCGTCCCCGAATTCAGCCACCAATTCGCGATCCCTCGCGCGTACTTCGATTCGTCTTCGCGTCGAGTTGCTTCGTAGGAAGCATTGACTCAAATTGGTGGCCTTATTTTTTTTTGTTTTGTGCTGGTGATCTTTGGATCCCAGTCACAAACAAAAACATACCCGTGGTCAGGGTTAGCCTTCACGGCTCATAAAGTGGATCTTGAAGAAGATCACTTTCAATGTCGCGTTTGTTTCTTGTCAGGCACATGAATAAACATGTGATGATGGTTAGGACGCATGACAGGAAAAGAACCCCCCCACATCTCCCGAATCGCTAGATGGCAACCAGCATGTGCCGCCGTCCTGTCATGTGAGAGTTGTAGCTGCCCGGCGTAGCTCAGTCCTGCACGGACTAATGACTCGATATCCTTTGATGGTCATTGTAGACCTTCACCTCCATTTTTACTCAGGCACTTTGTGTCTGGGAAAAACAATCCATTAACCATTTCATTACAGAATGAATGAATGGAACAGATGTTGGAATAATAAACAATTCAGACGGCCCAACATGGTTTGAAGAGAACCAGGCTTTACTGTTAGTATGACTGGGTATGACGTAAGATTCAGTGGATGAGGATTGTGAATTTAAACTGCCTTTATACGCACAATTTTAGCACGAATCATCTAAATCGTTTAATAGACTTACTCTAAAACCGGGACAATAATTTATAACCAAGCCTATAGAAATATAAAAATGTCTCCTGTTCGATACGAAGAAAATATTTAAGATATTTCTCTGGACTATAGGAGCATTGGCAAACAGCCATCATTATAGCATGGCAACCGTCCTGAAGACGGCAATTTATCGTACTCAAAAACGTACTGAAAAAAGAAAAACGACCGTAACTTAAGAACGAAAAGTATCTTCGCTAAGCTGTGGCAGTTTGGACAATCATAACAAAGTTATTTATTAGTCGCTGTGATTTTTAATCTCTGCGACACAATAATTGAGAAAATTCAATTTTGAGCACTACTTTCTTTTTTACGATCAGTTCCAGCACTAAAATTTCGCGTTATTTATCACTACGCATTATGTGACATAATTTTGTTTATGTTGCCTTTATTGTCATTAAGTCGATGATCGTATTTGACATCTTGATAATTTTTGGCTTCTGCCGTGCGCTCTATCTTAATTTTTTTTCATGTTTGACTTAACATCGGATTTGAAAACTGCATACTCTATTACAACATTCTACAAAATATGAATATCCTATCTTTTGTGGAAGTATGTTTAAATCAATAGTGGAAGATGCCCTTTTCGAATATGGACAGAACTAAGAAAATAACAAATCATTGAGTATCTCCATAGCTACTAAAATGAAGATAGGGCGTTTATGCTAAGAACGGCAATGTTTGTACGTTAATAGCAAAACTATGTACTTGGTGCCGGTAGCTCTTAGCTAGCACCAAAGCCAAAAGTATACTAAATCAGATTCAGACTAAAGCCAACCCACTGTGAGAATTAAGTTTCGATCCGATGACTGCATTGGAAGTTATACGGGTGCAAAAAAATTTAGGGTTACAACCATAAAAGTATTTAATTTTTCAAATTTTAAATATTTATTGCTTATTAGCACTACAAGATTATTACCATTTGAAAATTTAATGATAACATCGCTTACTTACGAAATAAAACAAAAACTATCTTAGCTGGCAACCCTATCATGGTTTTTCAACTAAATTCCTATCAACCTTTACTTACTTTAAGGCGCATTTACAATATGAATTTCGATTTCATTTCATGACTGCACTGAAAGTGATCGACTCAAGAGAAAAAAATCACCTGTAACATCGATCAAATTTCTATTAAAACGGGGCCTAAAATAAGATCCAGCTACTATGTGAATTTTGTTAGAATCTGGTGACTATCGGAATTTATAGGGCAAAAAGCATTTCTCTTTTAGTGGTTTTTCAAGATGGCATCACTGGCACATGGTTACCCATATTTCAAAAATATCAGGCCTGGTGATACTCGAAATCAATACAATCTGTGAATTCCAATTGGCTCTGATTATCGGGTCATGAGTTCCCATGAACAGAAGTTTCGGGTTCTAAAATTATAGGTAAATTAGGGAAAGGTTACCGTTCTTGTCCGATATGGAGTTTCAAAATTGTTATTCTGGTTTTGTAGCCAATGCATAAAATTATTTTTCACTTTCAGTGCTTACCATAGCACGTTCATAGAATACTATTTTGGCCTAGAACTTATTAGCACCAATCATAAATAGAGTGTCTTTCGCCATCAACATACAACTACGGAAATCTCTTAGGTTCCTCCAATCACAGCCTATCAGATGGGTGCTCCAAAGTTCATCAAGAAGCGAAACAGTCAAGGAATAAGGGTCAATGCTAAAAATATTTCGAATGAAAGGTCACTTCCTCCGTAGAAGAGCACAAGACGGTCTTTGAACTCATTAAAAATAGTGGCCTAAACGCAACGACCAACACTGGAGCTATAGTTAAGCCCAAATCACCCGTAATCTGGGCCTGCACAGGGGAGTTAAACTTGCGGATATTCATAAGCATTCTGAGCTAGTGGGGGCATACCCTGATCAGAAACTGAGAAAGTGGGTAGCCACTGAAGACAATTTGAGCCTTTTTCAAACTGCAGGTGTACCTAGTCGCCAGTAGGAAGTACTGATTTTTCTGGTTTTGGGCCTACCTCTCTTAGATCACCTCCTGCTAATGTCAATCGCGGGCTGATAAGTATTGGGAGCGGAAACTGTTGCTGAGGGGCTGGTTGGTACTCTTAAAATGCTGACTACCCTTCTCTAGTAAGTTGGCTTCTGCAGTCACATTAAATAGCGCTTCGCGCGTCTCGATGGTGCAAGGAGCGTCTGCTCAATATCTTCATGCGTTGAAATTTGATTTAATAATGATAACAGAAACCAGACTTTCAGTATTTCATAGAGCCTGTTTTTTCACTCTTGGTTAGGAATAACTTGAACATGGAGTCCATTGTGATCGCTGTTCTTAAGTGATAAGACATAGTTGCAGCTGTGGTCGAAACAAACGACCATATGCGAAACCTTATTGTATCTCTTTACGGTAGGTGTAGCTTGTCAAAGTCAAGCCTGTTGCATGATTTTTGACCCAAAAGCTCAATTACATCTTAGTATAAACACTCATTTATCGGTGGCGATTTTAGATGGAGACACCCACAATGGGGAGTTTCTTTGACAAATAGAAACGGTAAGATGTTGCTCATTGGACTGCAGTGAAGGAGCTCTCCTATTCCTTTGCAAGAATTCACCAAGCAGACCAACGATAGAGACCAAGCAGTAGCTCAACGATAAAGGTATTTTTCTTTTCAGACTACCTATACACGACACTGCTGGCTTGGCTTTAATTCGGCTTCTTCTTCGGCTTCATGGAAAGAATCTCCAAAGACAACCAGGTCTTTCAAAAACACCAATTGGGACTAATTGACATAGACGGACCAATTGAAATGGTTGTCAAGTTTTGAAGTGAGCGTTTTATCCAATGGCTGCCTAACATCCGGCGAGTCCCAGACATGTTTAAGGATATTAATCTGCGTTCTGGGAAATGTAACAGCCAAAAGATGGTGGTTACTATTGACAATATTTTTATGCGCAACGCTGAACGGCAGTAGTTTCCAGTTCGATCCCAGTGGGTAAAAGAGGAAGTTGATTGCTTCCTTAATTCACATTTGCATTCCCAGCTGCTTCAACACGCAGCTGATTAGTTCCACTACTGGATACTAGGTGCAACGGCTGCGTGTTATAAAAAACAAGAATTTTTTTTGGGCAAGATGGAATTTGTACTACTCTATATGCTCAGAATTCTCTCCATTCCATTCCACAATACCCTGAGCAATGGTTGCGTTCTGGACTCATGGAAAGTAGCAAAGATTGTTCTGATTCACAAGAAGGGTAAAGGTAAAGAGGTCAGCAATTTCTGCCCAATCTTTCTGCATGCTAATGTAGGGAAAATTGTGAGTTCACCCAGATAACAACAACCTAACAACCAATTCCGCTTTAGGCGCAAGCACGGGATCCACCACGACATTTCCTTTCTGTACGATCAAATTGTAGCATGCTTGAATGAGCAAAACATTCGAAAGCTGGTGTCTGGTTTAGATATCGGAAAGATTTCGTTTCTGTATGGTACGAAAGTCTTCTGATCAAGTTATTCAAATTTGGATTGTCGGAAGAGGTTATATTACTTCGAGCAACCTTTCTTACTAACAGACAATATTATGTCAGTGTTGATTGAGCAGATTCTGTTAAATGACTTGTGCCATTAGGAATTCCACCAGTTTCTGTCACTGCACCGATTTTTTACACTATATACATATATTGCTAACTTGGCCAATCTCAATTTCAAGTCCTCCAATGTGCTGGTTACACGCTCCAATTCGCGTGGAGCGAAGACCAAATTAAAGACAAAACACCCAGACCCAAGATTAAAACCAAATTCACACAGTAGATATACCTTATTGTAAAGTAAATTTTGGTCGGAATCTGGTTGTATTATTGTTATGGTAATTTTTTGTCATTTTTTTGCTAAGTCATACCAATGAAATCTTCAAATGTGAATGATTTTGTATGATAATCAACATTAGGCGTGTTTTTTTGCTCCTCCTATCTATAACAGAACAATGCAGACGCATTGGGAACAACAACAACTCCCCCTTTCCATAACAGTAGTTGTTGTACTTTCCAATGCGTCTGCATTGTTCTGCTATGGATAAGGGTAGCAAAAAAACGCGCCTAATATTTCGATTTAAAAAAAATTTGTAAATTTTGCGGGCCGTATAATAAATATAAACTATAAACTGTATAATATAATATAATAAATATAAACACTGGTTCGAAAGAAAATTTACAAATATATGTTATTGATTAGCCTCAACAGGAAGCAAATTTTGTATACTTTTGACTGGGGTGATAGCAAAGGGTTGCCAGCACCAGTTATTTATCAGTTTTTTATCTCTGTTTGTCTCTGATTCTACTATTAAATTTTCATATGATAAACATCTACAATGAAAACAAGCCACAAATGCTAAGCCCAAATCTTTTTTCCATTGCCTTAACTTCTGATGTAGTCATTGGGGAAAAAACGAAATTTGCAGACTTTTGAATGTAGAGCTGATAGGGTGTTGCCAGCTCTGATCATGTTCATCATTTTTGTACGACGAGACGCTGCCGTCTAATTTTTATATGATAAACAACCTGTAAAAAAAATATGTGGCAGTTATTTTACTTCCCTAAATTTTGAGAACTTTAAGATTGATATCCCTAGAAACCTTTCCATCCTATGGCTTCCCATGCAGTCATCATATCAAAGTTGTACATGACTTTCGATACAGGTTGGTTGTAATAAGGTGCACGCTTGGTAGATCATGCATTTAAAATCTACATTTCCTCCATTTTTCTTGGAAAATCGGTCCTAAGCGCTTGTTTTTATATACTCAATATTTTGCTTTTATGAATAAGTCCTGGACAACAAGATTACATTTTTATTTAACTACGATGTTACCAATGCTTTGTTCATCCAACTGCATAGGATGCCGTAGAAAGCAACGGTATTGAGAGATGAGGGTGGTTTTAGGAAAATTAAATCCTATAAGATGTATGTAACTGGTAGCCAAGACCATCCATCAACTATTTAGTGAAATAAATTCGATTCCGTTTATCGAGACTGTAAATCTAAACTAGCCGAGCGCGTCCCTTGATTTTTTACTAAGCTTACCAACACAGTCCTTGCACATTCTACAACTTCACATCGAACCTAACAACCACAACCACATCCGATGCCAGCATGCATTAATTTGAAACGAACTAGTAGCCTTGAAATGCTAAACACCATAGGAGAACCCTCGAATTTTCCAGGTCAAAGCATTTGGTCAAATGCATGTGTAGTACACATCAACATATTCTCTGGTTTCTATATTTACACTTAGCGTATATAGAAAATATATGGCTGTGTGTAGACATCAACGACTCATTACTTTAAACGAAGGCGAAGGATGATAAAAGAAAAATGTACAAAGAACCGAAAAGGGAAAAGAAGGAAAATTTATTGCGGGCTCAATTCCGGAGACAACCTACTACGACAATATTCTTGTTTGTATACGACCTTGTTCGCCGTACCAATTTCGATCCTTTTTCTTCGTACTCGTCGATCCTAGCCATGACTTTTTTTACGAAACCAATACGACCCTTAGAAGCATATGTGTGTGAGTACAAACGAATCTTGTTGTTTTTTCGATAATGAAGTGGCTGCCCATTCGACATTTTACTGTAAATCCATAAACAATTTGGCCCAGAGACATTCATCCTTTGAAAGTTTCCCCCGAAGTACATACGTGTAGTTCTGAAAGGACTTTGAATTTCACTTGAAACAGTTTCCCAAAAAAAAAAATGTATAAGGCTAAATAACTTTCTTGGAAATATTATCCTACAAGCAGAAATCTAATTAAAGAAAATCCAGACCTAAACTTAATACCTAAATATACAAAGCCGATAGTAGTTCCAAAGCACGTGTGCTTGTTTGAAAAGTGTTCGGATAGTTTTCTTTTCTAGAAAATCAGCCGGGTATCCGGATGTTACAGTATACAAAGAGGATATTATTTACTCGAATGAACAAAGACAAATTAACGATCGCTTTAGGCAACGAATACTGGCTGCAACGTTCTGGAAAATTGTTTGAATACCGTGAAAATGCATAATATATCGAAAAGATACTGATTTATTTTGAAAAGATAATGCGCAAGGAATTTTAGCTTGAACTTTAAATACTTAGATCTATGCAACAGAATCGAATCAATTTAAGTTAAAATAAAATTATCTGCCCGTTCAACTTTTTATCGCGAGAGTGAAAAACCATTGTAAGTATCCATTTAAACACAACCACGTCTCGTAACAAAAAGAATAAAATTGATTCGCTCTTCACTTAAGACTAACTGCATTTTAATTGAAAATAATAGAAGCGAATCGTACAAATCATTATTTTTCCACACCAAAAACAAGAAAATTACAAGTTGAGTGTTAAATTGTTCCTAATCACGGCAGAAAAAAAAAACTGACAAGAACCTTCCGATGATGCTGTAAACTACTGTATGATTCATTACACGACGGTAATTTGTTTCAAGCAGCGAAAAACATCGGATATTATGTTCATTTCGTACATGGCTGAAAAGTATTTTCGCGTTAAGTCGATCTCGTTTGAGCTGGTCGAGATAACGAGTTTTCTACCGATTTTGAGTTTATAGCACTGCTAAGGCATTGTTGCGTTGAGACAAGGGCGCAATCTGAATGTGATTGAATCGAAATTGTATGAATCATTTTTCAGTAATTCACTGCCAATTATCGGTTTGAAAAATCAGAATGACATAAGACGATGTTCAATTATGAGAAACAAACGATCTGAATAAGTGCCGGGAATAAATTAAATTAAAACGGAGCAATGAGCGATTCGCAGAATTCGAAGACAATCTGGAGACCACCCTGTAAGTGTCAGCGATTGGGATTGTTCAAACGCTTCTGTGTGCGTAGCTTTTAAAATTACAGAAGTTAATAAATGAACTCAGACGGATATTTTATTCAGCTTTAACAAGGCTGAATTTTTTTCCTCTAAGTCGGTCTCGTTCGTTCATGTAACTGATTATATTATTATTTATAAAAAATAAAAATTTAATATGCTACTAGAAAATCAAGGGAATTATAACAGAAAAGATAGTTGAGAGATGTGGAATGCTCGACTATTATCATTTCAGTAATTTCATAGTTGATCATTAGTTTGGGTTTGGAAGCAATCAGGGAAAACAACACGTCGTTTCCTTATCGTATGATCAAATTATGTTCCAAATGAATGGGCCAAATGCTCCATTTTCTGTTCAAGCTAAAAAAGGTACGACTAGTTTTCTTACAAATAAACAATCATGTACATATTAGTGTCACTGGAGCGAACTCCTCCAAAGCGCAGGTCCACCACAAGGTTCGATCTTAGGCGCTGTATTCTACACTATACTATGATCACTAGTGAAAAGGTCGGGGATGCAATCAAATGTTTTGAAAATTTCAAATCGCCGGGCATGAATGGCATCTATTTAGTTATGCTAAGGGAGGGAATTGACTACTTGGAGGCAGACTTAAGAGAAATCTTTTGGGCATTCATAACTAGCCTTGGGGTATGTTCCGTCACCTTGGCGTTTAAGGTAATTTTTATACCTAAACCAGGGAGAGATAACCAAGGAACTTTAAGCCGATCAGCTTAACTTCGTTTGTGTTGAAATGCCTGGAAAGGCTTGTTGAACGACATATACGCACTAGAGCGCTTAAATCTAGCCCCTTGAATGATGAGAAACATTCTTTGGTTTCCAGAGTTGAGGGAGCGATCTTAAATAGTGAGTATACCATGGGGTATTTGTGGACATTGATGGGTCCTTTAACTGCGCGCCCTTTGTGGAGCTATGTGAAGCTGCGAAAGCTCATGGCAGGAATGACGTCTTAGTTAGGTAGACACACGCCATGTTGACGCAGAGATTGTAGCTAGCGGAAGCTGGATCCAACTGCTACTAAGGAACGGAGGCGACAATTGAATGCCCTCAAGAAGGTGTCTTATCACCGTTCCTGTGGAGTATGCTAGTTGACTCCCTGCTTAACGAGCTGCAACAAGAACGGCTGCACGCGCAGGTTTATGCTGATGACGTGTCCACACTAGCAGTCAGTAAAATTCTGAGTGTAATATGTAGAAATAGACAACGCGTATTGGATCTAATTGACAGTTGGTGTTTGATACGCGGCCTAACAGTGAATCCTGGTAAGACGAAACTTGTTTTATTCACCAGGAAAAGAAAAATGGAAGGACTAGTGTTTCCAAATATGAAGGGTGTAACTCTTCAACTTACAAATGAATTCAAATATTTTGGAGTTATCTTGGACACAAATCTTCTTTGGAAGAACCATGTAGAAGTGAAGCTTACTCGTGCTTTAAATGCTTTCGGGCAGTGCAAGAGAGCCAACATATGGGGTCTAAAGCCTCGTGTAGATATGGAACAAATCTAAGTAACAATCACAAGGCCGATGATCACGTACGCATCCGTGGTGTGGCGCACAATTGCCGCGTTACAAAGGACTGTGTACTTGGGTGTCTTTGGTGCCATGAGTACTACTCCGGGTGCTGCCCTTGATGCGTTTCTCTATCTGCCTCCTCTCGACATTCAAATTCAGATTATGGTGATGCGCGCTGTCCATAGAATAACTAAGCTTGACCTATGGGTAGGAGACGACGATGTGGGATACTGTTCTATTAGGGGTTCGATGCGTGAGATCTCTTCGATTCTCACGCTGCCTTCGCACGCTCGAGTGCCCTTCCTCGACTTCAGGAGAAGGTACGAAGTAATCCTCCTGGGCAATTGAAGAAAAGTGGAGTTGCACTGATGGCACTGTGTAGAACCCTGACTACTTCGAAAATTGCCCAAAAGTGCAAGGCACGATTGAACTCTGTTCCTAGATTATATGGAGTGCATCTGCTTTCGGTAGCGGGGCACTGTGGTGTTGAAGGAAATGAAATTGCTAACGCCATTGCGAAACAAGTTTTCAGGCTTCGACTACAGGATTCCAAACCCGCCTTGGGTGTGCCCACCGCATCTGCACATGCTATTGTTTGGAAGTGGATAGCTGATGCGTACAAAGATAGATGGATAACTTCTGATGTGGCCAGGCACACAAAGGTCTTCCTTTCAGAGCCCAACTATGTGACTGCGGGATTCCTGCTCAACAAGAGCAGAAAAGTTTGCAGAGCTTGACTGGACACAACTGCCTAGGAGGTCATATGTACCGAATAGGTTCATCCTGCCTAGAAGAGACTGACTATGCGCAGAATTTCCTCTGAGAATGCCCAGCGTTTGCGCGTCTCAGACATCAATGAAGAAAATATGAATGAAGAAAATATTAAGAAAATAGCCTCTTTTATTATTGATCCTAGATTTTGTTAGGAAGTCTGGGAAACTATGGTAGGTGGTTTTATTATAAGTACAATGGGTCTTTTGGCCTGAGTGCTTAGAGGTGCCAGGCACCTCTCCCCCAATCCACATTATAATCACAGCTGTTTTTTTTTTATAGCAGTGTCAGTTTTTATAGCAAATTCAAAGCTTAAGCTGTTTCTCTGCGACGAGTTTTGGAGGGACGAATAACTTCCCACCTAAATACTTCAATAAACGCTTTTTAATATTGTTTTTTCTACCTGCCATATATATACCAATTCACACTTATTATTTGAGTCTACGTCATGATTTAGGATAATTATCTCCTATTTCAGATCTTGCATGCTTTATTTTTGCATGTAGTCACCTTATCATCAGTTGGACTAGCTTCGCTTTCGTACACTCATAACGATATTTGCGGCATATTGGCCTCCCGGATTTTCTCCTAGGCTTTTTATAAGAACTTCCCTATTTTTTGGATGTTTAATTTAAAGTCAACAGGCATTTTTAATTTTACCGGGTGTATTGGGTAAACATTCTGAAAAAATGTTCGTTGTAGCTAAAGTAAATTGATATTACCCTAACAACTCTAAGTATAATGGAAAGCGTCAATAGCTGGCAGGTTTCTAACCTGCCGTCGCTTTCGGACCGCCAGTGTTTATGCTGGAATATCGGTAGTTCTGGCATCCTACCCAAAAAAGTGGAGAACCCGAGAATAGAATATCAAAGAAAATTCTATGCATCATTGACGAATATAATATCGACCCACAATATCCATGGAGTTAAAAAGATTCAAATAAAAGTTGATGGAACGAAGATATTAGACATTTGTGAAAAAGTCTCTCATGATGTTGTGTAACGCATCGAGACGCATGGTGAATATTTCTGAAAAGGAAAAATATTTCCGTCCCAAGCAAGCTCTCGGTACTACGCTTTATACGACTTTTATGTATTGAAATTCACCTACCTCCTAAACTACTGGCCATCCCATAAAATAAGTACACTTTAAGCTTTGTTTTGATATTAAAAATAAACGAAATTAACTTGGTTCAAATTATTCAAATAACGAGTTGAAGTGTTTACTTCCGGTTTTACACAGGAAAAAAAATCGTTTTTCAAATCTAATTTCAAAATAAAAAAGAACAGTGAATTCTCTATACCAGGGGTGGGCAAACCTAATACTGGTATGATCGACATTAATTTTTTTAATTTTTACGCGATCGACCTCGAAAAATGGGTTAAATTAAAAGCAAATAAAAAGTCAATTAAGGTCTTTATTGATATTAATATATTAAATACAGTCAACTCCGGTTATAACGGCCCGGGTTATAACGAACCATGGTTTATAGCGAACCTATTCTTAAGTCCCGGCGCGTGACCAATAGGAAATGTATTAAAAATAAACGTTTATAGCGAACTCGTATATAACGAACTATCGGATGTAACGAACTAACTTTCCATCCGATTTGGATTGAAACATGGCTATAACGAACTTCGTGACACTAATCTATGAACGATGCTTCGATGTGTACGGTGAGTGTGAAGAGTGTGCGTAAAGAACACCTCGATATAATTGGGGACTTCCCCGAATGTGGTTGTATTGTTCGTCTATGTAGTAACGAAATATTATTCTGCATTGAAGAACGTGAAGAACAATGGAGGAACAATTAGAGGAAAAATGTGAAATTATCCGTGAAATTGAAAGTGGGAAAATGCAGAGCGTCGTATGCCGAGAAAGAGGTTTGTGCAAGTCTACAGTAGGAACAATTTACAAAAATAAGCTGGAATTGCTTAGTGCATACGAAAAAACTAACGTGAAAGTTAAAAAAAAATCGGAAATCCGAGCGCGATGATGTCGATCAAATGTTATTAAAATGGTTCACTCAACAGCGATTAAATAGTTTTAGTTTTAAAAACGAAAGCAGAAGATTTCGCCAGGAAAATACAGAACGAATTTGTTTGCAGTGGAGGTTGGATCGAGCGATGGAAGGCACGTCATAATGTATGCAGCGACAAAATTGTGGGCAAAGCAGCAGTATCACTGTTTGGCCATTAATTAAACAAGAATTCCACGTTGATGACTTATTCAATGAAGACGAAACTGGCCTTTTCTATAAAATAACTCCCGACAGAACTTTAAAATTTAAAGGAGATCAGTGTAAAGGGGGAAAGCAAGCTAAGGATAGAATAACACTTTTAGTATGTGCCAACATGTCGGGATCAGAGAAACGAAAGCTGCTAGTAATAGGCAAAGCTCAAAATCCGCGATGTTTTAAAAACGTGAAGAGTTTACCTGTTGATTATCGTACAAACACCAAGTCATGGATGACATCTGAAATTTTCACCGACTACTTACGGAAATGGGATGTAGAATGTACTAGAAACAAACGGAGTATTGTCTTGTTAGTGGATAATTGCCCAGCGCACCCAACAGTTGACCAGTAACGATCCATTAAGCTTGTTTTTATGCCACCAAATACTAGTTCGTTACTTCAACCCATGGACCAGGGTGTTATACATGCCCTAAAAAGTCGCTATCGGCAAGCTCTTTTGTTAAATATTATTCAAAACATTCATGCTGGGACAAGAGCTACTGTTACTATTCTGGATGCGATCAATCTTATTCATAGATCTTGGCAAGGAGTATCCTCTCAAACAATAAAAAACTGTTTTAAGCATGCTGGTTTTTATTTAACTAATGTTGAAGGTGTACCAAATGCTAACGATGAAATATCAATCGAAGAAGGTCAACAGGAATCGAGGACCATAGGTTCCGAAGGATCCAATACCTTCATTTCACGTGACTACATCACCGTAGATAATAACCTCATCACATCTGATTTTTTAACCGACGATGACATTGTTTCTTCTGTAAGAGGTTGTGCCAGCACATATCGTGACAATTCGGACAACGAGGATGAAGATGACATGCCACATAGAGCACCGGTTATAACTGTTAGTGCAGCAAAACAAAATTTAAGTGAACTTCGTACCTTTCTTCAATCGCGCGATGCATCTCAAACTATTCTAAATAGTTTGGCTGAATTAGAAGCATATACGGACAAGACAGCACTGAACACCCACATGCAAACTAAAATAACAAATTATTTTCAGAATGTATAAATAATATATGTACGCGCATAACTTAAGAATAAAAATTTTCAATCAATGGATAGTTCGAAAAATATTGTTTATTTTACTTTTTTTTTGTTTTTGAACATTGATGCATAAATAAAAATTATATGTATGTGTTTATGTATGTCTCTTATGTGTATTTTTATGCCTCCGTCTATAACGAACATCGGCTATAGCGAACCAATTTTCCCGGTCCCTTGAGGTTCGTTATAACCGGGGTTGACTGTATATTGTATTACTACTTTGTGCAATGTACTTTATTAATAAATATTTTGGATTAGTTTTTGATGTATATGCGTGATGTATATGCGTGAATAGATGCCATTAAGTGGTCATCAGTCAGAGAACTCCTAAGTTGCGATTCGATGTTTTTTATTTGAGAAAACGTTGCTTTGAAATTTGAGAAAAAAGCAAAAAAAAATTTATATATTATCATTGCCACCAATTTTAATAATGGATATTTTTTATGGTAAAAAAATCCAAAAATTATTTTCATTTGTGCGTGCTATTGTTAAAATTCCTAGCTCTAGATCCGATGAGTTCAATTGTAAAATATGAGCTTGATTTAATGAAATATCCTCGTTATCGAATTCTCTAAAAAGAAATGAAATAAATTCAAAAATCGGTTGAAGGTTATTGAGATTTGCAAATCGTCTCTCGAATTCTTGATTGAAATTTTGCAGTTCAGGACAAAACATTTCAATATTACATTCACCAGTAGGTTAGGTAAGGTTGTACCAGTTGGCACAAGGCCACACATAGACCTATTGACCCATAGTGACATCAGATAAATGGGCCAGGAGAAAAAAAAATTCAGTCCAAGCGGCCATCGAAGGCCCCGGACTTTTTCGCGAACTGAAGGATGTCTTTCAGCTTTTGCATTTTACATTCACCAGTAAGTTTAATATGTTTTTCTAAATATGGAAAATGTTTTAAAATTTTGCTTATTTAGTTGTGAAGCAAAAGGTTTTAATTTTACTTAAAAAACATTTACCAAACTCAACAAGTCAACAATATTTTCCTTTTCCTTGTAATTGTAAATGAAGCGAGGTGTAACGGCCCATAAAATCAAAAAGAAATGCTAATTTCTTTACCCATACTAGATCTTCCAATTGTTCATGTTTTTGCCCTAATGTCTCCAAAAATGCAATAATTTCAGGCAAAGGATTTGCAAAAAGCTTCCTCAGCTAAGCCATCTAAAGCTTAGTACTATTTTCGATTTCATGTTAAATTTTCATGCAAATTTCCACGTGAAATTTATTTCGGCGAAAATTTAGCTTGACAATAAGCAAGAGTTGTACTCACTTTTAAGTGTGAAAAATTGCTTGGAAAATGCTTTCGCTTTGAAAATGCAGATAGCTTTGGCACATGTCTCCAATCATTTCACGCCAATTTAGTATGTGCAGTTAATTCTTTAGGCTAGTACTGAGTTAATCGTGAAGCTAAGTTTTGACATGTCTCCATTATCTGGTCATTCTTTCGAGCGAAAATTTTGAAAATGGAGAAAAGCGGAGACACTTATCATATCTGACGGATAAGATGTCAAGAATTTCAATTTTCGAACGATTTTGTTACTGAAAAGACATTTACACAATTCAATTTTCAAATTCAAACACCAAATGTAACTTTTTAGCTCGAAAGAATAAACTGCACAAACTAAATTGGCGTGAAGATTTAATTTAAAATTTTATTTTATCTAAAATTGAGATCAGCCTTTGTTGCGCTTTGTGCGACAATTTACTACCTTGGTAGCAGGGAAACGAATGCAAATGCAGGCAAGGTGTATAGCGGCAAGCAAAAATATAAAGTTATACTTTAGACCAGAAAGATTTAAGGAAATGAAACAACCGTATATGTATACGAGATTTAGTGAAGCAGTTTTACTACAATGATATAAATCTATAAATTGCACAAATCGAGAGCATAGCTATCTCGGATTTTCCCTTTGGTTCTCCGCCACCAAGGCTCTGCGAGCTTTTGTGTGAACTGAAACTGCGCCGATCGTGCGATTGGATCTATTAAGGGGTTATTCTACTGTTAAACGGGTAAAAAGCAGTATCATTTAAAAAGTGTTGTATAAAAAAAACTATTAAAGATATCAATTTGAAATTTTGCATGCATCTTTATTAACAATAAAAGTATAAAATCGCATAGTTGAGTTTTTCAAAAAAACAAAATGGCGGCTTCTGTATGCAATTGATGGAGCGCGCGCTGACGGCCAGAGTCGATTGCGTGGCACATTGCACAGGTCGTCCAGGTGATCTGCAATCAATTTAACGATGAAATTCTATTAGTTTAGCTAAAAACACACAAAGTGAACCTAAATTGAGACACAAATATTAAATTTTCGCGATTTGGCAAGTGTTGGAAAATAGCATGCATGCAATTTAGGTTCACTTTGTGTGTTTTTAGCTAAACTAATAGAATTTCATCGTTTAATTGATTGCAGATCACCTGGACGACCTGGGCAATGTGCCGCGCAATCGACTCTGGTCGTCAGCGCGCGCTCCTTCAATTGCATACAGAAGCCGCCATTTTGTTTTTTTGAAAAATTCAACTATGCGATTTTATACTTTTTTTGTTAATAAATATGCATGCAAAATTTTTAATTGATATCTCTAATATAGTTTTTTTTTACAACACTTTTAAAATGATACTGCTTTTTACCCGTTTAACAGTAGAATAACCCCTTAAGCCAAGGCCCATTCCAACTAAATTTTTAACTACTAAATTTTTAGTTCACATTTTAAATTAACCTAGTAAATTTTTAAAAATGCTTGTGATCGACTGTCGAACTGTTTGCGATCGACCGGTCGATCGCGATCGACCGTTTGCCCACCCCTGCTCTATACCAATCGATATGTTGAATATTATTCAGATTTTTTTTCGAATTTCAGAATCGGCTTCCAAAAAAAACTTTTCATAAATTTTTTCAATTATTCAAAAGCCCATAGCTCGGCAACTAAACCTCACAGAAAAAAAAATTGCGTATCCACGTTCATATCCTCTAGAAGTACCATTATGGACATTTTTACATTATGTACATTAGTACATTATGAACGAAATCCAGAGCCTCGACTTTTTTTCGTTGTCCACTTCACGTGAAATGCCCCATAAACAACCTGGATAGTCTTTTACAATATGCAGATGATTTTGATATTATGGGGGAAGTAAAAACCTGTTGTAAACAACTTTAGGATAGTGTTTCGAGGTTTGCTCGGACTGCAAAAAACCCAAAAATTTCGTTTTAATCCTCAAAAATGCACTGGAATGGAGACCAATCTTTTGATTCGAAAATTAAACTGGACATGAATGGGCAAGACAAATAAAGTTCTTGGGAAATATTATCGGACATAGCTAATAATAACGAAAGTAGATCCTATTAAAATGCAATAAATGTAAAAGTAAATGCAATAAAAAAGCCATCAGAACCTTCCAAATAAAAGCCTAATTTTCTATAAAGCTCTTGATTAGGGCTAATATTGAAAACCACATTTCTACTCTTAGAAATTCTACATAATACTTAATCAAGAGCTTGGATGCACAAGCAGCAAAAACATTTTCAAAAATTGCCTTGATCTTTGGTAATGCGGATGAATTACCCACATTCTATAAGGCGAAATGGATGCTATCAAAGGAGCTTATAAAATAAAGATAAATGATATCAACCTATTTCTCAACACTACAAGCTATAAAAATCCTGGGTATACAATCATACACAGGAAATCCAAAATTGGATTTGATTCAGTTCAAGTTTGAACCTATACAGCTGTGCCCAAAAATTTAACAATGGTCCCGAAAAATAAAGTCATACGACTGACGGCTAATCTGACGGAAACATAATAACATTATAAATGAGGTCCTAAATCTTAATATGCATATCATTCTAACAAATGATGGGAACTTTTACCTAGGAGTAAATTGTCCGTACAGAGGATTTAGTAGTAAAGTAGTAAATGTAGTAGTAGCAGTAATTAATGGAAGTATAAATAAACGGAAAAATTACGTATTGATCAAGACTGTTTAGAACTCATGAATAAGACAATGAATAAATTAATAATTAATAAAGTTTATAATGTGTGCGACTTGGTGCCGCAGGCGAGTGTAAAAATTATATGGATTCTTGGACACAAAAATCTCAAAGGCACTTACTTAATAGAGAGTGTGGCGAGAAATGCAATATTTGTGAAGATAGATTTTGTTTCGTCCCGATGAAGCTAATCTGGAAATTCTCGCTATTATAAAAAATGATCAGCAGGCATTATAGAAGGGAGACTCAGAATTTCAAATACTGTACCTGGTCAAAGGTATACTTAAGCTTTAGGGATCAGGTGTGATTTAAGAAGCAGTAACACATTAAAGCAAATTAGCAACCTGTTTGCTAATAAATATTTTTACAGGTCATAGACGATTTTAATTTATATTTTACGATTTTAATTTATAATTTCTTTAGAGGAGTAAGTTATCTTGACCATCCAGTATTCCACTGTCAGTAACTGACAGATATTTCAAAATTACGGACCTTTGGACACTAAAATATATAAGTATAACGAAAATCCCTGATGCTGGCAAACCTTTGCCAGCACCACTGTCAATAGTATGACAAATCTGCTTCTCGTTGAGGCCATCCTGTAAACTTCATTTTAATTCGATGACTGAATTGGAAGTTACAGGGGTAGGAATAATTTAAGGGTTATCACTCCCAAAAATTTAAAAATTTTTTGAAATTCAAGCATTGGTTGGTTATTTTCACAACAAAATCATTATCCTTTGAAAATTCAAGGGTAAAGTCTCTTAGTAATAAAATGACGAAAAACAAACTTACTATACTTAGTTGGCAGCCCTATTCTGCTTTTTCAAATTACTGCCAAATCTGGCCTACAACAAAGGCTATTTACTGTGCATATTTTCGAATCTCATTCATATTTTTTCAATTCAAACTAGTAAATTTTCGAGACTAAGTCATAAGATTTTGAGTCAAACTGATAATGTTTTCGAGGCAATTCATAATGTTTTCCAGTCGAAATCGTAGTTTTTTTTCGAGGCGAATTCATAATTTTTGCACCTGAATTCCATGATTTATGAAATTTATGCGAATAATACTAACTTACCTTGAGAATCTATGAATTTAACTCGAAAAAAATTATGAATCTTACTTGCGAAAATCATGAATTTGACTTGCAAAAGTCTAAAACTAACGAAAATGCTTACAATTTGAGAAAAAATATGTTGAATTCAGTACCTGGTTAGCATTTCGTACTGTAGCCAAACTTTTCGACTACAGCTTGACACTAACGTCCCATACTTTTCCCTAGCTTCTTATATCTTTCCTTTGGAAAAAAATGGCAAGCCTTTTATACCATTCCACAGTTCGTCATTATTTTTCAAGCATATTTGTCCGTTACTGATCTTGACAGCATTTCCTAGAGCTTTATTTGCATGCATAAACGTAGTTATTGGCAACAAGTCAAACGTATATAATTCTATTTTATTTTGTAAAACATCTAGGTACGGAAATTTATTCATTTTTCCGTTTATTTTCACAAAAGGTCCTATTCAATGCCATGAAACAATTTTCCAAAATTAATATGTTGTCTCCACCGCGGTCTTTTGGATGTACCTACTTGTATTTAGGATTTAATTTTTGTGTTGTTGTTCGATGAACACTTGTTCTACCTCCTGCTTATTTTCGTTTCATCGCATCAAAGCACGTTTTTTTCCTTCAAAATTGTTATAATTTTTAGCAAACTTCAAACGGTTTTTAAGTTCTTTTTCGATAGGACCGGATTTTTGTTCTATTTAAGTATACGACCAAATATTAACTTTTGTTTTCCATTTATTTCAATTGAACAGATTCTTTTTACACTTCCGAATTGTCACTTTATCTATAGAAATTGTGGTTTCCCGTACTTTTGGCACTCGTTTTTTTATTCTCATATAAATAAACATAGCTTTTCTTTGTTAACTTAATTGCATTGTAGAAACGGCCTAGGGAAATATCGACAACGCTAGCTGATAGGTAACGTTATAAGCCAACCAACTCCCTAGGAAAACGGCTATCGTGCATCAAAAATAAGGTACTGGCACTATGATCGCAATATATTTCTTCAATTCCGTTTTTAGTCGTTCCTATCGAAAACGGAAAATTTAAACCTTTTCTTCTAGAAAAGACTCCCTATGAACTTATTTGAAAAATGCATCCATCAGTACAAGAACAAACATGATCTAAGGCATCTAACAGATTTAATTCTAACGCACATTCTCAACATACAAAAATACGTCCTGTGTCTGTGAAAACGCATCGACAAAATCTACCCAAAATTTACTTCTTCCAAAATCTATTTAAAGCCACTAAAGTAGCTCACTCCGACAACATGGACATCCTATTTTCCGATCTATCTTTCTACAATAACTTAAACCACCCATTGTTCGATTGCCAAATTCTGTAAAGGTTTCAAATTTCCACAAAAATACACTATTTCAATCGTCTTAAAGAGAAAAAAACTATTTCTTTCTTTGGTTCTTTACCTCCGAGATTGTTGATACCGCCGCCGCCGCCTCGTCCTACCGTTGTCGCTGGTATACCAGAGCACGGTAACGGAGGAGACCTTGTCGCTGCATTTGTACCACGATAGTGATGGCCACGCTGCTGAACCACTCCAGGTAGTATTCCATTGTTGTCGCGACACTCAAGGGTCGTTTCAAATTCGTATGCATTCATAGCGCATTCCAGGCGATATCCAAATTACAACACGTTATGTATCTGAAAACCGATAGTCGAGTCGCGAAAGGAAGAGTCGTGAAGTGATGGTTTTCTTGTTCACCCTGCACCATCACTCAACATAAACACAATCGAGCATTTGTAAACATTCAACTTTGATTGCTCGTTTCGCACTTGCACTTTGCGCCACTTGGCACTTGCTCCGCCGATCCGCGATCTTCTGTGTAAACAATTCCGCAAATAGGGCACTTGGCACTTCCACCCGCGCACGAATTTCTTCACGGGCACAGATCTACCAATATCCACAGGCGAAATTCAAAACAAATTATTGAAAGCCTGCCGGGTACAAGTCGATTGGCACACACACTTCACAGCTATTAACGCACTAACGAGCCACGGTTTTATATCAGATAGTAAAAAAAGCTTAAAGTAAACGCACGGCAGCCAAGAAGTTTTATGACATGCAACCGAAGAGGCACTTTCCGCTGGCCACCATTAAACACATCCTAGTGAAGAACGCGGTACCACCGCGAGACCAATACAACACGTCACAACTCCCGACCAGCGAACAGAGCAAAGATAAGTCGCAGACTGAGCCAAGGCAGCCATCGTCAAGTGTTTCACAACTTCACCTCACCATCGCTTAGCTGCTGAGCTGAGGGCTTTTCTTGTTGTCGCCTTTACACTCTCTCCGTGATCTCGCTGCTGGGGCTCGACTTTTCCCCTTGTGAACTTCCAGCCTTCCAGTTCGGTAATCGACGAGTCGAGACGATAGTTGAAATTTGCACAATTTTCTGGCATTTCGGTGTTTCGCGACGCTTGCTGGGGAATATGTTCGGTCGTTGTGTGTGTTTATGAAACGTCCCAAAATAAATCGGATTGTGGATTATCCCAATTTCGATGTCGCATAAACAGGTAAATTTTCGATATAGCGTATAGTCAATTTATCCGACTGAAACTGAAATTTCGTTTATTTGTGTGGGCGTATGTGTGCCATTTTCTTATTGGGGATCTATCTTCTAGTGGATGTGGCGGATAAGACGTCTTCAAGTCGCGTTAGTTAAAATGCATTTTGTGAAATATTTTCAACTAATTTCCTCTGGCAATGACCGATTTTTATCAGATAATGCGAATGAAAACAAATGCACAAATTAGAAATATTTGTAATGCATGCGAAAGGTATTGGCTTATCATAAGGATTTTGTATCAAATCAGTTCAATGTTTGAACTTCGATAGGTAAGTCTACTTACATATGTATGTATGTAAGGTGATCGATTGCATTTACTATGTAGGCATACAGTAAGTCCTGATGGCTTGCTTGGATACAGTACTAGTAGTCATAAAATTAAACAAAATATTTTAGCTAGTTTTTTTTCGTAAGCCAAATTTCCTATTTATTTCTTAGTATAAATTTATTGTCTTTCTGTTTCAAAAATTCTGTCCATTTTATATAATGAGAATAAACATATGCATGTACGTAGACTGTAATATCTATCCAGAGGAAAATGATTTATCTTCAGAAAGTAATGACAGCTATTTATAATACACGCTTTTATATGTTAGATCATAAATTGCCAGTAAATATACTGTGAGAATCAAAAGTGAGTGCACACCTTTCAAATTTGTTTTTGAGCTTCAATAAAAAAAAAATACCGATTGAAAAATATTTCTGATTGAATAATATCAAACCTTTATTTGTTAGAAATTATATACAAAAAAATTAATTCCATATATTAACTAACAAAAAATTTACAAAGGAACAAAAACAAAAAGTCAATAAAATATGAATCAAAACAGCAATCGCAAAAATTCCTGGTAAAGTCATTTTTGAAGTAGTTAGTTTTATTTAAAACGTGCTAGAAGAAAAGTGTGAAAATGAGGAAAGAAACTGAGCCGAAAACACGAAAAATTATTGTGAATTTGCATTGTGAAGGGAAAAGTTTACGAAAAATTGCACAAATTGTAAAAAGACCACACAGTACAGTTAAAAAAATTATTGACAAATACAATAAATTAAAAATATTGGATAATTTCAAAAGATATGGACGGCCAGGGAAATTAAATAGAAAAGAAATAAGAAATATAGTGAGAGAAGTTAAGGGTAATCCACGTTCAAGTGCAGCGAAAATAGCTGAAAATTATTCCGCGACACACAATCAATCCGTTTCAGCCTCCACTGTTCGAAGAATATTGAATGAACATGGGGTACATGGCAGAGCACAACGAAGGAAGCCGTTTATTTCTAAAGCGAATAAGAAAAACGCAAAAATTATGCTAAAAAATATAAAAACTGTACTTATAATGTTTGGAAAAACGTTTTATTCTCTGATGAGAGTAAATTTTAAATATTTTGCGGGCATAAAAATAAAAAAACTTTGGCAAACTAAATATACTGAGTTCCATGAAAAAAATGTTTCCGGCACAGTGAAGCATGGCGGAGGATCTGTTATGGTTTGGGGGTGTATGGCAGCATCGGGAGCTGGAAACCTTGAATTTATTGATAGTACAATAGATAAGCAAGGCAATCTCAATATTTTGCAGCGGAATATTGCTGACAGTGTTGCCAAATTAGAATTGCCTAGGACGTGGATCTTTCAACAAGATAACGATCCTAAGCACACTTCCTATTTAGTAAGGTTGTGGTTGCTTTATAGAACTCCCAAGGTATTGGATTATCCCCCCAATCCCCAGACTCCAGCCCCATTGAGCATTTATGGGATTATTTAGACAGGAAAATTTGGCAACATCTAGTCACAAGCAAAGAAAGTTTGAAAATTGCTCTTAAGGAAGAATGGGATAATATACCAGCAGAATTTACCAGAAAATAAGTAGAATCCATGCCTAGCAGACTGGAATCTGTTTTAAAGGCAAAGGGCGGTCAAACCAAATACTATTTTTTCTTAAAATTAATATATAAATTTTTATTATATGAAGTGTGCACTTACTTTTGACTCGTATTTTATTGACTTTTTGTTTTTGTTCCTCTGTAAATTTTTTGTTAGTTAATATATGGAATTGATTTTTTTGTATATAATTTCTAACTAAATAATGGTTTGATATTACTCATTCAGAAATAATTTTCATTTGGTATTTTTTTTTTTATTGAAGCTCAAAAACAAATTTTGATGGTGTGCACTCACTTTTGATGCTCATAGTATATGTATAAATTATGGGACCGCCGCCGGTCAGAAAGGGTGAAGAGAGTTGGAGGTGGTATGAATGATCTGTCCAACATTATAAAAGTATTTTAGGAGAGGGCGGAGAGGTGGAGGTGCAGGGAGTGGGGATAAAAACCAAATATTTTTTATTGTTTACTTTCAAATTTTGTTTTCAAATTTAAAAATGCGCCTCGATCTCCCCGTCATCATTTCTTAAGTCATGTCTCGAGACAAACTGACATTGATTGGCTCATTTTTGTAACGGAATACGCAGTTTGTGGAACATAAGAAATTTGTATGAACAAAAGGAAAATCGGCGGTCCTGTAATGAATGTAAGCTCGAAAAATATAAGAAATACCACAGTCGGCTTGTAACTACTGTCCAATGGGTTTTTGAAAGCATAAGTTCCTAGACAAGGGATATGTTCGTAGTTTGTTTGTTAATTTTTCTTCTATGATGATGCTAATACTCAGGTTATGCCCTATTATGCTACAGCACAGCCTTGGCGGAAGGAATGGAGAGAGGAAGGGTTAAATTTGCAGGTGGCTTAACGTCAGCGGAGAAAACAATATATGATAGGCTGCTATTGACCTAGATAAGAAAGAATCGTGAAATTTAAGGATACGACTGGCACTGATTGAAATTGTACGAGAGCTAGAGCGCTGAGAGGCTCGGGTGTTGCGCGTTGGTGGTGCTCTACAAGGAATCACAAAAATGACCATAGTAATAGCGATAAAAAAGAGAAAAGCATCCAACATTACGTCGATAGTAGTAATGGAGTCATCGCCAATAAGCTTCAAAGCTCTGGGTTGGTGTTTGTCTAGTTCCGCGAAAGCAGTGCGGCCCGCCCCAGCCTATGTATGGGAGTTAAACTCAAGTCTTAGTCTTATGAGAGTCTTGTAGATATGCGCTGTGTCTGATGGAGTAAAATATTTCTTGCCTCTCTGAAGGAAACAAGCACTTCATGGCATTTTCCACAATTTAGAACATGTGGCCAGTCCAGCTAAGGTTATACGTTTCTTAATCCTAATAGGTTTAGCGATGATGATTCAGAAATACCTACACTATCAAAGGAAACAGTATGGCTATCAGGAGAAGGGTAAGGCTTGTCCGAAAGACGACAGCATTGGGGTTTAGACGCATTAAACACAACACGGTTCGCTGAGCCCCAAGCGATAATACTTCCCTATCCAGCCATACAAACATGCGATCTCTACTAAAAGAAGTAGCGTTCCCTCGAGAGTCAGGCACTCTGTCAAAAGTATCTGTGAAGTCAATGATGCTGTCATCGGCTAAACTATGAATCGGATTGAAAGTGGTAGAAAAGAGGTCTTTTATAGACAAAAGGAAGAGAGTTGGTGGGAGAGATGTACCTTGCGGAGCCCCGACATTGGCGGTGTGGACACAGTATTTGAGTCCACTCAGAAGAATTTGAAAGGAACGATCTACGAAGGAAACTTTCAATACACTTGACGAGATGAAGACCAAACGCGCGCATCTTGGCCAATAGAGCTGGGTGCTAAGCTTTGTCAAAATCCTTCGAAATATCAAGAAAAACGGCAATTGCTTGATCAAAGCTATGGAGAAAACAGTTCCATTTCTTATTGAGAAATGCAAATAAACCTCCAGGTAAAATAGTTTGCGCAGAAGTTTAGCTAAGGTTGAGGCACAGTACTTTAGTACGAAAAGCGAAATACCATCAAGTCCGGCAGATTTGGAAACATAAAGCTTGGCGAATATTTTCAATACCTCTCTTATGCGGAAAAATAGATGCCTTTGCTTAAAAGTGCATATTGGAGGGCTAGGAGGACTCAGCAATGAACACTGAAAAAACACATAGCGCCAGACGCCATAGTTTATAGACTTCTTCATAGTCGATTTGGGGATTTCGATAAAATATAGCGCTACACGCCATAATACATGGCGAAAAGTACATAGGAGCAGGCGCTATGCTTATAGCCCTCCACGCCATGTACTATAGTCCTCCACGCCATGCACTATAATCCTCCACGCCATGCAGATGGCGTGGAGGGCTATTGTACATGGCGTGGAGGCCTATAGTACATGGCGTGGAGGACTATAGTATATGGCGTGGACAGCTATAGGCATAGCGTCTACTCCTATGTACTATGACGTGTGGCGCTATATTTTACCGCAAATCAACCATGTACATGGCGCCAGAAGTCTGTAAATTATGGCGTCTGGCGCTATGTGTTTTTTCAGTACATCTGATGTGAAAAATACATATTTGCCGAGCCCAGGCGAAAGCTGGCGAGCCCGAGTGTGGGGACGGTCCAGACAAGCGACTTTGACAGGTCTCGCCGGCGCTCGTGCGACTTCCGATCGGAGTGGGTTTTGAGCACGAGTCAACGCAATTTCGTGACGAGCTGTCAAATGCCGTCCACATGTTGGCGCCGGCGGTCTCGTCTGACTTCGGCTCGCTGGGTCTCGGCCAATATGTATTTGCTACATGAAGATGATCCAGCCAACAAAAGGCCACGAGCCTTCTCAGTTCTGAGCATCTGAAGGTAGAGCAGTTGATGATAGGTAATGGAATTCACCTATCATCAACTGCATTAAAGACCATATCCTCTCCTATAATCAAGAAGCTTGCTGACATTTATACATCTCCTCACACAGTATGGCTGCGAGTTATAATTGGAGTGCCATGAGCCATATTACATGGCTCATGGCACTATGTAATATAGCGTGAGGGGCCATAATTTATGTGCCATGTAATTATGGCGCTGGGAGCCATACTGCATAGCTCAGGGTACTATGTACATAGCGTGTGGGACCATAAATACTGCGCTATGTTACATGGCTCTGGGTGCCATGTGAAGTTTTTTTCGGTGTAGGTGGCGAGTAAGAGTTTGTAGCGGAAATCTCAGCAAAGAAGTTAGTTTTATCTCGTGACTTAGTGAGTACTTTACCCCCAAGAAGAAGAGGTGGCACTGAAGAACCGGAGAAGTTATTCTTGATCCTTTTAACAAGCGAACAGAAACCTTTATTTCCTTTCTGGCTTGCAAGGACCTTCTGTTTAATATTTTGGTCAAACTGTAATTCAATTTTTCTGATAGTGGAATTGCAGGTATTGCGAGCAGCTTTGTAAAGTTTTTCAATTTCTCAGACGGAAATAGCTTGTAAGTTCAGAATGCCGTCTCTTTAATGCAAATGGCCTCTTGACATTCGCCACTAAACCATGAGGTGGTAATTGGTTTAGTGCTCTTGAGGGTATGCAGGATAAAAGAATACATGCAACTTTAGGTTGATACTATTAGGGTGACCATAAGATTTCGGTTATGGTGAAGCTATATATTTGACGTTTTTTATTGCCAAACAATCGAACTAGTGAAACTCTGATGTATTTTGTAAAAACAGCTAAGTCAGCCTCTTGATAATACCAGTTTAGACGTTTGGTGGGAAACTGATTAGTGTTAATCAGCTCCGAGTTCCAGTTATCAGCGATAATATTGCTGGTATCACGGTCTTATTTTCATATGTTCTGATTTCTATTGACCTGAGTCAGAGGGCCAAATATTTAAAGCTCATCCCCGACTCGAAGCTACAATGAAGCTACAATATAGCAGAAAGGGAGCGGAAGGCTTGCAGTGCACTTTACTGCTGCAAAAGAACCATAGGAGCGAGTTGCGGTTTGCAGCCTCATACTGTTGCTTGACTTTATACTGCCGTGGTTGAGCTAAATCTATTGTTTGGGGTGGCATTCTGGTGAAGTTCTGGTGGACGGCTACTCTTTAGGCTACCTGCAAAGTCAACTTGAGAAATTGCGAAGGTTAACATCACTCATGGTAGCTGGAGCACTTCGCACCACTCTTACTAAGAGACTTTCTGTTCCGCTTCATTGGTTACCAACCAATCTACTAACCTTACAGCAAGCTAATCTTGCTATTGCGAGGCTGAATTAGAATAGAACATTGCATAGAATAGAACATTGTTCGGCCTTAATAAGGTTTTATCTGACGGAGTTCCCGCTCCAGCGGGTGTTGATTACATCGCTCCGGACGTTTTACTACATTTGGAGTTTACAACTCGTGTTACTGGTAGGGATGATGGTCTCACCCTCAAAAGCGGGCTTAGTCATGTGTACATCGATGGCTCAAAGCTAAACGAAAGAGTCGGCAGTGGCATGTACTGAGATGTGCTGAATTTCAAGCTGTCCCTTCGGTTACAAGACCATTCGAGTGTCTTTCCGCCGGAAGTTGTCGCTATTTTCCATGCAATAGCTTTTGTCTAATCGAATATTCAGAGTCAATATCAGTATTTTTACAGATAACCAAGTGACTTTCAAGTACCTTGTTGGTGCTTGTACTGTGTCCATGATTGTTGGTGAATGCCGCGCATCTCTTAGAGAGATCTCGGGATATTTGGCAGTACAATTGATTTGGTTACCAGGACATGGTGATTTTCAGGGCAACAGTGAGACCTATGAACTAGGTTTCATGTCCCTTCTCACAAGGAGGACCTATGGCATCGGTCAAATTGGCCATTAGGCGAAAGTACCTCGAGGACGCTAGAAAGTCCTGGGCCGATGAACCATCCTGTGGGACAACAAGATATTCCTGAGTCTAGATATTCCAAGATATTTCAGAAAAACTACATTCTTAATAACACACAACACATTATAAACGGATTTTGTTGATATTTGAACTTGAAGCACTTTTGACAAAATATATAGCCCAGTCTTTGCAAGACTCTGAAACTTCCGCATCGAATAAAAATTAATGAATAAACAGAACTTTGAAGCTTGCAAGGACCTTCTGTTTAATATTTTGGTCAAACTGTAATTTAACTCTTCTGATAGTGGAATTGCAGGTATTGCGAGCAGCTTTGTAAAGTTTTTCAATTTCTCAGACGGAGATAGCTTGTAAGTTCGGAATGCCGTCTCTTCAATGCAAATGGCTTCTTGACATTGAATGACATAGTTTCTCGTCAGATTTGATAGCTCTTGGCTTTTTACAGTCGTTTTGCCCACCTGTGTCATAGATTTATTTCCCCTGTCTCAGGAAGAAGAGATTTATCAGTTGGTGTTACTGCTCACGGAAATTTCTTGATTTTCCTCATAATATTTCTAATATAAACATGCTTAGATCGAATTTCACACGACCTTTTCACATCCCAGTATGCTCATTTTAAAATTACCTTAACAACGAAATTAATACGTTTTAAGATTTCGTGGTTGAATATCCAGCTTACCTGTAAAAAGAAAAGAGTCAAAATTAAAGGTTTGAAATATTAATTCAAAAAAACTTAGAATCAGAAACTATTGTATGCATAGAGTAGTAATAAATAAAATGGAATCTATATTTTTTAGATATTGTTTTGGTTATCGTGTTGGTGATTTTTAGTTAAATCTCACGAAAGTGATGAATATCGATTTTTTATCTTCAAAATGCACTTTATTTCACTTCAAATTCGTATTTAAATTCGATTTACAAAATCCATTTTCCAATTGAAATAACATCACATTCAATATTTTCTACTTCCAATGTAATCAGCGCGTTACTCTTAATTAATGGTTGGGCAGTGACTGCCAAACATAACTTTCGTTGTTTAACTAATTCATTGACTGGTATTTATGGGAGATGCTACTCGTACGTGAAACTACTAGAAGGTTCCGTTTTCTTTCCATGGGAATATCCGGATCTTATTGTTCACAATTTATTTTTTATTGTTTTATGTCATAATACATTTTTTTTGGCCCAAATATGTAATTTCTAATTTATCAAAAATTTAAAATAATTTCAAATCATTCCACCTCCGAAAGCCCATGTCAAATCAATTCTCATCGTTAAGTCAATCTAGCAGTGCTAAGGTTCATGTTGAAAATCCTTGCATTGCACCAGCCGTCAGAAAAAAATGGGATTTACTTCTATTCCTCCGAATTTTCTCTCAATTTTTTCATCGTGCGCCTGAGAACGAGAGTGGACATGTCTGCCTCCAAGCAGGGTTGCCAGGTCTTCTGGCTTGAATTACCGTACAAATGTTCAAAAATTACCTGATTTCCACGTTTTTACCGTACACCATTACTTTGTATTTGTGCAAACCTAAATACTTGAGTTTTTGGTAGAACATTCATTTTCTCCATGAATATGATTCTTTTATTCGTTAATCATAATATAGTTTTATTAGGGGCCATGTTTATCATTTTGCAACTTGTGAGCAAGAAGAAAATAGAACGCGGCTACAAAAATAGTCTAGCTTTTCGGTCGAAATACAAAATCAAAATAATGATTGAGAGAAAAAAGGTGGGTTTTCAGTTAAAAACTATAATTTATTCGAGGAACTATTTTATAACTAACAAAATTTATTAACATTTTTTTCCTATACAAAAAACGTAAATTGATTCACGCACTTTTTTACTTCCATGCAAGTACAATAAGCTGTGTATAAATAGGAGGCAAGTACGTACCTATTTGTAAATATCTTGATTACATTTTTTGTACATACTTTCTGGAGGGTTAATTTCATACAAGTGGATTCACCGATACATTCTGACGTTAATATTGCTAATATTCATTTTATTGCTATTTTTCGTTTTGATCAAATTAAGTTTCGAAAAAATCCTTTCACAATCAGCGTTTGAATAAGGCAAACAAAGAAAATCTAGCAGGACAGGACAGCAAATTCTTGTCTTCCAGCTTTATCTATAAATTTTACCCAAATTATAATAAAAGCAACAAATTTCATCGTCAATCGGCAATCGTGGAAAAATTGGAAGCTTTCTCCACTCACCATCTAAGTCTTGAATATCTATTCCTTTACATGTTCTGGGACAAAACCTGCATAAGTATTTTAAGGAGGAGTATTCGTCTGTTTTTGACATGTCTACTGCCAGCTTCGGCTTTAAAATATGCATTCCAGCAAAGAGTGGGCTGCAAAAACCACATTGTTTTTTCATTTCTACGCAAGCATCTTATCAAATTGGGTGCAATTCCGGATAAAACTTTGATTCTCCTGTTCGAAGTCGGCTACTAAATTTTGATATTTAATATGCCACCAATACTCTTCCACACAATAAGGAAGACAAATTTTGGCTAAGTGGAGACATTTTTCGTTCATAGAATGATCTGTATCTTCAACTTTTACGGAGTTAGTAAAAGTTGAAAATAATCAGCATGTCTATGTAAATCAGCACTATATCTCTGTTGAAACCCGTGAAGATCATATACAATTTTTCGGAGAATAAGCTGACGGAATGTTTCCGTTACAGCTGTTAGCAAAGTTAGGCAACATTTTTGGCAAATTCTAAAATGCTAAGGGTGCATCTACGCGAAGTATACGAAACTGCAAGTGCGTAACATTTTCGAAATAAATTTATGGGGTTGTTGAAAAATTATTTGGATGAATTTGAAAGATCAGGTGACAGAAGTTGGGACAAACATACATAAAATCAGCCATTTATAGAAAAAGTCAAAATTACCGTACGGTAATAGTTTATTACCTTTAACCGTACGGTGCTTAAAATTACTGTACAAATACGGTAATTACCGTACACCTGGCAACCCTGCCTCCAAGCAATGTCAAGTAAACCACCAGCAGAACGTAATTCCACGAATTCGTATCACATACCAGCCTGCTGAATGGAGTGGAAAGGCAACAACAACCATGCTAAGGGCAGGGTGAGAAGCCATACGCACTGCAAAAACTACTTACAAGACTAGCGGCACACGAACCAGCCAAAGAACAGCGCAACTCCGTCTTTCCATTGAGAGAAGCGTTCTCTCAAAATCTTCGTAGGGGAAATCATGCCTCAATTCTCGCTCATTTCCAATGAACATACATTTTTTGTGCTTGGCAGAAGATGCGTGCAAAGCGACGTGACCCTTGGCCCCTGGCCCTGGTGAAAATTGCTCTTTCGCTTCGTTTTGTGTTTTCTCATTCTCTGCCTCTTCATAATCATCCCGTGCCTTCTTTCGTTCGACGGTGGTGATGTGCTGTGGTGTGCTGCCTTGTCTGCTGCTGCTCCCGCCTGCCTTGATTTTCATTGATTTCGACTACTCGTTTTGCATACGATGATGCGTCCGAAATCAGATTTCGTTTTCTTTCCGTCGTGTATCCTCGGGAAGCGCAAAGCTTTTCTCAAAAGAACCTAAATGGATAAAGCAAAGCAGCTCGAGCAGAAACGAAAGACATGAACGCCAAGAAGGAGGAGGAAGACTAGAAAATAGGAAAAATTGGATTTTCGCTCAGTGAGCCCATCAAAACGTTTATAATGGCGCCTCGTTCACTTGTATTAGTGAGGATTGTGGACGAAAATGAAATAGATGTGAAGTCGCCGTTTCTTCGCTTCACCGACGAATTGTGTTCGCTTCGCTCGCTGGCTGTTCTTGTTCTTCTATTTCTCTTGTCTACGGAACCGACCGTACCAACTGTGGTGGCTTTGTTGTTGCTTTCATCGATGCGCGATGTAGTCAAGGAATATACGAGGCTAGTGAGAGCGCAGTGATGAGGTCAGCTGAGTCATTTGTTCAATGCCTTTCAAAATGAACTTCATCCAGAGTTGGAGGCAGATTGCTGCGGAGCTATTTCGGAAGCATGGTATGTGTGCATAGTTATGAATGGTGGTATGTATTGATGTGCATTTTCTTTGAAGTAAGACGAGTCCGCTAAGTCTTCTTTTGTGTTTTCTTCATTGCAATTAAGGAAATGCAGTTTTAACTAAAGGACGGCAGCATATTTCATGAAGTTAGGAACGCAAACTGTTTTTGCTTAGCCCAGCAACAGCGTACTTCAGGATGAGGATTAAGATTACGGCAGCTATGTAATTTTAAGACTACAAATACATCTGTTTTTGAAAGCTCGCTCGACAATCGATACAAATAATGAGCAGATGGCGTGGGTGAAAGGACGTAGCCACTGCAGTCAATAAGAATAGTAAGTGCCTGGAATTACTTGATTATTCGTTTACCAGCATATGTGTTTATAATAAACCAATAGATATGGATCGGATACTGGAAAATACTGGAACCGGAAGAGGCGTTCATGTTAAAATTGTGGCTCGTAATTAAAACATTACGCACCATCGGACAACTCGGTACATACTGTGGGCCAAAAAAGTTTATGTACACTTGTTATAAATAGTTTTAAAAGGACTTTATTGCTTGAGTAACGTGTCAATTTTGAAATTCAAACTATCACTTATTTGTGGGGGGTGGTGTTGGAAACAAATTTCTGTCGCATTTCAAATTGTGTTTGCAAAACAACGAGCTCCTCCATTTGAGAGACAAAATATTTTCTTAGGAAAAGGAAATATTAGCAATTGTAACTAATATCGCGAAAAAGATTCGAAAAAAATTGCAACTAGTATTGAACAACAAATATTAGAATTGACTGGTAAAGGAGATCATTTTCAAATTACCAGGAATATATTGACTGACAATGGTTTTCGTAGTCGATCGACTCGGGAAACATTATTCATATCAACTGGTTTTATGAAGAAGAATTTTGAAAAAAAAATTAATTTTTAGAACAATATTGTCTGAGAATTTTTATATTATTGGAGCTAGTGCCAGTTGCTCTTTGAAGTAAGCGTTCATACGCTCTCCCTCTTTTCTCTAGTTATTTAAGTCTATTTTTCACTTCCTTGTAAATCTGCTAGTTTATTATCCTAGTACTTGTAGATTTAAGTAGATATCATTTTCTGTCTGTTCTACATATTTTAATATGTTAAGAGTGCTGTTGATTTTGTCAAACCGATCGAGAAACTTGTCAGCTGGTAGTTATTATTATATACCTATCCAAGAAAGTCTAGTGTCAAAAGTTAGTCCTTAGTACTGAGCTGTTATTTTCCATTCTATGGGCTCGTTGCCTCGTGTTAATTGGCTTGGGTTTGGTCTTCGTCGTCTTGTCCACTCGCGCCCACCCCACTTCTGGAAGTATTACATTAGAAAGTCTATGTGTTATTCAAGATTGGTTGTTATGATTTCTGCCTGTCGAGATGTGTAGTAGATGCAGATGTCATCTGCAGAATGGGAGATTTTTGTTGTGGGTATCATTGCGATGTCTGCAGTGCATAAGGTATACGACAGTGGAGAGAGTGGAACACCTTATGAAACTCCGGCTTCTATTGGCCGTGTACTGCAGAAGTGATCGTTTATTCGAACTGAAAAGGTATACCTTCAAGGAATGATCCAATCAACTGTATTCTGAATGTGAATATCATACATTTTAGCGATAAGGCCTGCATGCCAGACCTTTTCGAAAGCCTTGGCAACGTCAAACGTCCCAAGACCTGTTAAATTTTTTTGGTTGAATTTTGTTATAATGTGTTTAGACACTAGCTAGCTGCAGCTTCGTGGGGTGGTGGGCTTTAAAGTCGCATTCGTATTCGGGGATAATGGATTTGTTAGCGACTACTTCCTCGAGTCGCGAAACTATTATGCGTTTCCGATTGAGGATAGCAGGCTGCTTGGTCTCCAGTTTTGAGGAAATGTAAAGCCATTGTCTGGTTTCGGAACGACAGAAATGATCGCTTTTTGTCTGAAGCAGGTATTCGTTATCGGGTCAAGTTCTGGTGATTGACTTTTGTCGAGCCAAGCTACCAGTTGTTTGATCCCTCCTATGTCGATGAAACAAACCTCTTCATTTCTTTGGGTCATTGTAGATAGAATAATAGGAGCTCTTTCTTCAATCTCCTCCTATTGTTCGTAGTCCTCTGAAATTGTTGGGTTCTCTTTGAATTGCAGCAAAAGTTTCGGCTTTTCCCTCGTTATCATATTGGGGGCCACTGGGGCGTTAATTGCTGGTATAGCAACTTTTTTCTTCTGCCTGAAATATTGTCACCTGGCTCCATACTCTGTAAGAAGTTTTCCCATTGCTCGTTCCTAAACAGTGAGATCTGAGAGAATATGTGATTGGTAAGACGGTTCACTACTTCCCTTTTTGAGCTAGAGTCTCCTGTCCGTCTAGCTCGTCTCCCAACTCGGTTTTGTTTTTTGGATCCTCTCTTTAATGTCCCTCGTAAGGGTTATAGCTCTCTATCTGAGTTTTCGTGGTGAATTCTTTTTTCACCTGGGCAATTTCCGCTGACAGATTTTCAATAGCTCTTTTGATGTCGCTGCCGATTTCAAGAGATTGCTGGGGGACATTGATCGCCAGTGTAATTTAGAAATCGTGCCAGTTAGTTTTCGTCTTGAATTTCAGGGATTTATCAAAGTAGACATCTTCTATTAAAAAGAGTACTGGCTTATGGTTGGATGAAAGTTCATCCCGTACTATGGTGCGTAAATTGTGGTAGAAATCTAATGGGAGACCTATGTCCAGTGCATGGTTGTTCGTCATCCCGAAGGTGGTACGCTCACTGGGAGTATGTGGGCTAACCTGTTTATCCATGGCAAACAATGATCCCCATTCTGTTATTACTCCTGTCACCCCAAAGTTGGTGGTAGGCATTTAGATCTCCAGCTATGAAGACTGGTCCTTCCTGATCAAACTGTTTAGAGAGGTCTTGGCTGAAATTGATTGAGCCTGGGGGGCTGCAAACAGAAATCACCACGAACTCAAATGACCTAGTGCATACTTGGAGTACTGTTGCCTCTAGTTGGACTAAGAATATGATTTTGGCTAACATTTGATGATGATGGCCTCCAGGTTTGAAGAATGTTTCTTGAATGAGGACTACATCGACCTCGCAGTCAAAAAGGAATTGCATCAGTTCTCCAGTTTGGTTGCTTATGAAATACGGATTCCTAGTGAGGATAGAAACATGGTTTGAGATATTCATTGAAGAAGCTTTTTAGATGGAGTTTTGCTAGCTGGGAATGCAGAAAACATTTCTTGCGCCATTTTCGCATCATGTTATTCATCATGAATTGAAATTTCTCCTGCACGTTGGAGCGAATATGATTCATGTATTCTGCATTCGGGATTTGGTTAGAGTGTTGTAAGGGCGGGAGCTTGAGTAGCCTAGTGGGTGGAGCACTGGCTTCTTGCGTGTGGGGTTCCTGGTTCGAATCCAGGTTCGGACGAGGGTCCGCGCACCAAGCTTTGAGTTCACCTAGCACTGATTTAAATCAGGGGTAAAGTGAGTCGTGGAACTAATCACTCCACACTCGTATCCACAATGATTAAAAAATTGTAATGAAGCTCTCTACCAGCTTCAACCCCTAGACCCGTACGAGGGTTGTCGTGGGATTGCTTTACTTTTTTTTGTTGTAAGGGCAGGGTTGGTTTTTGCGTACTAATTTGGTTGATTTTGAGTACTGGCTTTTGGAAAATTTTCACCATCTGGCTTGTGCGTGACAGTTTTTCTGCTTCCACTTTGCATATGAGTTGGCATCCTGCCTTAATATTAGATATGTCCGTTTCTTACCTTGAAATAAGAGGGGGGCAAAGAGGACATTTCTCAGTTTGAGGAAGAACAGCTCAGTCGGGTGGAAGCCTTACTTTTCAAGGCCTTCTTTAATTTTATCTTGGCTGAGCCCGTGTAAGATATTTTTCTTCGGACAGAAGATAGGTGTGAAACTCTTTCTTATCTGCCAAAACCTAGCAAGATCACAGGAAACACATTAGACTACTGTATTGTGTTTCCTGTAATCTTGCTAGGTTTTGGGATAACCTGAATACTTAGGTCTACTCTTGTGGCTGTCTTATAGCCAATATTCAGCCCTCTAATGGCTCTCGTCAATTGAGTATATTTCTCCGGTTTCCGAATTATCATTGGCACAGTTGATTTAGTTGTAGTCGTGTCCTTTGTAGCCTGGATTGTTGTAGTTTTGTCTCGCCGCTCATTTATTTCGGGCTACTACGAGGGGAGATTACGTTTGTCAAGACCACCGTCGTCAAGACCACCGTCGTCAAGACCACCGTCGTCAAGACCACGGTTGATTTTTTCGGTCTTGGAGGAACGGGAAACTCTTTCTCAAAATGTTTTTCCGCTGAAGTTTTCCTCCACTGGTGTGATTTGACTCTCGTCTGGGTTTGATGTGGTGGATAATGGATCCTGTTTTCTTTAATATTTTGTTTGAAGTGCCGATGGGGGAGGCCTAAAAGTTGTTTCATTAGCTTTTGATTTTGTCGGAACAGCTCGATGTTCTGCTTCCTCTGCTCCGAAAATTCATTTTGAGCGTCATCACTGCTGTCTGTTGATTTATTTGGGTTTTTATGAGCTGTGAGCTGAAATATGGTCCAATCCTTCTCTGATATTTGTTCTTTCTCCGCCTCCTCTTCCTCCACACATGACTCGTTGTTAGAGTCTGGGTCCGATTTGCTCTTTGTCAGAGACTTGCTCCGAGCGGTCGTTTCATTTTATTCCGGCCAAGATTGAACTTATCTCACTTCAGTTTTGCATCTTTCGCAAGATACATTATGGTAATAAGACGTATAAGATCAACTCTCCTGGCTAGATGTTTCAGGTACGAAAGCGTTCGCGATGCTCTAGAAGGGGTTTTACTTCTAGATCTAACTAAGGCCCATTCTCTGACATTCTCTACCCTGCCCGACGGCTCAGTTGCTTTTATCCTTCTTAGTCTTTGTTTCGTTCATGATTTCAGAGGCCAGATACATTGCGCAAACAAAAATTATGATCTGAAGCAGTAATATTAAGTGTTCTCATTGCTTTTTCTGGAATCTCTTCCTCTACTTCTCTGTTTTTTTCTATCTCCAATGCCCATTAAGATGGCTTTTACGAAACGAATGAGATAAAGTCTCTAATACGATGTCTTCACTGCCATTGATTCATGACGTGGGAGCCTTTTAAACTCGTCTACTCCAGTTGCAGTAGCCACATATTATAATCGATTCACCATTCATGGCGCAACAATAATTTTGTGAAAATGACATTAATATGCATTAATTTTCTAACCAATATTATCAATGTTTTGATAAGAAAACTGAAATCGCTTTGATGTAGAGACCATTGAACTATTCACTTCTGCATTTATTATTCGATGTGACATCATCAAGGGAAAACGATTAAGTTAGATGATATACTGCAATCATTCAGCTACAATAAATAATGAAATTGATATGCGCTGTTCCGTATTGTTCGCACTGCTTACTTACAAATACATCCGGCTAGCAAAAACACCCAGATCACATCGCACTATTTTCTGAGCCAATCTATTCAAGAATCACTTTGAAAGAAGCGATATGTGTTGTAAACAATTATCATGGAATAAGCGATGCTGTTAATGTTGATTTTATATTTACTACTTTTGATTCTACATTCATGATAAGACGCATCTCCCTCATCAAACATCCATTACGATTTCTGTCCAATTTACGCTTCTGATGATACCAAGCTGATTTAAATGCATTTCGAAGCAATCGGGCTCAAATGCCTTATCATCTAATCGTCAATAGACTGCAAACAGCTTGTGCTCGAAACTAATCTGGGACCATTTTAAAAATTCTTGCGGGAAAACACACATTCATTCGTAGGAGTCAAACGAATATGAGATTACATATCTTGGCCGCCCTCATTTGCAACTAGTTTTCCTGTTGATTTCCTACTATAGTTTCATATGTCTGCCCAGACTTAGTATCTTCAACTGCAAGTGCCGGTTTTTTTGCTTATATTTTCTCAGTGACTTCGCTAGAGATATCTTCACATGGATGGTAATTTGGACTAGACGAAACATCCGTTACAAGAGCGATACAAATTCCCGCAATTGCCCATTTACTCGAATCAGTGGAAAAACTTAAAATCAATTTTGCCAAATAGATCCCATTCTCCAGGCACATTTATGCGGCAAATGGGTCAGATGGAATTTCGTCCAATAAACTTTCAAAATAATTCAAAAGAGCGAAGATTCATGAAAGGCTAATCTCCCTCGGTTCGTATCGAAACCGCAAGCCCAACTCTAATCGCCCCCTGAATGCTCAAGATCAACTGGCAGTCAGCGGTGGATGCGGCGATGGGAAGAGGCCATTAATTCTTATTTTCTAAAGACGATTGAATATTCTTTAAGTGCCTACGCTCATCACGACGGCGCTGTGAACATTTCTCAGTACTATAAAAACATAAGTAAGCATCCAAGTATGTAGATATGTACATATGCTTTTCTATTGATGTGTGCTCACTCGATGATATGTTCTTTTCTTACGGTACGAATATGTCTTAAGAATGCGTCATGCTTAATTGAAAACCAAATTTTTGTCGTTTACATATTGAAACGCTTTTGAATTGATAAAAACCATGCTCGCCATCCGCCACAGATACATAGGTCGTCCGGGCATAAGATTTTAGTAGTTTCGTTCCATTTCTTTTCGGTTTTTTTCCCAGGCGATTTTGTCTCGAAATGCACTTTGGTTTGATTTATTGTTGGTGCCGAGTATGTAATGGATTTTAAGTTTTAGGGGCGTTGCGTTGCTATTAGAGCTGAACGAATTAAACGTTAGATAATTCACTTATGGAGATGAAACGGTTTCAGTAATCTTTTCTGGTTTAACCGCAATCAGTGCCTCCTTGTCTTGAGAGGCTACTACCGATGACTTTTCGGAACTATCAAGCAATATATGTTTTTGTGTGTATACTCAATAATGTACTAATCCATGTTTACTAACAAGAATCCCGTAATGAAATATGCAGATCCTGTTACTTCTGCACATTGCATATAGTAGATAAGTGGGTACGTCATAGATAACACACCGGAAGGAAATGAAGAAAAAAAATGTTTAGTGTTCCCTCTTCAAAAATTGCCAAGAATAAATAGCTAATGATGTGCTAAGAAAAATTCAATTAGGCTGTAAATACTTAATTTTTCTACAAACTGTTATTTAGTTACTTAAGAATCCATTTGATGGATACGAAATATGAAAATACATCCATAAAAGAAGATTTAGAGCATAGGAATTGGAAGAAAGACTAATTTTCGAAGAAAAGTAACGGAATTGCGTTGATTTTGAATGCATTTTCTGTCAAGGTTAGATTAGCTTTCGCTGACTTCTTCACAAAGACTCTGAAGAAAGCCGACTTAGTCACATATGGGACCATTATGATACTGCATTGAGTAATACTATTGCGTGTAGATATATCCCAAGCCCTTAATGTACTTCAGGTCCACCGAACCCTCTTTAGTTAGGCAAGCAAAGAAGTATGAGCCAATGGATTTCTTTGTTCTTCCAGCAAAGGCCGGGCATTCGCACAGTGCAGCCTCGAGTTGACATGGATCCCCGGCCATGAGGGGCGCCAAGAAAACGAAGAAGCTGACGCCAAGGTCAAAGAAGGAGGAAGAATGCCCTTCACAGCTCCGTACTCGGAGCTATACAATGGTAGACACGGACATGGAAATTAAAACATGGAGCAAGCAAAAGATCAAAAGCTACTGGTTTAATCTTGAGGGATGAAACAATCAAAAACATACCTTGGCTTCCATAGCAAAAGAGCAAAAGAATCAGTGGCTCTCTGCAAAATGGCATAAGAGCCCTATGTGGAGCATTGACAGGTCATCTTCCTTGCAAAAAGTATCTTTACAGGACGACTGCAGCAGTGTGTGTAGAACATCTTCTCACACACTGTCCAGCACACAGAGTGTAGCTCAAGCTACTGTGGGGGTCATACGTGGCGGATCATGGAAGGCCTATAGTAATGTAGGTTAGCTGCGAATAACCAATAAGCAGGCCTTGACTGAGAGCGGTAGAGAAGGAGGAATGCCTTAGAAACCCAATGAGCTCTCTACGACAGGACGAGTTGCGTCCAACTATGAATCCAACTTGACCGCAGGTATAACCGCTATGAGAAGGAACCGAGAATAATAAGCCAACGATGGAAGTAAAGGAAGATAGTATTCCAACAGCGATATACGTTCAAACGTCGGAAGGAACGGTGACTTCCGGCGGGCTATCTTCCAGCACAGCTAGAAGGGAGTCGCCAGCGGACCCTAACGCTTAAGGAGCGGGCAGCGTGGCTCCTTCAACGCTCAGTACTACAAGGCAATGGAGAATCCGTTCCAACGCAGCGCGCTTTTGCGTCGATCTCCAACATCACAGAACAGCGCACTCTCAAAACTGAGTAAAGGGTATTAGAACAAGTGGAACAAGAAACCCGCAACGGATATGTTGCCTCATTATTGATCTGATGGATTACAAGAAGGTGAGAGATGAGCAAATGGGACACAGGGCAGTGCAAGCTTAGGTCAAGGTAGAACCTGGTACGCAAACTACACCGAAGGCACCTGTCAGAGAAAAATCCACTTCGGTAGGTGTTATGGCTAGTGCTGGTCGACTCGCTGGAAAAACAGAAGTGCAGAGGGTGAGGACGCCGAAGAAGTTGCTTCCCAGTGTCAAACCGGGGCAGGAAAGCAGTGAAGAACCTGTGCAACTAGTGGGTGGTAATGCCAAGCAAATGAGAGAAGAGTGGACGAAGGTCGAAAGGTTAAAAAAGAAGCAGCTACAACGGAAGCTTCGCCCCGAGGGAATGATTGTCACTGTTAAGTGAGACGTTACATACGCGGACGTCCTGCGAAAAGCCAAAGCAGATCCTACTTTAAAGGACTTAAGTGACTACGTGACCCTTAATCGACGGGCATAGTACCCGCATTCTACGGACGGGCTGCCTGCTGCTCGAATTTTAATATGGCGGATCCGAGCTTCAGGAATTCAAGACGAAAATTGAGGCCTCTCTTGGTGAACAAGCGAACGTACGAGTGAATTGCCAGCGAGTAGCAATTAAATGCCGAGACCTAGACGAGATCACTACGGAAGAAGAAATCTGCAGTCCTCTTAAGGACCAACTGGGGCTGACAAATTTGGATGATTCAAATAGCGCGGGTCTTAGAAAGTCTTTTAGCACTCCCCAAGCAGTCACTCTACATCTTACGGTTGAACTAGCACGTAAGGCCTTAGCAGCAAGCAATGTTTAAATTCCGTGGGTAATTTTGTAAGTTTCGGGAGCAGATTTCCATGAAAAGGTGTTTTAAATGCCTCGAATTCGGACATATAACGAACAACTGCTGAAACCTGCAGGATCGATCAAAGCTGTCTCGAAGGTGTGGAGAAGAAGGCTACGTTGCCAAAAATTGCAATAAAAACTCGAATCGTCTCTTCTGCAGGTAAACCGAAGGTTGCGATAACAAGCACGTAGCGTGTAGCAGCAGGAGTCCAGTTTTCAAAAGTAAAGATCAAAAGTAAAGATTTTCGAAAGTAAAGATCATACAACTGAATCTCAATCGTCGAGCAGTCGGTTTACGAGCTCAAAGCTGACGTCGCCATAATTTGCGAGCAAGATCGAAATCTCCATAGTGGCAACTGGGCGACGGATGCCAGCGGTAAAGCAGCAGTAAGGGCGTGTGGGAATCGAACGTTCCAGAATGTAATGCAACAACCGGGGAATGGATATGTATGGGCTAAAATTGATGGCATCTATGTATATAGCTGTCACGCAGCTGACATTGGCGGAATATGAACGGATGTTAGATAGCATCAATGGAGGCAAAATGGCACAATCCGAACCTCATAGCCGGTGACTTCAACGCCTGTGCTGAGGAGTGGGGAAGCAAGAAAACCAACGCTAGAAGGCGAGCGTTATTTGAGGCTTCTTGGTCATTAAATATCGTCCTCTCAAACAATGGGAATGCCAACACCTTCAGTAGGCGAGAGCTGGGTTCCATTGTATACCTCACTTTTGTGAGCGATGGTCTAATCAAGGACTTGCAGTGGCTGGTTAGCAAGCACTACACGCACAGTGACCATCAGGCCATAATAGCTACGGTGAACTGCATACGTAGCAAAAACACAATGTGTGCGAGTTCCCAGAGAAAAAGCATGTTTGGCTGGTCGTCAAAAAGGCTAGACGAAGAAATGTTCCGGGAAATGCTACCCCCTGAAATGGAACTGGACGGAACTGCTTCGACGAATGCGGCGCGAATCGTTAGCGAGATACAGCGGGCGTATGATACTTCTATGCCACGACGTTTTCTCCACAAGACCAGGAACGCAAATTATTGGTGGAATGCAGATATCCACGAGCTTTGGAAAAAATGTCTCAAAGCTAGGCGATGTAGCCAGCGCCACAGGAATACCCCGGGCTACGAGGACTTGCAGAACCAGTATCAATACGCCCGGAAGAACCGCGATCGCTAACAGAGAGAGGTCAGAGAGGGATCACTTTAGAAAGCTGTGGAGCTGTGCATGGAGTGGAGCGTACAAAGCCATTATGACTACAATAAAGCAAAAGAATTTCCCTCAAATAAAGTGTCCAAACATGCTCCAGGAAATACTCCCAACGCTATTCCCACAGAATCGGTGCGAAAGCCTGTCGGCAATAGAGGTAGATCTTCAAAAGGTGCCGAAGAAGTATTGGCAGCTATACGAAAAATTGGTGACTCAAAAGCGGCCAGATTGGATGCGATACTGAATAAAGCACTTAAGCTGGCAGTAAAGCGGATACCAAAAGTCTTTGACGATACATCTCCTACAAGAAGCCGCTTTTCTCAATAAACCTATTAGGGAGGTATCATATTATAGGCTAATATGCCTGCTAAATACGATGGGGAAAGTTTTCGAGCGGGTCATATACGAGCGACTGCTATCGGAAATCGAAAGCAAAAACGGACTCTCGGACCGGGAATTCGGTTTTCGAAAACGACGACCAACTGTAAATGCTGTTAGAATGGTGTCGGACATGGCAACGACCGAGGGTAGATTTCCATCTTCTCAAAACGAAAAAAAAACACTTTCCAGCATTAGCGAGACGAAAAATGGAGCTACTCGGTTCTACCGTCTGAATCCACTCCATGTTATCAATCAATGTGCGAGATAAGAAAGAAGTATTACTAAATGGATAGATTTGTTGAAGTTGATGGTAAATTCATCGACAAACTAGGAAGCCAGGACAGGTGGAAAAGAAATTACCAAAATTAAACTTCAAATTCACATTTGAAAAAACGCGTTGTCTGAGAGTTCAAGTCCAGAATCTACCAAGAACCACCGCAATATAAAAAAAAACTGGAGGGAGTGAAGAATTGTTTCCGCTTCTCCGTTGCATATACAGTTCAAGCAGAAATCGTTTTCTGCGGCAAACTTCTCAGAAAGCAGTCCTGTTTTGAGAACATATTTCGAAATACGATAAATATCGTCGTTGCGTATGTGCAATTGCTTTATATGTCTTCTCGAAATTTTGCAGCTCCCGGGTAACATTATTAGGCAAAAACATTAGGCAAAATATAATAGTTTTAACTAAGACCTATTGATTTCAGCTCATGGATTGTATGCTTGTTTCCAAATCAATAAACTTAGATCGTTGCAACTTCGAGATAACCATTAAGATATCCCTCATTGGGCGCCACAAAATGATATCTCTTTCTGGTCATTATCAAGCTTCAATGTCCTCAAGAGCATTGTCTTAGCCAAAAAATCATTTTTTTATTGCGAGTTTGTTATGTTTGAGGTATGTTCTCCTAAACAGGTGACCATTATATCACATTTAGCACCTAAGGCTAATTTTATAACATTTTGTTTCATCATTTTGCTGGTCGTAATCGGAAAAACTTAGCACAACATGACCATTATAACATTTAGAAGTAAATCTCAATTCATTCAATGACTTTCCATAAACAAAGGATCAAAGATAGCAGAGAAATAAATTTGAATACGTTTTTAAGCGTTCGGGATAATGGGTTAGCTACAAAGCACCCTGTATAAATGGACCCCTGCACATAAAAGCATTAAAATCTCTCTTAATAAAATTCATTTATTCTAAACTAAATTTGAATGCTCACCGAGTTCACATAAGAATTAGGTTAGCGTCGCGCATTTTTATTCAAATATGTGCATATGGTTACACGCTTGATGTTTGTGCAGCATTAAAAACACACAAGACAAACATAGGCCTATCACAAGATCCTTTTAATAAACAATAAATGCGGCCAACAAGCAATTTCAATTTCAAATATATCCACACTTGCATCACGCAGCGCAGCTGCAGCAGACATATTGCTCAAACAGTCGGTATTTTCTTATCGCGTTGATAATGCATGTGGCCTTATTTGAGGAACTGTGGTCCACAATATGCAGCATATCAGCTTTCTAAGCAACCTAATGACAAAACGAAACGACGCGATCTGCTGCTCGTTCTGTTGCATTGCTCGATGCGTTTATTTTCGTAGTCTTAATGGTAAATAGGCAAATGACCTACACGACTTGCGCCAAGTATGTACTTCCTTCCTTCGAATAACGCACATGAATTTCAGAGTTTCTGCGCGCATTGTATGGAGACGTTGGCCAAGCAGTCACGACGAATCGAAAAACTCAAGAGCCAAACCAGAAGGACACGAAATGAATCGAAACGAATGCAACAAAACAGTAGACCGTACGGTGGAGGAGGCATGGAGTAGAGATTCCAGGTAGTAGATAGTATAGAGCGAGGCAAAGATCGTAGGCTTGGGGGCAAGAAATCTTGAAGATTAGTTGAAAATCCATAGTGGGCGGCAGCCTAGCAAATAGTCGAGGCAGCGTGATGGTAATACGAAATGATTCTATCTGTACGATGCGAGGTCAACCTCCGCCATATGGTCTTACTCGTAGTTGCACTGAAACTTCATGTTGTAATCGACTTCATGTATGATATGATTATTAAAATGGCTCTGTGCAGTCGTTAAAGTAATAGCACCGCAAAGGTAAGATGGGTACTGTTCGATCGGTTTGAGTAAATCGCGTCACTGATGCTTCAAAAGGCAGAGAAGTCCTCAGATTATTTACCTCCCGCAACGTTTGTAGGCATCTTTGTATGTATTCGCATGCTTTTGAAATATTTGAAAATAATGAGGAAGATGAAGTGGGGGCGTAGGCCTGGCAAACGAACAGTATATTGAATTATATCCATTGAAAGGTAAATGTACCTACTTTACATACATATTGTTAGCCTTGTTGTTTGCTTGACATTCATCCAAACATTGTCTACAAGAGCTACACACCCAATTTCAAGATCCCAATATCCCAACGCGAACGTGATTCAAATTACTCAAACTGAAAATCGATCAAGGTAAGTTTCAACATTCTGAACAAAGCTCAGCCACTACGCACAGCAGTTCGCTTCGCTATCCATTCAGATTCAGACCCTAAGCTCTTGAAAATTGCTGTGAGACTAACAATTAGCTCGGGGCTACGAATGATTCGATGAATAAATTCAATTTAGACATATTCACGGCATGACTAACGAATTAACAAGCATGTTACATATATTTATTGTTCGCGTTACATTTGAAATGTCAAACTTTCACTAGTTCGAATTCAAGTCACCAACCGAAAATTTCTCAGTCAATTATGAGATTGGCGTGCAAAAAGCACACAGCAGAATAAATACTTTAGCGGTCGATTTAGTCTTGAGTCATATGCTACGAATTTCCGATTGTGTTTTGAGCCGGCCTGAGCCGAAAATGTAATTTACGATTATGGGCAAAATGGCTATTCCACAGTAAAACTTAACTTTAATTGATCCGTTTTCAATCAGATCCCAGCAGGGTGCGAAAAATATTTTTCGCCTTCGATTTTCGAGAAATGATAAAATCTCCAGGTACGTACATATGTAAGTAGGTCTTATTCATTCGCATACCCACTTTTCGTTAATATTACGATCAAAATGAATTATGACTCTGCGGTCATTCTATGGGCTCGCAATGAAATTTCATGTTGGTTAGTGCGTGCATATGCACAAAAAACAATACAGCGGCGGAAAAAATCGATTAGCAACTGGTTAGAGACCGTTTAATAATGCGAGTGATCGTAAATCAAGAAAGAAGCGGTGTGGTTTATAGATGCGATTATTCTTAAATTATCTGGGCTCTCAAGAAACAACCATATGCGGAGATATCGAGGTCTGCACGGTTTGTTCTTGAAATGATGAAAAAAGCTCTGGAATGCCTGTGAAAAAATTGAACGGCCTTGGACTATTGTCTCTGTGTAGATACAGTCAACAGTTTAATGTTGCGATTTGCTTTGATTCACTTTCGTATTTATGTGATTTGAGTACGAGTATGTATGGTGGAGTTTTGAAAACGCAGCAGGAGAGAATTGAAGGAACTGGTCTTGGCAGATTTCCATCTTGAGTTAAAAGCCAGATTGCCAATTTAGTTCCAAGATTTTATTCAAAACAAAGTTTTCATGTTTTCAAGGAGGATAGACCGAGAATAGTTAAGCAGAAAGTTTAACTGAACACGTCCATTTCTTAGAAACTACAACACGTTGGATGAGATTTATTCGGACATGTTTCCAGCTGTAGTTTTTTACCATTGTTATCATTTTTCCTCTTCATTTTGATGAAGTGAAACAATTAATCACAGGTATTAAGTGTATATGCTTATAAAGCAATATTTTCATAATTATCGATGCATAATAGTGTTCCGTTGTGATATAATCTTCCTTGACCTCTGATATACTCTCCCACTGTAATATGGAAATCTTATGTGATGCCATTCTTTTCCTCGCTAGAGTTACACATTGGCACATGAACTGGAAGGTACACATCTGTTTAACATCTCCGACAAAAATCGAGGCAACGGCTCGTGAAAGCCTGCACTACACAATGAAGAGCACTACCAGTTAAACTTAACTGCAGCCTGGTTTGACCTTTGTGCATGAAGATCCAGGACTGTCTGGCAATCGAACAGAATTATTCTTCAGCCTCGGACTGTTCATCATCTTCAAGGTATTTATTTTTGCTTAATGGCTAGTTTGACCACTTACGTCGGTCTACATTTAGAGGATCGACATGAGACCTCCGGAAACAGGATTCGAAGACTTGTTAGTTTGTTAACCATACATACCATTTTCGTGTCAAATTCATAGATTTTTTATACAAATTCAATATATTTTCGAGTCCAATTCAAATTTTTTCAAATCAAATTCGTAAATTTTCGACACCAATTCATAAGCTTTCGAGTAAAATTCATAATTTTTTTGGTTCAAATTCATAATTTTCTTAAGCCAAATTCATAATTTTCACAAATATAACTCGTCCTTCTTTCTCGAGTCTAATTCGTATTTTTTTCGAAGCGAATTCTAATTGGTGCACTTCAAGATCATAATTTATGAATTTGATGCGCAAAATATGAACTTACTGTAAGAATGCATGAATTTTATTCGAAAAAATATAAATTTCCCCTGCGAAAATTATGAATTTGCCTTACAAAAACTATGAATTTGATTCAAAAAAATTATGAATTTCACTCGAAAAATTATGAATAGGTATCGAAAATTTATGAACTCGATTTGAAAAAGTATTAATCAGACTCGAAAATATTACGAATTTGTGACATAAATCTATGAATTTGACTCAAAAATGGTATAGTCGCCCTGAATATCCCTAAGTCTACGTACCCAAATCGATTGCACTGCCGTGTAGGTGAGTGAGTAAAGTAAGCAAAATAATTTATAGCGAATTGGATCTTAGTGCAAATACCAGTCCTAACTCCGAATTATCGATTACGCAGAAGCCAGTTGATAGTCTACCACCTCCACATGAAAGACACTAAAATGGTCCGGGAGACAACCTTGTATTAAGTTCGTTCGAGCATATACAGCTGGCAAATTTGCTGTTCAGCTATGAGCCATCGGTATACACATGAACAAGCCCACTTTCGAAAGTGATATCAAGATTTCATTCATGCGTTAGTACTATACTCTTCGCGAAACGAATTCAACGGTCAAATCCCATTCGTTTCGCGAAGAGTATATTACTAGGCATTACCAGGAATACAAGTTGAAATCTGGAAATTTAATAGAGTATCGGCGTTACGTAGTTAAAGTCTGCTTGAGCGGAAACTTGTCCAAGTCAAGTTCTAGCATATGCCTAGTACTATACTCTTCGCGAAACGAATTCAACAGTCAAATCCCATACAAAAAAGCTTTACTGACGAATTGAAAAGCTCTTTTTGTATGGGATTTGACCGTTGAATTCGTTTCGCGAAGAGTATAGTACTAGGCAATAGTTAAACTCTGCTGAGTAAAACGTGGGGTCTAAGCGCTGCTCCAACACACTGGATCTACTAGCTAGGCCAATTCTTGCTTACGACTACTTAGTCTGGTGGCTGGCAATGAATAAAATTACCTATGCTAACATAGCCAACAGAGCTCAGCGGTTACACCACAGTTGCACACTGCACTGCAGGTGCCTTAATCGTGATTCCTTCGTCTGCGTTGAATGTCCTGTTTCACCTCCTAAGCTTGACTTCTTTGTTAGAAACACTGCAGCAAAAGCTGCTGTCAGGTTTGGGGAATCGGGACAATGTGATTTAAGATCCTTCGATCACAGCACAGCAGTATTCAGCAATGGTACGCAGGCAGCACTGACTACTTGGCCCCCACTCTTTGCTTCGAGCGAAGATGTCAAACAACCGTAGAAGATAGGCAGGAATGATATCAGCAAATGGGCGTAGCAGCCCTTAGCACTACTTTGACGGCTCTAAAACAGCTCAGCAGTAGGCACTTCAGCATATTCTACAGAAAGCGATATAGAAGCAGCTATCAGGCTTCCTAGCCACTCTAGAATTTTTCAGACAAAGGATTCTGCGATTCATAAAACCACAGAACTAGCTGATGCCAAAGAGACTACATGTGAGGGGATCAACATTTTCACACAGTCAAGCGGTGGTAAAAGCACTGATGTCACACACATATAAATAGCAGTGCATATTCGATGGCATTCAGGCCCTGTACAGATGAAGCAACAGCAGAAAAGTCATTGATGGGAATAAGAGGACGGATGTTTTAGCTAAGCATGGGGCCATTCTTCCCCTGTTATAATGGACAAACATCCTAGCTCCTATTGAGGCAATCAAGTACTTGGTTATACCATCTGACAGCTACTAAATACTTGCTCGAATTAAGGCGGACTGACTGGAAACGGCTGGTTGGCATCATTACTGGCCACTGTCTTATAGGAGCACATGCCATGAAAATGGGACTCCTAACCAGCCTCACCTGTAAGAAGTGCTAAGAACCGGGAGTCTCAGAAACAATCCAGCATCTCCTGTGTCATTGCCTGGTGGGGAAAACCATATAATGCTGCTTCTGTGAGATCTTTTGCACGTGGCGGAGCAAAGGCTGAAGGACATCATTCAGTTCGTAGAAAGTTGTGGGGTCTTCGATGGCCTCTTGTACTGAACTTTTTTATCTTCACGTCCTCTTATCAAGAGGTCAGTGAGTGGCCTTGTGTCAGCCAGTAATACCTAACCTAACCTAATCATTGTAAAATTCATTTTAGTCCATTTCGACATTCAACGCAATGTCTTAGCTTGCTGTATCGATAGATTGGTTAATAACCAATACAGCAACGCAAAAAGTGTCTTAGTAGGATTGGTTCAAAGGAAACCTGTCATCAAAAGTGCAACCAGCTTTCGCATTTTTTCAAGCATCTGTTAGTAGGCGGCTTTTAGAGCACCCTGCTACCAAAATACTACTCCATATTGGAGTATCGCCTAAACCACAGTGGGTTAAAGCTATAACTGTAAAACGAAACTCGTTCATATGCATCTTTTGCAGTAAAGTACACGAAAAGCCCGCCGTATTCTTTCTCTGCTATGTTTTCGTTCCATATTAGCTTTGAGTCAAAGATCCGTTTCAAATATTTATTTTTTTGGCTCAAGTCAATAGAAACTCCATTCAGTTTCGGTAAGTAAAATCGAGGAACTTTTTACTTTCTTCTCAATTGTACAAGATCCGTTTTACTGCGATTCACATTCAAGCCAAATCCAACTCCAACGTGCAGCCTCCTCAGCAGAATATTCACCGCAAGGTTCTACAGCAAGGGAAAGAGGACACCACGTTGAAGTGGGCCCACGTTGACTCCTCGTCGCATTCCATGAAGAAGAGGAAAACATTTTCTTCTCGAGGAACTGCTTTATTTAAGCTATCAGCCACATATCAACATCCAATCCTGCATCTACTTCCACAATCGCACAATCGCATCAGTGTTAAAGCAATCGAGATGTCTCAGAAGACGGATTTCTCAATTTGCTCATGAAGTTCATGAAGAGCAGTTGCTAGAGATTTGTCTTTGGTGTGAGCGAGCTGTGACGGCAAGATTGACGTAGAATCGATTGAGTTTTTGATTTAGTATTAAAGGATCCTTTCCAAAATCTTAAGCAAGACAGACCTAGGACATTTTGGACGATAGTCCTTAGGTTTAATGTACGAATCCTTCTGTGTTTTAGGAATAAATACAACTGTTGTGGATATAAGCTGATCAGATGGTTAGCTATTGGGAACACATAAGAAGTGTAAGAATGCATTATATATTTCCTTGAGCCATGTCAACGATACTCCTAAACACTGATGGATATCATTCGAGAAAAAGCCGAAGTTTGAAGGTGTTGGTGGAGCTTATAGCCCATCTTGATTAGGATTTGGAGATCCTTATAGAGGTGGCAATAAGTTGATGACCAGCTCCGTTTGGTGCACTGCGTATGTTGGGACACTATGATTCGTTTGGGAAATGTGAGTTCATAAAGATAGTCGCAAATTGATCCAGCTGTCGTCAAGGCTCTGAATGCATTTACAGATTTTGCCACAAAACGCTCCCCACGAGGTTGTCTTCGCCTTGCATATTGACCAGTTATTAGGTCATCGGTTTGCGATCGAGTCCGATGGAAAATTTGGTTGAACAAATCCAGAATCAGACCCCGGTTGTAGCACCAATTATGATGATTAGGTCTAGTTGATTTCTGGAACTCTTTCCTGTGATTTAAATTTGGATTTCCTTTCATCTTGGGTAAGCTTCGTGCCACCTTACCTACATAGTTTGAGAATCCAGATCCTGGCAACAATCGTTCGGACCTAGAATTGGAACTTCCTCTAGTCCGAGCTTTTTCTATTTACAAAGGCTTCGGCAGCTCAAATTAATAGATATCTATCTGTGATCGGAGAAAGTACACTCATGTGCGACACTTAATTCATTCATGAAATATGTGTGCTGCCCACTGAATATGGTAAAGCAAAGCACCACTTTCCAATTTGAATCGAGAACGGTCGGTTTGTTGAAAGTATGCCAACACGAAATCAAAGAGTGCTTCACCTTTATGTCGGAGCCATTTATGTCGGAGCAGTCTCACACTTTTTGATGAGAATAACAGGCACGGAAGTCCTAACGGCTGCAGTCAGTGAATCCTTGATTATTTAACAAAGAGGCGTGCTATGTACCAAGATCTAATACAGCATGTCGTTCAATTGATTTCCGCTGTGAATTGTGAAGAATAAAGAGATTCACTATATTCTTGGCAAGAATGCAAACTCGTAGTTTTCCCAGATAGTCGGGTGCAACCAGACTGTCTCCATTGCAGTGTAAACCGCGAAGCCAGCAGTTCACGGGTTAGGGGCTCTAGAATGGATGCTTACTTCTTCTCTGCCGTTGAAAAGTGGAGTGCTTTGGAATGGTGAATGCTGATTCGAAGTAGCCTCATCATTACTAATCAGGGTTAAATCGAAGTCCTTTCCGGGTGCTAATGTTGTCACACCCTTTTTCTCTGTTTTCGAAGTCAGGATATTTAAAAAGCTATTCACTGGACCTATCATCTCAAGAATGGTGCCTTCCAAACCGCTAAGAATGGTAACGCCTCTTCATTTAAAATGATAAGAGCCTTCCGTAGATTTCCAATAAGATCACCAATTTTGGTCAGCCTTCAATCTTCCGTCAGAAGATCAGAGTTAAATACCCCGACCATGTTAAGAATTTCCTCTGAGTCAGATTAGAAGCACGAGGTTCATACCCTGCATCTGGGCTAACTCAGAATTTTATTTTTCATCCCTCCATGCCAGGCCCGTGCGCAGAAATCAATTAAGGGGGGGGTTTTGAAATAAAAGTTTTTTATCAATAATATGTAAAAACACACAAACTGTTATTTTATTTTTTAAAGTCGTTTGCATGTAAAAACTTCATATTTATTTCTCAAATTCATTACTTAACAGATTAATTCTTCGAGGTAACGAAAAAAAATCTTCCAGAATTTTTTGCACATTTATCTCAATTTCACGGTGTATATTGAGGGAGGCTAAGCCGTTGAGTCGATCTTCAGACATTGTCGATCTAATGTACGTTTTCAGACGACGCAATGTTGAAAAGGAGCGTTCATTTTTCGCTGTCGTCACGGGTAAAATGGCCATAATGCGAAACATTTGGTGTACGTTCGGGAACGCGTCTGCATTGCAGATTTCAAGGGCTTCGAGAGAATTTTTGATGTCCTTTTCAATAATGCGTCGTCTCCAGAGTATGACTTCATTCACCCATGCGTCACGCGAATCATCGTGCAAAATTGAAGAGTAGGGTTCGAATAATTTTTCACATGACTCTTCATAAAATTTTTTCATTTTGTTCGGAAAAAGGCAAGCGAAATTCGATAAAATATTGCGATGATTCAGAAACCGGTCCTGTAAATGTGTCACAAACGAATCAAGGTATGGTATATAAATCGTAGTTCGAAAATAATCTTCAACTGAATCAGTTTGCACGTTAGAACGTTGCGTTTATCTTGAAGCTGTCCTTGGTTTTCGCAATTGAATGTCGTATTCTTCGCTGATTTGGCTTACAGTTTCAATAAATTTCAGTTTCAATAAATTTTTTTTCTTTCAATAAATCGATTATTTCTCATTATTCATGAAATAAAATTGTTTCACAATTGTTTAAACAAAGCTGTTATAAATGGTTATTGATTTTATTGTGGCCTTAGCTAGGTAATATACAGGGTGTACCAAATTCCCCGTACCAAAAAGAAATCTGATATTCCTTTTTGAATTTCGAGTCGAAAAGTCCTTTTTACCACTTTTTTCAAAACTCAAAATTAAAAAAGTTATTCAAGGTTGAAATTTAAACAATAAATATGCTCCCTCGACAAGTGGGGATAAAAACCACGAATCAAAATTTTCCTGAATTTTCTTCATATTTTTCTGAGTCGAAAAGTCCTGTGCTACTTTTCGCAAAACTCAAAATCAAAAAAGATATTCGAGTTTGAAATCTGAGAAATCTGATTGGTGAAAACTTCTAACTCGAATATCTTTTTTGATTTTGAGTTTTGCGAAAAGTGGCACAGGATTTTTCGACTCAGAAAAATATGAAGAAAATTCAGGAACATTTTGGCTCGTGGTTTTTATCACCACTTGTCGAGGGAGCGTATTTATTGTTTAAATTTCAACCTTGAATAACTTTTTTAATTTTGAGGTATGTAAAAAGTGGTAAAGGACTTTTCGACTCGAAATTAGAAAAGGAATATCGGATTTCTTTTCGGCACGGGGATTTTGGTACACCCTGTATAGCAAATAGAGGAAAAAAAACTCTCTGCAACTGGTCACGAACTCAGGCGCCAGAGGTGAAAGTCTAAAACGCTACCGTTGAGTCAAATCGTTGTCTGATAAACTAGAAAGAATTTTTTTCAGTTCAAAGTTAAAGAAGACACTATTGAAGTCGAAAGCAGTCAATAGTCAGCAATATGAGTGAAAAGAACTTCACAGTTCCCTTTGAGAGTTTTGAAAATTCAGGTATGCTTTATAAAGGTTTTCTTTACTTTATAAAGTTTTTGTGAAAAATTTTCACATTTCATGAAATTCATTATTAAAATTAGCTACGTTTCATAGAGATCCATAAGTTTCAAAAACTTGATTTATAAAAAACCGAAATTTTGTTATCATCAGGAAATTTTATAAGGGATTTTATAGAAACTTCATAGAACTCGAGTTACCAGGTTTGTCATTTCAATATGTGAAAAATTCAGTACTGACATTTTCGACTTCTATCCGTGGTTTTTTGCGCAAAAAGCGACGGATATCCATGTAAAAATTCACGTTCAAACAAATAAACGTTAGAAATAACTGTCAACAACCGTTAATTAATGAACAAAGTCGAGCAAACAACAAGGAATAAAATGCACTTTCTTCATGTAATTGTCATATGAAGATTGACGATGATATCCGATCACCCACAATCGATAGAGCGGAAATTGAAATGAAAAGTGTGTTATACTTTTCCAATCCAGTAAATTTATCCTCGTACATGTGTTAAGTGAATAATTTATATAAATTGGAATTGTTTTTGCGGGATGATTGAAATTGAAAATTTTTTTATTTATCTTGAAAATTTTTATTTGACAAAGTGGTTTCGAAAGCATGCACTGATTCTCATCAGACACCAGCACACAGTGCATACTTGACTGGTGTGACCACTTGCAGTTGGAAATCATTAATTGTTATTTACGCTGGTTGTGACAAATTTTAACATCTTCGACTGATATCCATGGAAATAATTTACTCATAAAGGTTATTGATTTGTGATCACGGTTCCCTTCTTGTCTATAATCGCATAGACAACGTATATCGTCTCTAAAGCTTATCAAAGCAGAGAAAAATTGATACGGGAAACTCGATCGTTTTGCGCAAAATCTACAACCAGCGTAAATAACAATTAATGATTTCCAACTGCAAGTGGTCACACCAGTCAAGTATGCACTGTGTGCTGGTGTCTGATGAGAATCAGTGCATGCTTTCGAAACCACTTTGTCAAATAAAAATTTTCAAGATAAATAAAAAATTTTTCAATTTCAATCAACCCGCAAAAACAATTCCAATTTGATTCTGCTTTCGGAGGCTTATTTCGCAAAACGATCGAGTTTCCCGTATCAATTATTCTCTGCTTTGATTAGCTTTAGAGACGATATACGTTGTCTATGCGATTATAGACAAGAAGGGAACCGTGATCACAAATCAATAGCCTTTATGAGTAAATTATATAAATTATTTATTTATAACAATATCTTTAGCATTGTTTTTGAATAAAAAGTACAAAGAATTATTTTGTAGAACTGTACAGTTAATTTAAGAATCCAAAATATAACTTTTGAAAATACATGAAATTTTCGTGGAAAAAAACTTTAATGATGATAGTCATAAAGTACAAGAGAGTCCTAATGGGGGGGGTTCGAACCCCCAAAACCCCCCCCTTGCGCACGGGCCTGCTCCATGCCCTGTTTTCATTCAGAGCCTGCTGAGGACTACAGAAAGTCATGTTGGCTTTCTGTAGTTTCAGTAACTTCAGCCAGTTTTCTATAGAGATGATTCCATCTCTTTGTTGATATCGATCACATCTCAGATAAGGCTTTTTTGGCCATTTCATTGAAAGGCTGACTTAGCACTGGAACAATTACCGTTAGTCCGCCAGGTGGCTCATTCGCTATAACTGCGCTTTCTAACATAACTGTAAAAATTAACGTCTGATGAATTTATGTTCATCATTTTTATTTTCTAATCAATAGGGTCTGAACTTAAAACTATTATTCCAGCCTGAATGTGAAATTTCATGGCTATTTATGGAAACACCGAGACCAGGCCAGGGTTGGGACAAGCTTTCATGGAGACACATGCTTAGTGCCAGATCGGCCCTAATCAGGAGTCTGTGTCAACCACATTACCAACTTCATTCCGACTACCAGAGTTTTAAAGGGACGAAGATGGTCGCATTAGACAGGAAACTTTCAGGAAGTCGATTTCACACCATCCTAACTGGGCCTAGAGGTAACTTGACCTGGAATAAGCGCAAGCGTCCAAGATTGTGAAAACAAAGAAATGCAAACACAAAAGCAGTTGCGGGGGTGTCTAGATCATTTGGCGTTACATTATAATGGATGGCTGGTAGATGATTCGGGATTCCTTTACTACTTAAGCATTTTCGTGATCGTAGATGGTTCGTTTCCCTAAACTTCTGATGAAAAACTCCGAGAAACTTATTATTTATCCACCCTACCCTATAACAATTCTAGAAACCAAATATTGAAGGGCAGAGTCTTTCCTTGGCCTGTCATATCTAGTTCAAAGGATATGATCAACTTGTTAGTATGTATTTGACGGGGTTCTTAGTCCTATTTCGGATTTTCTTGAAACCAGGCGCAATGTGTTTCTCTGTATTTTAAAATTCCTGTAGGAGTTGCTTTGATTTATTTTGAGACACTTTAGGATTTCCGATTGTTGAAAAATTTTCAGAGTTCCTAAATCTCTGCTATATCGTCGTATATCTAGATGCCCCCTAAATAAACATTCGGTTCAGGCAAATACTTAAAAAAAAAATGAAAATCACCATCTAAAACACTAAAAAGCTTAGAAACCGTGACTAGTGGTATAATGTGGTGACATTCATAACTTCACAGGGGCTTTAAAAGAGCTCGCTTCAGTAACGATGTAAAATATGTTACAGAAAATCGGAACCCTTTGTGTATCTGAAGCACAAGCTATTATTAAAGTGTTAGGCTCATTCAAATGGAAACGGGTTTGATAATGTACTTACAAGGCAATATGCTACGTAAAGTCAAATGGGTACTTATGCATCACATTCGCAAGCTCACAATAACTGCATTCAACATAATACTTGGGCTCATCTGCATCTCAAATTACTAGACTTTGTCATTTGCCCTTTTTATGGCTTGTGACAATTGTGGCCACATTGTAAGCTGTATTGGCTCATAGAAATCAACTATGTTGCAAATATCTACACTTATATTTCGTCTTAAGCTCGTATAGACAGGGAAACATAGTGGCTGTTAATTTAGTATACTTGACTACGAGTATTTTGTAAATGCAAATTGAGATAGTTCTACAACCCTTTATCCAAGTTCTCGATCTTATTCATATTTAAGGCGATGCTAACTTCAACCATCTATCGATACTAGATTTAGGTATTTCTCTTTGAAATCCGGATCGAGGTTTATGATCTCTGACGACACGTGCTGGCTGAAAATTTCGTGAAAACAATTAATTTTTCGTTGATAGTCTGAGCATTTCATTGTGAAACGTGCATAAATATCTTCAGACGGCGTGTAATTTTTCAAACATCAAAAAACTTAAAATACATATCAATTATCTTTTGAAATTCTTTAGAAAAGTCACTCATCCAGTCAACGGTTTTTAATACAAAACAGTAAAATGTATTTTTCTACAATATCCAATCATACTCAGATATGCGTATCTACACATGTAGCTATCGGTTGTAAGGAAAGTAAAAAAAAAACGACCAAAGTCATGTCGTTTTCAAGACGAATATAAAGAAAACGAAATGTGAAGAGGAAGAAGAAAAGAACGCATATACATAGCCAAGCGCAGCGTATGCACTTAAAATGACGAAAAAAGACGAAACTGATAAAGTATAAGATTGACCACCTACGTTCTAAGATTTTGTAGGCCTGGTACATGCCAACCAGGCCACAATGCCAGGAGAGTTGATCTTACGACCCTATTCTTCTGATCATTCTGTGTTGCCATTACAATCAACTTGCCTATAAAAGTAAAGATACTTTTTCCAACATTTTCAGATAATGTCGGATTTATTTGTTATTTTCAGCAAGCAGATCTGATCGTGAATTACATGTGTCATTTAAAATCGAGACTGTGTCATCGAAACCCAAATTATAATCCATATGTGTATATGATTGTATTGGAACCTTGAGTCTTCGTATCTGGCAATACTGTTTCCCTTTCGATATTGCACAAGATTCCATCTATCCAACGAACTAAGAATCTGGTTAGGTTACTTTTAAACCTGAATAAATAACTAGATATGTGTACGAGTATGCTATAATAATCCACTTCTTTGAGGATGGAAGACAATCCCATATGTTTCGTTCCCGTTGCATGATTCTTGTATGTCTGCTTTTTTTTATTGCATACCTATTGTTTTTCCTATCTTGTTGTTTTATTGATCTATCGATCAGTTTTGTTTTTGCTGAAAATAATTAACCTGTTTATGTGGTTGGGTGCCTATGTGAAACTAATTTCTTAGAAACTACATGCATGCTCAACATTAGTTTGAAATTAAAGAAAAAATACGTTTGCAAAAGATGTGCGGTTAATGCGCGGAAAAACTAGAATTGGAACGTTGGGAACGAAAAAAAATTCTCACATGAAGCAAATTAATCGGACGAAGAAAGCTATAATAATTATCATTATCGAATTTTTGTTGAAAATTTCACTAGGAATAATTAGGAAACATCACGTTTGTGTCTAACCTAGTTCATAAGATATTGGATTGCTGATTGGAAAGGTGTGAATCTATTCGCATTTGTTTTAAACAGATCGCAGAAAAAAACATCGTTATTTGAAGAATATAGAAAAACATAAGTAAGATATTTTACCGTGGTAGAAAATGACTAAATACATGTAGAAAATGACTAAATACTTTATTCAAAGTATTTAGTCATTTTCTTACAACACTTTACTTTATTCAAAGCTTTGGTTGGATTTTTGCCCCACGTGAAACTGAATTTCATTTAAGATTTCTAGCTTGCAAGGTCCCCGCTTGCAATCCAGGTGGAGATAAAAAACAAAGCATCTACTTTGAGTTAACCTAGCTCTGAATAGTCAAATTAGGTGTGAGATGCGGCGTGAAATTGATCATTTCACGCTCGTAAAAATTTAGTTCACGAAAATAGAGCTCTACTAACTCCAAACCCCATAACCTGAAATAGGTTATAGTGAGACACTTTGTTGTTGAAAATGAATTTTTAATGAGTAATGAAAGCGGTAATTGAGGCAAATAACCTATATATGTTGTAAAATGATTTATTGGATAGAAGTAAATCTGTAAGGAGAACTGCGTTCTCGGGATCTTATGTGTCACGTTGTCACTCCAGACGCACTATAAATCTGAAGAAAGTTACTCTTGGTGTGATATGTGAGTATGCATGTTCCTTAACTCTGAGCCAATCTGTGAGGCTGCATTTGACTTTTGCTTTTAAAACATGCCAACTTTTGTTCTTGGACTTTCTTTGGGTCCACTGAGCCGTTTGCATTTCAGCTTGTACTTCAAAATTGAGCACGAAATGTACTAGCGTCTTCCGGGCAAGTAATGATCTGCAAGGATATCACACATTTTGTTGTATGAGATTTGAGCAGTGGAGGCCTAGTCGAAAGCACAGAAGCAATTGCCACAATCGAGAGCCGAAGAGAGCCAATACGAGCAGGTGCCCAACACACCCGCATAGATAGTGGAGAATGCATGGATGAAATGAGTGACTACAAGCATTCATTGCTTCTCTCTGATATTGATATCGTAGAGTTCGAAGATAAGCCATACACTCATTTGAGGTAATTGAAGTCTTCCAAAGTCAATGTCAACAATACCTAGGCTAATCTTGAGGTTCAAAAAGCTTAAATATGAATTCCAATAACTTTTTCAGATGTCTTCAACGTTCCTTTGAATGCCCAAAGGGCAAAAAAGAAAAAAAACCAAATGTCAAAAATGCATATCTTAAATGAAAGCGAGTAGGGAATTGAAATGATTCTAAGGCAGGAGCTTCCACTGACAAAGAGAGTAACCTTTTACTCATGGAGGAAGTGGAGCAATTGTCCCATCACTTTTCCCAAGTCGGCGGAAAAAGTTTATATGTCCCCGATTGTTAAACCAGTACCTAAGCCATAACTTTCTTCACATGAAGAAAACCTTGAACCGATCAATCTCGGTCAGTCTAGGAAATGGATGGAAACTTGAAAGACGTCTCGCGATCTGAACTTTAAGCTGACGTCTGCTAAAAGATTTTTAGGCAGCCCAGAATACATTAGATATCATAGGGAAGACGGAACTCTTTCTTAAGTTGAAAAAATTAGAATGTTATCATCATCATCATCTGCCAAAAAACTATGGTTCCAGAATCACCCAAAAAATCTAAAGATAAGGCTACGTGTGTGTATTTCTCAGATAGCCAAGCGGCTATAAATTCCCTTGCTTGTCCTTAAACAGTGTCCAGAATTTTCACCGAATGCCATGCATCTTATAGGGAAATGTCTAGGCCGATGTAACCGATGAACTGGCAAGGCTTGTCATCTTGCTACCGGAGGTCTCATGCGCTTTCACTATAGACACATTGATGACAGCGGCCCTTAAGCAGCAGTGCTTTGAGGATGCTTAGAAGCCTGGACTGAAGAATCATCCTGTCCAATTGCAAAAACAGTTCAAAAGCGCCATGACTGCACACTGCACCAAGTCTCTGTCAGGTTTAACTTATAGTAATTTCCGCTGTGTTGTGGCCGTTCTCACGGTCTAGTATCTCATAGGACGGCCCGTACAGCGGCTGGGCGTAGGGTTCAACGATTTCTGTTGGAGTTGCGGCTTAACCTCATATGCCTGGCTCTCATGTGGAAGAGAATGGCCTCGCTTGAGGTGCCCTTTCTTTCAAGTTTGACTGATCTACTTCTTGCCGAATAAACGGATACAGATTAGTTCAGTAAAGGAACTAAATGGTTTCTAGAGTACAGAGGTTAAAGGAGAGTTTATCCGTGGCATCATATCGAAACCCTCCGATTGACAGTCAACTAACTTAACCTAACTTGAGAGAAAGAGAAAGAAGCCCATGCTCGGATTGCTAAAATATAGGCCCATTCTTGAGCCTGATATGTAGACTCTTACGTATGCTAGTCTCTTGTGTCTTAAGATGCCAGAATATGGGTTCTTGGCAGGTTCTGTTGATGATCACATTTGGATATCTTCAGCTCTCTGAGCTTGAATGAATCAAATCTCAAGGAGGCTTGAAGGCTGAATCGATGTATTCTAGCTGTTGAGCACGGGAGACGTTAATGATTACAGGTAACTATGGCTATGATCGGGCGATGTCGATTTTTTTCGCAGCGTGTCCGCTCTTAAAAGATCTAAGGAAAGGCACTCGCAGCGATTTAGTCTGCTTGAGAACCATATTAAATAGGGATAAAAAGTGATGTAATAACACCCAAACATCATTTAGGGACCCTCAGCTTACGTGACCGACAATGTTCTTAGGTACTTCACCATCATCCGAAACAGACATCAGCCATCTTAGCCTGTTCGCCGGAAGCCAGTTCAAACAAACTTGCGGACATGCTGAAAAAATTGTCGAGGGGTTTCTACAGCCATAATAACATTGAAAAGAAGCAGCGCATGGTTAACAGTGTCCAAAGCTTTAGCGGAATCAGTATAAATGACATCAACTTGATTGCAGAGGCAATTACGTGAATAAACTCAACAAGGTTCGAAGCGTGATGCAGCCTTTTACAAAGCCATGTTGTTGCGCTGTAAAGACACAGTTGGGGGTATAATAGATACAATTGAAAACGAGGGGTTCCAAAATGTTTGAAAGGTAAGGAAGAATGGAGGTAGGGAGATGTTAGAAGCAAGGCTGTGTTCACCCGATTCGAAGATGAGAAAAATGTTACAGAGTTTCCAGGAGGACGAAAATTCACCAGTACCGAGATTGACATTGAATAAGATGGCCAAAGAGACAAAAAGGAAAACGCAAAAGTTTTAACGAAAAAACCAGGGGAACAGTTAGAGTCAAGTGAGGACAAAAGCGACTCAAACTCAACGGGGCTAGTGACAACTGTAGAGAGACAAGCAGGGAAGTTGAAAGAAAAGCAGTCAGAAGCAGGAGTCGATAAGATGGTGCTCACAGAGGAAAAAAACATAGCAAAAAGATGATAAATGTCAAGAGAGTCGGAAACAGTAAAGGCATTAAACACTAGGCAGTCAGAAAGAGAGGAAGAAGGTCTTAAGGAGTGGACAAAAGACCAGAAATGTTTAAGGTTATTCGAGTTCAAAGAAGATTCAACAGACAATAGTTGCTAATGCTAACGTAAACGGGAGAAGACAGCATAATCTTTGCCAGATCGATAGCTAAAAACTGGTATTGAAACAGGGGATGTTAAAAAGGAAAAAGACTCAATGTTAGAGAGAATGAGGTCAACGATCTTGTTATTAGCATTTGGTTAACAGTTAAATTGAGAAAGCGAGCAGAAAGAAAAAAAAGAAGGTAAGGCAATAGAAAGAATGTTGGTAGACACAATGTGACGAAAAAAGGAGTCCCATTGTACAGAAGGCATATTAAAGTCACCACAGATGATAAAAGTTGACGAGAGAAAGTTGTTGTTAAGATATGTGGAAAGTTCAGAAAATAACAGATCATAGGTCGAGACGGGCATGTTACAAGGAATAGATAGGGACACAACCAACAGCGAGGAGTTAGGAAACAAAGAGACACAGACAGCAACACATTCAACAGGTGGACTGGGGATGAAATCAGTGCAAAGTTTACTGTTGAGAGCTTTAAGCACAGTAATAAGCACGTCACCACCATCAGTCTTAACAGTTGCTAAACGATTACGATCACTGTGGAAAACATTGTACGTAGGGAAAAACTCAGAACTAAAGATGTAATCAGTGAGCCAAGTCTCTGACAAGCAAATCAGGTGATCAATTTTCAGTAAAGCTGCAGTTTTACATAAACAACATCAGGCAAAGAGTGATACCACTGATAGTGGCATTAAAAAGGCATGAATTTGTATCTCTAAGGGCCAAACATAAAATTTCCAACCCCTACATAATCTCGGCAATAACTTACGGAGCCATTTGATGGAACGAAATATTGAATTTGAAGTTAGGCTGAGAACTAAGAGAATCAAAGTTGTTTTAAAAATGCCAATCAAAACACCAACTAGACCGGTATATGCAATATCGGGATTACTTAACACATACCAAGTGATTTGCATAGAAAGACGCAAATTATTTTATGAAATAGTGAACAGATAACTAAAATTAGCAAACATTCCAAAAATTAAAAAAAAAAAACTCACAAATCTCTTAGCACGAAGTTCACAAAATTTAGCAATCGATGCTCCAAAAACTAATCAACTCAAAAATGATCAAATCCAACAATACTCTACGAAATATATTACAAATTTCGAACAATGTTGTCAAATTCAAAGAGGGTTCGATAATTTTTGTTTTGAGTAAAGCGAAATCTTAAGGAATAACCAGTGCTTTTTGAAAATCTTTTCTCTGAAACACGTTAAGATGACATTTTAAAAAAGAATAACTGCTGAAATTATGGAACGTAGGTACTACTTTTTTCTTATACCAATTCTGAAATTGCACTCAAGGTTAAGTGCGAAACTGTTATAATAAAGATGTTACGTGATAAATTGGGAAATAAAGATGAAGAGTGTGAAAGGAAGTCTTTACTAACGAATTTTGAAGCGAAATAAATATTTCTTTTTATAGCTAGTAATGTATACTTAATAAAAATAATAAATATTATTATAATGAGTTCAACTAATAAATTGGCTCTATAACTAGTTATTTATAGGTTGATGTACAGGGCGAGAGCGGCATGGCTTTCGAGTATGGGCCAACGCCGGTTTTTTCTTTATTTGTTTCTTCCCCTTGGTGACCTAGTCGGTTTTCCGAAATTCTAAATGCATATTCCCTTCATGCGGTATAGCTACAGTACTGTGGTGGTAAACTTGTGACATAAGCCTTGTATATAACCAGGACCGACTTAGAGTGACTTGACTTGGAACGGCTTGAGATAAAACTTCAAAGTAGGTTTTTGGTGTGACTGGATTAAAGTGGATTAACCGAATAAAATGCAGCTAGTTCTACTAAAGTGAGGTATATCGCATCGTAACGTCACATATACGAATAGAACTCAAGCGGGCTTCACATTTTTCAATCCTCAATCGCTCGATCCGCTTTTTGTAACGCCCAAGTCGATCCAATCCAGTAAAATTTTGTGATCGGATTGAATTAACTCAAATCAATCCACTGCGCGTATACAACGTGGTTTGACTAATCCTAAGCCGGTTTGAAACCACGTTATAAACGAGGCTATAGTTAGCACTGTAGCCCAATTTGTAATAACTGATTCGATTACTATTCTCGAAAACACCTAAAAATTATTATTTACACAATTAAATAACAAACAATTTTCAACTCTTCCTTCTGGTGTATTTTGCCTTTGAATTTTCCTATTTAACTTCTGAATCAGCTACTAGTCCCGAAAATTTCTCAGTTTGATCCTTTTCTACAAAAAAAAAAAACAACCTGATTCATATCTACGGTTACAAAGTCCCGTTCAACGAAAAATAAACAGTTCTCCAGTTTCGAATACGAAATCAAACCCTACCATTCGTTTTTATTTAAACTTCGAATAAAGCTATTACATTATCATATTCACGAAATTGATTTCCAAATATAAATATTGAAATCGCTCACAAATCAAATATATGGTCTTGTGCCATCTGTTTTGAAAATTTCTAGGCCAAACTACTGAACGGTCAATCAACACAACTCTTTTTTCATACTTCAGAAAAAAAGGATATGAGACGAGCTCGTTGCAATGATATCCGGCAGCAAATAAACGGCCTGAATACGATTCGTAATAATTCACTGGAAATCTGAATCGTTTTCTGTGCCAAATATATATGAATGTGTTTGTGCCTGGATATATGTACATATTGGTTTGACGCACACTTGTATTTACATAAATGATAAATTTGAATATTTTATATGAATGGTGGCAGCATGGGAGCTTCTGCTAGTCCGTATTTGTAACGAAATTGCATTTAATAAAATGAACATAATTTTATATTTGGAGGCCATTTTGAAAAGAAAGTAAAGATGGCAAAGAGTTTGAGACGAAACAATGTCCGGTTAGGTGTGTATGATGAAAAAGATACCGTACACCTTTTGTGCGACGATGAGCGGCTGTATTGAAAAGCCTTTCAGTCCAAGTTTCCTATAAAAATTCATGAAAGAATGAATTACGAAGGTTTCCATTTGTTCGATAAAAATTTATTGAAGTATCCTTTGCTACGTACCGGTCGTGGACCTTAAACTAGAAGGGTGTTTATTATTGTACGTTACGAGTATTAGATATATTACTTTAGGATCGAAACGTGAGAGGAAGTAGAATAGCTTATTGTGCGTTTCGGGATTGGTTTTTTATTCTCTTTTCGATGTTTCTTGTTCCAAGGATCGTTTTCTTGGAAGTTTGATTGGGGGGAGGGATAGAAAGTCGAAAATAATAAGGGCGATATCTCCGTAAATACCTAAATGTCTTTTTGTAATAGCTAATTACGTAAATACTACTGCAAAATATCTATATCCGTTCACTATGAACCAGCTTATCCTTTACATCCATGCAGCGAATTCTTCTCTGCATGGGGTAGAAAAATACACTACTCATCGGTTATGGTAAATTATCAGAATGAATACCCTTAATCCCTATTCGTGGTGTTCCCGAATAACAAAGGTCATATGCGGTGATGCATTCCAACTGGCGATCTAATTTTAATTTCAATACCTTAAATAAGATAAATTGAGCCTTCGACGAAGCATGTTAAAAGAAGACGGGTTTCAACCCCATATTATCGATGACAGTGGTACCAGTGTGGTATATGCTTGGAAATCAGCCAGTCATAGAAAATAAATGCTATTTCTCGCGTCTGGCGTATGCAGTGCTTCGTCGAAAGAAAGATGCGAGCAAAATAAGGATGAATATTTTAATGACGAATGGCTTAAACATCAGAATACAGTTTTTTGATAAATCTGCTTGTCTCTAGATCCAGGATAAAGTTAAAGAAATGCTATAGCTTAGCTCCTTGCTTAACTTTCACACAGAACACATTGTATCTCACTTTGAAAACTATCAGACTCTTAGCTTAGTTAACCTGTAATCCTTAAAAAAATTGATAAGCATTCATTTGGATCAATCTATAAGTTTGTTTCACTTTTTAGTCTCGAAATTAAAAGTGTATGGTCTGCCAATACATTTCTACAACAGATTCACTACCACTGAATTCTATGAACACCAGCCAAATGTTCCCATATATCTTCCACATACACTTATAATGTTAACTTATCACCAACCCCTTCATCACGAATCCCATTATCATCAGCACAGGCTTCTGATATGACGGCCACCATCGAAATTGATTTAAGAACACGTTTCATTATAGGGAATATCCAATACAAAGGCTTATCATACATCAAGGCGCACTAATTCTCTAAATCCTTTTTTATCCAACTTATCCTGAATATTAAATGGATGATTCGGATGATATTTGGGGCGGCATTTGCGTATCTTCGTTTGTACTCCTTTGGCGAGGAATTTTACGAAGCCGAAGTGAATAGTTTCGAAAATGTTTAGGGGTCATAAAGTCGAATGTGGGCACAACATACCAGTTTAATCAGGGTTTTGTGGAGACGGGACAGCGAGGTATGGTCGGAGCCGAGCATTTATGACGTGACTGTTAAATTTACAAGCAAATGAATGGGTTGTTGCAAATGTATCTGTAGGTTGGTTATATTCTAGGCAATATTTGATCTTTAGATTTCGGTCTGAATAGTTTCCCGACCGAAAAACCAATCTTACACTTCACTCGTACTCTGATTGTGTATAAAAACATATTTATGAATACGTGACCCTACTATAGCCTCCACATTAGTTGCTTATGAAACCATAAACCATTTTCGGGGGAGCTGTAAAATCCAAACCAAATAAGACCCATTCAGGCAGTTGAATATTGATTACTTACATATAAGCAGCCAGATTGAAAAGGTCCAATATTAATTCATGATTTAAGCATTTCTGCATAGTATCGCTTATCAACACCATGAATGAACATTATATGAAAAGTCACATGCGGGTAATAATGAGGAATCAGATTACAATCTTCGAATGAAAAACTTTTCCGTGTCCCAAGCGACTATGTGTTGTGGCACATGCAGTTAGCTCGGTTATTCGCAAAATGAAAATATGCTGAAAAACTCAGTCATTCCAGCTCAGACACCATACACCAACCGAAAGAAATGCTAGAAGGCGACTATGTATGCGTCACTTTAACGGATATTAACAACAAAGTTGAATAGCATAATACGCGCTCGGTTCGTTCCCTACAGAAAAAAGGACGAGATAAGAGACGATAAGGCGGTAACGTTACTTTCATGTCTTGTTAGGTAAAAACTCTCTCGGCGTAGTGAATGCAAGAGAAACAGGATGACTACGGACGCCGGCTTTGTATGTCCGTCTTGTAATTGCGAAATCCCGAAAAATAAAGGACGTCGAGCACATTCACCCTTTTGGAATTTATCGACGGGATCATTCAATGCAAAAAGGGTCGTTTGCCTTTCAAATGTTTTCTTTTCAGTAATGATATATTGCACAGGAGACGAACATCAATTCAGCACAGAACTACATTCACTGTGGTGTTATACTCCTGAATTGCACTCGAGAAAGTGAATGAATGGAAGCTTGCCTGGTAGGAATGTTACATGTGTCTTTTCAATGAGTCTGACTACTTTAATAACCAAACTGCAAAATTCCTCCTAATATTCCATGATGCAATGGAGTTGTATCTGTCACCGAGATCTGACAGTGAATGATTGATGATTACGGGAAAATTCAATAGTTTGGAGGGTGTTTTGTGGTGTGAAGTCTTCTATTAATGTTTTACGACTCTTTTGCAAAAATGGATAAAAGTTTTCTTAATTTTGATAAGTAATCCTCGTCCAAGGACATTGAGTAAGCCATGTAAAATAGCTCACAACAAGGGATAATGTAGAATGGTCTCGCGTACTTAACATTCTTTTGGGGCCATGAGGTCGGATTACTTTGGCCTTCGCAAAATTACATGTTTGAAGAAGGGCTAATCAGGAAAAAATGTCAAGCCAGATATGCTGTCAAGTGGTTTGAGTATTGAATTAGTTTATCTGTCTTTAAGTAAAACCTTAAACTGAATAACAGCCGCAGTTGAAACAATGACGCCTCTTTTATCGGATTCCCCCCACCCGTCCTATGGTCACCAATGGCAACTTTTGTCAATTTGGCTGAATAGTTATCACACGTCTAGAGCAGTAGTTGAACAGCTAGTGCTTGGCTATCATATAATTTAAATATATTTGTTTTGCAACTGAGTTATTGCCTCAGATGCTGGATTAGATTAACGTGAATGATCAACTTAACATGCAAGATTCGAGGGTGGTCCCAAGAGTAATGCACTATCAGCTCTAGATGAAGAAATATTTATGTTAAATGAAGTGCGAGATTATAGCCCTTCGACATAATTACCCTGTTTGTCAATAAATGATTGCCATCGGCTTTGGAGCGCTTATATGCCGCATAGGACGACATCATTGTTGAGTGCACGGACCCTTCGGCTCGCTCTTTCATTCAGGATATTTAAGTCAGGAATATGGATCCTTTGAGTGGTTCCTTTGCTTTGAGATTTGAATTCAGGTTCAAAATCACGAATCCAAATCTCATCTACAAGAAACATTTCACCATCATTTTCATAGAGAGAGAGAGAGAGAGAGAGTACTACGCTTCATACTATAGGAAACATTTCACCATAATTTTCAAAGAGAGAGAGAGAGAGCGAGAGAGAGAGAAGAAGAGAGAGAGAAAGAGATGTCTTTGCGTGTAGCATTTTGCTCCGGTGACTTTAACCTTCGGCATACAACGTGAAAATAATGAATATTTTGTCGATTAAAAAAAAAACAAAAAAATTACTATCGAAGTACTTTTTCATCACTATCAATTGACGGACCATTATCTATTGACAGACAATTAACCGCCACCTAAATGTGCACGTTCGTCTAATGCACTAATTGCATCCTTGAATCGTGCGTAAGGTAGTGTATTCTCCAATACATTTCCTTAACCTAGTTTGTAATCCCTAGTTGTAAAAACTATCCTAAGTTAAGTTTAAGTTTTCTAGTAGGTTTTAAGCTAATTTTGCCTAATCTGAGATAACTTGTAATTCTATATATGTACAATTAATCATTTTTAAATTTATATCTATTAGTAACTTAGCTGTACAGACATTGTCTAAACTCTAGATTTAACTCAAACACTGTAAATATTTCTAAATCCGTTCGATCAATAAAATAAAGATATTATTAAATTAAATTAAAATAACCGCCACCTACTGTGAAATTCAACTTATTTGGTTGTGTGACACACAACATTTAATGCATTTTGAGAGTCATGGGGTTAAAATAGCCCTACGTTGCATACCGAAGTTTAATTTGCTATAATATTTCGTTTTTGAAGTTCTTCTGTTATAATGCGGTAAACACATGATTTTGAAATACCTGTTTCTTTTTCTATCTCTCTCACCGTTATTTATCGGTCTTCATCGAGTAAGGTTGCGACAATGGCAAGCTTAGTGTAGTCTTGAGGTCGACCGAAGCGAGGATTACTTTTAATACTTATACGATCACCACGGAGTCGCTGATGCCATCTTTGCACCTTACTGCGATCTACAGTTTCCGTTCTACACGCTTCATTAAGGCGGCATGAATATCAGGCACAGTTTGACCACGAACTGTTGCGATTTTAATGGAGGTACATTGCTCAAACACCGAAATGTGAGACGACGTATTTTTTCACTTTTATTATTGCTCTCGGACATCACTACACTTCACTCGAAATACTAAAATTTTGTATTATGCTACAAATTTATGTAAAGGTCAGCTGTTTATGTCAAGTTACTAGAAAGGTAGGGCCCGCTGTGTATTATTTTTCGGACCAACCTCGCAGTATTTCTGTACCGCCCCAAGACACAATTGGAAAATTGATTATGAAAAGGGCGTCCAGACTTGGTATGCTCCTGATGGACAAGGGCTCGACATCAAACTATGAGTCCATACCTGATATAACTCTTGTCAGGGAGGCGCTGTCCCCATTTTAAAGGGACTGTATTGTGATGGATGAGTACACTGGAACTGACCACAGCTACATCAAATTTTTACTGCCTGAGGAAATCCTAGTCCCACAGAACTCTTGGCAGCAAACACTAGGGTGAAATCTTTCGAAGTTGTACAGGAGGAAGCTGCTGAAGTCACTAGACAGCAACTTTGCTAGAGAGATCATTGCAGACCAAATGGAGGTAATGATGGACTCCGGAGTGATGGGTTCGCTGATGAACTTTAGTATTGGCAAAATCCAGTCAACCTCCATGCCTCGATGCCACATCGAAAGCCACTACCGAAGAAAAAGAAGGCTTTTTGGTGGACTGTTGATATAGTGGAACTAAGACGAAGAGCTCTTACGTGCAGGTACAGAGTAGAAGCAATTTATTAGTAGACCAGATGCGTCTTAGTTTTCCACGAGCCATAAAAAACAAAAAATAACTAGGAATGATTATAAACCAGACAAATTCCGTAAACTCTTTGCGAAGAGATTCATTGAGCCAAAGATGCAAAATAGTATCCGATATGGCCCCATTCCACCCTTCGAGGCGGATGTTTATTTATTTATTAACCATTGCGCTACCAACATACTCCAATCACAGCGTCAAGAAAGGTTATAATAAAAAAATAAAAGAAATATAGGAAAGAATCGAGTAACTTAAAACTAACGACAAAAATTGAACTAAGGTTAGACAGTAATTCTAGATTCCATTTTCACTACAATCTTGAAATCTAAGAAAGACTGTGGAAAAGGACTAAGCTTAAGAACATTGTGCATTCCAGGAAGATGCAACAAAAGCGAAGGAAAATAGTCTTCCGTGTGTGTAAAAGGAATAGCAAAAAAATCTCTAATGATCGACTAGGGCGATTAGATTCACTTCTGGTTATCTGTGAACCAAGATCTGATCGAAAAAGATCGTTTGCAAAGTTTGAAAAGAAAACAATCATCGATGAACAATATACGTGATTTCAACAAGGACATAGAAAGAATGGAAAGACGAGTGGAGTAGGGACGATAGGAGAAGATCAGATTTGGCACGTATATTCCAGAGTACTACGTACTAAGAAAACAAATGAATCAGTTTTAGAGCATCAGAGACTTTAGCTTTTAGGGGATCAGAGACTTTCTAGGTGAATCAAGGACCATCATAAGGTTTAAGAGGACGTTTGATGAGAGTAAAGCGAAAGATAAGATTAGCACAGAAAGAGTAGAACTTGGACAATGCAAAATTAATACAAATTGATAAGATTGATTTCTGTGGACATTTTCCGAAAGTTAGCTTTATAACGCTGAACAGGACATTTATTCCTTGCCTGGAAGATAACGCTAACATCAACCAGGAGGGGAGGGTGATAATGACCAGGTTGAGCATATGGAAAAAGAGCAGGAAAGAGAGAAAGAGAATCTAAAAGAATGCTAGAAAGACCTAAATCGAGGATTTTGTTGTTGTGTAGTTGATTTGAGATGAAGAAAAAAGTGAGAGGAAGGAAAAAGTCGCAACAGAGAGATAATTTTACGATTATAAACTGAGGCTATTAGAGTCCCACTTCACATTTGGTATGTTGCAGTCACCAAAAATTAGGAGGGGAGTTGAAGGAAATCGAGAGAAAATGAAGCTAGAAAGCTGAGCGAAGAAAACGGTCGTACGTGGTGACAGATCAATTACAAGGAATATAAATACAGCTGGATCGGAAGTTGAAGAAAGGATAACATGTGCAACAATATACTCAATAGGAGAAGAAGGAACGAATTCGGCACAGAGTGCTCCACGAAAAGTGTTATGGATGGCAATCAAAACACCACCGTCATCGGCGCTGCGAATCAAAATTGAAACTACGTTGATAAACTTGATGTAATTGCATCTAAGGACAGTAAAAACGTTTTAATTTGGTTTAATTTATTTCTTGAATTGACATATTCGTTAAGTAACGTTACGACTATGAGGAAATACCTGCGAGTGATGTAAGTCTTTTCGGAGCTCATGTCACCGTTTATTTGGGCAATAATACAGACTAGTTTCGTGCAGGAGAGATAAACCCTTGACTCTGACAAAGAAGTAAATAGAAAAACCGACCTAGCTCTGTAGCAGTATATGTTACTTAAGATGATAGCTAAAAATTAATCAATAACTAATACTGATGATGTCCAGAGAGTTAGGTACATTTCAAATCTATTATCTAATAATTTTTCTATTAAAAACCATCTGATACTTTTTCGCAGATTGCTTCGCAAACGAGGAGCAAAAAAAAACCAAGTTAAACACTTTCTTGGCATCTGTATAAAGTTCATGGATAGACTTACCCAGCCATCGTCCAGAGATGTCTCTTAATTTCATGGAAAAAGTATTTGCGAAAGTTCTTCATCATATCACATACCTATATACTATATATGCGTCCACCCTCTTTACTATATGGTTCTCAAGTACCTTTAGATATTCCTTATCCCATTTCGCTGCTTTATGTACATTATAGCATAGTTCACATTTCTACAGGACAAACAACTGGTTTCAATCTCACGGCCATCACTGCTTTTAGGTATACATATGTACATACAAGCATACATATATTCTCGTATGTGCATATACTGCTACATATCTTCATTGAAAGTGAAGAGAAAATACAACGATGGACGCACATGTGCAAATATACTTACATAGAAAATGACTACGGTCGACGAATGCCTTAAGCTATAAATACAAGTGACAGTTGCCATGAACTGACTTACGTCCAAAAAGTCGTTTATCAAATGGTACTTTATTAATCTAACCACATATCTTAGCCGAAACATTCAAATTACGGGAATATTATAGTTTTAGGGTTTCTTATGTAACCTTGGGATAACTTGGAGGTAAAGGATAGCTGCTTAAGTGGATTAAAGATTTGGTTTTGCATGTATGAAAATGAAATGTCAGTGATCGATTCTGAAAAGTAGGGACATTAGTGTATTGTACATATGCACGTATGTAGTAGTACATATGAAATCCTTACTTACTGAAGATGTTTAACGAATCACGAAGAACCGAGTCGTTTTCAAAGATTTGGTCAAGTTACTTTTGCGACTTCGGACAAATCAGTAATTCTTTTAGCTATTTGAGGAATGTGTTGAATAAAAATGCAGAAGCTGGACGCTATATCTTTTTATCCTTTTATCCTTTTTTCCCAATGAACGTAAAAAAAAAAGTGTTGGACATTTGAGCAAAATATATTTCAAAACTAAACAGTATGAGAATGAACTACACTGGTTATGCTGAAGCTTTGCTGAACATAATTGAGAGTCATGATAGTTCAGAAATTAGTGTGTACTTAGCAACAACAGCAACAAAAATGCCGAAGGAGGGTAAAAGTTATGACCGCCGATTGTTTCTTGGATCTTGAAAGTTCTCGAATTGCTTCTTTTCTCAAAACAAGAATCACTAAGATCAAGGTAACAAACGTATCAATGTACTGTGAGGGAAACAATAGTACTGTATTATCGTTATCAAGGAAGGGAAGCTTTCCTCCTCGACGGCTACAAATACCATGGCTTTCTCATTGTCACTTTTGACTGATAGAGCGAATACAGAGTTTCTTGTTCATAATGGTGAGTTTAGTTTGCAATAAGCGGCATTTTTTGGTTGGAGGCAGTCTTTACAAAAAATACTGCTTGACTAAAATAAAACACTATCCCACATATGAACTGGTGCATGCAAATCCCATGAATAACACCACAAGTTTTTGGCTCATTCATCGTACTCGCTCGCCTAAGCTCAGGTCATAAAAGGATGCCATTCGCTTAAATTCAGTTCATACAATGATGCCAAACGGTTTTCTTTGGACGGTTTCAAGAATGGAAGAGTAAGAAATTTTGTTGGCCTGAAAGGGGAGTATTTAAAAAAAAATCCAGCGCATAGAAATCGCTAGAAACACTAATGCTCGAAGAAGGAGAATCATGCAGATTTCGAGTGCATATTCTAGGACACTGGTTCCTTATTACACCCAAACTATTTCCAGGGCCATATATCACTTTGATCTCAAGAATGCAATGAAACTGATGAGGTGGAAACGTTTTCAGGGATACCACTCGCATAAATTTCAAAATTTAGTAAAGGGAAATACTTGTTACATACATTCACTATCGGAAACTTATCTTATAAAATTTTGAAAGCTGCATCTCCTAAATTATAAATGATGAAAACCTCCGTGTTTGCTATACTTTGCCAGTACTGCACTCAATACTCTACCACAACTACTTCACGTCAAAATCAATCTACTCTGTGAATGTCGTTTTCATCCGATGACTTCATCGAAATTTGAAGGGATAGAAAGATTTTTGGGGTTGCTCGACCAAATTTATGGTCATAAAAATTTGGGAAATTTGAATATTGGCTACTTATTTTCATTGCAGATGTTTGTCACATTCATATTTAATGGTAGCATCTGTTGGTACGGAAATAACAACAAACCAGGTTTTACATATCAGCCCTTTGCTAGTGCCAAAGCCAAAAGTATGCCAAATCTGCTTCAAGTCGAGGGCAACCCTCCCTGTGAATTTTGTTTCGATAAGATGGATTTGGGGCCAAACTTAAGGTTAAAAAAAACAAAAGCTTTCAAATGTTTGAAATCCCTTGGTAAATAAATGACAAAAAACTAGAAAAACTACTATAGCTGTTAGTTTTTTTTAAGTTTTTTTCTAGCTTAGAATAACGTCCAGCTATTGTGTAAATTTCGTCACAATCTGATAGCTGAACCAGCATTTTTAGGTCAAAAAGCAGTTTTTTCTTTGTTGCTTTCACACCTCCTGCAGGGTGCCCCATAGTTCAAAATCACTTTAATCAGCCCTGCTTCTACTTAAGACTAATACATCTTGAGAATTTTTTATAGATCTGATTGGCCGGTCGTGAGTTTTCCTGAACAGAAGTTTTGAGTGCTCAAAATAGAGGCAGTTCAGTGATGAGTTGCCGTTCTTCTGCAACACGGAATTTAAAAAATTTTATTTTGACAAGGTGGACAAAGAACAAAGATTATCAATTGTTTATCAATCGTTGCTACAAGGCTACCCGCACACACGTGTATAGTTCTATTCATGTACGGTTCGAGCTTTTTTCAATAAGCTTTGAAAATTTTGCGATGATCCAATGTTTATGTCAAAAGTTATGACAAATCGAAATTTTAAAAAGTCCTTACCTAATTTTAGGAACTCAGTGTCACCATTGGGTTCAACATTTCCAAAAAAAAACAAAGACCAAACATTATCAGTTTTCTTTTCCAAAACTTACTTCTTAAAAAATATTTCTTGGCATAGAAATACAGGAGTACATCAAAATTCACTAAAATGCCTGGCGCTGCCAAAGGACTAAGATATCTCAATTTATTAACATATCTGATTCTAATCTACTACTCATATGCATCCATGTCCTCCGAAACGATTTTTATTCCTATTTTGAAAACTACACTATTAGGTATTCACAATCCAATACGTTTATGCTTAAAGCTAGGCACTTCGACAAAAAAACTACTCATAAGAACCACATTCAATTGGACGCCATTGAAGCAGATCTGAGTACCGAGTTGACTGCCAATGCTGAATCTACAAGTGTTTCCGGCAGTTGACTAACGATTGTTCTTTCAAATATAACTTCCTTCCATGCAAAAATCTTTTTCAAAAAATGAAACAAAAAATATCGTAAACATTTTTTTTTCGGTTAAATGTATTTCTAATAATGGCAAACGTACCGATTGTGATTGAAATGCTCCCAATGAAACAACGGAAAAATTTATAACGCAGACTCCATTGCAGTCCAGTCACAATCTTTATACACAAATTTCATTCGTGGTGAAGATTATATGCCATCAGATAGTCTTCCAATTAACCCATCACAGACTGCATCCATTTTTTTAGACCCGTTAGTGCCACCTCATGTAAAAGTCACTATTACTTCAATAAAATACTATAATATAGGATAACGTTCGTCTTTTTCTGGCTTACATACACAACGCCAGCGATTGCACATGTTTTGGGGGTAAAACTAAAACGCATCTGAATATTATGATCCAGCAAGCGGGCTTACCAATTGAGCTTGATTCACTATTTTCACTCGGTACCACGAATAGTTTGCAGTGTCTACAGACAAAGTTAGAAATGCTCTGAAAGTCTATGCTTCACACGTTTCTTCAATATATATTTCCCACATTCAGAGAGCAAGGAAGGATTTTAACAGGTATCGATCCTAGTAGAACATTCTTAATATATGGAGAAGAAAGAAGAATAAATTCTTGATGGTTGCGGGACCTTATATAGAAATAACCGTAACTACCTGAAAACTGGACATACATGAGGTGGTGGTGTGTTCATTGTTACTCATATTTCCCTGTAGTGAAATAGTTGAAACTGACCCACATAATCCATTTGAGCACAAAATTGCCAGAATTTCCTGGTCCAAAGGTTTCTTTTATGTGGGAACTTTCTACATCCCACCTAGTTCAGACGACGCCGTGTACAAACAATTTTTTATATAGTATCAGCTCTCAAAGATGATGACAAGATTATAGTACTGGGAGATTTTAATCGCCCAAATTTAAAGTTCATGGCTGATGAAAATGAAAATATCCTGCTTCCAGTTTATATCGTTGACACATCTGATCTAAATCTTGTAAGTACATTTTACAGCAATAATTTGCAGCAACTCGTTCCGACTTTGAACCAAAATGGTAATTGCTTGGATCTTATTTATATTATACGACGATGTAGTGGCTTACTTAACTGCTAATGCAGAGCATTTTTTCTCCATCAATCTTCACCAGCGTTTACAGTTGATCTACCTACATATGTCTGATTTGACAATTTCCCAATCATACAACAATACCGTTGAATATGATTTTCGAAATGCTGATTATGAGAGCATTAACCATCATTTAAACAATATTGTCTGGAATAGTACTCTTTTAACGTTAGAATTGAACGATACAGTGACTTTATTCTACCAGTTGGTTTTTGATGCGGTTGAGAAGTCCGCGCCAAAGATAAAGAAAAAAGACAAACTGTCTGTGCCATGGCTGGATAGAGATCTGAGGTGTTTACGAAATCAGAGAAACAAGCTTTATAGGAGAAAAAAAACCAAAATCAATGTCAAGGAAAAGGAAAAATATAATGTTTAACCAGAGAAGACATTACAAAAGCCATAAGAGAACTTGACATGTAAAACGGCCCTGAACCTGACGGACTACCTTCAAGCTTCCTAAGCATGCAGAAACAATCATATAACCTTCGTATATAATTTTCAATAAATCACTGTCATGGGTGCATTTCCGCGTTTCAGAAAATCAGCCCATATCACACCAATTCTTAACGCTTAGTTGGAAGTTATAGTGGCATCGCCATTTTGTCAGCTATACTGAAGCTGTTTGACAATATTTTTTGTGACAAACCTACAATCGCTATTGATCTTTTCCTCCAACTTAATGATAATAGTCTCGAATGTGCTTTGTAATATGGAAGAAGGGCGTCAAATCGATACTACTGATATACACTGTCTTTAGCAAAGCTTTTGACCGCATTGACTATGACATTTCGAAACATAAGCTCCATAAATTTCTCATTTCAGGAAGCCTTCTAAACTGGTTGAATTGTTACGTTCGAAACCAAACGCAACATGTTAAATTCCAAGGCCGTCTTTAGTAAACAATTACCGTCTCATTTGAGGTACCTCACGGCAGCCACCTAGGGCCGCTTCTGTTCAATATTCAACTATGTATAATATACATATCAATATGTTTCAGATCTCTCGGAGGTGTTATCCGGCATTCCGTGTCTTTTTCATGCAGATGATTTAAAAAAACACCCTATTCAATCGGAATCAGATGCAAATTTTCTTCAGCTGAAACTTTTGTCACTGATGCAATGGTATGACCAGAATAAACTTACTCTTAACGTTGAAAAATGCCATGCCATAAGTTTTTCCCCCAAGACCTCTACTCCTAATTTTGATCACTGCGTGAACGATCAGCTCTTGAAAAATGTTGATAGTGTCGTAGATCTCGGTGTCGTCCTGGATAAAAAGCTGCGTTCTAATATCCAGTATGGCAAAGTTCTTTTGAGAGCTAGCAAGCAGCTGAGAGAGAATTCAAGAAGGATTGGTTACAAGTTCTTTGTTTATGTCTTTAGTTTAACTATTGATAGAGTGCTGTGCTATAAGGAAGTTTTAAAAACGCAAAAAGTGAAGCTTTAGTGTGTAAATACAGAATAGATCGTGGCAAATTAGTTTCTGAAGCGGAAATTCAAGTGATTGAAAGGCTGAATGAAGAAAAGTGGAGTATTTCAAAAGTAATAGGTACAGTGCGCAATTTTTTAAATGATCCGGAAAATTACGCTTCGAAAAAGTCTTCCGGGTGACAATCAGCTTTATCTCCTTGAATAAAAAGATGAATATTAAGAGTTACGTCTAATTCTTCATTGACTGTTCGATAAAAAGCATCAAGAGCTGGGGTAGACATAAACATAAAAAGTGTAAGAAGGCTTTCGCAAAAGGCAGAACATATTACAAGGAAGAAACTAAAGCCGAAACCACCTTTATCGGCGACTCATAAGACAAAATGATTCCAGTTAGGTACGGAACACGTCAAATGGAAGAAAAAATTGAGAAGTAGTTTGTTTTCCGTCGAAAAAAAATTGTCATTATATAGGCCTGATGGGTGAAATTCATATTTTCATAACTTGCGTGAAGATGAAACGATTTTAGGCCGTCGGAAACTAGGTGGAAGTTCTATCATGGTGTGGGCTGGAATGGGATATCACGGCAAGAAAATAATATTTATTTCAGGCCGAATGAAGTCTATATTGATTTAATTAGACCAGAGACAAGAGATCGTGCAGTAAGAAAATCTACCGTAAATTATATGTATATTCCAGCAAGGTAAAGCAGCAGTGCACACATCCAGGGAAGTGAAAGAATTTTTCAAATCACAAAATGTCATTGTTTTGTGCTGGCCAGCGAGATTACCTGACCTCAACATTATTGAGAATGTATAGGGAATGTTAAAAAGAGCTGTTTATGCAAATGTAAAACAATAAGAAAGTAACCAGGATCTAAAGATGGTTGTTGAGTTGGATTGGTAGAATATTATTCTAAATAGAATTAAGAAACTATATGAATCTGTACACGAATGTTGGAGGTTATTAAAAATTACAGTGGCTCTACTCATTATTAATATAATAAAATGTTGTTTTAATAAATTCTATGGTGTCAATTTAAATTGAGAGTGTCTTATAATTCTGTCCCACTCAGATACAACAATTTCCTGGAAAAATAACGGTACTTGCGAGCAATCAAGTTCACTTGGTGTCTAAACCTCTTTTAATATGTATGTATGTATGACAATTTTTACAATTCTGCGTATTTTTGAGGGTGTCTTATCATATTGTTCCGGAGTGTTAGCTTTGAAGTCGGCGAAAGTCGTTAGGCGTACATTTATAACTAGATCGCAGCAATGCGAAAGCGGAATTCAATGTGTCCTTCGTGGTACGTACATTGAGTTGCTTAAAGATGCGAACTTGTAATATACATTAGGCGCGTTTTTTTGCTCCTCTATCCAGCGGAGAGTAGAATGAGAGTAGAGTAGACGCATTGAAAACAACAACACTCCTACACCAGTGAATTCACTGGTGTAGGAGTGTTGTTGTTGTTTTCAATGCGTCTACTCTACTCTCATTCTACTCTCCGCTGGATAGAGGAGCAAAAAAACGCGCCTATTATGTATGTATGTACATTGCATTTTTTCGCTAAAAATATAGACAAGAAAAATGTTGCGCAACAATATCAAACTACTCAAAAGGACAAAAGTACATACATAGCTTCCAATCGTGGATGAAATAACTACAATTAATTTAAGTGTATACATGGACGGGTCTCTAGCGTTTAATTTATTATAAGGAATGCAAAAGCAACAACTGAACAGTAACTATGTACATATGTTTTGCATTAAACTTCTTCCTACATACATACATGCTAGCATCATAGCAACCGTCATAAATATGTTAGTATGTTATTTGATTATTTTGCTTCCAACAAAAACAGAAAGTAGGGTGAAATAGTTTTCAAAGCAGACACGTGCGATTTCATTGATGTTAAACTAAACGATCTAGATTACATACAGTCAGCGACAAAAGTCATGGCACCTTTAATTGTGTAGAAAAATAATAAGTACCATTCAGTATGTTTTTAATTTTAAAAAGTAAGTTACTCAAAATATAATCTTTATAATAGCAGCTATATTTTTCCATTCACGGAATTTCAATATTCCATTGCGTTTGTCCATGAAGCGTAAAATTTGTTGCGTAGTACACAAATGCCACGACAAAAATCATGGCACTCAGTGGGTTGCTTATTCAATAACAGTAATTTCCAGGAACTGTGTAACCTGTTGGAAGTAAATATAAATTCGGTAGTCTATCTACTTTAGTTTGAGAAAGTTTTCCGTTGATTCAGACAATTTTTAAATTGTTTCGTGATTGAAAATATGTCAAGGAAAGAAACAACTTGTGAAGAAAGGAAAATTGTGTTCAATATGAGGAAAGATCGGAAAACTTATGAGGAAATTGGAGAATATATACAAAGGAGTAAGTTAACAGTAAGAAATATAATAAAACGAAAGGAAATAGAGAACAGAATTAAAAACAAGACAAGAACGGGCCGGTTCCAAATTTTAACCGACAACGATAAACGGATTATAATGCGCAAAGTCAAGGTTAATCCAAAAATATTTGGAAGTGAACTAAGCCAGGTAGCTTCAGTTAAATTTGGAAAGAAAATTTCTCCAAGGAGTATTCAAAGCGTCATACGAAGTAATGGATTAAGAAACCGTGTCGTTCGCAAAAAACCGTTCATAAGCAAGGCAAATAAAATAAACGTCTAGAATTCGCCAAAAAATGTTTAAATGCACCAGCTGACTTCTGGAACAAGGTAATTTTTTCCGATGAATCGAAATTCAATATTTTTGAAAGTGGTGGTCGCATTAGAGTACGGCGTCGACAAAGCGAAAGTTTATTGCCGAAACATTAACATCCTACAGTGAAACATGGTGGTGGTGGCGTTATGATATGGGGATGCATGTCTGCAAACGGTGTGGGAAATATAGAGTTTATAGAAAGCACAATGGATCGTTTCGGATATTTAGCCATTTCGAAGAAACATTTGCCAAATAGTGCGGAAAAATTGAGTTTTAGTGGTGATTATTATTTTCAACTAGATAATGATCCAAAGTATACAGCATATATTTTGAAATAATGGATAATCTATAACACTCCTCATATGCTGGCTACATCTCCTCAGTCACCAGACCTCAATCCGATTGAGAATCTTTGGTGTGAATTGGAAAAAACTTAAGGAAACATGACATAACATCGAAAGCACAACTGAAAGACATTATACGGCAAGAATGGGCTAATATCAACAATTCATATGCGCTAAAATTAGTCCAATCAATGCAAAGCCGCTTGAAAGCGGTAATACAATCCAAAGGACATCCAACTAAATATTAATTTCAATATACTGCTATTAAAAGATACAATTTTCTAATCAAGTGCCATAATTTTTGTCGCGGCAAAAGTAGAATTTTTGTATAAACGAAGTGGTTTTGCTTTATTAATTTTGTGAAATTTGATTTGTTTTTACATATTCATAATATTTATTAATAAATATTTATTATTTCTAAAACACAACGGAATGGCTTTAATATTTTAGAACATATGTATCTGCAAAACGATAAGTGCACTCAGGTGCCATGACTTTTGTCGCTGACTGTATATTGATGTTACATTCACTGAGTATAGCGAAATGAAGTAAAACAGTTAGTATCGCTATCAATTGTTTGTAACTATAAACGCTGAAAATGGGAAAAAGTTCCTCATTTAGCGCAACATGCTAATTGAAATTTATATTTTTCATTCAAATTCGTAATGCAAGTTCTTTGTAATGCTGCATTGCATTTTTCATATATCAGTAACTAAATCCTCACTTCGTACTAACTGTGAAAATTATTTAGGTGTTAAATAAAAACCTATAAAAATCATCTGAATAAATCATTTCGCTAATGCTAACTCGTTGTCACTTTATTGCCACTCTCTTATAGAGCATTATCTGGAACCTTCCCACGATTGCATTAACTATTTAAGGATTCGACGACAGAAACGGATTGAAAGGTTTGCGGTAAAATCGATTTCGAATGGAGCGAGGAGTGAAAGACATTTTTGTAACAAATAGTAAAAAAAAATTCCTATTCGCTTGGTATCAGGAAAAGATATTGACTAGGCACATTTTCACAGCAAGATAAGCCTTGAGGAGAATTCGCTTCAGTTAGGTGTCCATCGTCTGATAGTAGTAACCTACTATTCATCTGAGCGTCTACCACTGAATTTGGATACATACTTCTGCCTACCTATGTATGTATGTATGTGTTTGGCGTGACTGATTGTCTTCTCTAACCAGGAGCGGAATAAGGAATCGCAAACTGATTTATTTACGGATTGATTTTCCTCTGACACGCATTTTCCAGCGAAAGGTAATCGACATGAAAAATAAGCGTCTTGATTTATCGTCATTTGACAAAAGCTATTTTCATTTCAGGAACTAATTTGTTTAGGCGACGACGCCGACATTGGTATAGCTCTGTATTGGGTTGCGTGGTGTGGCGCGATGCGAGGTGTTTGATATGTATAGTTGTAATAAAATATCGCCCAAACACTGCATGAAATTGCGTAACCTAATTTTGTTTTAGACAAACCAACACATACATACCTACATACATACACAGATCTATTACTTAGCTGGAGGCGACCACGGAAGGAGTAAGTAGATTATTCGTTTGTGTTACCAGCTTGTTAGCTGGAAACGTAAGTTGTTTGAGGTTATAATGAGATATTATGTGCAAATATGTAAATAAGAATTCATCGCTGTTAGATGTGTGCTTAATGAGCCACAATTTAACGATTTATTCAAAAGGAAGGGGAATAGTTTTGTGATTTAATTAGTTGATTATCAGAGAGTATGATGAATTTCTCGAAGAAGGATACATGACATCGAAGCGTTTCTTTTATTAATAGGCGTTTAGTGTATCTTATTTTTTGTGTGTTGTGTACTGAGTTCGATTTCACGTGAAATTTTCATACAACATTTCACGTGAAATCTGTTTCGGCGAAAATTTAGCTTGAAAATAAGCAAGTTTGGTACTGTGTTCTTAGCATGAAAAGTTGCTTTGAAGTTGCTTTCGCTTTGAAAACATAGATGGCACTAAAACATGTTGTCAATCATTTCACGCAAATTTAGTTTGTGCAGTTCATTCTTTCGAGCTAAAAAGTGACATTTAGTGTTTGAATTTGAAAATTGAGCAGTGCAAATGACTTTCCAATAAGAAAATCGATCGAAAATTGAAATTCTTGACATTTTATCCGTCAAGAATGAGCATTGTCTCTGCTTTTCTCTGTTGTCAAAATTTTCGCTCGAAAGAATGGTCAGATAATGGGGAAATGTCAAAATTTCACGTGAACTCGAACTCAGTACCAGCCTTTACGCGAAATTTCTAGGCATTTACAGATTTTTCAGTGCTCCTTAGTCACGTAGAGTTCTAAAGAACACACTTGAAAAATTGGATTCTTTGAAATCGTTACTTCAGACAATTATTGACAAGATTTTTTTTCTTTCGGGTTTTTCTGCTTCTTGCAGAAAAAAGTCCTGGCTCCCTGACTTGCATACATCAACCAACGTTTACACGATTGATTATTAGATTCACAATTATTTAACTTTTACGACGCGTTGAGTCACGTATGCTCAATTAAAGAGAAAGACCATTCTTCGGGAAAAAACAGCCAATTTGTAACTCTCCGGCTACAACATTCCTCTGTCAGAGACCATACGTGAATCGATAAGAGATTATCATTGCTTACAACTTCATTCATTCAAAAGGTCTACTGGCTGTCAAATGGAGAGTATCAACCGTGAAACATGTAGGTACAAAAGAGGCCCGTTGTGATACCACATATAACTCTCTCCCTCAGCCACAGTGCTCAGAAAGCCATTTGGTTTCTTTAATCAACTGGAGTATCCTTCTTAAATCAATGAAGGATAGATGAGTCAGACCTGAATAGAACGGAGGATCTAGCAAATACGTATATTTTTTGTGTGGTCGATATTTCAGTACCACGCTGTTACTTTAAACAAATAAATAATCACCAAACGATGTAAAAAGTGCCGCTAAGTCAACGAAACTCCACATGGAGTTTATAAAATTACCTGCCCAGAATGCGACAAAATATACATCGGTCAAACGAAACGGTTAGTTGGTGTTAGACTAACGGAACATTAACGGGAAGCAGCTTTAGCGAGAAAAACGAATACAACATTAGTACGATCAGCAGTGGCAAAGCACATCTTGGAGGAGGATCACAACATAACATGGGACAACGTGGAGGTGATTAAGGAGGTACAGCAGGTACGAAAACTGGATGCGTACGAAAACCTGAACATATAGAAAACCCCAATAAATAGAAGACTAAACACAGACCAAGGAAACTGTGCATCACCATTGTTCAAGTTAATTCGAACATTCTTTTGATAGTAAGGTAGAAAATTTAATTAATATAGATCGTTAAATGTATTTAAGTAAAGTAATTAATAGACAATTAGTTGGTAATTAGTATAAGTCAATACTTTAAAAATAAGCTCTATAAATAACATACCTAAGTTAGATTAAGATTAGACCGATAGACACTGAAGAAGAGGGCTGATTACCCTCGAAATATCGATATTTGTCACAAAAATAAATATATCTAGCTTCGAAAGGAAAAATCGGTTTTTCTATTAAAAGATTCTTATAGGTTATATGAGTGAGCAAAATCTGGCCCGGAAAGTCTCCATTGTCACCTGAACCTGTACGTAAAGAAAAGTTTACGGTCATCAAGCTGGATGACGGTAGCATCAAACCAGTACCTGGGAATGCTTACGATACAGCAGACATAGACCAGATGGCGGTCTATATATATCAGAACAAGAACAGAATAACTGTGGAGTTGAAGTAGGTTTTAAGTTTTATTCACATGGAATAATAAGCCAGGCTTATAAAAACATAATAAATATAAATAAATTTTTTTTTGCATCTCACTAATTGCCTTGGTCCGTAAATTTCGCCTCTCACAGAAAATCAAGGACTGCGAAACTAACAAGAAAGTATCCCACCACAACTCATCAAGTTGGTAGAGTTCTATTTTCATAACCGAGATTTTTCCGAGTGTAAAATATGATTAGTTTCACCTCACACCACACTTTGCTCCTGGTTTGACTCAGTTATCTACTCAGAGCTACATTAACTCAAAGCTCTGTGCACGATCCCCGTTTGGATCTAGATTCAAACCGGAGAGCCCACAAGCCCAAAGCTCTTGCACGAGATGAAATCCTAAAGCCTGAACGAGTGATAGCTTGGACAACGACTAACTTCTTTTTTCCCACGAACTTTCATCAAAAAGCAAAGGTGGTTGATTTTTTCCAGGCAAAATAAAAGAATAAATTATAAATTATATTCTTTCTTCAAAACAAAAACTCGAGGTTTTTGGTCTTACGGGCATATTTTCTACAATGCGAGAAGTACTAAGAAGAAATCTTATTTTAAAAAACTGTCAATGTTGATAAGAGTTTCGAAAAAGTTTTGAGCTTCAGTTATCAGTAAAACGTTTTTTTTCGAATTCTAATTCCATATAAAAAAGTGAAAGTAAGGACTCTGAAAACAAGAACGGTAACATCGATTGAAATGTGCGTGTACAAATCGTCGTCCCCATAACTAACCTAGCTAGCTATCGCTATCGTTTTTTATACACAGGGGGTGGACGTTTGATTAATGCTATGGAGAAACCATCAAATAAAATATGCCAGAAGATAGCGAACGCGGATAAACTTTTGAATATCTCACAAGGATATGCATCAAAAAGTGTTTTACGTTTCAGCGTGAAATAAATTGTTCTTTTGTCGGGACAAACATGTCCTTTTGTTAATGTCTACTGTTCTGCCAGGTAAAGTATTTTTTTGCTTCTGTTCAGCTAATGTACAGGGTATCTTCTTCATGTCCTAACATATGTTGACGGTCACAAGCTTATTTCACGCATCTCGTTCTAAATCATTATTTTATACAAACTACTTAGCGTCACCCTTGAAAGTGTCGTTTCGTGTTAAGAGGATGTGTCGACAAAGTAAAAGAAGAAAAAAACGAAAACAAGAAAGAAAACGAAGAATCGATTTTTGCATATGTTTTAAGTGGATGGATATCTTACCGTTTTTCCAAGTGATATACGTACGTATATGCTCGTATTTCGAAATTTGTGCTTTTGCCTAGAAGGCAACAGTGCAAAAAGTAATAGACATGAGAATCATAATCTTGCGAAGTAACATTTTCACAGTATGATAATACAGGAGGGAACTTTATTTTTGGACAACTTATGTCCTAGGGCGATCTTAAGATGTTTCTGCTGATGTCAAGAGAAACTCGATAAAGAAAAATCAAGTTTATGCAAAAGGGGGGAATAGTGAGGGTTATTCGTGTATGGAGAGTAGGGCAATATATTAACATGCGAAGTGTAACGACTTTTAATGAAGTGGGGGTGAAGTGAAGAACCTCCTGAAATAAAGGACAGCAGTCACCATCTTCTGTTTCCATTTAAAGAAGCGACTTTCTAAGGAAGTGTTTATATATTTGTTTCGAAACATTTCAGTTCGATATGATTAAAACAAATAGTACTGGTCAAATTAAATAAGTTTTTTGGGTGTAAATAATAAATTTAGTTCAAATAATGGATTGAGAATATCGACCAGTCAATTATAGGAACTATTCGTGTTGATAGTATTTAACAACTTTCTCTTACTTTCTATCGGTTTTCAACTGGTATGCGCAGTGGAATCTAAATCTTTTCGTTTGTTGCTTGTGCTGATAGATATGATTATGCAGTTTAAAAATTTATGGATTAATTATGTGCAATATGTAGCTTTAGTTCACGACAAAATACAACGCTTGAATTACTAGAAAATAATGGTTTTAATAAGGTGATGTAAAGGATGAATCGCTGAAAAAGATCGCTAATGCAACCTACCTGCATGATCAGATGAAGAAAAGTTATAAGATATGCAAGAATGTCGTAGTATTTCGTCTGGAATTGGAGAAATAATACGACCTCCGTATATTATACATAGACTTTTTTTTATTTTGTCAGGAATATTTGACCAGCTGCACGTCTGGGCCTCAGGAAATGTTTCCAGCATTATTCATTGGCTACGATAGTACATACGTTTACCCCCTAGCTACTGGCTGTCCAATCTGATTATCCATGATATCCACAACCTTATTTTTCAATTTCATAGCCTCATTAACCTTCATTCTCCTAACTTTACTTTTTGAATTTTTCCACTTACCCCACACGCTTCTTTTTTGCTCAGCAATGCGTCTTGGCGCTGCCACCAGCGGTGCGGGCATTGTACACCTACAATTGCACAAACCGGCACATTACACAGACAAAGATCTCGACTCATGATTTGGAATTGGTGCATTTGGGCTGGTGGTTATGGTATTTCGGACTTAGTGACGCCGAAGTGACATCCAAGTGCAAACGGCTCCAGGCTAGTATCATATAGCTTCCTTTATAATATAGCCCAGATTGGTTGAAATTGAAAATTCTGATATGTCCTTGTTTGATGAGATCTGTTTCGGGCGGAAGTCATCTGCTGACAGCAGGCAGCGCTACGTGCTACCATCCGCGATCCTCCTCTCCTAACACACGATCGTTGTGTCTCCGCAATCAAAATTACGTTAAGCTCTTTTTAGTGAAAATGCAAGCCTTGTTTTGCCTTACCTATTGGCTGGAATACACTGAGACTTGTACAGAACACATAGACCGTATTCTTATTTAGAAGCGCTTGCCGTATCAGAAAAATTTCAGCGAACCCCCGACTAAAGTGCAGATTGGTTGTCGAAGCTCTTCGTATGGATCGCCCACATTTCGGTTTCGCTCAGTAGACTTTTCCAGCCCAACCTTCATTGTGATCCTCTTCGGTTTGAAATTACTTGCAGACTTCTGATCGAGTGCAGTTTTTGATGTGCTAATAAGATGTGATGACTGATCTTTAAGTTCCATCATCTGGAACAACCTCCAAAGGAAAGTTTTTGTATCAGAATTCTGTCTTCTTAAGGGAGACAAAGCCGCTGAAGCGTTTGAGTGAGGCAGCCTAACTTTAGCTGTAATCAGTTTGGGCACTGATGTCTTCTCGTCTACATGTAACCCAGAGCGTTTTTCAGAGACCCTCCAAACAGAACATGTCAAACGTTAAGTTGTTACGTTAACATATCAAACTGTTATCAAAAACATATTTTTTAAATAACTGAAAAAACGCGAGTCGAGAGCCAAACTAATGCTTATCATGGCTTATTAACATTCAAGGTATAGGGGAAAAAAAATAAACAAGTGCTAAAGAGCAAATAAGCTCTTACCAGGTCATCAAACACATACAAATATTGGGGGAAGCATGATAAAGCTTATGATGAAGACAATATAAAAGACATACTCTGCGCGTACTCAGCGTGTGTAGATTTAAAAAAAAAAAACAGACGGTCATCAGAAGGTCGATAAGTGACTTTAAACTTGTACAGACGACAACGACTAAACTTATGCTGAACGATTTCAATAGCATCGGACAAGTGCACGAAACAAGGAGACCAAACTAGGGAGTAATATTCAACAATGCTATGAACAAGGGAAATAAAAAGAATAACACATGTGCCGGCTTCTATCGAAAAGCGTGAGCAGCGCAAAATGAAACCAGCCATCTTCGACGCTTTGAGACGATCAAAGAAACTTGCAGATCAGATTTTGGGTTGAAAATGATACCATGGTTCTGATGTTGATCTACATGTTCCAAAAGACTACCAGACAAAAAGTAGTCAAAGTTAATGGGATGAAGCTTGTTGGAAAAGTCGTTACAAAAGATTTGCAAACACTAAGAGCAAGGAAGTTTCACCAGTCATAAAAATCCGATTGTAGCTATGTACATTTAGTGGAGCGACAGCACGAACAATTTTAAGGTCATTAGCGTATAAAAGAAAATCAGTGTTAAAGTTAGAGCAAAGGTCATTGATAAACAAAAGGAAAAGGAGTAGCCCATCCTTGGGGAACACCAGAAGTAGGATAAAAAAGGAGAGGTAAGATAACCATTAAAAACAACACAACAAAAGCGATCATTGATAAAGGAAGAAAGCTAGGATATAAGGGTACTGGAAAAACCGAAATTACATATTTTTTCACCAACGCTGAGTGGTTTAGCATGTCAAATACTTTTGCGTTTATCGCAACTTTTTATACGAGGTCTGGCTATTAAATAACGAGACTGATTACGAAAAAGGGTTTTATTATAGAAATTATACTACATTCTAATGCTCCCCTTCAATAAACTCCCCTTTCCTCGCCACACACCTTTCCATACTGCCACCGCTGGCAACGCCGGAGAGATCACGACGGAAGATGGTCAGTCAACGACACGACGCGATTGAGTAACGACAGTAAAATCGATGATGTAATAACTTGTTCAATAAATGTTGATTAAATATAGCTAGAGTTTCTTTATTTGTTCATACCTGACAATTCAGAAGTGGGATCATTGGGATCCAGACGATAAATATGCCTATAGTGAATATCGCTGACTTGGGGTGCAAAACCCTTCGCGAGCTCTTAAAGGAACGTGATCTCACGATTGGAGGTCGCAAATCCGATCTGATTGAGCGTCTGGTGACACACCTTGGGACGGAAGTAGTGGAAATCTCTGAGGAAGAGAATGCCGTGATAAACGACGGTGATTTGAGGCAGGAGGTGATCGAGTTGAGGGCTCAGGTGGAGGCTCTTATGGCCGCCATTAAAGCCGTTTCAGTACCTCCCGTTTCACTATCGGCAGTTTCAGTACCACCCGTTCCGAATGTCGATGAAAATTTCATTTCCACAAATGACATCGGACACCCATCAGCGACAACGAACCAAGTAAGTGCCGCTCTGATATCTGCAGCGACGGATGATGTGCAACGATGTGGGCCGACGACTGTGACAACTCAGTGCCACACTACGGTTCCCGCACATCATCGAAGCTATGCCGAACCACGACATTCGATCGACAACGAAATAACAGCCGATCAAACACACGTTCAGTTTCATTCTACTCCCGGATATACTCATGCATGTCAAGCAACTCCGTTGACAAATACAAGGTCGCAAACCCCTACAAAACATCACGAACACAATTTGCTGTCTCAGACATGTCGAGTGGAAAAAGGAGTGTTCCAAGTTCGGGACGTTGTCAATGTACTGCCATTCTTCGATCCGCTGGATGAAACATCACCATCTGCGGAACAATTTTTATCACGCATCGAAAAATTGGCCCGTATTTATGATTGGGACGAAGAATTGATACTTTTCGCCGCTCAAGCGAAATTAAGAGGTCACGCTAAGCAATGGAATGACGGACTCCAGGATACATTTGCCACCTGGGGCCAATTTTCTGATATGCTGCGAACGGACTTCCCACCTCGTCAGTTAGACGTCGACATTCATCGCAAAATGATTGAAGAACGTCGCCTGTCAAACGAAACACCGGAGGAATATTTCTATAGGACGTGTGCAATGGGACGCCGCGGAGGTTTGAAAGACCTCATTATCATCCACTACATACGCAACGGACTTAACATGCCTCTATTGCAAGCATCACTTGCTGGTGTTGAGTTTGCAACTACAAGCGAATTGCTCAACGCAATACGACGATTTACGGTGACAAATACACGCGACGAATCGGTATCGTCGACCCGCTTCATAGGAGAGAAACAATCGGTAGCAACTAATTTGAGGTTTCGCAACCAGCCAGGGCCCGAGTCTCGCAGTTGTTTCAACTGTGGTGAAAAGGGGCACCTATCCATCAACTGTCGAAAGCCACAGCGGAGATTTCGTTGCCCAATTTGCACACGTACAGGACACACACAAGCAAACTGTCCGGCAAAACAATCTGAACCTACTCAACAAAGGCAACCGATCAATAGAATAACGCAACAACGACCGACTCTCCTAACAAAACAGATCTGTGTCAACGGACGTGATCTGACGAGTATAATTGATTCGGGAAGCAGCTGCTCTCTCATCCGACGCACTGTCGCACGAAAAATCGGAGAGCTAATACCGTCTGTTTCACCCAAATGTCTCGTAGGTTTTGGTGGTGGTGAATACGTGTGTACACATGGACTACAGGTAACCATCGAAACGGACGGAAGCCAAACAGATATGTGTTTACATGTTGTCGATGACGATTTGCTCGACGAACCAATACTTTTAGGGAACGATTTCTTAATCGGGAAAGCACGATGCATTATAATCCAAGAGGGAAACGTCACAGTCAGCGAACGTCAATGGAATGTAAAGACTGGCCCGTTGACGAAAGACAATCGAACACAACTGAATTCACTTTTGACGGAGTTTGACAAGTGTTTTGCAGAGAGTATGTCAACAATCGGCCGTTGCAATACCACGGAGATGGAGATCAAACTAACAACCAATGCCCCTGTCAATCGACCTCCGTATAAACTTCCCTTTCCGAAACGACAATCTGTGGAAAACATCATCAATGATTTACTAGTAAACGATATCATACGTCCAAGCATATCTGAGTATTCTTCTCCTATCATCTTAGTGCCGAAGTCAGATGGAACCGATCGACTGTGCGTTGATTATCGGATGCTGAACGCAATCACGATCAAAGAGCCGTATCCCGTTCCGAGTGTTGACGAACAACTAGCTCAACTTGCAGGAAAGTCGTATTTTACGACGTTGGATTTCCTTTCCGGGTACCACCAAGTGCCAATCAATGGCAATTGCAAAAAGTTTACTGCTTTTGCTACACACAACGGGCAGTACGAGTATAATGTTATGCCATTCGGGTTGGTGAATGCACCATTCGTCTTCCAGAGAGCGATGCGGAGGATAGTTGACAAAATGAAAAGCTCAGTAGTTGCCTATGTCGATGAAGTAATTATTCCCAGTGACACAGTTGCAGACGGACTTAAGGCACTTCGGGAATTTTTATCCCTTGTACTCGACTCAGGAATGACGCTAAAAACGTCAAAATGTACGTTTATGTCCACGGATGTAAGCTTTCTTGGACACCGAATCACGAAAGACGGCATTTCACCAGGGAATACAAAAACTGCGGCAGTTCAAAATTTCCCAGTACCCAATAATCAGGCTGACGTTAGACGATTTCTCGGGTTGACGGGTTTCTTTAGGAAATTCGTTCCGAGCTATTCAATCATCGCACTCCCACTAACTCGATTGCTCCGCACGAAAGACGCGATACCATTTACATGGTCATCTACGGAGCAACGAGCTTTTGACTCACTACGACAGCAGCTGTTGAATCCACCTCTACTTCAGATCTACGACATCACGAAAGACCACGAAGTTCATACCGATGCAAGCTCGATTGGGCTCGCCGGAGTGTTATTGCAGCGGACGGAGGATGGGTGGAAACCTGTCTCATATTTCAGCCGACAGTGCTCCGACACTGAACGAATTTACCATAGCCACGAGCTGGAAGTGCTTGCTTTGGTGGAAACCCTGGAAAGATTCAGACTTTTCCTACTTGGGAAACGATTCCGTGCAGTGACTGATTGTGCCGCCATCACTGCCACGAAAAACACAACACCACTGAAACCTCGAATCGCTCGTTGGTGGTTACGCTTGCAGGAGTTCGACTGCGAGTTCGTTCACCGAAGCTCCGATCGAATGCGTCACGTCGATGCGTTGAGCCGCGCTCCGGTTGAACCACCGAAAACGATTGAAACGGTTGTTGATCGAATTTTCAGAATAGATCTGGATGAATGCGATTTCTTAACGACCATACAGCTTCAAGATACTGAGCTTGCCAACATCACTGATGTTCTACAAGGACGGCGTCACTCAGACCAAGCGTCACAGATCCGAAAGGAGTACGCATTCCAAAACAATAAACTATATCGACGAGTTGACAATCAACTTAAATTTGTCGTTCCAAAAGCAGTTCGTTGGAGAGTCACGAAGACGTATCACGACGAAATGGGACATTTCGCTGTGGAAAAAACATTAGAGCGACTGAAAAGAGATTTTTGGTTTCCGAGAATGCGCAAATATGTCCGAGCATATATTTCTGCATGTATGGAATGCGTTTACAATAAAGCATCATCTGGAAAGCTCGAAGGTGAACTGCACATTAGCACTGTCGAACCTATTCCATTTCGGAAACTACACCTTGATCATGTAGGGCCATACCCAAAAAGTAAACGCGGTAATGAATACATTTTGGGGATTACGGATCCGTTTACGAAATTTACAGTATTGAAAGCAGTCCGTTCAACCAAGACAATACCAGTTCTGAATGCGCTCAGAGAGCTGACTGGGTATTTTGGTCTTCCGAAAGTCATCGTGACCGACCGAGGCACGGCTTTTACATCTAACGCTTTTCGTGAGTTTTGTGAGTCAAATGGCATCAAACATGTTCAGACAGCGGTCCGCACTCCACGAGCTAATGGAGCTATTGAACGTGTCAATAAAACTCTCGGGAATTGTCTCCGTGCAAGCGTGTCAGCCGAGAATGACTGGGATTTGCACGTTCCGAACATACAATGGGCCCTTAATAGTGGAAGGCACGACACAACAAAATACAGCCCAAACGAACTAGTCTTCGATTTTAGCCTCAATGACGTCGTTCATAATCGACTTATTCAGGCGTTGAATGATGAAGCGCCACGTATGTCACCCGAACCTATCGCTATTCGCAGATCAAAAGCTGCAGAATTCATCTCTAATCAACAAGTAAAGTGGAAGCAACGTTTTGATCAGGCACGTCAACATCCTCGTCATTACACGGAAGGTGACCTTGTTCTTGTGGCACACGTGCCACCTGCATCCGGGTCCTCCAGAAAGCTGGAGCCACGCTTTAGAGGTCCATACCGCATTGCGAAAGTATTAAGATACGACCGCTACGTCGTCGAAGACATCGAGCATATGCAACGAAGTCGACGACCATACACTTCAGTTCATCACGTTGAACACATTCGACCATGGTGTTATGCGGATCCCGTTCTGGACGAAGACGACTTAGACGAAACTGAAGATGATCTCGGTCAGGAGTCCGAGTTTGTCAGAATTGGCCGAACTGCCACCGCTGGCAACGCCGGAGAGATCACGACGGAAGATGGTCAGTCAACGACACGACGCGATTGAGTAACGACAGTAAAATCGATGATGTAATAACTTGTTCAATAAATGTTGATTAAATATAGCTAGAGTTTCTTTATTTGTTCATACCTGACAATACGGTTTTTCCATTGATCGAAGCAGTGTTGGAAGTCTTCTTTGGTGAGGGCCTTTAAGAGCTCTGCCGTTTTTTGCTTTACCGCTTCCATCGACTCAAATCGGGTCCCTTTCAAAGCAGATTTTATCTTCGGTAACAAAAAAAAGTCGCACGGTCGGCGCCTGTTCGAGCACTGGAGTGCGCTTACCGGCCAAATACTGCTTCACAGATAGCGCGTTATGGGCAGGTGCGTTGTCCTGGTGAAAAATCCACGAGTTGTTCTTCCACAACTCGGGCCGTTTCTTACGAACTCGTTCTCGCAGTGTTGTCTAAAGGTTCAGTTAGCGAACGTGCGTCGCGTCCGTCGCGTCCGCTGCGTTTTATGACCGGACGCATCGATGATCTTTGAGAGCGCGTCGCGTCCGCTCCGTCTGTCAAAGGCAAAGGTGGTCAGTTTTTATTTTCCTGGTGAAAAATTCATATTCGAAAGCGGGAGTTGTTTGAACTGTTTTGTAATTTGTCTGTTCAGTTCGTGCGTGCGTTCCGTGTATCGAAGTTGAAGGTGTTGAATTAAATTATTGTCGTGTTATATACTCGTATAAATTTGTTATATACTCCAAACAAATTATTTTGGCAGTCTTAGGTAGACACTAGTATTTCACATGAATATTGCTAAATTTTTATTTATTAAGAAGTGTTCATCCACCAGGGAAAAAATAGATGGCTTTCAAAATTAATATCATGGCTGCATATTCTAACTGATTAAGTAAGGCATAATAACGTAAACGCTTTTTTACATTTCTACTCGGGTGTTTGGTTTCGGAATCAATCAGACTTTTGAATTGTCACAAATTACAACTACTATTATTTTTGTCACGCTATTTTCAAGCATGCTATATTTGGAAAATTATCAATTAAATTTTAAGCGCAACAGTTGCGAAGATAAATGAAAGATAAGCTAATTCAATGCAGACATCAATTTCATCGGTTCAACAAAGGTTGACTGTTTTTTGAACCATCCGTAAATTAACATTATTTTACCAGTAATATTTATAACTATAAAATACGCTAATTAACAAGTTCTACAGCATCAACATACGATTAATTAAATATTTCAGGAAAATGATTTATCTATTCCACAAAACATTTTGAAAATATATTCACCTTGAAAAATTCTTAGCTGACAGAATGCCTTGCAAAACACTCACCACTCATTCTAAACTCACCTTTCTCTCTCTCGATGCGTCCGAAGATGAAATTTGATCATCTCTTGCGCTCCGTCGCGTCCGACGCACCGGTTGGATAACTATCGCTGCGTCTTCCAATGTAAAGTATATGGAAACTGAAAAATTCAACTCAGTCAGAGCGGACGCGACGGACGCGACGCACGTTCGCTAACTGGACCTTAAATAGTAAGTCTGGTTGACAGTCTGACCCTCTGGAACCCATTCAGTCATCACGATACCGTTAATGTCGAAAAAACCGATCAACATTGCCTTGAATTTTGATTTGGACATCCTTGTTTTTTTGATTCTGCGATTCAGGCGTCTTCCAATGCATCGATTGCCGCTTTGTTTCAACATCGTATTGAAAAATCCACATTTCGTTGCAAGTTATAATATTTTTCATCAGTCCGGAATCTTTTTTTAACCTTTCAAGGAAATCTGAGCAGACCTATTGACGCAAGAGCTTTTGGTCAGGAGTCAGGTTTTTTGGCACGAACTTCGCACAGACTTTTGTCATGTGTAATTCCTCGGGTAAAATTTGTCTAACCGTTTCTTTATCGGCGTTTACAGCCTCGGCAATAATTCCGGGTGCTCATTCGACGATCTGCACGCACATTTTGGTTGATTTTGGTCACTGTTTCCGGAGTTGAAACAGTGACAGGGCGACCTGGGCGTTGGTCATCTTCAGTGCTCTCTCGGCCCTCACTGAAGCGCTTACACCACTCAAAAACATGCGCACGAGATAGAGAATTGTCTCCATAGGCCTCTTGCAACAATTTATAGCACTCAACTGTAGTTTTTTTTTCAATTTAACGAGAAATTTGAGATTGATACGTTGCTCGTGTTTTTCGTCACACATGGTTTTCGGCACGAGAAAAAATACGTTCGTTTCAAACCGCTACTGCACAAATACAATAATAGTGACGAGAACGTGTTTTGGTACGTGCATAAACAAGATATCTAGATACCCAACGCACTACTCGTTTTTTCCCCACCCCTCTAAGGCACCCTCTAGGCGCGCAGTCTCATTGTTTAATAGCCAGACCTCGTAGACCGTTGCCCATAGTAGACGCAATGAAGCTAGTTGTCGTAGAACGTCCCTTAACGTTACTCTTCAAAAAATGGGTGATTAAAGGAACTATGAATTCTTTCGTGAACGATCTGCTCAAGCAACTTAGGAAAAGAAGACAGAGGACGGTAGTTGGCAGTATTACTGATTACCCCCGACTTGAAAATGAGAGAAACATTGGCAGCTTTCTAGCTGGACGGAAAAACGCCAACAGACAAACTCAATTGAAATAAAATAGACATAGGAACGCTTACTGAAGATGCAAGAGTCAAACAACGAAAGAGCTCCATTGATTTCAAGCCCTGGAGAAAAAGGGAAAACCATTTGATAGTGAGGGACTCAGACGTAATTTGCTGATAATCAGCTTTCAAAAAGTTATAAGTTGGCACAGCTATGCTCTTTGTGCGTAGGTTATTCAACAATCTGAAATCGATGGAGATAGGGAAATGATGATCAACGCATCAACGTAAGGAAAAGATGATGAGGAAAGAGACAGATTAGAAGAAGGAAAGTTAGGAAAAACGAGGTCCAACGCACTATTGTTATTATTGGAAGCGTAATTAAACTGTGATAAGGAATAAAAAGGAAAAAAGAGGATGAAAGCGAAATGGAAAGTGCATTTCAAGACAAAATGATCCCGCTGAACAGAAGGCTAGTTGAAATCACCACAACAGTAGAATAGGGATAGTAAGACAGAATGAAGTCTGACAGCTCTCTTACAAAAAAATTCGTACGTGGAAAGATATGCACTAAATGACACATATACAGTTAAGAGTAATAAACAAATGTTATGTGGCAGAGAAATAGTGACAGCAAAGCACTCAACTGGTTGAGACACCACGCAGCTTGCACAGGGTATACCAGACAGAGATTTGCGTATGACAATGAAAATTCCACAGCTGTCTGCTTTATTCGATCACATTCGATTGCGATCACATCTGAAGACATTGTAGTGAAGAAAGAACTCATTGTTAAAAAAAATCAACAGAGAGCCAAGTTCCTGTCAGACAAAATCATCAGAAGCTATTATGAATGATATCCTAATTTGCACCAATTTGGTTCTCAGTCCACGCCAATTCTGGTAAAAGAGGTGAAAACCGGAAGAATCCTATGCGAGTTTCTTGCAAGATACTTTGGCAGGTCTTCCAAGCTGCCGAGGTATATAAATCTTCAAGTCTTCTTCGTACGTATCAGCAGCAACAACAGAAATGAAAACTTGAAGAAGAGGCGGGGTAACACTTTAATTACACCATTAACCTAATTATTATTAGCATTAATGTGGTGCATTTCGGGTCCAAGAGACGACACTGAAGACGCCATTACAGCTACGGTGCAATGCGTTCCTGAGGCAGCTGTTATTGCAGAAGAAGTGTTATATTGCAGAGGAGGTTATTGCAGCTTGTTGCACAGGAAGTAATTGTTCAAGTTCATTAAGCTGTTGGGTCCCGGAGCTTATCACTTGGCCCTCATATACATAGATTGTCAATGAAGTCTCTACCGATTTAAACCCTTATACTCAATAAGGGCAGCAGTGGGGCTAATGGCTAATTATACTGTGATATGCTTAATCAAAATCAAGGAATTTGATCATGAATCCGGAGTTTTGAATACATACATACCTATATTCTCCTATTTGCCGCCAAACAGTCTTTTGGATAAAGATCGCTTAGTTCTGCAGGATCGAAAAAGTTTACCGATTACTATATTTGTGTGCCATATTTGTTTTCGGCTTATCAACAGATTCATCCAGGAAATGTAGTATTGTCATACCTCTCTAGCACTATTGCGAATCTTGGTTACATAGTACCCATATAATATGCTGTTGTAATATAATTGTATATTTTTTTAGATATTGTTCGTCTAATGCATGATTATATTATTAAAGAACTCTAAGTATTGATGTGATTTTTGGTGGTTAGCTTTACTGGCTTATTCCACTAGTGCTGGAACCAGTGCTTAAACACTCTGTCCGAAGTTGAATGCCTGATTCAAATAAGACATCTTTTTACATTGGCATTAAATATCATGACAGCCAGCTATATCGAGAGATCTATTGCTAGCTCATTTTATTCACTTAGTTGGTCAATCCACATCTAGTTTATAAGTATTTTCAGTCCGAATAATGTATCTCATAAACATTTTTCTGAGCAATTCACATATTTACTATTTGACTGCAACTTATGCATATTCACATATGCAGCTGCTTCCATCTCAAGCATATTTACTGTACTCTTACTTTGAGTCTCCATGTAGTGCACTACACCAATTTCTTTTCAAATGCTCCAACATTTAGCAAATGCGAGTAGATAAGTGGTTTATATCCTGACTATCTCTGTACAAATATGTGTATATGTACCTTGCGCTAGCTTGATATCGTTCAAGTACTTGACTCCATGAATATGTACAGAACACTTGAGTTAACGTGTTATTCAATTCTCTTCGGTGCTTTCGATGACCACGCACACAATTCAAACGCCCTTTGCAACCATTTATGCAAATCATCAATTGTATGTGATACCGATGAATATTATGCGTGAAACCGTCGGAGATAATAATGAAAATTTGTCTCCGATGGACAGTTGGAATTGTCCCATGAAATGAAGTCCATGCTGTATATATTATGCACCCCGAAAATTCACATTAAGCTTTCCAATAATCCTGATGCCTTGATGTTCTGCTTCCCCGAATCGAGTCAATTGTTTTTGAAATACATAGCAAGTGCCTATTGAATAAATCAGAAGACTGGGAAATCCGAAAATTTGTTTTTCGTATTGACGTATACATATTAACGTCATACGGCTCTGAAGACAATTGACAGTTCCTGAGACGTACTCGCCGGGATATTTATGAGATTGAGAAGAGGGAAAATCAAAAGTAAGCCACATAAAAATATTGAATAACGACCATATAAATCTGTCTCTTTCGTTTGCAGCCCCCTATATTAAATTCCTTTCTTCGTATACTCCTTTCGTCTTCGTCTATCTTTGTGAGTATTATAGCAAGAAACAGGACCGGGACGAGACGTAGAACATATTTTAATATTGAATTCATAAATCTTAAGCTTATGTCACCGAATGCTATACGTGCCTACTTTTTTCCTTCCGCTTCATGTTTTTCAGCGAAGAATAGAAGTATATGTATGAATATTAGAAATACGTGTGGAAAAATTCACGTCTATCCAGGTACAGACATATGTACGGGCATAGTAACGTGTATACGAATAAATACGTTTGCATTGAAAGTGTTATCCTTTAAATGATAAATGTGCGTATTTCGATTATAATATATCCACAAGATTATGTGGGGGAGTATGGTGGCTACGGTAAATTGAAACTATTTAAAATAAAAAAGAAAATGTGCAAACTTACTATTCAGGGGGATCTCTTATTCACCGCAAAATATACCACTAATAGATTACCTGCAAAGAAAATTATCATAAATTACGTATTTTTATTCAGTTAAAAGTGTATATGATCTGTTTAAATTTTTTCGCTTGATAAAAGGTTTGATTTTTGGGTTTAGTAGTATATTAGTAGTTTAGGTTGTCCTGGTTGTCACTGGATCACACATAGACCTGCTGGTTCGTAGCGAAACCTAATAGAAAGACCTGAAGCTTAAAGGTTCAGTCCAAATGGCAATTAAAGGCTCCAGATCATTTTGCGAATAGGAGGACATCACTCAGCTTCTGTTATGCGGCATGCGTATAGTTCACCTACCTTTTGCTCATCGAAATTTGGTTTGTCTAGTTTTTGTTGTTGTATTGTTTCTGGGAGTCCCTTCTCTCGTTAAGAGTCACAGTTTTATGGCATTTACTGTTAGCCTGCTTTCACACTATACGGTTTCCAAAACCGTACGGCAACATTTTTTGAGTGGTGTGAAAAAGAGCATAGTCTCTTTCACATTTCACGGTTATGCCTAGTACTATACTCTTCGCGAAACGAATTGAACGGTCAAATCCCGTACAAAAGAGCTTTACTGACGAATTGAAAAGCTCTTTTTGTATGGTATTTGACTGTTGAACTCGTTTCGCGAAGAGTGTAGTACTAGGCATTACGGCGAAATGCCGTGACCGTACCGTGTAGCAACCGTCCACTGCCACTGCAATCCACGGTGCCCGAACGGCAACCAGACACTCACTAGTGCATGTGACTGAGTACAGACTGTCAAATTAGATGGTTTCAAACCGTACGATCCAATTAACCAATTTAGTTGCAATTCATGAAATGAAGCAATAGACATTCGATAATAATTGAAGAATTTATTTTCATCTTTCCGTAGATCCTTGAATAAGGTATGAAATAACCCACTTCTTCTCTCTTTTTGTTGATAGGATGCACCCAAACATGGCGTATGCGTTGTTACCTTATTTGGTGACCAATATATAGCCATAAGCATAATGTAATAGTTTTTTTTTGCGATTCATTGCGATTCAGCACACCATTTAATCATAAACTGAGCTTGAGAAAAAAAACCGTACATAAACCACATAGTGTGAACATGTGGATCATTCGGATTTTCACCGTACGGTTTTTTGCCGTACGATGGAAATTGTATAGTGTGAAAGTTAGGCCGATTTAACGGCTGCGAAGCTGTGTGACACCCTCATCATTTTGGTTGCCCTGCAGGTTTATTTTGGTTACTCTGCATTATATTGAAGTCAATCAAGTACTTAGAGTTTTGTATAAAAATTGGGATTCATGCCGATCCAACTAGAGGTAGACTGACCCATGCTTCGTTAACGAATCCACTTTCTCAATCCCTCCAGTGACCTTGTGACTTGGTATCCAGTAGATTCATTTGTTACCCAGTCTGCTTAGGACCTAAATACAGTCGATTTATATGTCCGAGAGATCTATGGTTGCTTGTAAAGCTGATGTCTTTATTGCCTCAAACAATTTGGTGCACGTTAGCATCCGCTTATATGACCAGCAATTCCTTATATCCGAATCTGCAGTGAGTTTTGTAATCTTCTCCGACGGAGCGGTCTTGCAATGTGCCATGTAGAAGGATGCTAGGATTATGTGTTCTTATTTGTGTCCCTCGAATGTCACGATAATTTGTCCATCCATGCTGAATTTAGAAAGAAGATAAGTGTGAATATTCTTCCTCACCTCACCATTATAGTCATTCTTATTTTGGCCACGGCAGTAAAGAAGTTGAGTACATTGGTTTCCTGCTGAGATACCAGGCTACTAAGCTAGTGTCATATCAATCTTGCCTTTGTGAAGAATTTGTAGTAGTTCAGCTGAAGCCACCATTTTCAGAGTTGGCCGCAACATCCTTCTTAATCCGTGACTCTTAACTTGATGGTGACTGTCAATTGTTCCCTCTCCGTTAACTATACCTAGCTGCCTCTCAGCTTTAACAGTTTTCAGAATGTTGACGCTGTCACCTTATGTAGCAAATACATATTGGCCAAGGCCAGGCCAAAAGCAAGCGAGCACGAGCGTGTGCACGGTCCAGACAAGCGACTTTGACAGGACTTCGGTTCTAGGTCAGTTTTTTTTTGGGCACGAGTGAAAGTCAAATGCCGTCCACATTTTCGCTCACAAGCTGCCACAAGCTCAGTCTGCATTTTTGAACGATTATTTCAATATCATTGATGCATGCTAACTTTTTACTAGGTTCGGATGCATTTATTTGACTATCATTACGAGGAAACAATTATTTGTTACCCCATATCTTGGGCTTCAACTTTGAAGCGAAAGGGTTTCATATAATTTTATCATAAGCATGCATTGAATATTGAACATATTTGTTGAAAGTCGCCATACATATTACTCTGCAACTGCTTCTTGGTTTCGATGGGTGGAAGTGAGACGGGGTTTTAGATGGAATTTTCGTGCTGATGAAGACGCAATCGACGCAAAGCCGTTGCAAAATTAAAATGCACTGAAACGCATCGAACCACTACTCCATTATCGTGGACATATCAGAATGCGGCTTATGTGGGGACGATTGTGTGTATTCTAATTTTTCTACGGCAAGCTATGTCAGATCGTTGCCGCAGTTCGTCCCAGTTATGTTTATGCCATCATAAAACACTATATCGCCGTCATCCCATGTGTCATCATCACCCGCTGCTAGCAAATTTATTAAAACAGGTTTTTTTCTACAGAACTGTGTGTGACTTGTTGTGATATACAAAAGTAATTAGCTGTCTTCCTCTTCTTTTGCAGCAGATGCAAAAGCCGATAGCCGATGTGAGAAGCCGATATCAATTATTCCATTATTCTGTTTTTTTAAGCGTCACTTTTATTTTCTTATTTTCTGAAGCCCTAGTGTTATTTATGTCTAGTCATCACTTAAAGCTATAGTGTAACACTTAATTAATGGTGCGCAGCCACCGGCTGTTAAGACAACTCAAGACAAACAAATACAATCATGATCCCGGCGGGATTCGAACCCGTGAGCAGTAGATCACTGGATCGGACTGGCGCGTTAGCGAGCTAAGCTACCGACCTCTCATTTGTTTCAAGGAAATGTTAACAGAAGTCATAAAAACTGTTCATTTTTTCGTCGAATATTGAAGCGTGATTGTTCCCATTGTAGGCATAATTGACTAAATTCGTAGACTTAGTTTATTAAATAAGGCTTTTCATAAGGCTTCCTTGTAATAAGTTAAGGTAAAAATTGTATTCCGTCGAATGTAAGAAACTTTTACACAATATTTATACAACTCACCGACATCAAATAAAAGTTTTTTTGATTTGAAGAAGATTTCGCATCGCGTAAATAAGTAAATATTGTCTTTGATTCTCGCAAACATATTTTTCGGAGTGTAGTTAAAAATCTTCATTTCAAATAATCCACCGTTGTTTATCAATAACTTTCAAAATAGAATAGATATCAAAATTCACATGCGCTGTTCTTGCAATGAAACAACCCGGTAATACTATTGAAATAATTGAATTATTTAACGCATAAGAGCAGAAGAATTGTATAAAGGGCATAATCGAGATCGGCAAGTCATATTACATAGGCGACCCTCTTGGTTGTTAGATTCAAAAATCAAGAATAAAAGAGAGTGTCATTTACAACACATCCCACAATAAGCTTACTGTTGTTTCTCGCCATTCACCGGCCAGTTGGCTGGTGCACCCTGTGGGATATCTGATTCAAGTCCAGAAGTGAACGACGGACCACACCGAGATTCGAGTTGATCTACCTTTGAGTAGATAGCTGAGTCAAGTCATGTGATTCGTAAACCAATTAATTCGATTATGAAAATTTACTACCTATCATTACAATCCTCAAAGTGTCAAATGGGCTGCAGTAGGAAAGTTTTGCTTTTCTATTATTATATTAGAAGACTTGGTCTAAACAATTGTTTTATTTCAGTTTGTTCCATTTTTCTGCATCTACCTGTAACCAAATATATGAGCCCAAGTCAATTCCCATACCATATACTTCAAATTTTTTTTTTATGATGTTGAAAAGCCTTAATTAATTTTCTTGGCGCTACTAAATATTCTTAACAGCCACTCTTGATAAAGTACCAATGATGAGATTCAATTTGAAATCAAGGATACTTCTTTGAAACTCTGAATCGAGAGACTGCATTTAAAATATGCCTGTGACGACGAAATACCTTTCGTATGATCCACTTCAAATATTGCCAAGAGGTCCTTGAAAATTGTTCACACGTATTTAAAAAGTTGATGTATTTATCTTTTCCCAGTGGGTGCATAAAGAAAAAATACCAAACATACAGAAAATGGTTTTAAAGACTTGACGAAATGGCACTTATCATTATGAATTTATCTTTATCTTTTGATATGATTTTCCGACGGTTCCTGAAGTACCGACACACGGTTTCAACTGTCATTTCTGCAAAAACAGAATTTACATTTTCGCTTCCTTTTGATCAGATAAAACGTTAAAGAATGTGACAAAGTTCCCACCCTGCAACAGCAGTACAGTATGTATATTGCAATTAACTTCGTCCCCTTCGTTTCAAGAAACAAATTCAACGAAAATCAGCTCGTAATTTATAGCAGCACCGCACTGAGCATCTTATAAATGCCTTTGATGGCAAAACCCTTTAGAAATGGGATCTTGAAAGCCCCAAACATACCGCCAAGCGAATCCCATCAGCCCACGCAACCGCACACATATCCGCTACAAATGTGCACGCTTTCAAACACATACCAGAAACCGAAAAGCAAGGCCATAAATCAAAATCAAATTTAATTTAAATCCGTCGGAGAAACAGTTTCTGTTATTTTTGACCTCATCTTAGTGCTATGGTTCCCATTCGCCACCGGTGGAGCGAGCTCGTTTCTTTTCTTATCGATTTCTTTTCTTCTGTTTCAAATGCGTATCCTGAAAAAGGTTACGCTATTTCGTGTTGATAGAAATGAAATTATTGCAGCTCAGTTCTTATTCCCATGCGCATCCTATGGAGCATTGCACTCACAAACAGAAACTCGCATAGTTTTTTCTGCAATTTTTATTGAATTTCAACTTGACTAATTATGTTTATGAGAATATTTGAATAAGAATGGTATTGATTAGCACTCGGAGCTTTTGTACCCAGACATATTCTCATTCCCGTAGTTTCTTCGCTGATTTCATTAATAGAATAAATTTCACCCTTTGTACATTTCGTATTCCTTTCGTTGTGCTTTCCGGACTCGAAAAAAGTGTGCTCTTGAATATTTTCGCTAAAGTTGGGCGCGAAACTTCGTGAAACGTGAAAATGGATGCCGCATTATTAAAATGAGTGCGAGACTGAAGACAGATAGATTCTTGAGTAATCTGAAACGAAGAAATAATTGATTTTATGATTTCCCTTGTGAGTTTTCATTTCATATTATTATCTTAATTAAGGCTGCTCTGGATTGATTCAGTGTCCCGGGCGATTCGTTGTTGCTCTGCATTTTTAAGTGATATTTAAAATTACGATGATAAAATTAGGTTTAATTGATTATTTATAAAATTAGATGGAAGAAAAAAGAAACTTCAACAGTGGTAAAATTAGTAGCTGATTTAGTTGAAGTTAAAATTGAATTGTGGTCTGACGATTCGAATAGCAGTTTAAAAGGGGCATAAATTATAGCAACATGAAACAGCATCAATTTATTTGCAATAAATACTTGATGTTTGTATCTAAATCAAATTTGATTTGATGAATAAAACTCGTACATATCTCAAGCAGAACTCATGCAAGCAATATTCAAAAAAGAAAGCTGCTCAAAGTTGCATATATTCAGTGACTTCCATGCTCACATTCAACAAACTTTCCGCTTAAGAAAGAAAAGAGCTGCAATTCCAATAAAACCAAATTAAATGAAATGTTTCTAAAATAGTGAGAACAACTTACGCTGTTACCCGGTGACGTAACTTTTTCTGACTACGGTTTTTTGTAAATTATATAGAAGATATTAAATATTAACAAGCATCAGTCAACGTTTTCGTTAAAATAAATTATATAAATCCTACAACCTTGGGAACGGCAGCTACTGTGAAAAAGTCATATATCTGTGAATCTTCGTATACAACGGGGGTTTCTACCACACGGAGATACTCGGACCAGCATACCAGTTGGGGCAGTAGCAAATGCAAGACTTGTGGAGACAGAATTTATAATGTCTTAACTTCTGCAGGGCTAATGATATTCCATGTATGTCATCAGGAGCAACCAAATTTGATATAACGTTTTTTTCACTTGGAATAGTCATATCAATAACTAGATAGCGTATGTCGGAAGATATCTTGCTTTTTGTTATTACACTGAAAGAAGAGACGTGTTTGATTTAACTATTATTGATACAAATGCAACAATTCATTCGAAATTGCCGAATGAAGTACGAAAAATGATTTTTTCTACTATGCTAAAATATATCATTTGACCATAAAAAAGTAGTTGGCTTTGCTGATACAAAAAAATATCGAAACCTTCAAGGATTCAACTGTGTTAATTGGTTCATAAGTACGAAATAGTTGATCTATAGAAAAATGAGCATCATTTCATTTGATACTACAAAATATTGATTTACCAACAATTTTCATAGTAAGCGAACCACTCTACAATTGTTAAATTCAACAAACATAATTCAGCAATCACTTATTATTGTTGGGGCTCCACAGACTATAGTCATTTACTATTTCTTACTATGTGCATTGTTGAAATACCATAGTTGGTGGTTGCTTACTGTTTTTACGAACCACGCGTCATGGTACATAAAAGTACAATTCTCTTATGGTTTTTTTAACTAGAGCCTAGTTGACGCAAAAATAACTCAGGAAAATTGTTGATTTTACCAAGATTTCTCTCTCAGTGTAAGTGTATCCTTAGCTACCGATCCGACATCCGTGGTATAGAGAAGAAGCACATGAAAGAATGATAAGCCCAAGCTCAAACGAGGTCTGGAAGATAAAACGTGTTCTTTAATAGTGACCGAAGTCAATCGAATCTCGGCTGAGCACTCTGAATAGACCCGTATTTACGAGCTATGAAGGGACCTACCCTACCGGCAAGAACAGATGCAGCAAGACAGATCGCTGGTAGAAATGCGAACTACTGAAGCTCAGGAAAGATACTGCGAATCTCCTCAATCAATTCGTTACAATCTTCTCAATCGAGTTTGCAGCACAAAGGACGAGTGACTGCCTATAGCGTCTCACAAATAACAAAAAAATCTGGTAGGATCTGTAAGAAGGAATCGAAAACCGACTAATCAGCTAAGCTGAATTCTTCAAAACGCCCTGATGGTGGTTTCACCAAGCTCAGAAAAGATTCTTTATAGGTTCTACTCGAGAATCACTTTTTGGGCACTTTGGTCATTGAAACGGAGGTGATTTCGTTGCATTTTGGTGATATATGGGCTTTTACTCCCATACTTTTGCTTTACAAGGATACTCGTACGTATTCGCAATCTTAAAAGCTTTTTGGTGAGCAATGAATGAAAGGCGAAAAATTGCATTGTTATTTGCTATGACAGTGAAGCTGTACTGCTGGTGCTATGTAGACCTCTTACAACATGCGGGAGGAAGGAAAAATCACCTAAGAACGCGAGGCAGCTTTCATGCAGTTGCTGATGCAAATTGCTGATGCAATTGCGAAGCAAGACCCAACGCTTCCACTTCAGGGCCGCAAACTCACCTTTTTGTGTGACGACTGCATTTTTATAAGCGATTTTTAGGAAGTGGGTAATCGAGTTCTATAAAAAAGAACAGTTGTCTTCTAATGTGACCAGGCACACAAAGATCTTCTTCTCAGAACCTAACCATAGGACTACAGAATTCCTATTCAATAAGAGTAGGAAAAATTGTAGATCCATGACTAGCATTGATGCTATACACAACTAATTAGGAGGACATATGCATCACATAGGTGTTGCAAAGGATGATGTTTGCCCAACCTGCTTAGTAGAGGTGGACTTTGTGAAGCGGTTCCTTTGCCAATTCTCAGCGCATGCGGATATAAGACACCAATTCTTTGGTTGGAATGTTACATTTATTCAGAAGATAGCCTCTTATCGCCTATCGATTATCCTGAGCTTTATTAAAGATCTAGGAAATTCTGGTAGATTAGAGATATGAGCACAACAAGCCATTCTGGCCTGAGTATTTAGAAGTGCCAAGTACGTCTTCTCCAAACCACTTTCACTAACTCATTCACTAGCTCACTCACCAACTCACTCGCCAACTCACTCATTTACTCACCATCTAACTCATTCACTCACTCAATCTTCTCATGGCGACTGAAGGGAACAATACGACCTTAAAATGCTAATCCTTTCAGTGTAAGGTTTATTGGTAATCCACCAATAATCCACCAATAAGACAACAGCTAACATGGAACATTAGACCATTCTACGGAACTTGAGCCGATCAGCAACTACTAAGCAGATCGACAGGAAAAGGTGTTTTATAAACGAAAGAATATAACATCAATATCAGCTGTCATCCAAAACAAATTTAGCGGTCAACATTGTTGTCCTCATTACATCTATTGAAATAATGCTTTGAAGTCTGTTCAACGCAGATTTACTCCTGCCCTGTGCTTTGAATCTCAGCTTGCCTACCATTCTTACAATGATCGTCTTTTGTTCCTGAATGCTCCTTCCCTCGAATCACGGAAACAATTATTTTCTGGATGAGTGCCACCTCTTTAAGTTGTTTTATAGAACGGTTGAATCTGACCTCAGTAGCTTGTGAAAAATGCTGACGTTACCTGGGAATATCTTATCCTTAACTTGATGTTCTTATTATTTTCAATCTGGCATTAGCTTAAACTAATTTAACTAATCTTATCTTTGTTGACAGGGGCAAAAGCTTAAGATAACTACTCATGAAGAAGGAGTGGCACAGAAGAATTGGAAAAGTTGTTCTCCATCATTTTAACAAACGACTAGAGACCGTTGCTTCTTTTCTGACTTAACATGTCGATTTAGTTTTTTCCTCTCTTAAATTTTAAATTGTACCTTTTCATCTTGATTTTGTTTCTTTTTATTTTCTTTCTATGTTCAGTAATAATTGTTTATACGGTGTAATAGATACTGTTCGTTCCTTCGATGCACTGTCTTTTTTTCACTGACCAAATAATTGAGACATCGCTTTCATCTGAAATCATGTCCGCCGATCATTTCACTGCTTCCAGTGGCTCAGGCACTCTTCCACCACAAGTCCGGCGGGTAGATAAAGATTCTCACCTAGATAAAGATTCGATATATTTTTCTGCACCTCTTGGTAACTCGGACCACGATTTGATCTTGGCCCAGTTTAGCATCTCTTCTCTAATTAACACTAATCGATATCCCACCAAGCGACTAGTGTGGTATGATGGCAAGGCTGACTGAACTACGTTTAACGAATACATCAGAGAGATCGACTGGTCCAACTGCTCTGCAAAAAAAAAAAAAACGAAATAGCTTCCACCATAACCAAAATCATAAGGAGTGGAATGTTTTCCTTAATCACCGTATGGCTTCAAGAGTGTTAAAATATCCATCACCTCATGGTTTAGTTACGATCACATTAAAGTGGTGGCATGCCGAACCTATAAGCTGTCTCTATCTGTGGATTTGAAGGAACTTTACAAAGCTGCTCACAACATAATCAAATCTACTACCAGTGAATCCAGATTCAAAAAAAATCACATATAGACGCAGATCGGATTCAAATGAGATCAGTTCAATCCGATCCCACTACTGAGCCTGGATCGAATCGAAATTTGTCATGTATACGCAAATCGAAAGATTGAAAGATTAAACGACGCGTCATATGCAGCTGTCAACATAGCGCACGTATTACGTTAGATAGTGTTTTGTTCGTGTTTTGCGCGATGTCGTGAAATAGAAATAAACTCTAGGCTATGTTACGTGTCATTTCAATCTCATTTCGATCCAGCCTCTGGACACGGACGGTATAACTTTCCACAATTAGCCCCTTTAATCCCCTCGCGCACAAAGCATGTTAAAGCTGCCTTTACGCCATTTCGCTCTCATTGTCAAATTGGAGGGGAACTACTTGGATTTGACCCGATTTGACAATGAGCAGACAAAAAATTACTACCATCCCCTTCAATGTAAATCTTATGGGCATGTCCACTCCATTTCTACTACTTCACTGTTTCGATCTTTTGATGTTTAGATCCGGTGTTGTCATATACGCAGTTCATGTTTCAATCTTTCGATCTTTGGGTCTTTGAATCCTCCATGTATACGTACTATATCAGACATGTCAGTGCTGCTGTATAAACGGCAAGATATTATGATGTGCTTTGTCAGTTTCTACAGATAATTAAACTCTCGATCTAATCTGCAGATAATTAAACTCTCGATTAGCAGAAGTAAACTGAGTAAGGTTGAAAAAACGCACATCATTACGAACTTAAATTACAATCCTTCTTTGCGGTGAGAAGCGACTCACTAGATGATAGCCAGGAATGTGACATTGATTGATATCAGTATCAAAAACGATCTTCACAGAATGCCGAAATTTTCGGTTTGTGCATGGATATGTGACAGTAGATCGGAAAAATATTCTTTCTTATCCCGCGAACATTGCAGAAACTCAAACTAAAGATATTTTGAAAAAAAGCACCATGTCTGTTGTTATTTGACACAGGGGCAAGAATAATGAGTACAGAAGTAGAATCTATGCATGAATTCCATCATCAGTAAGCCGAAAAATTAATCATCCATTTGATTTTCTTGGACACTGATATTGTATAGCATAGCTAGTCTCATTGTTCCTGCAGATCTTTGGTAGGTTGACTTACAGGACACAATACTTGCTATCCTGTACCCTGGATACCAACTAATATGTTCAATCAACGGCGTAACAAAGGCTGAATAAGAAGAATGTTGATGAAACTTGGAAATAATTTAAATGTGGATAACTCACCACTGTTAGTACCAGGCTCTAAATATTTGAGTCCTGCATTCAGCTATTCAGAATTGACAACATGAAATTTCAATCTGCTCTAAAATCACTCAAAAGATGCGCCCGACCTACATTCAAATCTATACAAAATTAAAGAGACAGCAAGCATTCGCTGCAATATATGATTAAGTATTTACAGTAATAAAGGATTGAATTCGAGCACACTAAACTAGTACGCCATTACTTCATGCCATAACTGAGAATTACACTATTTAATACGGTAAATGGAACAGAATGAAATGGTGTTCGGATGGATTATGAAGGGTAACATGGAGTATGATGGAATGACATAAAATAAACCCAGGTGCTTTGTCTTGTCTCCCATGACTTAGATTTAATTAAAGCAAAAGGTTTCCTTGGTTAATCTAATGCGTATACTGAAAGCAGCAAGTATGAAATTTCGCTTCCATGGGTGTGTATATAAATATATACGGGTATTTATTTGGAAGCATTAAATGCCGGCCATGAGGATATTACTGTCCGAAACTGACCGGGAACGGAAATTCCATAAAATCATATAGAAGTGCCCATTCGTCCATCTCTAGTCAAGTTTAAGAGGAAATTAAATACGAAATTTGGTTTGAAGTTGTGATGAAGCAGTAAAAGCCCCGAACTATATGTAAGTGGAATCTGCTTGCTTTAAACTTCTAGTTATATAATCCAGTTCAAGTTCGGAATAACTATATGTTTGAAGGATTTTGATTTTCCGAGAATTCGATGATTTTAAACGTAGTTAACTTGATATCAGGGAGTTGACAATATTTTAGAAGATCCTACTAAAGATAGAAAATAATATGAATACTTATGTAATTGTATGGTTTGCCATAAATGTTCAGATTATTTTAGAGAATAGTTTTGCGGATTGCAATATACACGTATTTCTCTTATTCGTTTTGACGGCTTTTGACATTTGTTTGCCTTGGGTTTGCTTATTTTACACTACTCGACTGAGATATTAACAAAAACCCGCGAACTATTAGCTGGTTTCCATGAAAAAAGTATTGTCAAAGAAATAGTATATAGTTTCAGTTAACCGAATTCCTACTCAAATGACTTAATTAGACTTGTTTCACAAAATGCCCCATTATATTTAATATTCACTACTATTCTGCAAAAGGCAATCATCCATATTTCACGATGGATTGAGTAACGCTACCATTTGCAAAAATAATTCTTTTATGTGATTTTGGGCACGTGAATCTCGAACGTGATTTCATTTCACAATATCCATCTGAACTATATTTCCTACATAAAGCTTCCCTTTTCGGATTCCGTACATTTAATAACAGACATAATGTCGATTAAACATAATCTGAAACCTGCGATAATGAAATTAGGTGTTGTGTGTGTATGTGTGCTCGCAATCTGGATCATATGAGTTTTCGGGCTCTAATCGTAAGTGTATGTCCTTAATTTCAGCAAAAATGGAATAGGTAGTTTTTATTTGAAGCAAATCTCGTTATGGATGTAATAATCATTTGAACAGTTAATGATCTGTTCAATTTTTATTGGCTTCTGGACGACGAGATCTGAAACGAGCTTGACATTGTGCCATAGGATAGAAATATCATTTCAAGGAAAACTATCCAGAAATAAAATAGAACAGAAAAATAAAGTTGGTACAGGCAAAGGAAATAGCACGACTCTCAAAAATTTGCTTTGCTGCAGTTTAATTCCTTGCACGTCCTTCTTATTGCACATTACTCGTAGAGATTCGTAGCTTTGAAACTATTGTGTAGCTCGAACATAAGGCGAGTCGTTTTCAGAACGCCCTATCCTGCAAAAATGTGTCAAGGGGCCACAAACAGATGCTATTGAATTACAAAAGGGTGAGTATGAGGTTTCGAATCAATGTAAAAAACTCAAACTGTTTAACACTATGTAGAGATTTATTTGAAATATGTATATGAGGAGTACATACTGCCTTTCACTTTCGAGGGGAGTTTCAATAGGCATGAAGGTGTTGACATATTTTGAAAATTGCCTTTGGCATTTGTGGGACTAAAGATGCTCTCGAATGCGGGGTTTCTTTGCAGTCAAAGCATTAAATGCAATTGTCGCTTTATAAAGCCAAAGCATCTGACTGTAGCATGCAATTCAAAGGAACAAAAGATACAGCTTTCTGTAACATGATTCACACTATTGGTGTGATCTATTTCAGCCCATTGAATTTTTTAATATGAAATTTTCTATTTGCTTTATGCAAATTTCAATGGTTTCAATTAGCGCTCTAATTAATAAAAACAGCTAATCTAGAAATGATGGTTACATTTTAACCATGGGGTAAAAACTCGGTAGAAAGTTCTGCTAAGATAAACCTAGAGCAGCTGTAAGATTAGATATCCAGATGATAACGTCTATGCTGCCATACTAAGCATAAACGTTCTATCTACATTTTAGTACTTTCAAGATATTCAATGATTTGTGTTTTGATTTGTATTGGAGATATATGGAGACTGCATTTTTCAATATTGATTTTAACATACTTCCACAAAAGATAGGTTTTTCAAATTTTGTACAATGATGTAATAGAGTATGTACCAATGATCTAATAGAATATGAATCCGGTGTTAACTCAAAAATGGGAAAAATGCAGATAGAACGTTTATGCTTAGTAGGGCAGTATGATTTAGAGGACTTTGAAATTTAGGTGGCAAAAACCAAAATTGAGCACATGCTTTCCTTAATTTTCATTGGAGTATTGCGATGGCACAAAAGTGAAATTTTTTTTTCAAAGGTAATTATGAAATAGAAGGTACAATTGCCTCCCTTTTCTCCCGTCGGTGTACACTACTGATGATAATGTTTAATCATTTTTTTAAAGCCCCAGTGAAAACCAAGACTCGACTGTTAGCTGGCAAGGTTGTTGCAACAGTTTTTTTTCGGCCGTTGACTGATTTCGCTCTTTGATTTCTTACAAGAGCGACGCACAGTCGTTGTTGCTTATTATAGCGAGCTATGGTATTTGAACCAAAACTGTACTTGATCATCCTCTTCACATTTTAAAATGACTCCTTTTCTGCTGTTTTTGAGCAGAATAGAGCGCAACTGACAATGAAGAATTTTAATATATATTTGCAAAAAAAGATTAAACAAAGTCGCCAGAAGAAAAACAATATGGCAAAAAATGCTTCCAAAACTATAGAAGCAAAACCAGGTTTTAGTGAATTTGGCCGCTAATCTAAGTGTTGCAGAATTCATTCGTAAGATCAAGACATTAGTCAAGACGATCGAGAGTCAATGCTCCTATGTATTTCTATAAATGGTGTTTTCAACTTCATCAAATGCAGAGGTCGATTTTCAGCAACCTGCCCTGTAGCCATTAAAAAAATCAAGTCTTCTGACATCCGTAGTTTAAAAAAGGGCATAAGTCCAACATATATGTACATTTAAATAGTCCACTCATTATGTACGAGGGTAGGTCAAATATAGAAGGGATTTATTTTATGTTTTAAAATTATTTATTAAAATATAAAAAAAACAAGATAATTTATTTTTCTACATAGCTTCCTGCCATAGAAATTGATTTTTCCAGCAAGAAGGAGGGTTTCTTATTCCAGTATCGTAGAAAGAAATTAGTTGCGTCAGGAGTCAAATACGCACGAATCGAATCTTTACTTGATATCTTTACTTAACTTCCTACGTCAGCTTCTTTTAGCAACCCAAACAGATGCAATATATCCTGACTGTAGAGAGGATGATCAAGTACAGTTCTAGTTTAAGTAAAATAGCTCGCAGTAGCAAGCAATAATGCAAGAGATCAAAGGCGACGACCGAAAAAAACTGCTGCAAGAACCTTGTCAGCTGAGAATCGAGTCTTGGTTTTCACTGGGGCTTTCTGCTCTTGTTTCCGCCACTTATATTATATTTTTTCGACTGGGAGTAATGATGGACCCACGTTTCGTCATAGAGGAAGATCCGATGCAAACATTATTCAGCAAACCTGGCTATACCCGGCAAACCTTCAAACGTCTCAATTTCTGAAAAAGCGAGGGACGCATTTGCCAGCTTCCACACTGAGAAAACACATGGCGCCAGACGCCATAATTTATTGACTTCTGGCGCCATGTACATAGTCAATTTAGGGATTGTGATAAAATATAGTGCCACACGCCATAATACATGGCGAAAAGTACATAGGCCTACACGCCATGTACTATAGTCCTCCACGCCATGTATATGGCGTGACGGACTATATTACATGGCGTGGAGAGCTATAGCACATGGCGTGGAGGACTATACTGTATGGCGTGGAGGACTATACTGTATGGCGTGGAGGTCTATACTATATGGCGCGGAGGACTATAGTACATGGCGTGGAGGGCTATAAGCATAGCGTCTGCTCCTATGTACTATGGCGTGTGGCGCTATGTTTTATCACAAATCGACCGAAATCGACTATGTACATGGCGCCAGAAGTCTATAAATTATGGCGTCTGGCGCTATGTGGATTTTTTCCAGTGCATAACGTATTCCAACCTTCTCTGACATTTTAGATAATCCAATTCGTCTATCCTCTTCAATAATGTCTTGAACCGAAAACAGATCTAAGTGATTTTTTTTTTTAATGGAATTATCCTCTTTGGTATTATAAACACTGTATCAAAAGTCCGTCACCAAATTGTGTGCGCAAAAAAAAAACTATTTTTGGTTAAAAATCATGAAAATCTTGTTAAATATTGGTTTTAGCGGAATTATTGTAACATCCAATTTGTTCATGATTAAAATTTTCAATATTTATCGTAATATGAGGCTGGGAAAATTATGAGGCTCAAATTAATTATTTTGGTACATAAACGTGTTGATGTCTACTATCAAAAATTGTACTGGTTTTCATTGCGCAAATTTTCGCATGAAATTTTTGCATAATACAAGTTGATCAGTGGCAGCCTAAGTTTGAGACTCTGCGTTGAGGTAGACTGCTTTACGGAGTCTTGTTCGATTTCAAGGGGTGTCTCACGCTCCAGGAGTCGCTACTAAAAAGGGCCAAATAGCAGCTCTACTTTAGATTATTGTACGGGATGATCTTTTCGGTGGCATTTCTCCTTTGTGGCATGGAAGGTGGCTGTGGCGAATTATGATGCTTTTCACTTTTCTATTTATTTCAGTTCCACCCAACCGGCATGTTGATAGAATTACTGGGTTGCTGGTTGGTACTGTAATTGCCACTATTAATCAAAACTCAACTTTGATCACAATTAACAAATATCAAAGCCATGATCAGCAAATAAAGAAATTATTCCATATAAGCACTTGTCCCTCTTATCGAATATTGGTTGTCTTTGTAAAATAACCGCTCCAATGGTTTCGCAGTAGTTCTTTGGCGTAGCATCTGGTTGCCGCATGACAAGTGCAATTTATTAAACTGCTATTTATTAAACTAAACAAGCTTATGTCTAGTTACAATCAGCTTTGCCTAAACTTAGCTTAGATTTTAACTATCTCCTCCAATAGTTGAACAACAACAACATAATTGAACAGCATGTCCTTAAATCGCCGTTGTCCTGCTATATCCGCCGGACGCATAAATGGTGCATTAGTCCGGATCAGTCCATTTTCATGTCCGTCTGTCTGTGAGTAAAATCTTGTCGTCAAATCCGCAACCTGGTGTGGAATCCCCTATACGTGGAAAGGAAGGTTAGCAGTAAAAATGGTGCATCAAACAGGTCCAGTGACAAAACCTGGAGGCATTCCTGATGTTAAAGGTCCCCGAAGTGAATTTGCTCCATTGACGCTAACATAAAATTGTTTGTTGCTAAGGAATTACTAGTTCTGGAAATCCCAGCTTGATCAACTTGTACAGACGACCTTCGTGTCGCGTGCCAAAGCCTTCGCGAGATCCAAGGTATAAATTATTGTTGGATTGTTTTGCTCATTACCAAAAACCCTATCCCCTTTAAATCGCTGACGGATAAATCAGACAGACTTTAGATAAAGAGGTTCCATGTGAGGTAAATCTTCTCCTCACCAAAGCCGGATACTCGAACACGAGATGGAAGACAGATTCTTTTTATCCGCACAGCCCCAGTTCCAACAGCAATGGTTGAGTCCAACGTCCAACCGTTGAGCGTGCCGTCTTAAAAGACAGAGGCCTGTAAGAAAGGCCAAAACAAAGGGAATGTCTTCCGGTTAAACGTAACAGCTGCCTGGTACGATACGCGTCTATTGGCGCCCAGTACTATCTTGCGATCGCAAAGATTGATTATTTAGCCCAAGATTTCTTAGCATCCTCTATCACCTTAGCATCCTGATGGTTAGTTTGACCAATGACATCAGTTTTCATCTAGAGAACCAACATGACCCCCATAAGCAACCACTTCGCAGCCAGGCTAGTTTGGCCTCCGCAGAAGAGTATTTACCGTGATGCTTCACAGTAGAAGAGTAAGGACACCACCTTGAGTTCTGCCCGTGTTGACTCCACTCCACCACTCTATTCTTGACCAGCTGTTCGATATAAGCTTTCGACTACAATCGCATCAGACTTGAGGTTACTGAAAAGAATTGTCGCCTTCTTTTCAGTAACCTCAATAGTTAACCTCATATATTTCTTATGAGCAATATATTTTTTGAACTGCTCAATGAAGAGCAGTTTTGACGGACTGGTCTTTTGTGTAAGCATGTTTTGCCTGTGAGATTAACGCAGGATCGATTGAATTTTCGATGAGATAAAAAATTATCATTTTCAAAACCTTTAGCAACACAGACCTAAGCGTATGTGACAATAGTACTTAAGCTCAACGTGCAATAGAACTCCTTCAGCTATTATTCAGCTTACTCTATAGAGAGCTGAATGTCAGTGAATTTATTTACCACCTATGTATAGAGCTATTCATCTCAAGTGGGAGCCATTAGACGATGTTCTGCCTCGTCTAACCCACCACGTATGTTGAGGGACTATGATCCTCTGCAAAGTATGAGTCCATCAGAACGTTTAAAGTCTCGGTGGTCGAATTAGTCCAGATACCATCAGAGCTCGAAAAATTTTCCATACAAAAAGGCATTTATCTCTTAGATAAGTACTACGTGAGATAAACTATTTCTTGAATAGATCTTTGAATATAATTCCGAAGATGGAACATGTTTAGCTCAATGATATTGATGGCCATGCACTTAAGTACTCGCCACTATCCATCCAGGCCCTTTACTTGGTAGATTATAAAACGGTTCAACCAAAGATTTTATTGGTTAGTCCTGTTAAATATTTTACATGAATGCTTCACATATTGGCCAGTGTTTGACAAACAAATCAAATATACATTCTTTGCTAAGGATTGACAGAATAATTTTCATCTTCGGCAGTAGCGTGGTCATCTTACATATTTGGAGTTGAAAAAAATTCAATGCTTGCTGGAATATTGAATTTTCAGTATTGTACTCTTACACAACCTGAAACTACAGAAATTATTGGGTGTACAAATAAGTTTCCGGCCTTTTTTACTGAAATAAAAGAAATTAGTTTGTGTAGAAAATAAAAGAATGCTTTATTCAAAGTATGCTCCTTCGGAAGCTATAACCTTCGTCCATCGTTCAGGCAATAAACGGATTCCACGAAGGAAGAAGTCTGGTGGTTTCGAGGCGATCCAGTCATCGACCCATTTTTTGACGTTTTCATATGAAGTGAAGTGCTGCTGTGCCAGGGCTGATTGCATCGACCGGAACAAGTGGTAGTCCGAGGGAGCAATGTCTGGTGAATACGGCGGGTGGGGTAGAATTTCCCAGTTCTGCCTGTCCAAGTAATTTTTGACAGGTACAGCAACATGTGGCCTAGCGTTGTCGTGTTGCAAAATAATCTTATCGTGCCTTTTGTCCCATTCCGGTCGTTTTGCAGCTAAAGATTGCTTTAAAGCCATCAGTTGTCGTCGATAAACTTGTCCCGTAATGGTTTCACGCTCTTTTAGCAGCTCATAATAAACGATACCCTTCATATCCCACCAGATACAAAGCATTACCTTCGAACCATGGATATTTGCTTTTGGCGTGGATGGCCCTGGTTCACCTGGCTTGCCCCACGCTGGTTTGCGCTTTGGATTGTCATACCGGATCCATTTTTCATCCCCAGTGATGATCCGATGCAAAAACCCCTTCCTTTGTTGTCGTTGAAGCAACAACTCGCACATGGTTTTCCGACGTTCCATATTCCTTTCTGTCAATTTGTGTGGCACCCAATTTCCCAGCTTCTGAACCAATCCCATTGCATGCAGACGTTGCGAAACACATTGTTGGGTGATATTCAACTGTTCTGCCAATTGTTTTTCAGTCTGACAAGGGTCCACATCAAGCAGTTCTTCCAATTCTGTATCTTCAAATTTTCTCGGTCTCCCTTCACGTTCTTTGTCTCTTACGTCAAAATCACCAACTTTGAATCGTTGAAACCAATCTTTGCATGTTGTTTTCGATGGAGCATGTTCTCCGTAAACTTCCATAAGCAAACGATTTGTTTCCGCTGCACTTTTCTTCAAAAAAAAATAATGAAGTAAAACTTCCCGCAAATGTTGTTTTGTTGGCACAAAATTCGACATTTTCAATTACATGAAAATAACTGTAGTTTACGCTTTGAAAAAATGTCACCAGTAATTATTGAAGCTTGACACCTAACCTCCAAAACACATGTGTTGCCCGATTGAATAAAATGCAAACAGTGATACTAACGACATCTATCTAAAAAGGCCGGAAACTTATTTGTACACCCAATAGATTCTCTTAAATCCAATAAGTCCTTTTATTGATTTCCGGAGTTCTATTTTTGACCAACAAGCTATCTTCGAAACGTTTTCAGATGTGATTAGCTTCAAAATCTATTTTTAACAAAGCGAGAACATAATTAATTCAGGTGAAGATATATATTCTTTAAATTCACCACTATTAAGTTAAATTCAACTTTCTACGACAGCAATTACAATCGATCTTATCATTTATGCTATAATCGCGACGGCTAATCAATTAAATAACTTTTTATCGAATTAATGTTTCATTAGTTAATTGTATACTGTGCAGCGCGCTGTCATTCTATCTTTACATTGGCAGACGAAAACCAAAGCTTCTTTTATGCCCAAAACCCATAATAGGATACTCACGCAAACGTCCACATGAGTGAACTGTTTACCTACCCTTCCAACAAAACGAAAAGTCGTGTATCACGTCCGTATATTCATTGATTAGAATTTCGGGTCATATCTTGTATCCACTTACATTTATATGTCCTAGATCCTTTTTGGCACGGCAGCGATATCAAATTAAGATAGTGATTTTATTAAAGTTGCATTGTATTGGAGCCGGTTGAATTCTGCTTTTCCCTATTTGACTTGTATAACTTATCCCTTCAGTGACGTTATCTCTATGCTAACTTAGCACGCGAGGAATCCCAAACTTGAAGAGCTTTAATAGAAAGGCCAACCGGGCTCTTGGATGATTCGAGCAGCTAGTCGTAAAGGAAAATGGAGTGGGATCGTTTATGGAGAAAGAAAATGTATCGAATATATTTACTACTTCTTTCATAGACTTTAATGCGAAATTGCTTTAAGAAATGTTGTGAGTTGATGAAATAGAAGTAATGTCTATTAAATCTTGTCAGTGAGAAAGTTTCGTTTTTCCTCTACAATGCGTGGAAAGTCATATGCGTCGTTTGAGTTTTCTTTTCGATTTAACGTTAAAATGAAATGGCATTACATTTCAAGGTTAGTTGAAATTGACGGCATACTCAGAAGTCTCAACTTTGAAAGAGAAAAATTATGCCAGAGGATCATTCAAAAATATTGTGACACGAGTGTTCATAAATAAACATCGTCTTAGTCAAAAATCACTTCATATCAATTGTCACCCCGTGAAATATTATGAACTAAACGAATTGTCATTTTTTTTTTTCAAAAAAAGAAACGTCTTGTCATTAACACTTCGTTTGAGTCAAACCACACACGAAAGTGATTAGCCTTTGGGGGAAAACAAATCTTTCATAGAGTTCGCTGTTAAAACTAATTTGTCTCGTGTCTCGAATGCTACTTGGGACGCTTTGAAGGCAAGCAAGTGAGTGGGAAGCCCCGAAAATATCTTAAGGAAAATGAAGACCATAAATGTGTCAAAACAAGAAAAATAAATGATATTTGGTTTTTGTTGCGATGAGACAGGCAATTACATATGAGATGGTCGATATGAGAAAATGGGCCACCACTATGACGCCACACAAAATGTCTATGTTTGACTTTTACATTCGGATGAATGAGCCCGATGGCAACCAAATCGAGTCGGGCGTTAAGCTAGCTCGGAGCAACGAATCAAGTAGCATGTAACGTATATGAATGGCTTTGCCATCAAATCCAACTTAGCGTAGATAGGATGTGCCACCCCAGTCATAAACTGATAGTGTATCATATGCTACTAGCGAAATTCTACCAGAAACGTGAATGCCAGATATACACTTTGTACATGAGAATCCATAGTAATATGCAAAGGGTTTTATTGAGAGTGTCCTGTCTTGAAAGATTTATTATTCAGACCATGGAATCTTTTATCGGAACATTTACTACAAAGAAACAGCCAGTGTTGACGGAAATAAGTGAATGGGACTGCGCTTTGTAATGCGAGATGTGTTTCGCTCGCGGAATGAAAATAATTCCGATAAAAATTCTGTTCTAAAGATAGTCGGTTAAGTGCAAGAATCACATGTGCTACAAATGAGTGCATCCAGAGATATTCTATAGGTTTACCAGATATATTTTGTTCGTTATTGCGAAGATGATTTATCTCGTCTATTTTTAAGTAGATTTCAATAGTTTTTAAGTGTCGAAGTTTAAAGATGTTATACTTAAATTCTTAAATTTTAGGATAGCATACTTACTCGGTACTAGGGCATGCGTTCCCGAGATTTCAGGATCTCGGGATCCCGACACATTTTGGACATTTTCGGGATCCCGAATTTTTTATCGGGACTCCCAAGATTTCGGGATTGATCAAATTAAACCCATTTTGGGAATTAGAAAGCAGAACTTAATACTAAAAGAAAAATTGTTTTATGAAAACGGAGGCAGAAGCCAGTTGTAATAATGAATTACAACTGGCATATGATTAATTGATTAATTGCGTATGATTAATTGGCCCGAAATATCTTTTTCAGCAGCTGGATATATGTGCAGCAAAATCAGGTTTAGTTTAAATTTTGAAACTCTTGACGAATTATGTTTATTAAGAGCATACTTTCAAAATGAATCAGCAGTTTGAACCAATCGATATTATTACTTATCACTTGTTTCATTGAAAAGCAATATTATTTTGTAATTGAAATGTAAACAACTAAAAATAATAATGTATTTTTATTATTTTACCGTAACATCCGTTATGCTGATTACATTTCAATTCGTTTTTAACTAATTTCATAACTAACTATCATGACCAAATAAACAGCTTTACTGGACAAGAAGATAAGCAGAAATTAGATCCTAAGATTAATTTAGATGCAATTATAGATTAACGTGTTACTTGCTAGTACCCACGTACATATGTGCATAAATTTAACATTATAATGAACTCAGCTTCCGGTTTTATGTATATATAACTGAAATTAAGCTTTAATTGAGTACGAATAAGCCAATATACCTGTATCTGTTTAAATTCCCTTAATATAGTTTTTTTTATAAAATCCCGAAATCTCGGGACTATCTCGGGATCCCGAAAATTCTAATCCCGAATTTCGGGATCTCCATTTCAATCTCGGAATTAATGCCCTACTCGGTACAAGTATATGTTTCTTTGGAAAATTACATCTATCGGGTACTGAATATAATGTTAAATAAACTAAAGTGGCCCTAGAATTCATTCGATAACTATTTCAGTAAATCTGAAGACGAAGACACCTTACTTACTTTTACTTGATATTATCCTAAATATTCGCATATCGAGTCAGTAGAAGAACGGTTTTTAGTGTCTGCGATCCATGGTTCAAATCTAGCCATGATCCCGCACCGGATTAGTGGGACTATTTTACTTTTCCACCCTGATGCTAAAGAGAGTACAATAGTAAATGCACTAGGAATGGTTTTTGCAGCCACGTGGGAAGATCACTTGCTGGTGATAGCTTCTGGTTCGAATCTAGTTATAACGATCAGCCACAATTTAAGCAAATCTAGCCTTGAGTCAAATTAGGGGCAAAATACCAACTTCAGCTTGAATGATGTAATAGAGTATGTAGTTTTCAAATCCGGTGTTAGCTCAAAACTGAAAAAAGTCAGATAAGACGATTATGATAAGCAAGGCATTATAATAGCTACAGGGTTGCCCGCACATTATCTAAAAATACATTAAACACCACACGTATTTTTCCGCTTATTGATGTGTATTGTCACTTTTAAAATTCCAAAAAAAAATTTTTGCCTACTTTCAGGCATTCACCGCATGCATAGAATCAAAAATTTCCCCCCATAATTATTACCAATTCAAAAAAATAACCGCTTTTCATTGATTGTATTTATTTTTTATTAGATATATTTAATGTAATATTGAATTTTATATAATGTTAAAGAAGTATTTTATTCGGAAATCAGTAAAAATATGCCACGAAAGAAGAGTTCAGAAAATTACGAATGAAAAGCATCCGGAAGCAAGGGGAAAAAATAGAAGGCTGTGATGGTTACACTTGATCCGGGATGAACATAAGCCGGGGTCTTAAGTGTGATTCGCAAAGTAGTCCAGCGGGACGAGGCTGGCACACACGTTCAACAGATAAGAAAGATCATTGAAGGCTGGTTTAGAAATTGCGCAATAAGATGATAACATCAAACTCCAGGACTCCATCCAAACCCCTAAAGCAGATCAAAGGGCTTTGAAACTCCTAGTCACTCCAAAATCGAGCTAGTTGGCTTTGATGGCCACGGTTAAAGAGGAAGTGACGGCAACTGATGCATGAATTTGAGAAGAAAAAAGCTGGTGAACTGAATTTCATCCTTTCCCTTCCAACTAGTGGAAAACTATGGTAGAAATAGACGAAACACCAGCCTTTAAAGTCCTTGCTACCTGTGGAGTCAGAATTGGCATGATATAAGCTGGAAAATGGTCAGATGTGGTACTATTGCCATACACATAATTTTCATCACCCACTTTTTCCTATACTGTGGAGTGCAGTTCATCTTTCTCCGTTGACACTTTCCTTCATTTGAAGTAGATTCACTTCATTTGAAGTAGATTCACTTCATTTTTTAATTGAAAATGATAATTGAAAATCACTACTACAGTTCCTTCGTATCTTACTCAATTTTTTTCAATCGATTCGAATTTCTATTTTACCCTCTGATGTTCTTAAAGCATACATTAGCAAATTATAAAAGAGTTTTTCTTAAGAGTTTTTCTTATATTAAAGTTGAAAATAAGACTCGCTTACATGTAAAAACTGTTGGGAACTTTATTTTGGCAAAAAAATTCGTCACAATAAATAAAACAATTCGATTTTTTTCAAATTGATTGATGAGTTTTATCAGAAATAAAGACCAGATATAATTATGTTTCGCTCGTCTAACATATATTTAAAAAAAACTTATTAAATTGAACCCGTTGACGTTACCTTATTCAATAAGTTTTATCGTTGTACTAAAAATAGTATTTTTCACCTAGTTTTATAAAATGTTAATGAATGCTTTAAATACAACGACAACATATTATAATATACTTCACTTTTTATCAATCTACACCAATTTTTAAGCAATTTCTACTACTAATTTTGTGCAGAAAGTGTGGACCCTGGCTGTAAAGTGTGGACCCTGGCCATCCTTTATCAAAAACAAATGATGCGTCATTTGCAGAAAATGTTCGACCTATTTCCTTCTTCCATCTTTTTTACAATTTCACAAATTTAGTAGCTAAAACACTAGAAGCCCCATATGGGGTTCGCGCGATTTCCGCTGATTTATCGCAAGCTTTTGATCATGTTGATTACAATCGGCTTTTTTGCTAACTGAGTTGTCTTGATCTCAGTGGCGGCTCGTGGTTTTGAGACTAAGGGAAGCACAAGTAAAATATATAAGCATATAATATAGATAAGCTTACTTATGAAGCGCGTAGTAAACTACACCTTTGAAATACCGTGGTAAAAATCAATTGAGTATTTTAATACGGACCATATTTGCATTAAAAGCTAGTGATTGATTGTTAACAGCTTCCTACTCACTATGATCAAATATTTCACAAAAGTTCAAGTTAATTATAGTATTTGAAAGCAAAAAAAATTACTAATTTCTTTAATTCTTTTTTAAATTATAAAAAAAGTTAAGTTGAAAAGATATTACAGGCTAAATATATGGCGAAAGTTTTTTAATAGCTCAAAGTTGAGGATATAATGCATCTTTCAGCAAATTAAATAGGCAATGCCAGAAGAAAAATAAATTTCTCATATAATTTGCAATAAAAGTGCCTAATATCTGCAAACAGTTAACTGAGCGAAACTATTGGTATTAAATAATATTTTATAATAAATAAATTCAAAAGCAGACTGAAGTGTATAATTTATAGCAACGTGTCATTAGATTGAATATCCGTATGTTGTACATTTATTAAATATGAAATATGAATACCAGGTAGTTACAAAGGCTCAGATCATAATGGCCGCTGCTGGCAACGTGCAAGAAGATGCTCTGCAGAGCCCAAATGTATGCTTTGCGTCAAGAAGTATGGAGAATCACACAGGTAATGATAACATATAGGTACATCGTCTTTCACATCACTGAGAGCAGGCACAGGCATCACAGCTCATTCGAGAATACGCTTGGCTGAAGCACAATTAGACCTTACCGAGAGCGATGACAGCCTAACTAAATGCGAGCTTGAAGGAAGAAACTCCACCCACTAGAGTCCCAGTAGGCTAGTTCCATAGGGTGGTTTCGCAAAGCATGCAGTGCGTCAAAGCCCCTACGGAAACTCTTTCGGGGAAGGATACAAGCTTACTGGTGGAATGACGGGGTTGCTGAAGTGGGCCATTAATAGCCCGCAGGCTTCTGTGTTTTTGCATCCCCCACGCCTGCAAAAATCTAATTGACCAAAGCTATAAAGAGTAGGAAATACTGCGAATATCAGGCTTTTTGTGAGGAGGTCAACTTTGACCCACGGAGAAAGGGGTACAAATAGGTTACCGCATACTTGGTTGTGTGCAGTTTAGCACTCACAAGCATGCAAAGATACATTGATCACGGGCAGACGACTATAACATCGACACTAAGCGGATCTTCCTTTATTCACGGAAGAGGGATTGAACAGCTCGATAGCCAGAATGAGATGTCAAATCGCACTAATCAACCATTTCTACTAATGAGTTTATATGATACTTGTTTAGTGAGGTTGGTCTTTTAGTCGCGGTGGAAAAAGGTTGTGAATGGCACAAATAGACAAGGAAAGGGAGGCTCAGATACCCTCTCTGCGTACCATCTCAGAGATGTCATGCGTAGCGTCTTTAGCCACCGTACGCTACTGGTGTGCTAATGGTAACGGGAGCAACCCCTACAGATCTACTTTTGTGTGAACACACAGAAGGGTACCTTGCACGCTCTGGGCCCGACAGAAAAGAGTTCTAGCGCACATGTATGTAGCAACGCATAAGGGTAAGCAACAGAATTCGCTGGATGGCGAGACTCAATCCGATTGAAAGATGGACTGTTTTCAGTAAATGAATATCTTACATAACCCGAGACCTCGGAACACGGATATCTTTTGCAAATTATTGGAACGTAGAAGTCTGGCTTGGACTGTTGCTTTACCCAGCTGGGCAGTCTTCCCTATTATTTACGCATTTGTATTTGGCTCTAGCATCATGTTAAAAAGGTGGTCTAGTGGAATTAGACAGCATGCTTTGACTGCTTCACTATATGTTTGTCAGCTGGAGCAGCAAATTAAGCTAAACGATATTCATAGTTTTTGCTCTGGTTACTATTTCTCATAAAATCCGAATTATGTTTGATGTCGACCATTCAGTATTATCAGTTACGAGATGCAAATTTCTTCTTTGTAAGTTTCATTCTTCCTATCTTCCTTTGCCTTAAATCAACCGACTTCGAGATCAAAGTTTGCAGGTCTCTGCAGGTATAAGCTGATATTTACGGACTTTTTGCTTTACAATGACATTATTATTTATTGTCCATAGGGCATGCAATCCCGAGATTTCGGGATCTCGGGATCTCGGGATCCCGACACATTTTGGACATTTTCGGGATCCCGAATTTTTTATCGGGACTCCCGAGATTTCGGGATTGATGAAATTCGACCCATTTTGGGAATAAAAAAGCAGAACTAAATACTAAAAGAAATATTGTTTTATGAAAACGGAGGCGGAAGCCAGTTGTAATAATGAATTACAACTGGCGTATGATTACATGCTTAATATCCCACCAAAAAGTGTACCCGAAATATCTTTTTCAGTAGCTGGATATATGTGCAGCAAAATCAGGTCTAGTTTAAATTTTGAAACTCTTGACAAATTATGTTTATTAAGAGCATACTTTCAAAATGAATCAGCAGTTTGAACCAATCGATATTATTACTTATCACTTGTTTCATTGAAAAGCAATATTATTTTGCAATGGATACGTAAACAACTAAAAAGAATAATGTATTTTTATGATATTATCGTAACATCCGTTATGCTGATTAAATTTCAATTCGTTTTTGACTAATTTTATAACTATCATGACCAAATAAAGAGCTTTATTGGACAAGAAGATAAGGAGAAATTAGATCATAAGATTAATTTAGATGCAATTATAGATTAACGTCTTACTTGCTAGTACCCATGTACATATATGCATAAATTCAACATTATAATGAACTTAGCTTCCGGTTTTATGTATATATAATTGAAATAAAGTTTTAATTGAGTGCGAATAAGCCAATAAATCTGTTTAAATTCCCTTAATATAGTTTTTTTTATAGAATCCCGAAATCTCGGGACTATCTCGGGATCCCGAAAATTCTAATCCCGAATTTCGGGATCACCATTTCAATCTCGGGATTAATGCCCTAATTGTCCACCATATATTTACTCGGTGCTACTTTTGAATCATCTTCCTGATCTTAGCATTTTGTATATTTGCTACTAGTCCTTCAACCTAGTTTGAATGCGTCTCGCTTTCTTGAAGCTCGTAATAAAACATTTCTTTGTTTACCAGTTGGTTTTATAGAGCTCCTTTTGCTCAATCACTGTGTATTATTAAATTTGTAATTTGGACTCCTGACTGCAGAGCATTCCGTGTATTTACACTCTCCGATTTCATGAATTTTATCATCTTCCACTTAAGTGTTTGGATAGTCTCGGCTTACCATCATATTTTTTATATATTGTATTTTGTGAAACTTACCATATTTCATTTGCATTAAATGTGGCAAGTGCTTAATTTATGTCAAAGAACTTTTATTACGTCCACCCATAATATCAAGTTGGATTGAGAAGTTAATTTGCTCTTGGTAAGAATCATTATGCAATTCCGAGAATACTCTTCATTCTTCATCCGAGTAAAAAAGAGATCAAATGATTTAATCAAATATTGTAGCCCTATTTACAAAGATTCAGTGTAGTCTTCATTGGAGCTCAACAATGACGCCCACCATTCTAAGACTGATATAAAAGTAAAACTGTTAATATTCCAGCCGGTATATGGTTTCTCATAATCACTGGAACGATTTCATTCAAACTTCGGTCTGCGAACCCAAACCGTGCACCGCAATGAATGCCAAAATCCTCCAATCAATGAAATTATAGAAGATTATTTGGTTTTCTTTAACTTTATTACTTAATTTCTTTGACTTCAGATCCGGTCCGTGATTTTCGTATTCGTAGCATGATCCGCTCATCAAGTAATTGGGTTTCATGTGTCTCGTATCTTCTTAGCTTATGTTGGAGGATTTATATAGCGTGTACGCTGATAAGTAACTTATTTCTGGATGAATGACTTGCTCCCCTACTTTAATTAACAGGTCAACAGGCAACAGGCCTCCCTCTTGCCAGGACACGGTCCGTTTATAGTCATTGGTGGCATTTCACCTTAGTTTTTCTAAATATCTATTTGAGCCGCCGTCGTACGTGAGCATACGTAGTATCTAGAGCAATAACTATAATGAAAGCATCCACGAAAATTACTTTTAAGTAATTAGCAAATATGTGCGCTTGCTCTGCAGAATAGTACAAGTACCTACCATGAACACAGCGCAAACAGAACTTGCACAGAATGGCCTCATATCCGTTTTGACTCCGCACATTACATACTCGTACATAAGAATAAGACGTAACGCATTTACTCAATTATCGCATTTCATGATTCGTTAAGTTCACAAAACTTGTGATATTCTCGTTGTACATTTTGCGAATGGTGGCCATTTTGCTCAGCGAAAAAGCTGGTAAAACCATCCTGCTAATGCGGCAAGTTCGGGGTTTGAATAGGGTGTAGATGCCGAATGGAGTGCTTTTACTTCGTGCGGAAATATTTCTTAAGTCCCTGAAAATTGGATGTTAGGAAAAAAAAGTTTCCAAGTATGAACGCAGCAAATAATGCACGTAGGAAGTACGGAGTGATAGGTGTACGTATTCGTACTGATGTACTCATAGTAGGTGTTCCATGTATTCATATGAAAAGTTTGAGGGAATATGCGAGAAATTGTTCGAAGTTAGGAACTAGTCGTAACTTTCATAAATGGGGTGTTAATATGAAATGTATGGGTGAATTGAGTCGATAATTCGTAGAAAGTTTTGAAATTAATTGAAAAATTTTATTTTTCAAGAGGAAATGCACATGGAATTGCAATATTATTTGATTTCATTTTTTGCAGATACGAAGTCTAACGAAAAAAATTCCATGAACATTTAATTGCATTTGGTTTTATTAGGCGAAACAAGCATGCTAAACGAAGCTGATCTGCTAAAATATCAGAAGCCTTACGGCGGAAGCAAGTCAAGGTGACGAATATTATAAGTTCTTGGCAAACGCACAGGTCGGGAGCAATATTCGTAAGAACAAAAGGTAATCGAATAGCAAATGTGAATCAGATTCAGAGAAATTTATTTGCAAATTTTCTTTGTTTAATTTTTAGGTACTTAGCGCCTGCATGAACCTAAACATTTTGGCTCATCTCTCTGGGATTTTCTTAAATATTTGCTGGGAATAAAATCACTAGGTAGTTGTGGGTTTTTTCCGTAAATGTGGATTAGAGATCTTATTCCTAAGAGAATTAGACGCAATGTTCTGGTCAAGAACGCATCGTTATGAGCCATTACAGCCGATTGGAGTGCACGATGCCTTCTTTGTTAGCTTTAGATGACCAGCCCATTACTTTAACGCCATCTTTTTTAGAGCCAAAAAGATAGGTGTTGAGTGGCTGCTGCATTTCAGCTGTATGAGGAAGGAAGCCATGGTAAAAGTTGGCCATCCATAAAAATCTCCTTAGGGGAGCGTAGCTTTAGTAATTCTCTCAACCCGATCTGCGGAGGGCTTCATGACATTTGGCGAAACATCAAGACCTAAGAATTTAACTCAAGCTCGCAAAAGGTGACATTTCTCCAAATTAATGATGAGACCATGATATGCAAATCGTTGCAATATCTGTTCTAGATTAACAATCTGATCATCTTCGGGACTTAAAGCTACTTAATTATCGTAGCGGTAGATCAAGGAGTATTGTACTCCGTGTAGGAAACGCTGGGACGATTGTGCCGCATTGCAAAGTCCGAAAGACATTCGGGTGAGCTTAGAGTCCGCATGGGGTGCAGTTCGGCTTCACTGGAATTTGATGGTAAGCTTTAGTCAGGTCTATTGTGGAGAAGATAGTTTTGCCATGTAGCTCATGACAGAAGTCTTGTATAATGGAGATGGGACGGTTGTGGCGTAAAGGCGTCTGTGGTCGCTGCAAGGACGCCATTTCCCATTGGCCCATGTGATATGGAGAGTTGTGGACTTTATGTAAAATGAAATGCATTTCGTAAGCATTTATATATACAGTTGGGGACAAAACTCTCCATACACCCTCAAAATTTCATCAATTTAGTAGAAAATGCAAATATTTATGAGAATTTTATATGCAACTTTACTGCAAATGTATTTTTATTAACATAAATCTAAAAAAAATTTACATTAATTAGCTTATAACCGTAAAAACACCAGAAAAAACGAAATTCAGTAGGGACAAAAGTGTTCATACATTGATCAGATAGTGTACTCTGGTCTTCATTGCATTGCTTTACTGTTGTTTTTCTTCAAAAAACCGTTGTATTTCCTATGAAAGGCGTGAATACGATCTAATGATTAGTTTGTTTTAGTAATCTGTGAGCAAAGGGAGTGAAAAATGAGCAAGCGCAAGGAAGTAAGTGTTGAAATAAAAAATTTAATTATTGCTGAGCACAGAAATGGAAAATCATACCGCGCAATTGGAGTTTTGTTTAATTTATCCCATGCCACTGTCCAATACATTTTTCAAAAGCATAAACACAGGATCAGTGAAAAATAAGCCCAAAAATGGACGTCAAAAGAAACTTTGCAGGCGGGATATCAGCATGATCTTAAATGAGGTCGACAAAAACCCAAGGATCATCGGTCGGCAACTGCCGGAACATGTCGCTAATACTTCGAATAAGTGTGTTCAGTCTAAAACCATCCGAAGAATCTTAAGTTCCGATGGATATGCAAGTAGAGTTCTTCGTAAAAAACCGCTAATATCTGAAAAGAATAGGCAGCTTCGACTTGAATTTGCAAAGCGATATTTAGGAAAGGATTTAGAGTTCTGGAAAACGGTCTTGTTTACTGATGAAAGCAATTTGAACTTGTTCGGTAATGATGGCAAAAAAAGAATCTGGCGAAAAAAGGGAACAGCATTGCAACTGAAGAATTTGATACCAACAGTAAAACACGGCGGTGGCAATGTGATGGTGTGGGTTGGAATTGCAGCTGGTGGGGATGGCAGATTGGTCTTTATGGACGGTATTATGGACCAATACTATTATAAAAAACTGTTAGAAGAAAATTGCAAAGAACTGGTTGCTTTATTAAGCACCAAGGCAGTTGTATTCTCCTCTTCAGTCACCAGACTTAAACCCTATTGAACATATTTGGGAACTTATGAAAAGAAAAATCTCGAAAATTCACACCAGCAGCAAGGAATCACTCAAAACTGCGCTTCAACAAGCCTGGGGAGAAATAACTCCGAAAGTCACTAAAAATTTGGTGGATTCAATGCCACGGCGGTTGCAGGCTGTTATTGATGCCAACGGTGGCCCAACAAAATATTGAAATATAAAATTATATTAAATAATGTGGAATTTTCAGTTCATTTTCAATTACATGATGTATGAACACTTTTGTCCCTACTGAATTTCTTGTTTTTTTATGTTTTAACGGTTACAAGTTAATTAATGAAATTTTTTTTTAAAATTTATGTTAATAAAAATACATTTGCAGTAAAGTTGCATATAAAATTCTCATAAATATTTGCATTTTCTAAGCCTACGATCACTAAATTTATGAAGTTTTGAGGGTGTATGGAGAGTTTTGTCCCCAACTGTATATATATATATATATATATATATATATATATATATATATATATATATATATATATATATATATATATATATATATATATATATATATATATATATATATATATATATATATACATATACTTCTCCTTTTCTGAGCTTTGCGTAAATAGTTGCATTTAGAATATTTTTCCTCAACAAAAGTTAGCCAATAGTTCATATTTGCCAATATGCAGAACTTACAGCAGATATCAAATAGAACTATGATATGGAAGAATTTCCTAGAGCACGTTGGTCCCGCAAATAAGGCTTCAAAAGATTAGCGTAATAAGTGTGCAGACAACTGAAAATCAAGCAACGAATTCAACCTTCTACTCCCGAGAAGACGCTAATGCTTAGCCTGCACTGCATAAACGGTTTTAAAGAGGATGGATCGCATTGTACCTTTTTCCAGCTTCTGCATCTCAGCCGCAGTGGTCTGTTTCTGAATGAAAACCATTTTCATAGTCGAGTCTTGGAGTTTTAGATTTTTTTCACCAAATTATTAATTTCATTAAAAAAAAAGTTTGCTAGCCCAACAATTTCAGTCGCTTTAGAGATACATAGAGCTGAAATTTCGTTACTCTAATTCAAATTTCTCAGAAAAATAAATGCGTCATTTTCTGTAAAGATGTAGGTTTTTCGCCGTTAAAGATACCCTCGAAGTGCAGCGGCGGCTTATAGACTAATTATGTATATCTGCCGTCTTCCGGTTCTACAAAATTAATTAAATAATATTGAATTAATTGCGTCGACTCTAACAAGAATGATCGATATGATGCAAACGACCTTTTCGGAATTCCTTTTTTAACCTGATCCACACAAATTAAACAATTTTTCCATGAAATTGAAAGGTCGTTTCCGAGAAATAATCCTCGATTATCTGTTGATAGCAGCTTTCTTAGAGTTTTTATGTCAATCACAATGATTTTTCACACTGGATTCTCATTAGCTACCATTCACGTCCATTCATTCAATCCTGGAGCCATGATGTCTCCTAAGCTAATTAGCCCACCAGGAGATTATCGTCGAGCAAGTTCCTTTCCTTTCATATCCAATGGCTGATAGTATTCATTGACAACACAAAAGTCTATTGCAGGCTTCATTACTTGGGAGCTTTTATTTAGTTACATGCAACGTGCCTGAGCAAGTCTTGGAGGAAAATGGTTTTATGGCGAATATACGAGTATCTCCCCAAGTCGTCGCACAAAATATTTATTATAATCGTGTTTCATCCCATAGAAGCGATTATACGGGAAACACATAGTGACATATAGTAAATGCACTGAATAGACACAAAGTAAAGTGTAAGTTTATTCCTCTGGAGATCATCCTGCACCGGAGAAAATGATGACACTGGCGACGGTGGGGCAGTGGAGTTGTGACGGCAGCGATGATGGTGTATCTTATGGTGGCAGTGAGAATAAGCAAAGTAAAATGGAATCACGTGAAATATGATACCCGACGAATACACCATCAGAATTCCAAACCATTATAGTCGTTCGTGCTGAGTTTAGCTGGTGCTCTTGAATTTTGCGTTTCCTCTGAAAAATCCATGAGATATTCAATCCCGGCTGTGCTTCTTCGCTATGGGTACATTATGATGTTCAGAGAACTAAAATAAGTGCATTCGGTTTCTCGAGGAGCGTACGAGTCCTTCGTGGTTTGGTTGGTGTCTTGCTTCTGAAGATGGGAAAAGACATTATATTGTTGACGATATAAATTCGTTGCGCTGTTACACACAAGTACGTATATGGACGCGGGTACAATCGTTTTGCTGGGTTTTTGTTTTGCTGCTAGATTAAGTGCATAGTTTTCGAAAGTGTAGTGTTTTGGTTTGGCTCGCTTTGCACTTCAAATGCAGGCTGATGATCTATGAAATAAATAAAATTGATTTATTTTTGTTTTTTGAAGTTGTACAACCTCAATTTAGCGTTGGCACTCCGGCAACGAATCGAAAACGCTGTGCTTTCCAGCCGTTTAATGTCCATAAAATGACCCGTAAGTGGCGTCAGATTCATTGTACATTTTAAATTTAGATTTTTGAATCTGCCAATACCGAGTTTCTTTTCTTTACAGACATTCGTATCTGGCAAGGTAATTGCTAAACTGGAGATCAGGAACATTATGATTAAATGAATGAACACCTAAATATTAATTGCTTTTAATTTGGAGAGAACGGCCGTTTTTTTTTTGGCGAAAATATGCCTAGAATGTGTGAGTATGGGAGTGGATGTGAGTTGTAGGGGAGACCGCTGATATCTCTTAGATGATGTTGACTCATAATACTCATACCTCCAGCCTACCAGATAATAAACTTCAATATCACTGATAGGAAGAAGCATAGTGATGGGTCAATCTGGCTGCTAAAATCTAACAGTCTGTTGTTCAAGCCTTTCATTATTACATGGTTTTTTTTACAGCCCCAGTACTTCTACAGACTGGATAACATTATTAGTATGAAAGATAGAAAATGTCCATGAAAATAAAAATCAGTCGAAAACAGTATAGATTTTAAGTTTTCAAACTTTAAGTAGGTTATGACTGTACACCTAAAATAAAATAAATTAAATGATTAAAATTAAATAAATATAAAGTAAAATAAAAATCTTTTCAATTCATTTTAAGGGGTTACCCCCACTTGTAACTTTGCAGTTTTTCGTTTTTTTTTTGTTGCATGTTTTTTAAGTATAACTATCTGAGAATACGTCCTTCAAATTTCAAGTCGATCCAAACATAATTAACCGAGATATGAGCGTTGAAAGAGAAGAAACTGTTGCTTATACAACCGCTACTTATACTTATAAACGCGTTTTTCTCGAAATGACATCTTTGAAGTCGGTGACCAAAATTACTCGAAAACTACTGAACCGATCTTTTTGAAACTTAGCAGGTTTGTTTAATACATAAAAATGTAGTGTTTGATCGTTCGATTTTTGTTTTTAATAAAAAATGGCCGTTTTATAGCCAAAAGACGACCATTTTTTTAAGTGAAAATCGAAATATTAACTTTGACTGTCCGCCATTTTGTGAAAAATTGATATTGTTTTAAATCCTTCGATCAAACACTAGTTTATATTGTTATTTAACTAAGTCCATCGCTATTTTTTGTTTCAGATGATCCAGTTCGACACAATTTTGGTCACCGCAAAAGGTGAAAATTAAAATTCCATTGTTTCGACGGCCATTTGTAATTAAATCATGTAATATTTTTCAATAAAAAAATTACTGAAAGGTGTTCAATGTATGTACTTTAAGAAAATATAATAGTCGTTTAAAAACATTTCGTAGTTTTGTCAAAAAAAATTCATGAAAATGACCTATTTTATTGCGCTACAAGTGGGGGTAACCCCTTAATTCATGATTTTCTTCAGGCCTGCTTCCAGCCGGTATAATATTCCGATAGATGTCATTCAGATACGACAATTTGAAATTCACAAAAAAATGATTGTGTGTGCATAGAGATATAATACACAGATAAAGCTGTTAACCAGCATTTTCTTTTGCCGCTGGTCGCAAGATGTTTGACCAGAGGCACAAACGCTTTCAGTGTTTCAGTTATCGTAGCGTCCGGAATGTGATTCTCAAGTAAAGCAGGTAGAGTCTACTTTTTGGACTAGGTAAACTGACTATCTGGTCATTTAAGAGAGTTCAGCTTAATTAACTGACCCTTTTTTAGGACGTTGTACAGCCTCAATGTCTCTCCTGCATCTCCCAGAACAAATTGAATGATTCTATCGTGCTGGTTTCTATCCAATTCTCATAAGTTGCGTGTGAGATTCTATAGGGGAATCAGCCATCTTCTGTACAGCTTTTACAAGCTATATTGATGAGTTTGCCGGTATTTCTCTGAAATGTTTTTAGTAACCAGTTCCTCCAAGGAATTGTATTTTTGCATCTGTTACCTAATATGTCAGCATTCAGAGTGCTTTTCCGATTTATTGTGACTTTGCATCATCATGTTGTGGATTCAAATGGAGTGAACAAAGTGATAAATCAATAACCGCACTTCTGTTTAAGGTGTCAAAAGTGGAAGAAATGTCAGTTTTAAAGAGACATTAGCACTGCGGGATCTCTTAAGTCAAAACCTTGATTTGTGTGGGGTTGCATTTCGTGCTGCCTCAACTGGTCTGCTGGAAGTCAGCATTGTAACCCATCAGAATTTCCAGTCTCTCTGCTTTCGCGACCTGGTCCATATCTTCTTGCTCTTGTGTTATCGGTTTAAGTAAGAATCAAAAGGAAAGTAGGCTGAGTGGCAATCGCACGTTTTCGCCCACCATTATCCTGGTTTGAAAAATTCTTAAGCGTGATGGCATGAATCTAATTGGAAATCTAGGCGCAAGTGGTCCGCTTCTTTGACTGACCGGAGTCCCTAGGTCCTACTGTCTCGATTCCATGGTTTCTGTACAAGCACAATATGAAGTAACGCTTGCAATTTTGCCAATTTTCCGCTAAGAAGAAAAGATAAAACTGTATACCGTAAATCGCAGAAGTCGGTGTAAACATGTGGTCTGACCCATGGCCACACCATTTTTTTTTTCCAACTTCAATTGGTAGATGCTGCCCACTGAGGGCAGCACTGACGTGAACAGACCTTGTTTGACAACTGACTAGAAAGCATTATGATAGAGGTAAACCTAAAAGTGATATTTTTAAGGTGACACTTTGAAAAAGATTTTTGACAATGAGATCAGGATAGGTTTAAATTTTGAAGATTTTTGTTTATGCGAAAACAATGGTTTTGTAATTCGAAGTAGTAAAATAGCGAAGAATAAAAGTCAGCTGAAATATAATTTTTCCTAAAAGAGCTTGAAGCGATAGTATGTATGCATTATATAGTATGTGTGTATGCACACTGAAAAAAATCCACATTACACCCAGAGCTATGTAGCATAGTGTATTATTTATGGCCCCATACGTTATGTACATAGTACTCTGAGCTATGCAATATGGCTCCCAGCGCCATAATGTCAGAATCTACATAGCGCGTGGTCCTATGTAACATGGCGCAGCATTTATGGTCCCACACGCTATGTGCATAGTACCCTGAGCTATGCAGTATGGCTCCCAGCGCCATAATTACATGGCGCAGAAATTATGACCCCACACGCCATATTACATAGTGCCATGAGCCATGTAATATGGCTCATGGCACTCCAATTATAACTCGCAGCCATACTGTGTGAGGGGATGTATAAATGCCAGCAAGTCACATTTGAGTGTTGCTTCTTGAGTATAGGAGAGGATATGATCTTTGATGTCATTTATCCTTCGGGAATTTCGTCGATAGAATTCCATCACCTAACATCAACTTCTCTACCTCCAGATGCTCAGAACTGAGAAGGCTCGTGGCCTTTTGTTGGATGCAAACTGGACCATCTTCAGATGCATTGAATAAATACATAGCGCCAGACGCCATAATTTATTGACTTCTGACGCCATGTATATAGTCGATCTCGGTCGATTTGTGATAAAATATAGCGCCACACGTCATAGAACATAGGAGCAGACGCTATGCTTATAGCCGTCCACGCCATATACTATAGTCCTCCACGCCTCCACACCTCCACGCCTACAGTACATGGCGTGGAGGGCTATAAGCATAGCGCCTGCTCCTATGTACCTTTCGCCATGTATTATGGCGTATCCCGAAATCGACTATGTACATGGCGCCACAAGTCTATAAACTATGGCGTCTGGCACTATGCGTTTTTTCAGAGTATGTTTGTTGGGAAGTAGAAACATTTTTTTTCGATAGAATTTTTATTGGCTTCGATTGTACTTTCTTCTATTACCACTCCTATTATAGCTCCTCACACCTCGTCGACATTTCAATACATTATTCAACGCTCTTGTCTCTTGTAAACTTATAAAATCTTCAATATCAACCAGCATTAAAATGTGTCGAATGGAAACTATAATTCCATAGCTGTTGCCCCAATACTAACGGTCTGGGAATCAAGTACCCACTTGTGTACATTGCACCTAATTAAATGATTTGCCACTACCTCACCGGTAACAATTATATAAATATTTTCTTTAAATTACGCGACAAATACCTTGCAGGAAGAATTAACACATAAAAGATGATCTAGAACAGGGTCCGTCGGTCTGATGGGCTTGGCCACAAGCCAGTATTGTACTGACGTACTGAAAGGATGCGTGTTTCACCGTTCACCGACGATTCGCAATCATGAAAATAAATAAGCTTACATTGAAGGAAGACTGAGTATATACGATTTTGTTGCAACGGTTATACACTGTGTACACATTGCTTTTGTTATTTTGTTTTCGGTCGTCCGCTTGTCCATTAATCTATTTGTTTTATCCCTGGCTTGGAGTCATGATATCTGTGTGAGTCCCACTGAATTATTCGCAAATTTGGTATTTTAGCGTTTAAAGTCGCAAGGGCTGTTTATATTTGGCTGTAATATGTTTTTGTTTGAAAATCTAGGCAATGTGCATTATGCATTGTTGATTTAAGTGGCGTTTTACTGGTAAATATTTTTAATAGAGCTTTTGAAATTAAAAAAAAATTTAAATCTACTTTTGTAAGTTTTTTTGGGAGGGATTTACAACTAGTTACTGTTCGTATTTTATTTATGAGAATTAAATGAAAACTCTTTGCGTCTATTGTTTTAGATATCAAAGCGTCTGAATGCATTTCGCAGTTTTTCCGATGAAAATTAGCGCAGTCTCGCTTCGACTACACCTACATATATTGAAATGTATTAAACGCTAACCACCCCTTGCTTACGCATTCAAGGATACGAATTCGAATCATGCAAAAGATATCAATGAATGTATGTAAATCGATATTATGTGCAATTTGCATATTGGATTTCTTGCGATGAGCATAGGTAAACGAACGTAGGTGGGTACCCAGAGCAAGGTGAATTCGCATTATGCTAAAGTTTGTTCTTGATCTCCGCCATATACCTCGTTCCCTCCTAGCTATCGCTCTAAGCGACGCAGCCACTACATATCGTTTGAAGTGGCGGAGGAAGTGAAGTATGAAGTTTCCGTCTATGAATAATTCACAACTGGTTCTTAGTGCTCCAGCCAGAGAAAGCGGTAGCGTTACTCGTAAAGATAACTACACATATAGCCCATAAAATATCTAGGCATCCGATAGATAATATGAAAATATTGTTTTATGGCTGATTTGTGCAAAGGCAAACCCTAATCGGATGAAATTTTCTACAATCATCCGAAAAAAAGTAAAATATCTTATTTTCCACTGTTTCATCTCGTTCGCATGCATTTTAAGTAGATGTAGCGACATGGTCGAATCGTAGAAGGAGGAATATATTATCTAACCTACATACAAGCCGTGTTTAACGCCGCCACTGGGTATGTATTCGCCTTTACGTATCTAGATTAGATATGACGGGAATATGTTTATTGGATTTCGCCAAAAGGTTTGAAATCGGAATTTTTTTTTTCGAATCGAGTGTGATAAAGTGATGTTTTGTAGATTTCATGGGAATTTCTCGAATCTAATTTCGGATACAAATCATGACATGCAGATCATGGAGCGATCAAATCCACAATTTTTTGAGATTGGCAGAATTATTCGAGACATTTGGAGTTTTATTTAGAATCGGATTAGACCTTTAAGAGTTGTTATTGCACAGAGCGTGTGCGGTGTTCGAAAATTAGAGCTTCTTCAATGTCAGACCTTATTAGGTATTGATTTTTATGATCTTATCACAGACGCTAATTTTGGAAATTTCCATTTGGGTAGAATCTACTTAAACGATAGAAGAATGATATTTAAAATAATCTTTAAATCTGCTTCCTTTATTAGCTTTTGGTATAAGTAGACGGATTGCAGCACTAATTTAAACTACACTGAGTATTTTCTGTATTCTGCTTCAGACATATTTACCCAAGGAGTTTTAACCCTGTGATTTGCATAAAATCAGTTTCCCATTACAAAGCTCACTTCAATGTCGCAGTGTGAATATAGCAAGACTATTCTTCTGGATCCCATGCACTTGATGAAATCATCATAGACAGTGACCGAATTCATTCTTACTATTGTGTGATTTCATTTGAATATTTAATTTGTCGAAAACTCGACCACCCTGCGAACAGCCACGGTACGTATTCTTTTATTCACTCAACTCAACAGAAGCAGCAGCAGCTGGAAGTGAAAGAGCAGCTTGAGGAATTTCCCACTTTCGTGCTCGTAATATATATTTTATAGACTTCATTAGATATTTCATAGTCTTTGTACGATTCGTTTCCTTGTCGTCTTGGTCGAAAACAATGGTTCCGAACTCGCTAAAACTGAGCCTTACACTACGATGTGTATTCTGTATTATATATGTGCGGGATGCGAAGAGTAACAACTTCTCCCTGATTGTTTTATGAGCCTAAATGGAACTAAAGTAGCTGAACAGTTCCTCAAAGATGCCATCAAGCTTTCAGGAAAAATAGACGTAGACTCGTATCATAGCGTGGTCACCCTTTTTATACAAATGTGGCAATTGTTAGCAGCGACATGGAAAAACTTTTAGGATGAGTAAACGATGTCTATACAAAGCTATATATTTTACCGTTTCCGATGAGAGTGGTTTAAGGAACTGGGTGGAGAGTGTGGTATCTTCATTGTAGTAAGCATTAGCGACTGAGAAGTGGACGTGTGGCTTTTAACAACGTTGGTCGGCTGAATGTGTAAATATGCCTACAAAAGTGAACAAAAAAAAAATCACTGAGTTCCGATTATATGCAATATATTTTAAAGTATTTCCTTAACCGTTGGGTGAAAGTGCCAATACAATTTTTTATGAAAATTAGCACACAAAATGCTCTTAACTTTCAAAGACAGAAAGGTTTGTGCTATTATGTCAAAGATCTATCTCTCCTTCTTTTAACATATGTAATTTTTATATAATTTTAAAATACATTAAATTTTAAATTATTCATATTTGTGCGCACTACAGTCATTACTCTCGAAGATAAACTGCTTCTCTGAACTACGAATATGATTTGCTATCTCGATGTTAGTTGAAGCTCGCGCAGCCTAATGAATAGAGCACCGACTTTTAGCGTATGAGGTCACTGATTTGAATCAAGGTCCAAATTGTGGTTATACAGCCAGGTTTGTGTGAACTTAAGTCGAATTGTATAAATAAATATATAAATAAAATTAATAATAAATGTTAGGACGAATTCAAGGACGTCATTTGGCTCTATAAATTGGAAATAAGGAAAACGAGATGTGCGGTAAAATTGAAATCATTTCGTAAACGGCGAGTCACCAGGCCCCTTCAAGTCCCCAGCCCATACTTCAAAAGACAAGAATGCTCACTGTTTCCTGGCTTAAACTAATTTGCAAAGATTGCTTAGTACCAAGTTATGTACCTGTAGCCAGGAGGATGGCTAAGTTTGTTTTTATACCCAAGACAAGTAAAATTAACCATGCGTATCTGAAGGACTTCATACCAATTAGCCTGACTTCTTTCCTCTTTAAAGTTTTCGAGGGCCTAGGTTTATTAGACCCTCACATCAAATAGAGACTTAGATCTCAAGCTCTATCGAGAGCCCAAAACGCGTACATTGAAGAAAAAATTGTTGAGATGACTAAAGGTAGTCCTCGAAATAGGAAAGGCATTGCATTACAAAGAGCAAAATTTAGCTGCCTTTCTAAATATTGAATGGGCTTTCGGTAATGGTTACACAACATCCATTACAGAGAGCCTCCACGCAACCAACACGTACCCCGCTATTTGTAGCTGGATAAGCACGTGCTTGAGCAAAGGCTCATATCAGCGGAATGGCGGAATAGCAAATCATAAGGAAGGTCCACAGAGGCACAGCGCAAGGAAGGGTTCTATCTCTTCTCTTGTGGAACCTGATAGCACATTAAATTTTAAAAAGGTTGATCATTCAACTACCTTGGGTCAACTATAGCAGCCGATAACAACATGGATGAAGAAATACGCGGGCGACTGCTCAAATCCAGCAAAGCCTACTACAGTCTGTTAAGGCTCTTAATAGATAATCTCACCCGAACATCAAAGTTCCTGCCAGTATTCACGTACAGATGCGAGACTTGGGTGCTCAGCAAAAGGCACTCTGATCTTTTAGCCGCGTTCAAGAGGAAAGTCTTGCAGAGAATCGCTGGCCCCATATGTGAAGAAGGGCGATTCCGGAGACGCTACAACCATGAGTTGTACGCTATTTACCTAGAAACAGATATAATTACGAAAATAAAGTTTGGTAGACTCCGGTGTGCACGACACCTAGCTCCGGCTCGGAAAACCCTTTGCGGCAGATTTTACGGCAGACGACAGTATGCGAGACCTTGCCTGCGCTGGAGGTATGGCGTTGACCAGGACGCTCGGAGTTTAGGACGGCCAAATTAGATGACATCGGCTCGTGATCGGGTTCGATGGAAAGAATTGTTGACGGAGGCCTGAACCGGACCCCGGTTGTAGCGCCGATGATGAAGATAATGAAGTTTGAAATAATAGCGTTATTCAAAGTGGAAGGTATTTCACACAATGCAGTTTTGAGAGGTCTCAGCATGAGGCAATTTATTTTCAAATGAAATCTACTCTTTTTTTCCCCGGTATAAAAGAAACTTTACCCAAGACAAGCTCTAATGTGAGAGCTTTGGAGTGTATAATACCAGCTGAGAACACATAAAGGAAACTAATTATGTAGATAATGACTAGATTGGATATGGTTGTACCAGATAGCGGCTATACACCTACGCATCACATATTGGGGTTCGTCGAGTCTACTATACCTGATGTAACTCTTGTCTTAGAAGCATTGTCAGCGCAGATGCACGACTGGAGAGCCATGGAGGAGTACGCTGGTAGTGGTCATAACTGTGTCATTTTCTGGCTGTCGTCGAAAAGCCAAAGTTCGTGGAAATTTGTTCGAAAAATACTTGGGTTGAATATTTTCAAACTATTATCAATATTAATAATCATTAATACTAATTATTAATTAAAAAACTCTTTTAGGCGCTTGACGGTAGCTTTGCTGGCGAAGGCAGCACAGATTGAATTGGTTTTGAACCAGTCAAGCAGGGATAGATACATACATCGAACGTGTGCGAAATCAAGCGAGTGTATGGTTCCTCGATACTAAACGTAAACCAATTCTAAAGAAACAGCAGGAATATTGATGGAGCGAAAAGATAGCGGAACTGAAGTAAAGAGCCCTAGTTTGCAGGCGTAAGGTCCATCAATCTATTGGTAACCAAGAAGCATTCCAGACTGTCGTAGAACACAGTAGCGGTACAAAGAACTGTGGAAAGTTGTAAAATTGAGAAAATTTTTTTTTGGCAAGCGTGAACCATGATCCATGAAGGTGAGGCTACAAAACAGAATTTGGTAGGCTAGGTCATATTGGTTGAGCATATGATATGATAGACTAGTTGTTTCGGTCTTTTTGTCACTTGGAAGTTAAAGGGGTAAACAATTTACCGATTACCACCAGCGAATATTTTAAAAGTTTTGAAATCGAAATATGCATTGTTTATTATTATTTAAAAATTCTACGGCTGTATTTATTTGTAAAAAAAACATGATAAAAATCAAATCTACAAAATTTGGTCCGCGCTAAGTGCTCCTACTTCGTTCAAATCTGATGACTAAATCATAAGTTAAAGGGCATACGCCATTTTTCTCAGGAGTCATCTTTGATATTGCCACAGAAATGCGATGGTACTGATTCAAGCGAAAGTTTTGTTAAAGTTATAATTTCCGAATTTCTAAATAGAAGTACGAAGAGATGGCCAGCTTGAAAATGCAATTACTTATTTTTGATATAACTGCCCAGAAAATTGGTTTGCGATATTTTTCTCGTTGGGTATTTCTAGAGCTAGCTACAAACGTAAAAATATGAGCATTCACAGAATTGACACATTATTATAATTGCTAAATTTTTATTTTTATTCTTCACTTGAGAATTTTCGCCAAAATTCTCTAATTGATCAATATTTAATTTTTCGAACAACATACGTGCCACAAATAAACTGAAATTTCAATTTGATCGTTTAAATTCAGAGCGGAACGAACCCACCTACTTTGATTAAATATTTTATTACATGCAAACAAACCGAAAAAATCTACGGATGAGAAATTCAAGAAACTTCTTGGTCCGACTGTTAACCTTGACTTGTGTCTTGCGGAAGAATCTTGAATGTGTCTTTGTGATGATGAATTGGTCGTCAATTTAGATCCATTAGTGACCACCTAATTAACGTTAATAAAATTACGTTTGTGTCCACCATCGACCATGTATTGGCTTTTTCAAACTGAATTAGTCTGTCTTTTTGGCTCCTCATCTAAGACTCGAAACGTTTCAATACAGGCCTATCGTTCGTCCGTCTGCGTATTTATTTTTCATTCGAATCGAAGTCGGGACTTGGAATGATCTAAATTTTCCATTTAGCAATCTCTTTGTAATTGATTAAGACTGATTACTATTGTATTTTTAAAAGATATACTCGCAACGGATTTGGTGCTGGATACTTAATTAAGCGTCGTAGATGTGGGTGGGTTGAGAAATTGATTCTATGCAAAGAGTCAAAAAGTAGGGGAACAATACAATCCTTCTTTTGAGGCTATAGAATAGCAGAGTGAGGCTGAGAAATGTATTCATATTACTAGTCGTCAAGATATTTTTAGAATGTAGAAGGTAATAATATCTTGGCAGCTTCATATGAAAATAAAAATGAAAAACGTCAGAATGACGATTTCAATTTTAGAGACATGGTTATGATTTTAAAGCGAATTATTTTGTCAGTGTTTTTACTGCTAGTAAAGATGTCACTTTGTTGGGCTGTAAACAGTTTAAAAATAATAAAAAATAATATATAGCCATGATCTTTAACAGAAATGAATTTTTCAAGTTTCCATTTGATGATTTTCTTGACTTTTTGAAACTGCGAGTTTACAAAAACGTTGTTTATTGATTTGTGTTTAAATTTGTTTTGCTGCTACTATTAAATTTGTATTTTAATGCATCATTTGACGTATAGATAGGGGAAAAATAAATATTAAAGATGCTTATAGCGCAATTTTGTATGGTAATTTTGTAATACAGGCGGCATTAAAAAAAAAATTGTATCATATAACATATGTGACAGTGCTTCAAATAATTGGCCATAGAAGCATCAATCTAAGCATAAAAATATGAAAAATAAAATTCTGAAATTTTATTGTATTCATTTGTAAAACAAATGGATACACAATTTATCCTGACAGTGAACGATTATTTGTCACTAAAGCAAACTAAAAAAAGGTTACGCGATAGAAAATGAATTAGCGTTCTTACATAGAAGTTGCATATTACGCTGCTGCATTTAAAGAAATAATTGAATAGCAGAGTATTTTTGAGCTTCAATTGTGAAAGATTTTTGCATTGAGAATATATTTTCGGCTCAATGGGCTTGAATTTTGTGCATATTCTATAGTTAGAAGTATAAGCGTTGAAGGAAGCAATTGTATGTTCAATTATAGAATCAGGTAAAAATCCTACCATGCGACAAAGCGATTAACAATAAGTTTACTTAAAATTATTGGAATAATGTTTGAAAAAATAATTCTTCGTTACTTAAGTAGAAAAACAGATAGAGCCAAAATCAACACAGAGTTGCAGTTAAGGTTTTGACAATTTTTTAAGAAATGGAAAATTAAAATGAAATGTCTCTAGCGCTCCGCCCAGAACTGTCAAAGCAGACTCAACCGAGACGCAACCAAGTGCTTTTGTTTGGTACGGAGCTGAATAATATGTACATAAAAAGCTGGAAAAACGCTTCCATTTAACCCTAGAATGGTACCCATGAGTAATTTTTACTCACATGCGGTATATATTTCGTCGCGCATCAGCCAGTTGGCCACTCTGACTACCATGAGGTTAGAAGCTATATTATCTTTTTATGTTTAATGATAAAATAAAAAATGTACATAATACTATTGTTGCCTTCTTTTTAGTAAAAACATGTACCTAGGTTAGGTTAGGTTCGGTTAGTGAAGAGGGATGCCGGGAACGCGGCCAGCATTAGGCCACCAGTTTGGGCCCATTTGCCACGACAATCACACGCATTCACACTTACAGTCATGGCACTGGCGGGATTTGAACCCGCAGGCTCCGTAGCACGCCGCTTTTCGGCCTGACGCCTTAGCGAGCAGAGCTACCGGGCCTCCGAAACATATACCTAAAATCATCCAAAAATTTGTCGTACCATTCTAGAGTTAATAGGCGGATTTTTCTGCATGTTATGGAAGCCTATACCACTTTATGAATGCGAATTATAAAAAAAAAACTCTAGCGCATGAGAACCGATAAAAAGACTGCTTTTCGAAGGAAAGTAGGAAAACTGTGTAGACATTGAGCGCAAAGTCAAACGTGCCACAGGGTTGCCTATACTTTCGGCTAATTTTAATCAGACGTGCTCCTACTCAAACCCAGTACATGCTATAAATTTAATATTGACCTAATGATCCGGTCGTAAGTTCTCGTGAACAGAAGTTTTGAGTGCTCAAAAAATAGTTAATTTGGTGAGGGGCTATCGTTCTTGTGCGACGCGGAATTTCCAAAGGTTCAAACTGACAAGATTAACAAAACTTTTAACATTAACTATTAGCAATATTTTTGCTAATCATATCCGTACCGCATACAATACAGAGCCTTATACTAACACTAATAACTATAATGACAACTTGAAAATTATCCCAACATCTGCTTTGGAACTGAAAGACTTGTATATTGACAAAGATACAATTTTAGCGTTTTTTAGGAAGCTGGAAAATAATTTGACACCAGGCTCTGATGGCATTCCTAATTCTGTCTTAAAAAAATGTATTTTGTCCCTGTCTCCTATTCTTGTCTACCTATTTACTCTTTGTCTGTTGCTCGGTATTTTTCCTAGGGGTTGGAAACATGCAATCGTCACACCTATTCATAAAAAAGGCGATAGAAATGTTATAGGCAACTATCGTCCCATCGCAAAACTTCCATGTGTTGCTAAACTATTCGAAGCGATAATCAGTAATGTTGTGGTGTTACATAGCAAATCTATATTATCTCCTTCCCAACATGCTTTCATGAAAGGCAAATCCACAACTACCAACCTGCTTGAGTTTTTCAATACAGTTATTCCATCAATCGAGGCTAGACTGTATTTACACTGACTTCACGAAGGCTTTTGACAAGCTGGATCATTCCATATTTTGTGTAAATTGTCCTCTTTTAACATTCCTCAGCTATTTATTTCCTGGATAGCATCTTATTTGGAATGCCGTACCCAATGCGTATCCTTCTGTGGCGCTCTTTCATCAATTGATGTCATATCTGGTGTTCGTCAAGGCAGTCACTTAGGACCTCTATTTTCTCTTTTATATATATAAATGACCTCCCATCTGTCCTGAAACATTGGTCAATTTTACTATACACAAACGACGCCAAAATTTTTAAAAAGGTATATAATACTCACGACCGCTTGGGACTTCCAGCTGACCTAAATAACCTCACGACTTGGTGTGACACTAACAATATGTGTTTATGGTTTGGGCGCCTTATTAGCAGATATATGTGGAGTGTATCGAGACCATTCAGAAAAAATTTCTAAGGCTTTGTTTGTGTGAATTTGCTTGGCTAGATCCCCTTTGCTTGCCTCCTTTCATTGATCAACTTAGGTTACTGGCCATGGATGCACTTAATAACACACGTGAAAATTTCAAAACGACCTTTGCTGCTAAGCTCCTCACGGGAAGTATTTCGTCTGAACATATTTTAGGTTTATTTGGCCGCAATACCAAGGGTCACAAAGTGAGACACGTCAACATTTTATCTGTCCCTTCCTATCGGACCAACTACGCCTTCAATGAACCCGTTTAGTCCATAATAAGGAATTTTTATAATGCTTACAATAAATTTGACTTTAACATATGTCATCCATCTTTGAAAAAGAGCTTGGGTAAAAATAGTAGTATATGAACTGTAAATAGAAGTTGAAAATAGTATAATAAGAATTGTTTGTGTGTTTTTCATCATAATGCAGTTTTATTAGTCTGTATTAGACGAACTTTTTGAATAAATAAAATAAATAAATATATAAAGCATTGAATTTATAAATTATTTGCTTAGTATTCTGAAAAGCGAAACATTTTCAGCAAACTCGATGACTTGTAAGCATTTATTTTCACGCGTAGTAATCATCTGATATTTTTGACAGATGCTATCATCAATCGAATTTTTGAAAAAATCTTGGTCTGCTTTTAGGTACCCTGTGTTCAAATGGGATTAAAAATTTTGAAAACTTTTATTATAGCCAGCATAAAACATTATCGGTTTTAACTTCGCATCCATGGTCAGCTCACCAACCATTTTTGTCCGGAATGAATTTGTCAAATTATTGTTGGAATCCCAAAATCAAGCGATTCTGTCATGTGGATGCTTGAAATAACCGCTTTTTTAATGCCCGCTGAAATTCAGTTATAGAAGGTACATAGTAGGGACACCTCTGTAGTTCTCACAGTGCAAGTTGCCTCTGTCTTTCGTGTGGACAGGTCGTATTACGTTTTGCTGCAGGAGTGGTGTGAAAACGCTTATTTTCAAAACACTTATTTTCTTTTCTCTGAAGCGTACTTTTGGAGTGCTTCTTCTCTCTTGGAATGTGTAAGCACGTGTGCAACCGACTTCTTTATTGAGTCACTGTACGTCAAGATGTCCGAAAAAAGCCTAAGAACATAGAAGTAATGAACGTTGGTATAAAGCCCCGACGTCTGAAAGTCTATACTACTGACAGCTTAGAGCGAATGTACCGTTCATCATGATGACGAAAAATTGAAAGGCACATATTATTGATGGTTTTAGTATACATTTTGAAGCAATAGTAGATAGCATTAACCATTGAACATTTTCTAAATAGGTAAAGGATAATTCAACATACTCTCCGACCAAAAGCTTTGGTTCCACTCTCAATATCCAATCAACGACCTCTAGTTCGATCGATAACCAACACATAAAACACCATAAATGGTCATCATCATATAAGCCCAGTGATCAGCATGTCACTTACGTTGTGGAAAATGCTTAGTCACAGCATGGCGCACGGATAATTAGAAAATCAGTTGCCCCGAAATGTGCAATATGAAGATCATAAATCGTATGAAAAATTAAGCATATGCGTGAAGATACAGAGATTGAGATGAAAGCGCAATAAGGCTGAATCAAGCGGGCGCAATAATGGGCAGCAAAAACTTCCCTTCATTTTTACGTTACTTTCGGATGTAGTAAACAGAAAAGTAAACAAAAAGGTATGAAGAGTAAAAAATGAACAGAAAGTAAATAAAGCAAAATCCTGAATAACTCACAAGAACCACTAGTTCTTTCAATTTTTCGTACTTTAAAGGACATTACTTTAGTTGTAATAGAGACAAAAAATAATGAGTTACTTCAGGGAGCTTCAAATGATAAAATTATCAGTTGGTAAGCAACAAGAAAGTGTACAGCTCAATAGTGCAATTAAATACATGTAAACCAGAAATATTACAAAAAAAAAAATTATAAAAAGCAATGCAGATTTTTCAGACCCCTCTTAAATTGAATATTTTTTTCGATACCAAAGTGGATCATATAAGTTTTTTGAAAACCTACATAGAATTTTGGCCATAGTTGATTTGGTTTCTATTTTGAGCTCGTTTTCATAATTCTAGTATAAGGATAGCTGAAAAAAGGTAAAGAATAATAAAATTAATTAACTTTTACCAAGTTGCTGCCTTAAATTTGTGGGGATAGATCAGAGCGAGCCTAAAAGGTTGCAGAAAAATTTTCTAAGTGTTTGCATATCGAGCGTTCCTAGTATAGCTGTTAGAAGTAGTTCCCGTATAACTGGTTTCTGACCATAACTAACCACAGTTGATTAATATTGTGTGGTTCGTATATGGTCACACTGATATAGTTTTCAGACTAGACCATCAGACGGGGCTACTTTATTTTGGAGAAACAGCCCTGAAATTCCCTAAACTAATATAACCTCGTTTCTATGAAACCATCAATTACCAACTTGTTGATACTTTTAGTTTTCTAATTTGCTATTCAACTGGCCTGGTTATTTGCTAATATTGCTATTAAAATATTTCACTCTGCTACAAACGAAGTTTCCGTTTTAGAAAGTTTCATATACGTTTCGCTCACGAGGAAATAAACAATTTCTCGCTTTTGAGTTTTAATTTCCGTATTCGAAAATTTGCACATAAAGTTTCCAGTTAGTCAGGAAGTTAAACACTTGGAAAAACTTCGACCAGAGAGACTTCAAAGAAAACTGACATGCAAAATAATTCGTCCTTGTTGTACATGACCGCTCTTTAAGTTTTCTTTACCAAACACAGCAACCACTATGCATTCATAATTTATAGTTATGGGCTCATAAATGCAATATGCACTTCATTCAAGCTATAGCAACTTGACTTTACTGGATAGAGAATGGATAACAGCATTGTCCTTTCCATTAATGCATGCAGGAGTAAACAGTACTGAATGGTTGTCGTCGCCTTTTTGTGGAGGCTTGAAGCATTATTGGGTTACCATAAATACAGTGAGAAGGTAACATACTGCAATTTCCCTACTGGCGGTAAATAAAAATTATATGTTTCATTTATTTTTCTGTAAGATAAAATGCAAATGACAGAATCTTCAGTTTACATATAGTGAATTTATATAGTACTTCAAATCAACGTTTGAACTTGTTTCAAGCATGAATGGCTTAATAGAATAAAATAAGTAATGCCAAAAATTAACAAGTCAATGCCTCATATAATCAAAATATATTTCGAGCATTTTATTGCGGCAACTCATATTAGTCTTGCAACAAGCATTGTCGAAGTCTTCACCGGGGTGCTCTTTGAACGAGAATCGAATGCAGCTACTGTTTAATAAAGTGCATTTGCACGTGCATTTATGCCGATTTCGTTCCTATAATTTATTTAAATGACGCGCTAGCATACTGTTATTCCGGTATGCAATCGTTTATAATTGCACATGCACATACGGAAGTTGAAAAAGAGCAACCGAATGTACGCGCAGAAGTACTGAAGCATACCAAGTTTTCGCTATCCATTTAATGTGGATGTGCAGACAAGTAGGTTGTTTCCAAGATTCAAGGGAAACAAACAGAATTATAAGTTACCGACGGCAGACGAGACTTCCGTTTCAGGCAGTAGGTACTTTTACATTGAATTCAAATTAAAGTTTGGTTGCTTAGTTTCAAAGAATAATTATTTTCAAAACTGTATTTCTGTAATGCTGAGTGACAAAATAGAGATAAAAAATTTTTAATGAAAAAATGTGGGCCTTTTTGATACTGGAGGTACATATAATTAGCCTAAATTGATTTTACTTCTTTTGACGGTGCTTCGGAACTCATTTTTAAACTGGAAATGCTAAGAAAAATGCAAAACATACCAAAATGATTTGTTATGTTGAAAAAATAATGGATGAAATTTAGCGTCCAACGTGGGACTTTCTTCTTTAAAGCTTAGTACTCTCTTCGATTTCACGTGAAATTTTCATACAAAATTTCACGTTAAATTTGATTTGGCAAAAATTTATGTTGAAAATAAGCAAGAATTGTATTCACTTCTTAGCATGAAAAGTTGCCTGGAAGTTGCTTTCGCTTTGAAAATCCAGATGGTATTGACACATGTCTCCAATCATTTCAACCATTTCTCATTCTTTCGAACTTACAAGTGTCATTTGGTGTTTGAATTTTAAAATTGAGTTGTGCAAATGTCTTTTCAATAACCAAATCGATCGAAAATTGAAATTCTTGACATTTAATCCGTCAGAAATGAGCAGGGTCTCCGCTTTTTGCCATTTTCAAAATTTTCGCTCGAAGCAGATAGTGGAGATTTGTAATTTTTATCTTCACGACTAACTCGGTACTAGCCTTAAAAGTTGAATAATATAGCAAAAATATATTAAAGTATGGTAGATAATTCTGTTTGACGGATTGTGGCTTCCTTGTAGAGGGTGAAGTGTGTTACAAAACTCGGTTCTAAGAGCTCTGATCCGATACCACCATCCATCTTTAAGACATCCTCATACCACTATTGCGCCCTTTTATGCTGCGGGTGGATCATTCTCCCGTTCGCCCCTTGATAAAATCTTTGCTAGGTAGGACGCTTTCTTTGCTTGAATGCTAGAATGCTTCGATACGAAGGTGTTTCCTCTGGTCTCCTGATTTGTATCTGCAAGACAATCGTAGGCTTATAGTCTATTTAAAAACGTTTACAAGGGCCTCCATACCTACGGTTGAGGTAAAACTCATTGTAACTGTAATTAGCCGGCTGAAAATCCTTTGGCATTTGTTAAGCGTGTTAACAAAAGTTTTTTGAGTGGTTTCCTTGAACCAAAGTGCTGTTTCTTAAAAGATGATAGCCTCCATCATTTGTTTGTAAACCCAGAAAGCAGTCCTCGTTTGCGTAAAAGCATTTGTTTTATCGTCCGTATCGAAGACCGATTAAGTTCTTACTGTTATAAGTTGCGAGAATGTTATCAACCATTAGAGACCATAGCAGGGGGTATAATATCCCTCCTTGCGGACATTCCCTCTTAGTGTTCACCGTTGGCTATGCTTTTCTAGCTCAGCGACTATACCCGGTACTTTAGTACTTTAGTACATGGTAAAGGCTTCTTCTATGCCCACGGGGCTGGAAAGTGCAATTTCTTTATTATCGAATATTTTTTTATTATCTCCACCTAATCATGCGTAGCTGGTAAAGTTGATTTGATCTTTTTGGGCAAATTGAAATTTATGTACTGGTATCTCGACTAAAAGATATCTTCTGATATATGACTCGATCAGCTTTTTCCATGGTCTTCAATATGAAAGATAGGAGACTTATTAGCTTTTGCGCTGCTAGTAGATCAGCCTTGGAAATTAACATAACCCGCCCCAGCTGAAGCTAAGTTTCAATCACGTTCTAAAAATATGTCTCACGATGGTTTTCAAGAGCTCAAATGAATCTATCCGGTCCTGATGATTTAAAGAGTTTAAAAGAGTTCATTGCTCATTCAATCTTCTTTTCATGCGAAATAAATTCTTTATTTAGCCCACTAAGAGCGATCATTTTCAGTCCACTTCCAGCGTTTGTTTGCTTCCTTAACCATTTTTGCTGATTTGGCACGTTTGAAGTGTAGTTTAAGCGGTACTTCTAGTGTTTCCCTTTAGGAAGTCATCATTCCTCCAACTGAAATTCAAAGTATATGTATTTGATTTCCTTTGAACAAATTTCTGTATCGCAGCAGTCTACAGAATACTCCCTGTTTCATAATCACACTGCCGATTTAAGGACACTAGTCTTTTCCAAGACAGTAGGACTGAACAATTATTTTGGTGTACAGTTAAATTGCTTTTACTGAGGCATTACTAAAATGAATCGCCTCTTGCATTGACGACACGGGTCTCCCATGCCGTGTGGGGTGATTTCGCACCACAACCAAATATCAGCCCTTTGTTTTCTCTTCTATGTTGGACTACTAGCCCCAAGGAAGTTAGCTGAAGCAAATATTGCCTCTATTTTTCCACCTTTAATGGTGATATGTGCTTGAATCATCACTGTGTGAGAAGTTTGGAAATGGAAGATAGTTAATGTTTTTGTCAATCACCATCACCGCCCACGCGTTTTCTACCCTGTCGGTGCAAATTAACTTAATACTCTTTGTATGTGCGCTACATATTTTGCATTTATTTACCCAGAACTTTTGTTCCAGTTTCTCGTGGTAGCTGCCCACGGCAAACCAAAAGCCAAGGCAATGTTGGTATGACGTAGGTTCATTTGTAGACACCTCAATCAGTTGATTAGTAATTATTGATGTCTGGTGTTATCTCCATTGAACCTCTAGCTCTGAATGCTTAACTTGCCGAATCCTGTCTATTTATTTTAGAGGCGGAGGCTAGATTCACTGGTTTAACTAGCACAACGGACTTCCTTTTAGCTTTTGTGTATTACGTTCAGGACTTGAGATTGAGGTCCTTATTTTAGCGTTATATGAATGCCAGAATCATAGCCGTGTCTAAATCTACTTCATTGCGGAAGTGTCCAATTAGGCGATTGGCCTAGAAATCAGGGATTCTTTCGTCACTTATAAGTAAGGATCTTTTAGCCTCTGTTCTTGTCCACTCAGCCATTCATATTTCGTAGCGATGGAGGGACCCATTGCCTACGTTGTGGTGACGTTGGGTGTGCGATGGGCAACGATTTCTCACATTTCTTTTAGCTCGCTTTCCTCAGGGTCCTTTTCTACCACGCTTCAAGTTATCTGTCACGTTTTTTTTTACTGTTTTGGTTTCTGTTTTGTTGATTATCAGGTTTTGATGTATCGTCTGTACCACCGTATGTTCTTTGATGGCTAGTTTGCTCAAGTATTATTCTCTGGTCTTAGTCTTTTCTTATTGGCTTCTAGTGTCATTGGAAAGAGTTCCTTTTCATTTGCCTCTTCTTTGGAAATAGTGCTTTTCATGAAGAACTGTTGAGAACTTGTATGCTTTATTTTTTGGTAACATTGCTCATACTTTTTGTTATTGAAGCCTCCTTCAATGGCTTTTCCAAAGCTATGTTGCGAGCTTTCACACTTAGAGAGAGATCCTTTGGAATTTTGTTTGACGGTCTGTTATCAGAGATAGAAGAAAAGGCTTCAGAAGGCTCTGACACCTTGTTTGTTTCAGTCCACTTCATAGCTGTTGGAGTTTATGCTAAGGCTATTTCTTCCTTTCTTTTTCCATGCTTTAGTCTCACTTCTCCTTTCGCTTTCCTTTGGCCACCAGTTATTTTCGTCCAACTTTTTAGACCCACTTTTAGATTTGGGCAATCAGGGCCCAAATCTAAAAGTGGGATTGATCCATTGCTCCAAAGAATGAAGGCTCAGGAGTCTATCAGTTTTGCGCAGGTATATTCCTCGTTTATTATTTTTTGATAAGAGCTGTCAGCTTTGAATTGAGATGCTGGAATTTCAGGTAAGAGGATCATATATTTCAAGTTAGCGAATGAATCACGAAATGTTTCATAGAAACACAAGTTCTCTTGCACCAATTGTAAAGAATCGAATTTGTATTAGCTGTGGTTGAATGGCTCCTAGCAGTATGGTCTTTTTTGTCCTTTTCGCCAAGGTCGTGTCCTTGAGCGGGATTTTTGTTATGTCGCAGGTGGCGAGATTGGCCAGTCACTGAGGTCTAATTTTCATTTCGCTAGTGCTGGACAGTCTACCATTCCTCCACAGTATCTGTAGCAGTCATCTTTCTTCTTATTTGCTATGTGGTGGTTTTTTTGTGGTACTACTTGTTAATGCTTTGCTAATGGGCTTTATGCTACTTTTTTTTAAAGTATTTTACACTAATTGTTTTGCTCTTTTGTGATTGACTTTAAAGAAGTCTTTTAAGTATTTCAGAACCTCTTGAGTAAGCCAAAGCATTTGATTATTTTCGTCAACCAAGTTTTGATTTCCAGGTCCATGCCAGTTTTACGGAGCTGGACGAAAGTGCGTACAATGCACGAGTGGAATCAGCGTCAATAATTTCGGCTTAGCAGGAAGCGATACCAGTTAGTAATTTAAAGAGTTAGTTCGGGTACAGTGAGTAAATGGCACTCCACAGTGGTTTATGCTGCAAAGCTAGTTCGATAAACTTGACATTACCAAGTGACAGCAGCTGTACCTACTCGTTGTTTGGGATACGTACGTAAACTTTACTCGTATTATTAAAGTAAGATATTTATTTTTTAGATGTCGCCTGGAAAGCTTTTTACCCAGAATAACATCGACATCAGTTTTTGAATTTAAGAGCAATTTATTTATCAATTGCAGCAAATTGAATGAGACTTCCGAAAGAACACCTAACTTGTATGATGAGAAATATGTTCAGTCATTAAATTGAAAAAGGTGCCATTGGTGGAGGATTTGAAAAAGTTCGCCTCACAGCATTTTTACCAGAAATGTATTTTAAAATTATACTTTAGACCTAAATATCTGTTTTTCCATCACTATAATTTCAAAGTCAACATTTTGTTTGTTTGTAACTAGATACTCTAAAGCATACACTATTTTGTCTGCATCCTCTTCATACATAAATTTAGCCCTGCTTTGCACCACCATGAAATAATCTGCAATGCGCTTTAGTTTTTTTTCCAGCGAAAAATTAAGATATTTCTAACGTTCTCAACGGAAAATCTAATTATACATGTATTTAGCGCTTTTTACTTCACAATTTCATGCCAACATTTTCATTCTGACTTTTATTTGTACCTCATTCGCATTATTTACTTAAACAATAGAAACTCTTCCAGCAGCCATATGCAAACAGTTACAAGTCCCTTTCGTTCTAAAGCTATGTTTACACTTAGAAACATGTATCGGGATTTGTATGAGATACAATTCAAATAAACAAATCATGCAACTGAAGTTCATACAAGCGCTCATACATTGACAGTGTACTCATACAAATCATCATACATTTTGTATATCGGCATATCGCTCTTGATTTGACAAGTTGCGATACTTCAGTGAGAGAAGCTAATTCAAGAAGGAAAATTTCTGTTCTTGTGAAGAAGTGATTTCCACATTTTATTTTCAAAATGTCTATTTGGAATAAAGAAAGAACATTTAACTTAATAGAGAAAGTGAAATCTAGTGGTATATGGGATATTAAATCCAATGATTACAAAAATTCCAATAGAAAAAATGATATTCTAGAGGACAAGCTACATCTTTAACATGTTCAAAGAAAGAAGTTGAGGATAAATGGCACAACATAAAAAGCCAATTTAGTAGGGAACAAAGTAAAATTAACACCAGCAAAAAATCAGTATGTGGAACAGATGATGTTTACATTCCTTCGTGGTACGCTGTCCAGCACTTAACATTTTTAGCCGATCAGTATAAACCTCACAAATATAGAAGTACTAATGAAAATATAACTCAAGTGAGTAGAAAATATTCATTTTATTCATATATGAAGTTTTTAAATATTATTTAGTTTTCCTTTATAAGTAGATATTATTTATTATATTGCCACGGTATAGACCCCTGAATACTTAAAAAATATTCGCCATATTCTTTTCTATTGTCGGTATGAATATTTGCTCTTGTTTTGGTTCTGTTTAATCGATTATTCCGTTCATCGCTTGTTGTATTTGTCCTCCATGATCCTGGTATTATTTTTCCTTCAGAATCTTCTGAATCAAACATTCTTGTCGGTGTATAACGTTTAGATGCCTTATTCCGTAAGAAGTTGTGGATATAAATTGTAGCTAAAACTACACTTGTTGCCTTTTCGGGGGTCACTTGCATTTCCGTTCTTAAAACTCAAAATACGACACAGAGAATACCAAAAACATTTTCAATAATTCTTCGGGCTCGGCATAATCTATAATTAAAAATTCTTTGCCAGGAATTTTTCGGATAATGACCAGGCAAAGGCTTAAAAATATTTTCCTCCAAAGCAAAAGCATCATCGGCTACAAATACAAAAGCTATATCTTTAGTTCTTACAAGAAGCGGAACGGGCTGGGGTATTCGCAGTTACTTTTAACATAATTTTTCATAAAAGGATGTATGTTTGAAGACCCCTCCATCCGAAATCCGACCTTGTATACTAACATTTGCATAAATGAATTTATAGTTCGCATCAGCAATTCCGAGCAATACAATGCTGAATTGCTTGTAATTAACAAATGCTGTTTCGGAGTTTGCAGGTGCCTTGATTTCTACGTGCTTTCCATCAATCGCACCTAGACAATGTGGAAAGTTCCACTTTTCTTCGAATAAATTCGCAATCTCTGTCCACTCTTCTTCATTTGAAGGAAGCTGAAAATAATAAAATCACGTCAATTCACTAATATTTAAAATAATTTTTTTTCTTTCAGTGTTCATTTGTAAATGATGCTCATTGTACTGCTGGCAAGGAATCTGAGATAATTGAGCTTGATGAGATAGACAACGAAGAACAACAAATTTTTAAGCAAGATGATGTTGAAAAAAATAAATGGCTAACTCCACAAGCAAACGTAAGATTAAAGATAGTATAACTGACATGGAGTCAGTAGTAAAAAGTATGAAAATAGTTGGACAGGGATTGGCTCAAAAGCAAAGAAAAGACGAATTAACTGTCTATGGGGAGTATGTGGCAAGCGAACTAAGAAAGTTCAGAGGGAAAAATTATGATTTAATCTTGGCCGAAGCTAAGCAAAAAATAAGCACAGCCCTATATGAAGCCGAAGTTGAAAGAATTAAGACAGATAGGACTTCCGTTTATTCCAAATCAGTCATGTTTTCATTTTCTTTTGACGATTTATCAAGTTCATCATCAGCCATAATCTTTGCGACACATTATCCAAGCACTCCTACTGAACCAAGTACACCTACTGAACCAAGTGATGAGAATCACAAAGCATCAAATTCAACTACATATACATTCTAACAATTATAATTTCTAACAAAAATAAAATTCATTAGATAACATTAGATAATTTTGTAATAAGAGCCTCACATATACATTTGGCACTATATTACAAATTGAACTTTTAGAAATTCGATGGTGCATACATTAGTGACGCAAAAGAATCCCCACTTGCGAGGAACCTTAATGTCACTGCCAATTGATTTGCTGGTGATATCGAATTCCTGAATTTAAAGTCCTTTTTCACTATTATTGGTCCCACTAACTTCAATAGCTGCTCAAATTCATTTCGGTCCATCCTCACATAATTTTTAAAGCAACTCCCATCTTCTAAAGTTAGTTCGTTAACTAACATATTGTACGCGCCTTGGCTCTCCCGTTTTTTCAAAAATTCACTCATCCACCACTTACGTTTTCCTTTATTTTTTTTTCATTTTATTTATAACAATTAAGGAACAACTTAAAAATAAATAATCTTCTTCCACTGAAGACATTTCACTTTACCATGGAAATGCAAATTTACCAATCAAATGCATTTCTATCTTAGTGTAAACGCACGTGAAAATAAATTGCAAATTTATACATGTCAATTGATTTTTAGAAATTTACTCATACAAATCTTGATACTAATTTTATACAAATCGCGAAACAAGTCGCACAACATGTATCTAAATGTAAACATGGCTTAAGAGCATAAAAGCTTTACTTTCATTAAGTACAGATACTGACTGTGACATGTATGAGTTTGTATCTATATTTACGTATTATAATGAGGAAAAAAGCAACTGCCTCCTGGGGTGATACGAGGAATAAAATAGTTGAAACCTACTTTGCAGGACTCAATGCAGATTCAGACTAAGATACGGACACTTGCATTAGAGATTTACTTGAAGCAACAACAGTGTTCCGTTTTCTCGTTTCGACAGTTCATGCTCTCAGGCTCATGAAGTATGACAGCGGAGACGGATCCATGGCTGTGGAGGAAAAGTCTATCACATCATTCAAATCTGCCAGCTACTGAAGATTCCCTTTCAGAGATTGTATTGAAAGTGCTCTGGGCTGAGAAGCTGAAAACCACAATGGAAATTATACTTGGTTCGTAATTGTTTATTTAGCTAATGGTATTTTCTTTGAAAACACTATTGCATTATAGTAGATATTGCCCACAGTTTCTCGTTACATCATCATCATCATCATCATCGTCAGCATCGGTATACTGGACCCTATACTTCATTATAATTTTTTTTCTAGTGATATAGTCTCAGCGGATGTGTGCCATGCTCTACTTGCTTGAGACTTATTTTTAATTCGTTATATGGCCGACCGTAAGGTAATTTATCTAAAAGTACAGCAAATGTTACGACGGAAGGAAAAAGCCGAGATACGAGTAGAAGAGTTTTGTAACTAAAGAATAATTCAAGTTTCGAATTGTGTCACTTATGTATTATACATGTCATTTGTATATGCAGGTATGTATGAGTTCCTACTTAAGTTTTAAAGTTCTTGATCTTGTACGATTCGAATTGAAGCATTCAGTTTGCCTGCGGGTATACGTAAGAACTGAAGGTGAATGTTCCACTGACAGTTCGAACCAAAAAAGTAGTCTTTGTCTTAGCAAAACTTTTCTAATCAAGTCGCAGACAATAAAAATTCTGTCGCAACTCATGGAAATAAAAGGTCGCTGTAAATATAAGGGTGCTTTGAGAATACCCACAGATTTCCTTTAGAAAACGGTGGTCACATGTTGTCGGCGACTTGGAGTTTAAAAACGAAATGTACACAAATAGAAACATATTTCGACTCGTAACGAAAGGAATGAAAGCAATTGGGACTGTTTTATGACTCTTGTAAATTGAGAAAGTATTCGTAAGATTGATAATATTTTGCGTTTCGAATAAAAAGATATATAATTAAATAAATAGTATTGTCTTATCAGATGGAAATGTTTTAAAAAGCTAAGATACCATTTCCAATATTAAATTTTATTTGCTTCGTAGTAGGTTTCCGAACGACTATAGGAATCTAGGAACACTTTTAGCCGAAATTTTTTATAGCGTATGATTTTGTTTTCTCAATTGCTGGTAATCAAATTTGTGAAAACGTTCACCAAGTCAAAGTAAATAATGATAAGAAAGCTGTCAGTGGTCAGCAATTCAGTTTAATGAGCACATCCATAAAAGCTACGCAAAAATTGAATAGTCAATGAAATTCATTTTTTTTCGGCCTGTATGCATTCGGTTTTTTAGACAAGTGGTTATTATCTGTGGAATAAAGAGATATATAGAGGCGACTTCAATTTAAAATGTATTGGAAGATAACTGACCACTTTCATGCATTTTGACCACTTTCATGCATTTTGACCACTTTCATGCATTTTGAAAGTGGTCAGTTATAGTTTATAGCTCTTTTAATTAATTTAAATGAACTATAAAATAAATAAAAAGATGATTAATTTTAGGTTATAAATTCTTGTGTGCAATAAAGTAGATCTATGAATATTAATTTGGCGGGAATGATAAATTCCAATTCCTTATATAGTTATATATTTACTTAAATTTACAGATTAATATTTATTTCCTAATTAAAGAGCAGAGAAACGCTGTAGTTTCGCCAAAGCCGTGTTCGAGGCCCGGTTGAGAAATGAAAAAAGAGGCGGGTGATAAAACCGTTCGCTGTCAATTGATATTAGAACTCTTGCTCTGATTCATTTTTAGAAAAATATTGTGGATATTCTCACATAAATAAATTCTATTTATATACAATCCAATGTCCTTCACAACCACTACACGTCTAGACCAAAATTTTAAAACAAAACAACTGGTAAGCTAAGATGAAAATTAAAAAAAATGTCCGTTCGGAATTTTTTGTCATGCTGAAGAAAACCCGCTATATGTATATAAAGCTCAAATAACTAATCTCAAGTTGGCATCTCTGAAGATAAAATACGTTAAGAAGTAAAATAGACATTCTCATTGCTGTTGGTGAATCGGAAAAAAAATCTACGAAACTTCACCAGAGCAACGGTTAATTTTATATAAGTCAACCACCATCTACAAGAGCAACGGTAATAAGCAACGTTTCTTAGTTGTACTTTTAAGACAACTCTTTAAAGATTTGAAGCACATAAGGAAGAAATTAGTTTTGCGAAAGCACTACGAAGAGGGTTTCAATCTCAACAAATTCAAAGGCAATCTAACATTCAGTTGATATCAAAAACAAACAATTTCCATTGCTAGAAGACCAACGAACCTATTCACTGGAAGCGAACTTAGACATACTCATAAAAACGAAGTTTTTGTGTCAGCTCAGTAAAACAAAGTTATCGTTTCCGCAGTACAGTCAGAGGTCATGCAGCTAACAAACCAACAGCCAAAATGGCTACGCTCTGGTTCTGGCATTAAAACGAGCTTCACACAAACAACAACAGAACCAGCCTACAAGGCTGGTTCAACAGAACCAAAAAACACCAAGTATTCGTTTTTTTTCAGATGGTAGAAAAATGCGACGTTTAGCCTAGCCGTCGTCTTAAGAAGGATTTGATTATATAATGTTACCTTGTGGACGCAGTGGTAGACATTTTGGTACTTTCACCACCAACAACTAGAAAGCCTGCTCCTTGTGGTCTTTGACTTGCCACGGCAAACTAGTCAAACTTTCACACCTACGGACGAACAGTGATTAATTACGCTGGACTAGGGGACTAGGACTCCGTGGTGAGTTCTCATGGAACTTCATTATTGCAAACGTCTTAAGACGCATTTTCAGTGCAGACTTCTTCTGCTGCAATAGTGCAACCATCAACTTCCCAGATGCTATCTTGGTGGATTTTCTCAATTAAAGGCACGTACACATTCAATCTCCCGACAAGCTCCGAATAAGCCCACGGTGGCTAAAAAAGAATTCGATTCGTTGCTACTTATATCCACCTCCTCAACAGCAGCTGGTCGTCTCCACTTAACATGGTCCTTGTGGCGAATTCTCCCATTTTGCTAGACTTTTGCTATAGGCTATATGACAACAAATTGTCTCCACAATATACCTGACAAAGGCCTCGAGTCGAACGAAGTTTCTAAATATTAAATCCATTTTCAAAATCTCACCAAAAAATTCTGCATTCCATGATCAACGCTAAATTATATCGATTTCGAGGGGTTACAGGAAAAAAATCACAGCAACCGAAAAACAACTATTCACATATTTATACGAGCCTTAATGTGAGATAATCACATATAAGCTTGTAAAAGCTAATGGAACAAATTAATTTGTGTACGAAAACCACAATTAATGGCACTATGGAAAACACCTAAAAGCAATTAAGTTACGTATGAATTTAGTTATATATTTACTGTACGCGTGGTACGTCAGAAGAACAGATTGCGATGGTCCAGTTCAAATAAATGGAAATGATGGCCAAGTGGTTGCCTATACTAACACAAAAAATAAATAAAGAAGAGTGTTTTTGTGACAGAATATATCATGGACAAATGAAATACGCTTGTTGAGATAGCCCTTCAATGAGATTTGCCTGAAAGTATTTATCTCTTACAATATTGTAGGTGTTCAGGTGAAGAAATAGTAAATAAAGCAGCTAAGCAATATTTGTAAATATGTGCGATGGAATATGTCAATTTCAGGATGACATACAAGCTCTTATAGAAATACAAAAGTTTAATTAATTGTCAATGTCAGATGATATTTCTGCAAATAGGCGTATATCGATATTATATAGCTGTGTTTAATGACTCTGAAAAAAGAGCAGAGCATTTCAAGTCAAGTTAGAGTAGAGCAGCTGTCAAAAATAAGGAGAAAGTTGGAGCAATTGACATCACAAAATCATGGAACACTTTTCAGGCATCATTTTTCAAAGTTCATTGCTTGTCAGAAGTTCAACATGTCAGTTTGCTATTAAAAAACTCTACTTCAGTCATAATTTTTGTTGACACTCGGTTCTGTGACAATTGACAAACAGCTAAATAGTTGCTTGCTCGAAGTTACTCTACCAAGAAAATTAGAACTGAAAATCTTGCTCTAAATTGCTCTAGTTCAACTTAGAGCAGACTCATGAAATACAAATCAGAGCAATTTTGGGCAAGCTAGAGCAACGGAATTGCTCATGAAACACGTTTTGCTTATATATTTCAACTTAGCTTAACCTGGAGTAGCTCATTAAACACATCTATCGGTAAAATTCAATATGTATATTCAGCAAATTGAGCCAGTGATGTTTCTTTCCTTTCAGTGCATGAGCTGCAGTGCCAATTTTCACTAATACGCGTGAATATTGTGTTTCATGGGTACAATATTTTCGAAATTTAAAAATAATATAAAAAAATATATTTTCGAAAATATCATCGAAACAGCAAATCACTGAAAGTTGTACTCGGCTTTGCTGCTGTACAATGTTTACAACAGCTTGTAACAGCTCTTTGAATACCTATACAATGCGTTTTGAAATTTCGTAGCTGATGTGTTTTCCAATAAATGTCCTTCCGCGAAGTATTATATGATTATCTGTAAAAGTGTTAGTTATGAGAGAGTGCCAAAATCATTGTGGACGAAAAAAAAATTAATTAAGAAACTCTAAATCATTTTTTGATGCGCTCATCAATCATTCTGTGATTCAGCGCACTCCATTTGTACTCCATTGCTACCTTCGCTGACCCCCAACACTCAAGAGTGGAATATTTTCGTGCACTCTTCTATCATGAAGGACCTCTTTTTAGCACGTGATCTCAGCACATAAAATGGCCAAATTTCCCAGCCCAGAGAAATCTGAACGGTCTCTATGAGCACTCTGAATCTATTGAAAGTCTCAGAAAGAGAAAAAATCAGGAACAAAGATGACTGTAGAATACTGACGATCTGAAGTTAAAGTAGGAAACAAACCGATTAATCCCTCAACATCCCACCCATCCGCCATCCATTTTGTGTGGCTTTGAATATAAAAAAGATAGAAACAAAAAGCTGAAAAAACTGAGGTCTGAGCACAATTCATCAGATGAGAAATTGTTCAACGTAACAATTCCTCAAACGGTGATCTTGTAGAAGAAGTAAATCGTACCACAAAGGTCTCTAGTTAGATATTACAAAGTACAGCGCAGAAGAGAGACTCTCAATTTCGACATCTTTTCAAGAATTGATACTCGTGGTGCATAGCCCCAAGAAGAGAAAACCATCGGCTAGATAACATTCTGCAGACTGTGTCTGACACTATTAATGCCTTTTTTATCTCAAGAAATAGCCAGATAATTGAAAACTGGCCACAGTTATCGTCATTTTCAAGTCCAGTAAAGATTTAATCTTCCCGTAAAACTGGCGGACTGCTAGCCTCCTGCTTTCCATCGCCAAACTCGTGGAACATATTTTCTTTTCTCGTTTAAAACAGAAAGTACTAGTAAGGCAACTTAGTTTCAAACATTTTTACTATAAAGAGTTGAAGCTAATCCCTGAAATCTATCATACAAGACTATTAATCAATAAGCAAAAAACTTCAGGTAAAGTTATGTTCGATGTTGCAACGGGATTTGAGAAAGTTTAGCATACCGTGCATATTGTCAAACTAGATGGTGAATTTAACTTATTCAACTCATTGGATCCTTCAGGACAGATTGCACTCATAGCTAACAAATGAGCTCCCAGGAACAAAACCATTAACGCTATCTATTGTATCCGTAGATCAACTCATTTAAATAACACAAACAGAAATGAATTATTTAATAAAAGCAGGTGCTAAGAACCCAATTACTTATGGCTCCATAGTAATCTACGACCCTCTAGAACTAGCGGAAATAAAATCTAAGGCATGAGAGCCGCTAGGACTGAATTTCGAAGAAAATTAAAGGAATTGTGTAAATTTTGAATATACGTTTTAGCAAACGTGCTCCTTATGGCATAAGTCCTAACAAAACATGAGTCCATAGTAGCAAATAGATATTGGCCGAGTCCAGGCCAAAGCTGGTGAGCCTGATCGTGGGGACGGTCCAGACAAGCGACTTTGACAGGACTCACCGGCACTTGTGCGACTTCCGTTCCGAATGTGTTTTGGGCACGAGTCAAAGTGATTTCATGACGAGCCTTCAAATGCCGTCCACAAGTTGGCTCACAAGCTCACAAGTAGCTGGTCTGGCCTTGGCCAATATGTATTTGCTACATAAGAACATAAGCAAGTGTCAAAATCGATCGATTTATGAACAAAAAAGGCACGTTTTTACATCAAGATCAACACACCAGGTGAATTTCATTTTTATACGTTGAATGCATCGGAAGCTAAACGTCTGCCATCTAAAAAATTTCCGAAATTTGGACAAATTTTAGCATTTTAATTTATTTTCATTGCAGATGTTTCTTGCATGCAAATTTAATGTGCATCATCTGCTAGTACGCAATCAACTCATCCTGTAATTTTCGTTTTGATCCAATAACTGGGTTGGAAGCTATAGAAGTATACATTTTTGTAGAGTGATTGCGCCACAAGATTATAATTATTATTTTATATATAATTATATTATATAATTATATTATATAATTATTTTATATAATTATATTATATAAAAAGCACCATATCTGGCAGCCCTAAAAATTTGGTGAAGTATTACCGTTCTTGTGTGGTGAAGCTTTTTTTAAAGATTTCAATTTAAATGTAGACAGAGCATAAAATTAGCTAGCAGAGCATAAAATTAGCAGAGCATAAAATTATGACCCCATAGTCGTTGGGCAATTTTGCCGATCGATATCTGGCTAGTATGTGTATTTTTTGAGAGTGTTTTTTGTTTCTTTGTTTTTCTTAAGAGTGTTAGATTCTCGTGTACTTTTTGAATGCCGAATTTACATACAGGCAAATGTTGGCGAGCTGAGTGTGTAAACGGTCACCTCGTCTATTCACTCCTGTTTTTTTTCACATGAAAAAACATGGGGGGAAGTAATTTTACAAGTCGCTCGACAAAGCGTTCGGGAAGAGTGTAATTGCGCCTTTATGTGCTTTTCTTTAATAGGTACGTTATTTTGCACACCCGAGCAGGGCAAATTTGGTTAAGTATATTGAATAAAAAAACAAAATTGTTGATGTAACAAAATTTGATCTGCTCGGGTGTGCAAGAAAACGCACCTAATCTTTGACTCCTGTTACCATCTATTCACCCTTTGTCGGTAAAATTACCCGGCTAGGTGCATCAAGTCGAGTTTTACCGCAATTCATAATATATGCAAATTCTCCTAAAAAGTTAAACTCCATTGGATTGTTGCTATTTTATATGTATACAAATTTGTACATACAGTGCCGAGAAAAAGTGATGCAAAAACCAGCAATCGAAAGATATTCTTGATTAAATTTTTTGTATAATTGAAACTAATGAAGAAAAGAGCTGCTGCCTTTTAATTTACCAGTACTATTTGCATATTTGTTTGTTTTACCGACACAAACAATTACAACCAAACGATGATAACTTCCAAAAGAAAAGCATTAAAAACAAAATCAATCAACTTTCATCTGCCGGGAAGAAATCATGCAAAAATAAAACCTGAGAAATTGTTCCATTTTCATTTGGATTATTTAAATGGTCTCTGGAAAAGTCAGTTTATATTCTATTCCCAATTTTCTAGAATAATATCGCTCCATATGAACCCTTAAATCTTTTGTCAAGAAAGATTTTAATGTTGCTGTAAGTCTTATTAGAGATAAAATAGGATCCTTTTTAACTTTCTCCTAAGTTATTGAGCAATTAAGTTGTACCAGTTGCTTTTCATGACAAGATCGTTTCCATTTTCCTAATTTTTGTTGTTAAAGGATCTATCTATGACACTTCAAACAGTTGAAATGTACCTATGGATGATAAGCGCGATATCTTTACACTTAGAGTTCTGGTGATTTCATCTTTTTGTATAATTTTTTCTCGGCACCAATACCCATTTTTGGTCAAACGAAAATCAGTAAAAATAATTCTTCGAGTTGTTTCTGAACAGGAATCACCAAAATCATCGTACGTACTCACGATTGCATGACAAATATAATATTCATTTGCAAGTTAAACTCTTGATAATAAAAAAAGTATTCTTCGATGGAATACTCAATGCAATTACGAATCCTCAATTCATTCATTTTGATATCCTGCCGAGTTGTCTGCACTTTATATGAGTAAAAAAAAACAAATGATTGTCTTCTTCATATTCATGGAAAAACTTTTCTTCGAATAATTTTTCTTTCCCAACTCAGTTGTCAGTAACTGCTTATTCTTCTTCTGCTGCTTTTTTTTTGATTCACTGAATTACTTTACATTCAGTAGAAGCACCTGGAATTTCTATTTACTTGCATCGTTTCGTCTCGCCAAGGCATAGTTACTTTTCCAGACCGAGTTCGTATTACAGACTTTAAGCCTCAACATTTGCTTTTCCTCTCCGCAGGCTAACTAATTCACCTTGGATAGCTCATTTCAACTTGATTGGATTGTCCTTAAATCATCTTAGCCAATATCCTAGCGAATGAATTAAAATGTGAATGTGTGATGCGGATGGCATGGTAACGATAGTAAGTGTGTATGTATGTGATTCGTGCTTGGACTTTCTACGATTACATCAACCTTAGTGAGAAAAGTTTATTTGTTGCAGAAAGTAATTTTGCACAGGAACGTTAATTACTTTTGAAACTTCCTTCTGACAACTTGTTTCGTTTATGTTGGAAAATTAATTTACATTATAGTTTGGTAGCGAACGTGAGTGTAAAAAAGCTTAGCGTTGGGCATGAGATAATACATAAGGTGTTGTTAATATTAAATTTTTTTAATATTTACTTTTGTCTGTTTAAAGAAAGCATCAAATTTATGAATCGTTGACATTTTTTTATAAATGGCTAAATTTTTGTCAGGAGGGTCGTTGATTTTAAAATTTCCAGTTTATATGCCTGCCGTAGATTCAGATTACAAAACATATTTGTTGAGTTGTTGAGCAATTTGAAATTTTAGAAATTTTCAGGGATTTCGCGTTCGCTCAGCGTTGAAAGTTTCCAAATCTTAGCTGAGATAGAAACACGACTAGTTTTCATATTTTTCACTTATTTTCCCCAAAGAATTTGTTTCTACAGAGATTTAAGAACATTAGAAATTTACTGAAATGCCCGCTCTCATCAAACTGATTCAAGATAATTTCTTGCAAATAAAAAAAAACACCTATCTCTATTGTATGAACCGAAATCCCGCTAAAAAGTTTCTTACATGAATATATGCATAAAAATATATCTATATAAAACCGGAGCAAGAAAAATTCGAGTTAAAGTTAGTATCACTTTATGGGATGCGTCACACTACTTTCTTGGGGACGAATCGCATAATAATAATAATAATAATAATAATAATAATAATAATAATAATAATAATAATAATATTTATTAATTTAGGATTTGTACATAGCTTACTTAAGGTAAGATGTATTTAGCGAAAACAATTTAAATTTAACGGTTATTCTATTTTGACTTTCTGGCTCTGTTAATTATTTAAATGCATTAAAACACTTCTTTCGTTTTTTTGGCTTACAGTGATAAAATAATACCTAATTTGTACATAGCCTGGGTACAGTTTAGATAAATCATTTTTAAAAATTGTATATAACTACAATCAGCTTTTTCAAATTATATCAAAACTTATCGTAGGACTTAATTACCCCCTCCGAACAACCATTCGCTGAGCTGCCGTTGTCCCACAATCTCCGCCGGACGCATAAACCTCTCATTAGAGCAGTCCGATATCTCGAGACAGAGGGTTTCCATATCCACTTGTCTGGGAGTGAAATCCTGTCGTCAGTTCCACAGCCCCGTCGCTAAGTGGCTTAAGTCCTGTCTCCTGGTATAAAAGAGAGTTCTTCGGTCACTTTTTAGTGACCGGGCTGCAGATTCGCAGAAGCGCAAAACTCTCCGCTCGAATATTTCCGCTTCTGCCATGGCAGATTTGGAGAAGGAAATCCAACATGGGGGTACACATCTGAGGATTGCTCGAATGAATGTTTTATAGCGAATGGATTTAGCTTTCATGCCCATGTTTTTAGCAAAAAAATGTTTGATGTGCTGGAACGCAGATTTGGTTACCGGACTACGTTGAACATAGGGATATATTTCAGGGATTCACGCATGTCTACTCCAAAGTAAGATAACAAAGGACCCAGGAGTAATTGTAGAAGTTCCGAAAAATACATCGATTTGTTTGGCCTTGTTGCGAATAGTTTGTAATCCTCGATACTTGGAAGAGTCCCTGAACACAGGCTGTTGTGATTTGCTACTATTTAGTTTGATACCGCATTCATAATAGTTTTTAGCGGGTTTTGAATGGATGCGAACAAAAGTGTGTCATCTGCATATTGCAGATTTTTAACTTGAGGGTGGTCCGCTGTTATACGGAGGTTAGCAGTGAATATGGTGTATAAAACAGGTCCAGTGACAGAGCCTTGTGGTATTCCTGATGGGGAATGCATGGAATTGGAAGCAGATGACGTTGAAAATAATATTTGGGGATATTTAATTTTAAGATATGCTACTTCTATGGTGACTTTCAAAAAAACTAAATAATCAAGAAACTCAGGTGCACATATAATTGCAAAATGATAAAAATAAAAGAATTTTACACTAAAAAAATTACTAATTAACGATTATAACTGAGTAATGATAGAAAAGTTGTTGTACTAAATAATGTTTTAGATGTGGATTTAAGTATTTGCTATTTCTCATATTTACTAAGCTTTTTACAATCATCATGCGTGTTAAAATGCTATTAGTTCACAGCTCACCATCAGAATGTGTTCATGCATTAACACATATATAATGCTTATTTTCACAACAAAACTAAACATGCTTTTACATCCGCAAATCGGAAAAGCAACTCGAAATGCCTAATCTAACGTTTAAATTAATCCTTCTATCAAAGACAAGAAGTTCGCGCATCTAAGACTTGAGTATTCAGTTATTTTGTTGATTCCATATAGTTTCAAGTAAACAAACGAAGCATAAGAATTTATCATAAGACGCATTATATTTTAGTAAGTTGAGAGTAATTAAGGATCAAAGGATCCTTAAAACACACACAGCGAATAAAAAACTAGACTAGAATATTGCTAAGCATAACAGAAAGCAACATTCATAATTTAAAATATGAAGAGGGTAAATACAAATCATGTTTTACACAAATATTGAGCTTTTTAATCGTCATCACGAATACGTGCAGTCTACACAGATGTCAATTCGAGATAAATTCGAAAATTAAAATGTTAAAATCATGGTATGGAGTCACCACCGAAGTGGACTTACCTCTCTGGTGCAATCACGATAAAGATGACTATGTATGTATTTGTACGATGAAAGCTACGATGGTAGAGTGGTTGAGATTCCACCGATGTAATTTGCACTAGAGAGGCATGTTTCAATGTTTTTTTTTAAAAGAAAGGTCAATATTGAGAAATTATATCTCAAGAAATGTCTATACGTATTCTCTGTTATGATTGACCGTACTTTTAAGAAATATAAACTAAAACTCTAATCTAATTGATCTACATTTCGTTTGGGACAACTTACATGGTCTCAACAGCAATCAATTCTGACCTCGTTTAGAGAGTCCGGATGATATCGCAAAAGGATTTTCCTGGGGCATATGCAGAATTCACATATTTATCAAAGAACATTTCAAATGACTAGAAAATGTATGTGGTTTGAGGAAATAAAATTATGTAACATAACATTGATTATAATATTGTTCGAAATTGAAAAATAATAGTAAATTTAAATACAAATCACTCGTATGATGGTTGATATCATATATTTACAGGATGAGGTATTTGTAATGTGTCTAAAGTGGTTTTACTGGCAAAACGTATGGTTATATATTTACATACATATTTTTCTGATGTTTCATTTGTTTACTTGTATTCAGTTTAGAATTTTTTTTTGAACATAGGTTTCAGTAAGTACAATTCATTGTATATTTATTGAAGTTTGGTTTGAACTCAAGAAAAAAATGTAACTAGTGATCTTGTCAACCGAATGGAGTTTTACTTTGTTTTTATATGAATTTATTACTCATTATTACTCATTGAAAATTTCGAAGTTGAACTTACTATCAAACAAGCCTCAGTTTTGGACGGTTTCAATTGGACTGTTGCCATAATACACCAAAACCCGTTCAAAACTAACGCCTGTATGTAGTCTTCTTTTAACATGATTTTCATCGTTACTTTAGCTACGTGTAAATTTTCTTTCAATTGTAACGGCACTCGAATCTGAAATATATTCTTAATATTAAATTACATTTCATAATGAGAGTTAGCAAAATGGTTTCTTAAGGCATTCGTTTGCAGCTGCTACGATCAAAATACTACGGAAAATACTAATAAAATAGCATGCATATTGAAGTTATATTAGGCTTGCTGTCATGCTATTCAATATTGCGAAACACATATAGTGTAATTTTAGAGTAAAAAAAAGCATTATATATAATAGAAGTGTAATTATTGTTATTAAAATCTAATTATGTTTGCTTTCCTTGCAAACTAAAGCCAATAAATAGAAAAATTAAAATTTATGAATGTGTAAATTTTCAAGAAGGCGAATCCTTGAAAAAAACCGGGAAGTTTGCAATTTATCCAAAAAAAAATAATTAATGCTTTTTTCATAGTTTATTAAAACATTACACCACATTCACATTTTAGCTTCGTTATCGAGGAATCGTAAAATTTGTAAAAGGGATAATGGCTCTGCTTACTTATATTTAGTGCATTTGGACACCATCCTCAGCGAAAAAGAGTTTGGATCAGCTGCAATGGAAACTAGAAGAAGTACCAGAAATTAGGGCACACAAATGCAAGAAACTAAAAATAATAAACAGATAATGCCATAGAGCTAACTACTTCCAGAAGTAAGTGGTTCGATTGAATATTTTTCTCGGCTTATGGAAATCATTTCTTTGAACTAAACTTTGATTATATTGCTGGAAATTGAAATTTGAAAAAAAAAACAACTACTAGATAGTCTCTTATACTTTGTGCATACCGGCGTCTCAGTGCAAAAGTTCTCTATGAGCTCCTCACTGGCCTGGCCACTATACGTTCACTAATCCAGTCCGCTTTGCAAAATGTGTAATCATGTTTCTCTTGATCTCTTCTCATTTATCATCTGATATATTAATTCATCTCTTTTTTTCTGTTTCAGGTGGGATAAAATAAAAACAAATGCTAAATTCATCTCCAATACTGAGATAATACAAAGCTAGAACTTTTAGACCCCCTATATTCCACTTCTTGTTTTAAAACTAAACTGTGACAGATGTTCTAAGTTTGATATATTTTGTACATGCGTTGCATAGATGAATACCGCGCGTACACATTTTTATAGGGGTTGATGCGTTGCCTTAAAAAGTATAGATGCCTTAAAATTTACTGAATTTTATCGTATTTAAATATTTCGTCAGGTATAACTACCAAAGGAATTTTTAGTTGCTCATAAAAGACAAAAAGGCAATAAAGATAACATTAAATATGAGGTCAATGAGGTAAAAATAAAGCAAGTTACCATTTCCTAAACATTTCAACGGTGCGGCTCCACATTCAGTCAAGAGTTAGGTTCTTAATCACAGCCACTTAGGTTCTTAATTAGAACTGTTAGGCTCTTAATCATAGTCAAATGAGCCTCCATAGAGGGATCAAACTTAATTGGCAAGGTAAGAACCTACCGGAGTCTAGGGTCAACAGACTGTTTGACATACAATACTTTCTTAGACTTACCTGAACTTTTTTAGAGACTGGCTACTCGATAAAGATCTACAGGCCCAATTGTTCACAAAAACATTTCAATAGTAATCAAATACTGTTCTGCCCAACTTCTCAGCTTGTAATACTCAAATTGTATACGAGGAAGTCAATTTATTTCTTAATAGTCACAACGAGCTGCTGGTCACATTTTCATCCCAAAATCCATCGTATGAACCTCACAAGTTGCCAATTTCCCTTTATCAGTAGTGAATACTTGGTGCACTTGCTGCTCGGTGACTCATGCATATTTTTACTCTCCTCTTTTACGCTTGCCTAGGCAACATAATTCTTTGAATATTGGTCCTCTTCCGCCTTCGTTACGTATTTTTAAAACTTTGTTAAGAGGATGCGTTTTATCGCATGAAATAAAGTAACTCTTTGAATTTTTAATGTCATATCTGTGTTGAATTATGATTAAATTTCACCGCATCATTATACTTTGTTTAGTTTTAATTTATAGTCTCTTTTCTTTTTATATATAAGTTTATTCCTTGTCTAATCTTTAATTGGATTTGTATATGTTGATTTAGACAATAAATAAATAAATAAATAAATAATGAGTTTAAAGTCAGCGGGGCATGATGCGGTGTCTAGCTTTATTATTAAACCTCTTCCAATCACCATACTTATTCCGTTACGGCTACTTTCCTGACACACAGAAAGTTGCTAAGGTTATTCCCATTAAAAAAAAAAAAAACAGAAAAATAATGACGCTAGGAATTTTCGCCCGATCTTTCTGCTTCCTTATTTTAAGAAGAGAAGGTTTTGGTTGAAAATATTTTCCACCTACTGCGTGCTCGCTAATAATATAGTTGACTATCAATTTGCCTTTAGACTCAAGCATAGAACCCAGCACGCTTTCTCATACTTGCACAATCAGATTGTATCACACCTGAATGAGCAAAACATTCCAACGGTTTTTTGTGCCTTGGATATCGAGAAGGCCTTCGATAGACAACATACATTTTTATGTAAGCATTAATGGCACTAATTCGCTTCGGGAGCCTGTAATACCAGAAGTGATACAAGGCTCTGTCATTGGACCTGTTTTATACACCATTTTCACTTCTGGTCTTTCTTTTCCAGTGAGTTATCCTCAAGTTAAAGTTCTACGATATGCAGATGACACGCTCTTATTCGAATCGAGCCAAGGCCGCTCAAAGCTGCAAAGATCATTGAAGATTACTTGACCATTCTTAAACATTATTTTGATGAATGGATATAAAATAAATAGTCGCAAAACAAAGCTGACTGTGTTCGGGAACGAAGCCATGTATTGGCAATCGCAAACCATCCGCACAAAGGCGAGAAAAGTCGCTCTCTTGCTCGGAACTTTTAGAATTACTCCTAGACCTCCATTGCTCTACCTTGGAGTAGACATCCATGCATTTTAAAACTTAATCCTTATATCTGACGTAGGATTAAAATAGAATTCGCCAAAAAGATGGGTAAGATCCAAAAAAAATTCATTGTCTATAAGGTATTCATTCGTCCAATACTGGCAGACGCACTCCTATTTTGGATTACCTGTTCCAAATTTGCCATGGCAGAAGTAGAGATTTTCAGACCTAGTTTAAGATTAGGTCTAATTAAGCTAAGCTAATTGTAGTTAGACATAAGCTAAACTTAGTTTGGTAAACAAAATGAAACTATGTGTTATATAGCTAAGTCAACGTCAGGTAATGTCCAACCTGAATAATATTTTATAAGTGAAAGCCGAAAAATAAAGAGATGATGAAACTTAATAATTACAATCTAAGAAGAACCAGCAGGCCAAAATAGTATAGGAACTAAATAAAAGATCTTTTATGTTAAATACTCCTTAAATTATATAACCTATGTATATTTTGAAGAAAGGAATACAATCATTATTATTATTATTATTATTATAAAAATAAGGGAATGGCTACTTTCTTCAAAGTAAATTGAATTCAGGACTTCTCATCATTCAAAGTACTCCACTGACTTGTCAGTCACAACGGGCATGTACACCGTGCTACGTATATTTCGATGCTTGATGGTATCTAACTGAATAACTGAAGAGCCAGGATTTGACAAGAGTGGCTTTTGATGCTCTGTTTGTTTTGAAGGTTAGATTTGATATGACAACTTAGCTTCGAAATGCCAAAGAAAACATCTAAAAGTTGTGGTTCCATATGTTCTATATCTTTTAAAAATATTATTTGTTAAAATATTCTAAGTTTATAATATATCTAGACTTTAAAATACGTTAAAAACGTTGTTGGTATCGAAAGCAAACTAAACTATTTTTTACTCTCTCTGCGATTTTAATATATGTTTATTTGTAGTTTAGAAATATGCTTTTGATCAGCACTGAATGAAAATGTGAAATGGCATTAAGAAACCGCACGTGTTATCCAACATCCTACAACTCATCTAGTATTGGTGGGTAACTCAAGATTGGTATGTATCTTGGACTAATCTGTTCTTTTTAAAACCAGGGATGCATCACGTTGCCAAGCAATCATAGGTGTATCAAGATTCTGGTTACCATCTGTCTATAACATATTTCCCAATGTCACACAAGATCAGGAAGATTCATTTGCTCGGAAAGTAATATCAACAAGGCTTCATTCCCCTAAGCTCAGTATCATACCAGATCTTCTATCTACCACCTACGGACAGAAAAGATCTTAGAACATAAAATTATTAGATGAATATTTTGCTTATCTGAAAAAAATCTATCTATCTATCCATCCATCTATCTATCTATTTATCTATCTAAAAAAAATGTCCGACTTATAATTTTCTACTTAAACCTCTTAAAAAGGTCCAAGTTGATATTTTATAAAGCCATGATCTTCAAACGTAAAGTATTTCCCTTGGGCGTTGGAGCAGTTTACTGGAGTGAACTTTTTTCGGCGTTTGAGAGGACGAATTCCGATCAATAATCACCCTCTAGTATGAATATATAGGCCCACTCAATCTTAAGTATATCGGACGACGTTGGAATAATAATAGTAAAATTTAATAGGATTAATAATAGTAAAATTTACTATTTTTGCTAATTGTTCCTACATTTTCTGTGTTTTAGAAGTACCTACAGTTTTCACGTAATTTTAATGTATGATGGGTCTGTTCAGTTCCATACCTGCAAGAAAAGAAAACATTTTTTAATGAATCAAAATCAAAATATTTCGATTTTTAAAATTAGATTTTCAAGGTAAATATAATCAGTCATTCACATTATTTTTAGGTGTGTGTGCAAAAAAAAGCAAATTATTTTCAAGCACTGAAAAATATCCTGAGATTTAAATAACTGGTGTCAACCACATTTGGATAACCAGATCATCGAGATGGTTCGACTATGTTAAGGTAGCTTCTCAGACAAATCCGAAGTTGAGTAGTTCTTTGTGACGATGTCAAGATTCTCACAAACTCATTTCAGCAGATATAGTCAAACCAGGGCACTTGCTGAAGGTAATTCCACGTTATTGTAGCATTATGTAGCCATACGCGGGCCAATAAACTTCAATTTTGCACCTCTATTGAGTTCTGGCTAGGTTAGTAGCATTGTAAGCAACAACAAAATCCTCCCTTAGTGATCTCACTAAGGCAGATTATCCTGCAAAACCGTTTGAATAAGAGTTATGGTTTCATCATAGAGTGGGAAGTTGAGGGAAATTATTTAGCCTGAGAAGGAACATATCTGTTTGGTAAACCACGAGCTATTGAGAGTACTTTTTACCACTCTCGATGATGCACTGTTTCCCTAAAAGATTTTTCCTGTAAGTTGGAAAATTTGATTGAAAACGTTCCCTTGACAGTTATTGTGTTTAACCTCCCCTATTTCAGTCTATAGGTTTCAACTGTCCTTATCATTGCTGAGTTTTAATCGTTTACTAATTTGTCACATATGAAAATAGGAGTAAACCATCTATCACATGTGATATTCCGTTCTATAAGGTAGATAATTTTCCAAGGGTATAGCACAATAGTACAGTTACAAAAAGTACAGTTTCAAAAAGCAGCTAAAAAAATAGCACCCTATATTTCAAAAGACCATATTGTTCAGATGTTGCAACGTGTTATTTTCATTTGCCAGAAATAGCCTAGGTTCTCATTCGCTGTGAGTTCTGTACTCACGTTGCTTGGCGTGAGTTTCTATTGCAATTTAAAATCAAAGGTTTTCAGTCTGATTTGTATGATGTGGAGCTGCATCATCCTTTTATGTGAAAAATATATGTGCAAAAGGCTTGTGTACTAGAAATGACATACAAGCTACGAAATATTTATTCATCCAAACAAATAATGAAACTAGCAGGTATGTGCCCTGAAGATCAAACAGTAGTAGATACTTTTTAATGTATTTCTTTATACATGCTGATATTGCTATTCGCCGCTATTATGTAATCCAAATAGCATTTGAGGAAAATAGCAGGTCAGCAGATTTATAAATAGCAAGCTGCTGTTGCTATTTGTTAATAGCAGTTGGAAAATAGCGGCTCACTACTTAGCAACGTATCACTAATGTGATTTGAGTTGGTGAATTATTATTTCTAATTGTTTTTTATTTTTTCTTAATTTTTTTTTATTTCTGCGTTAGTATGTTTGAAAATAATGGTCAAAATATCTTCATCGGAGTGTAAAAACTCATGTTTTGAGTGAAATTTTTACAATAGTCATTAGAGTGGAGGTGTGAATATGTTTACGGCTCTTGTCTAAATAAAAATCAATCCTTCCTACACAGATATCTAGGTCGACCTTGCTGTCTTTTGTTTCCTGTACTAGACCTTTCACCATTTTTATTTTCCAAAGGCTCAACTTCGGTATCCTGTTTCTCCTGTTCTTCGCTATCCAATTGATGAAATGCACAAAGCTGTTCTTCAAAGACTTCTTCCGAGCTGATTTCAATATCTTCGTTATCACATTCGTCATGGCAGCGTTGAAGCACTGGGTAGGATATACCCGCAGACTTTAGACATCTCTTACGATATCGACTTTCGATTAGTGATGGGCGATTGCGAGATGTTTTAATAATCGGGATAATCGTAATCGATGCCACGAAACAATCGAGAGAGCAATCGATGCCGTAAAACATTCGAGAGAACAATCGAGTTAACAATCGAGAGAATAATCGATATGCTCGGTTATTCAACTCGATTGGTAATTTCGATTGGTGGATTTGATTGTTGGATTTGATTCCTGTACTCGATTGGTACTTTCAATTGCTGTGTTCAATTGCTAAATTCGATTTGCTGTACTTGATTGTTAAAGATCGCTTTATAGCAGAAAGAGAATGTGTAGCTGTGATTGTAGCTAAAGGTGTAGTCAGGTGCCGTAGCTATTGCCAGGTCCAATACTGTAGCTAAGATCAACACAATGCTGTAGCTCACAGCCGAAGTCGATAGTTCTCAAAGTTTGATGATCAATAAATGTTTTGCTTTCGAAAGTGCACAATACAAGAAATTTAAAGGATTTGTTATTGGTTTAACTGACTGGTTCAATGACAAAATCAGGACACATCAGATGCACTGATCAAACTATTGGTCCCAGCAATTGACCCTGATGATAAAGGTGGATAACCCTCAAAATTTTGATATATGTCAAAAAATTGAAACATATCTAGCTACTATAGGAAAACTTGGTCTTTCGAATTAAATCAGTTGCTAGACATTTTACAAAATTTAGATATTTTACTTATGCTCAGCGATAAGTTGGATAATTTCCAAAATCATTGCAGTTGACAGTCTTCATTTTGCAACCAAACCTCTAGCTTTCTTTTTATTGAGTAAGTTTTAAAATGGCACTGCAGCCACAATGTTCAAATAACTTCGGACCAACACCTAAATTAAATAAATACATTCTCTGAACTTCACTTTGATCTGATGGTGGACATTTTCACAAATCTATTGCTGGAAAAATAGGTAATTTGGCAAAGGATAACTCTTTTTATGTGACGTGGAAGTTTAAAAATTTCAGACTGAAACAAAGCATTCATTAATAAATCATCCGCCTTATTTTCTGAAAAATGATTTGAAAAATTTCTACCGCGTGATTACTGTAGTTGTCTGCATATTCATTCAAAACCACACTAGGACTGTATACCTTGTTTGCTCAAGGTGTAGGCCATGGGACACTGAATGTGCATTATACCAAAAAAATATTCTAAGTAGACAGATTCTCTGATGAAGAACTAAAGTCCCAACAACATTTTTAGGTCATTCAATCTGGTTTCTCGATCACTCAAACGCAACGCCGTTCGTCGTCATTCGTAAAAAAAAATGCGTGAAAAGAAAAAAAATATTAGCTGGTCATTATTCATGAAAGTGTGGATACACAAACACATACACTTATCTCACTTACATACATTCCACAGCTCTTCACAAACACTGGACTATTATCAAAATTATAAAACATAAAAGGCTAAGAGAAAAACGATTGTCAGTAAAAATTAAAAATATCAGTTACATTGTTAAGACTGAAAAAGATAATTCGATGTTATTGTTCGTTGCGGATAATAAAAAACAATTTTATATAAATTTAAACATACATATATGTTTCGAATCCATACTCAATTCTTTTTAATTCGTAGAAAATTGCGTAGCTAAAAAAGCAATACAAACAGTATGACAAGTAACAACGGCCAAAATCAAAAGAACTGTTCAGTTTCCAGGACGTTGGCAAGCGGTTAATGACAGTGAAGGAAAATATATAAAAAATCGCATTAGGATTCTGATTTTCTCTTTCAACATGTTCAATTAGTTTATGCTGTTATTAAATATTTGCAGATTTTTTTTGAACTTGTTTTCCGAATTTTTGTTGTTTTAGTCTTAAATCTTATTTTATTAATTAATTCAAATATTCATTCAAATATTTCTCACCTCTAGTGCTTAAGGCTTTTATGTTTTTGTAGAGTGAATTCTAATGCATGTGCTAATACAATTAAACTTAGTCAATTATTTATTTAATTAAGTTAGCTATTGTTATTTTCGATGGCAACTCCAACTATGGCAGCTACTTTCAGATAAAACAACTTGAACAATGCCTATTTTCCAAATAACCAGTTTCCCGTTGAAAGCTGGTTTTGATATTATCTACCAATTAACGCCTGCACACGCTTGCATATATACGCCCATCATATAAAGCATTGTAATCCACTTCCAGGATATACGTTCGATAGTATTATGGAGCATCCCAAACGAAAAACTTTCGCAGATACGAATCTCACAAAAGACTTCGATCAAATAAATAGAAAGTCCATAAGATTTTTATCAGCTCTCGAAACGATCACAAAATAGCAAGTCCCGAAAATTCAATGGTCTGTTGAGATTGCCTCAGTGACTAAAGTCGTTAAAAAGAAATCCTCGAATCTCCGGGATATCCTATTTTCTTTTCGCTCAAATCGTCCATTTCTTTCGTCCCACCACCAGTATACGTACATGATACACTCATATTATATATCAGCAGCAATCGTTAAATAGGAATCCTTGCTATATCCTTTTTCTTATTGCGAAAAGCGTCCAACTCTTCATTTTATGGCACGAGGATGCAGAAGCAGATACTTAGATACAAACAATAATTTCGCTTCCATACAATATCAAAAATCAATGACGCCTTTAAGTGTCCTTGACGTACTAATTGAGATATCATATTCTCGGCCAATAGCCGAATTTCGCAATGGAAATACAGAGGCGATTCACACAAAACGTTACCATTTGAGTGTGCCAGATAGTCGGAAATCTGACGGAATGCCGCTAAGACGGCGTTTTAAGGCGCTACAAGAGAGAAGTGATCCAGCCCAGAAGAAGGGATTATGATTTTGGATTTATAAATCGTCGGCCGGAAGAAAATAACTTCCTCTGTTACTTAAATGCCACTGATTTCTCAAACAGATAATTATTGCAGAAACGACTTTATCAACCAGCCATAAACACAATACCTTTAATACGACGATGAAGGACTGAAGGGTGGTATCGACGATGGCGGCGAGTGGAAACGAGGCTGCGGAAGAGATGAGCTCGAAAACTATTTGATACAAAAACGGACACCATCATCAACTCTGATATTTTCTAGGGCAACAAATTGTTGTTGGACAGAAAATTTATTGAGAGATAAAAACATCCGCAAAAGAGGAGTTTATTTTGTTTTGGCATTAAGCCAAGGATAAATTTTTGAGCTGAAGCCATTTTGGCAAATCATGTTAAGCTCATGAGAGCAAGTGGATGGGCCGAATGTGTGTTTGGGGCTATTTACATTGGCATGTACCGATATGCCGTTGCATAAGTTTGTCTATAGCTGGTCGTGCACATAAAGTGCATTGCTTCGATTTTATGGCGTTTTATGAGAGTTAATCCAAATGACATTGCCGACCACGAAACTTCAATGCAGCAAGGGGACCGTGCAATTATTCCGACTATGCAGAGTGTTTTAAAATTCGATTTGTTACAAGTCGACGTGGAATATATTTTGGAAACTGTAGTTTTATACTGTTTTTATGGCATCAAAGTTGATTGTGTTCGGTCGGAGCCGTATTTATAGATATCGTCAATTTATTATAGTGATTTTTCAATACAAGATGGATTTACAGATTTGTAATCGACTTGTGAGTTATTTGTAGCTTTTTGATTGGTATTATGTTTTATGCCGTTTATCTTGACTTTTTGGTTTTGATGTTTTAAATTGCACTTATATGTTCAGCTCATACAAGTTTTGCTTTGTTTTCAATGAAGCGTTTGAAGAAGTGTAAGCACTTTGCGAAATATCAATTGACAAATTACCTTAACCAGGATGGGACGAAATGTCCTATCTGAAGTAGCGCATTTCATTTTAAAATTTACGGAAAACATGCACGCTATCACTTTAAATACCGCAATTACAAATATCGTAACACTACTGCCTCTTTTGAGACTTGGCTCCTTACGACGAATTGGCAGACTCTGGATCACCAAGTATTCGCGTACAGAATGTGGTTGTACCTTATTCATCACTGGTTGCTTTCCTGTTTTAGTTTTTCATCTAAGGACTCCTTCAAAAGTGCTCAACATTTATGTGAATGCTTGTATCAGGGTCCACGTTTCAAATCCATAGCAGAACACAGATCTTATTATTGCTTTCAAGACTTGGAGCTTTGCTTTGTTGTGTATACAGATGGTCTTCAGAATAATCAGAGTAGAGCAGAGTATTTTTGTAACCGGCCTGTACTTCTGAGGTTAAATTAAAGGTGATGCCGAAGAAGAGATCGTGCGAAGGGCTAATGCAGATCTTGGGTACCCTGTTTCAATTCCGAAACTGTAGAAAATATAGAGATTGTTAGGCTCCTTAAATCCTGATCTTCTCACGGAAATTTGGAGGATTTTCAAATCTATCGAGCCTATCGAGAGTAGGCGGGAGGCTCTACTCATACTCAATGAGAAGCATCATGAAGTACGCGAAAGAGAAATAGAAATAAGAAATGACCCTTACGGTTATTGATATGTGTATCACACCTGGCATCTGTCAAGCTGAACCCGCAATGCTCCTCAAAGTATTCTGGTTGCCCTTACGGACTACTGTTGCAAAGGACAACAAGCGCAACCGTTCAAAAATTTGATAAGAGATGGCTTAGATAGTCGGCGATATCCTAATGGGTCTCTATTGTGCGTAGCCTTTCGGATTCATTCTCCTACTGGCAGCCTCTACTACCTACCTTCCTGATCTTCAACAGAAGCCGCTTATAGTGTCTACAGACGACGAACATGGTTCGCCAACTTGGCGTGCGAACACGTGCAATTGTTGTTGTACGCAGGTAAACACCTCAGGTTCGCCAACATGTGCGCGAACATTGAAATCTACCTCTTTTTTGGTTCGGTTGGGTTCAAACTGATGTGTGCTGTACGGATGTTCGGCATTTAGTGCGAACGTCTGTATCGAAGTTTTCGCACCAAGTTGGCGAACCAAGTTGACGAACATGTTCGTCGTCTGTAGACACTATTATACAACACCGTGGTAAACAAATGATATCCTGACTGTGAGGTGACTGATTAAATAAGACTCAAAAGTGTGTGTGTGTGTCAACGGGCAGTTGGCTCGTATGATTGTGAAATATTTGGCTTGGAATGTCTATGGGGACAGGTTTATTTTAAAGGTACACCAAGGCAGACCCTATCTTTAAAGAGCAATGGCGCACACTACGCTGCCTAAGAAATGCTGACGATATTGAATTGGAAGGTGGTGGTGTTAACCTGAGACGTCTGGATTTTTTGTTGTTGATAATAACCATGGACAGAACAACAGTTCTACTAAATTGTGGTGTGTATGATTTTAGCTTCAAGTCAATGCCAAACCTATTGTTTCGTTTATGGTAGCACTATTCCGAAGTGACTTTATGCACTAATAACAAAAGTACCATAAATCAAGCCACCAGGGTGACCAGTTTGGAAAATGCTAACAACCACTTCTCTTAGGAAAATTTATCAAGAGAATATATAGAAATATCAAATAGAAATATTAATCAGTGCCTTCCACTTGAAACACGCACACTTGATATAAAATATACTTGAGGACCTGCAAACACGAAACCCATTTTTAATTACATCTGATTCAGATCCTGCCTTTTTCAAAGCAAAAAAAAAAATAATTATAGATTCTGTCACTTTTGTCTGAAATGTCCTATAGCCAACTTTTACCAGGCTTTCATTTGCATGGGCATTCTCATAGCGATTTGATGCGAAGTTAGAGCGCGCTTGAAGTGAAATTCTGGAATTACTCTAGAATTTCATTACTTACTGACGTCAGCAAATATATTCAGTTTTCTCTCTTTTTTTTTTACATCGAAATACTAAATTAAATGCGAAATTCCATTTCGATTAAAAACGAGCTGAAAACAAAAGATAAAAACCAGAAAAAAACGCGAATATTTTCAGACCAACATTCATCTATCCGATTCAGCGTAAATCTCTTTCGTTTTGCGCCCTGCTCGCTCATCTGCCTAGATACCCTTCGTTTCCTCTTATCATCCGCCTAGATTGTACAATCAAGGCAGGGACCGGTACTACTTTTTCAATTATTCTAAGCTTCGAATCATGATGATGCTGATGATGATGGTGATAATTTGCATGAAATTTCAGAAGTGAAAGCTGAAAAGAGGAATAAATTCATAAACGCTCGGCAAACCCAATACATATTAATGAGTTTCCACAGCGCAAGAGGCGAAATTTTCAATTGACGGCAAAGCTTACGAATTATTTTCTTGATTAGGAAATTTGCAACTAGGAAAAAGTATTTCACTAACATTTTTGCCGCTTCCATGCCATAAAAAAATTTTGCGTTTACTCAGCCGTAAAGCAAAAAGTAATAGATATGCCAGCCTAATGTTGGTTTTTACCTTCCGCGATTTTCTTCCGTTTTTTCGCTCTACGAAATTAGGTATGCAAGAGTGTCTTCTTAGAAGAGACTGAAAAAGCAATTTGGTGCAAAGTCCTTGTCAGCTATTCAAATTGAGATCGGGCGTAGAGAAACTTTAATATATTTCAAGTGTAAAGTAACTTTCAGAAATAAAATTGTGTAAATGAGCGGCTGCAAGCATTTAAGACGATCATCTATCACGAAACTCATGACACGTCAGTGCTTTACCGGCAGAATATTTCTCAAGGATATTTTCCTCCTTTTTTGGAAATCGCGCATATTAATGGGCGAATCTGCTTGGAGCCAAACTTGCAAATTGCTTACTACTTACTGGACAGCTTATTCATGCTTCAGAAGACCCATGGAGTCAATAGTCATAGAGACTCCTCTCTTTAGCGGTTTGACTTTTTCCATTTCCTTCCCGTTACCACAAAATAAATACTCGCATGGCCATCAAGTCACTTTTCTGAATCAGGTTTCTTGCAATATTGTAGCTCTATTGCTACTGTGTATCCATTACTATTTAATAAGTATCATTACGAACAGTCTTTTTAATGGGCTTTCCGTCTTTCGTTCGTTTTATTGATATCCGATTTTCCGGGATATTATTCATCGAAAACATGAAGTCATTATGAATTATTTACGAATCAATCAAGTCTATGCGTGGATAAGTATTCTGAAATGAAAATACCAAGCGTGGAAAGCTGTTGAAAGACAAACTAATGAAAAAATGAATATAAACCAGCCGAATTGAAATGAGTGAGGGAAATTGTTATGGATCCAATAGGGTCTGGATAAGTGTGAGTGCGCAATCACTTCGAAATGTCATAAATTTTTATTTTATTCGGTCTTAAAGTTGGAATTCAAATTTTTTTTGAACTCCCACTTATTTCAGTTTATGAGCCCAACATTTCAGGCAACAACCAAAATAATTTATTATACAATGGATACAAATTTTTAATGGCTGGATTGCAGTTTGAATGATATTGCATGACTGAAAAAATTAGGGAATTGTAAATCTTAGTCGATAGTTTCAAATAAATATTATGAGACGATAATTTTTGTCCGACATTGAATTTTCAGGGAAAAAAATAATATACTTCTTAATGGCCTAAATCAACTGTACCTCGATTTAGAAGAGTTGGATATCACAGCTTCTTACTACATCTATCATAGCTTTGGTGCGTCATATGTGACAGACTATTTAAAAACACCTAGATGGGACCAGCTTGCTTTGGACATGAGAAGCCCCAGAAAAATGTGTAGTGTAAAACAACGACCACAATCAACATGACAGTAGTATCAGAGAGCAAGATATTATTCGCAGACGAAGCTCACATCAAATGGCTCGTCTCGAAGGCTGTGTCCATTAAACGGCCCACAGACACGGAGATCTGGTCGTCGACTTGGTTGCAGATATGCAATATCTGCGACCAAATTCACTGTCTGTGGGCTAGTCTCAGATCTAGTTTGTTCGCAAATATCGCATGTCTCCAACCAAGTCGGCAACCAGATCTCCGTGTCTGTGGGCCGTTTTAGTGTCGATAAAAGTATGTTTTAGCTGCCTGAAGTTCGGCCTGACATAGGCCTGACATTTGTGGTTAACAGGATTTTGAATTGAAAAGCTCTTACAAAATTATTAGCTATAGCGCAGAACCAAATTTAGCGGCAGATGAAGCTTCACGCACTTCTCAGCAATAGATTGACTGCATGATATTTCCATCACCTATGTTGTTTTGTTAAAAACTGTAAGCGATATTGCTGGTTGAAAGCAGGGGTGTGTTAAATATGCATGCTATAGCTGCTATTAGCTGCTAATTAAGCAGCTCTGGCTGTCCAATGTCACGAAATAGCTACTTTCTGATGATTGCTATTTGGCAGTCGGGCTGTCCAAGATTCCGGAATAGCTGCTAAGGTAGCAGCTATTCGCTGCTCGTAGTCTGGAGGATAGCTAGAAAGTAGCTAAGGCAAAATGGCCGTGCGTACACAGCTGACATGCAGTTTAAACGTCATTTTCATTTGGAAATAGAAATGAAAAGAAATTTTTGCGCTTTTGTGACACAGGAGAGGAGCAATAAATTTGAAAATAGTGACAGCATAAATTAAATACGGGCTTTTAAACACTTAAACTCAACTCGAGTTTTAAATTGGGTTGTACACAGCGCATCTTGATTTTTTAGAAGGCGAGCATGAAGCGTAAAAGGCCGGGTGCTCTGATTCCTGTATTATCAAATTTTCAACGATTATTTTTTGCTCTTTTTCTCATATACGTTTTAAATATGTTAGGAAAATTTTAATGGACTGTGCAGCTGTATGTTGAAAACTCTTAGATTTCATACAGGTTCCAAAGTGCAATGGAAGTATTGAACTGATCCACGAAAATGCAAAAATTACAATAAAAAACTTGAAACAAAATTATTTTTGAATTTCCTGTGTAAAGGCTGACCTTCGTAGCAGCTCTTGGCTGTCCAATATCCATAGCTACTTCACCTAGCTACTGCGAATTTTGACACTTGCTAAAGTGATGCTATGCTATGCTTTTGGAGCAGCTATAGCATGCACATTGAACACACCCCAGATATCAAAAAGCAAAGTCCCCCAAACCAGGCCAGATACGTTTTGCAAATGCTAAACAAAGAAGAAAAAGAAAAATCCAAACTGGTGCCGATCCCTTGTTTTTAAAATTCGCTGCTATTTCTGATGTATTTGATGGTATTCAATGATGGACATTCGCTCAGCTGTAGAAATAGGAGATTGTGCGGACTGGTTAAAGGTTTTTCCTTAAATCCGCCATTTCGCACTCTAATTACTCTGGCTAACAAAATGTAATCTTCGTCGTGCCACCCGAACTTTTCTTAGTGTTTTTTTTATGTATTAGGTGTTGTGAATAAAAATACGCAGTTATATTTTTTTATAACGTATGAATTTTATTTGGTTAAAAAACATAAATTATAAAGAAAATATTAAATAGCTCTCCAGAAACATGTGAATAATGTGGTTTGTAAATTCAAAGTCCACAATTTTTTGGAATATTTGGCTTCCGTTTGATCCCTTTTAATCATCCAGCAGTAGTCAGCCAACATCATTGGACTCCATCTACCCCGATAACGATCCTACATCTTTGAAATATCCTGGCGGAACCTTTGTCCATGCTCATCACTAACAGCACAGTCAGTTAACCACAAATATAAGAAGTTCGTGTGGCATGACCTTTGTTGATCAGTGCTATTTTTGTTACGGGGCTGGTTGAATGGACCTGATTGCGTCCATTACCGCCTGGTTTAGTTAGTAGATGATCGTTCACTTTGACATTGAAATTGCGCCTCCATTTACACATTGCAAAATCTGTCAAAGCGACCTGAGAGTGTATTGGTATTTTTTCGAGTAGTAAGCCGTATGTGAGCAATGAAAAATCTAGCCTAAGTATGTATTGTCGAATCTTATCTTCAATCTCTTTCTGCTCCATGCAATTTCTTCCAACTAATGATCGTTCTTTGGAAGCACTTTCTGCCAACATTGATGCTCTTGTAGAGACATTTCCCACTTCCGAAATCGTTCTTGCTGACGACTTTAATATGCACAACTTTCAGTGGCTCAGATACTTTTCTACTACAAACCGAGCAGGTAGAGAAGTTGAGTTCTTTTTCGAGCTTCATAGCTTGCAGCAATTAGAGGATTATCCAACTAGGCTACCGGATATACCAGGCAAAAGTGCCAATCTGTTGAATCTATTTTTAGCAACTCATCCGGAAAAATATGTAATCTCTGTTGCAGCTCCTTTAGGCAGCTCAGGCTATTGTTTAGTTTCTGCCCGTTTCACGACAAGCTCTGTGGTCAATAGTAATCTATCTACCATCAAAAGATTGCAATGACAAGGCCGATTGGGGCTCGTTCAATAAATTTACTAGAGAGCTAAATTGGTCTGAATGCTTCTCTACAATTGATGTTGATGAAATAAGTGATATCATTACCTCTACCATACGCCTCGGGATGAATTCTTTTGTCCCACATAGCTTTAAACGATTCACACCGACTGCCACCTCATGATTTACAAATGATTGCAAAAAAGCTATTGGGAATAAAGGAGTGGCATTCTGTGCATATTTACGATATTTTTCCGAGCAATTGCGGCAGATATAAAGAACTGCGCGTAACACCTGTAAATCCACTATTCCATAAGCAAAGTTTCAGTTTGGCCAAACCAAAAAACTAGCAACTTTTGGTCACTTGTTAAAGTCGTGAAAAATTATTTCCCCTCTTCCTCGGTGCCACCAATTCTTCATCGAGACCAAATTTATAAAGTATCACTGGACAAAGTTTATCTCTTTGCTGAAATATTTGCTGAAAACTCTTCAACTCTCTCTATGCAAAATCTACCTTCGATCCCTAGGTACAATTCAAATCAAGGGTCTTTACATTTTCACACTAGGCAAGTTTACAAAGTGCTCGCAAAGCTTGACGCTAGTCCTGATGGTATCCCACCCATGGCTCTGAAATGCTGCGCCTATTCCTTAGCTAAACCTCTGCGCAAACTATTTCACTTATCCTATTCAAAAAGAATTTATCAGTGAAGACCCACGCAGCTAAAATATTTATAAAACTGTCATTGCATAGCACATGAATTATACAAATCGAATAACAGACGCGGTTGGCTCTCCTTAACAGCCTTAAGCATCTCAAAGGGTGGTCTATAAGGCCCCGATGCTTTAAGGTTTATCATCCTGGGCATTGCACTTTTCAGCTCCTCGTCCGTCAAGGGAGGAGCATTCGCCTGGTTGTCGATAACGGGATCATCTGTTTTTGGCGAATACGCCAGAATCAGCGACCAACGATACCTTGAATGGATATCGCAGGCATAAGAGTGCTTTTAGATAATTATTATTATTTACTATTATTTAACATTTTATAATGATAAATCATATATTATTACTTTATATTCACTTATCAAGATTATATTGTTAAGAGAATTAACAAAATTTATATTAAACTAAAACAAACATAAAAAAAAAACTTTATGTCAAATAAATGAGTTTATTCAATAGATATAAGCAAATACAAAAAAGGCACTGTATATCTTATATCAAAAAGATAATAGGATGCGCAGAATGACGAAGATCAAAAAGCCCTAAGGCCTTTTATTTTTTGAAAGATGTTCTAGAAACTGGCTCATGCTACTGAATATGCTGCATTATTTTTTTACTGGAGTGTTTAAAGCAGAAGCTTTCAGCCATACAAAATTTAGGTTATCTGCATGTCAACAGGTGAAATGTTTTTCAAAAACAGGTTTTTTATACTATTAAGCTGTTAATGAAGTGATTAGTGTGATTTTTTATGTTTATTTTGATTTTCATATTTCTTACTTTCAATTTTTTGATTTAATACATTTCCCTCGCCAAAAGTTAAGGAAATACTTTGTGGGCTCATATACTCATTATTGAATTAATTTTAAATTGACAGTAATAATACAGCTCCCAAATTCAATTTCGCTGTTTACTCTAGTTTTAGTTAAATTTTTTGTTTTAACTTAAACTGATCCACTACATCAAATTCACATTATTTTAAAAAGCTAATACAAGAAGGAGGAATACACACGACATGTAGAATCACACTGACCGCAATTAACATTTATTTTAGAATTTTTTCTTTTATGAGTCACTAAAATAACTGACCACTAATACAGTTGGGGATCTCTTTGCTTGTAAAGTTTGACAACGGGTACATGGCAGTAAGCCTTATCTGATATTACTAAGTATTATCATTCAAAATCATAAATCTACATACTAATTGACATTTATTCAAAGTATGCTAGAATAAAACATATCGAAACACGTAACTTCTAAAGCAAAATGACATTTTGAGTTAAATTTCACTTTGCTCAAGCCCAAAGACGTATTACAGTAAGCAAATCATATAAAAAATATTACTTTTTCTTTAGCATTCTCCCAACAATCACTGTCCCAAAATTGATACCCATAAACTAGTTTCTTTTTAATGGCAGCTATCAATCATCACATATCATGCATGCATACACTATTTTACTTTTGCTTTTACTACATTGTAATCTTTGAGATCGAATTGATCATAGTCAAAATTACTGGACAATCTATGTGATTTTTAATTCTCTGCAAACTTTCGCGACAAGCGAACAGTAATTTAGATTAAACGATCTGAGTTGTATGCCACAACACGGATAAATGCTAATGAGATAGCATTTTCACAAGATCTTGAACAGTAGAATAGTAACGATACAGTTGGCTTTACATATCTAAATATGATATACAGTACAAATGCCTCAAACAGCACACCTTTGGAGAATTCTTTTAATCTACCGATAGATTGCGTCTCGTTAAAGTTGATGGCTGTTCCATTTGCATAAATTGTTCATATGAATTTTCGCTGAAACAGTCATATGTACAATCGAAAGTTTTGTTTTCACCGTTTAAAATCGAATGCTCTGATTAACCTAGACCATTTAGTTGTCAAAGAGAAGTAAAATGATTGCAATAAAATATGTTTTCTCTGTTTTTTCACGCCAACAGAATCGCACAGTGAATTTTTTGGCACATTAATAAAATTTTACTTTTCATTTAAGGTTACATGAAGTACAAACATTTTGAATATGAGAATTAATATCTTTCGGCTTATGATACCTACTATCTTTTAATTGGGGCAACGTCGAGATTTGTGCACGTTTCTGTGCGAACAATATTTTTTAGTTTTCGCACTTTTGGCTACTTAATTGAATGAATTCTCTAATCTTTCTTGCGAAACTAGATGCACAATCATTATTTCTGTGGGTGAATTGAAAGTATTTGTTTTTCAGCGAACAGTTAGGCTCAGATCGATGAACGAACGATTCATCACGTTGAGGCACTTCAGCGAATTGTTGCATTGCCAAATTTTCAGGCAGGCAATCGAAATTTTGAACCTTTAATATCTTGAACGACAAACTAGTTGTAGTATGATCCTTTTTTGGTTTTAATTAGAATGGGTAGCCTGTGAAATTTTCTGGTTGCAAATAGTTTTGATAATTTATATGCGCCCAATGTGGGATAGAAAAGGATAATATTTTTTTTGTCGAAAAATTCTTTTATTTATTTGTTTTATTATTTATTTACTGTCTAAGTTTATATAAAAGCCAAATCATAGACTAGAAAAATTTGACAAGAAACTAAGGAGCTAGGTACCTTATTGACAAAATAAAAATAATAGTTCAAAGAAATAAGTACATTGAACAAAAAAAATAAATCATAGATAAATAGAAGAAATGTTTTTTTTACTATATAAAGCAGATTTCGTTCGAAGAACCGTAACAAGTAAAGTAAAGTAATTCTATTATAATCTTTGTAAGGTCTAGGGAAGGGGTGGCCAACCTTTTGTATACTATGTGCCAGATTTTTCGCAGACGAGAAATTAATACACGATCAATTTTGTACTTTTTTGTATAATGGTTGGGTATGCAAAATAAGGATTCTAGTCAAATCTGCTTAAAGAAAAAGAAATAATAAGATACGGCAAATAAAAAGAAGATACCAAAAACGTAACTTCGTACTTATATATGCATTTCTAGAGATGATACGAAGAAACGCAACGAACTCATTCGGTCATTTAGCGGTTTCTTCATCAAGCAAATGATACGAGCCGCGGTGGAATCATATTTCGACATGTTGCGTTGCACACTATCGATTAGTGAACAACATTTTTGCAACCGCAAATCTTGCTTTTTCTAACTTCTGATCTACTAAAATCTTCTTCAATTTGTTTTCATTTGTGACGACTGCCATCGGTTAATTTTTGGTACCTTTTTATACTGTCTGCGCATTGGAGATTTTTGGAGAGATATCTGGTTCTTGTCTCCCCGTTCGTGAATTGTTGGTATTTTAATTCTACGTTGGATTTTCTCGCATGAATATTTTTTGGTGGAATTCTTGAGGTACTTCAAGAGTCATTTTTCTGTCATCATATCGTTGTCATATATTGTACATACTTTCCATTTTATCAAAAAATACTATTTTCCTCATTGCTTTTTTGCTCCTGTCTTTGTTCAATACCGTACCTACCTACTGCTAAACTAAAATATTCGACCTTGTTTCTCGCTTCTTAGCACTGCTTTCCTTATTTATGATATTCAATCCTTATCAAACCTCAATATCAAGGGAGCTTCAATCGTTTAACAAATTAGCCTGGCATGCTAGAAAATGGTACGCTTTAGCACACCATCTACATTCAGACCACAGCGTAAGAAGTTACTTCCTAACTCCTTGACTCATGGTTCCTAATCAGCGTGTCAACTCCGTATATGTATACGGACCAAAAATCCAGTGATCTATACTGAGATTGTATTGTTGGTCAGTCTGGAAAGTTAGAAGAAATCGTATGGAACAGAAAAAGATGCACCATAAGATTCGACAACTACATACTCAGGCTAGATTTTACGTTGCTCACATACGGCTCACTCTCGCAAAAAATACCAACCCACTCTCAAGTTGCTTTGATAGATAATGCATTTCGTAAATGGAGGCCCAATTTCAAGGTCAAAGTGGATTTTTTTGGAAAATGGAAGAAGTTGACTCATCTTTCTCGACACTTTGGCAAGACCTCTCTGTATGCTTGATATGGCGGGGAAACTCCTGGAAGGCCTATTGAAGCCACGACTACACGCAGCAATACCAAAGGCTGGTTGCCTTTCGAAGAATCAACAGGAGTTCCCTAATGGCCACTCAACAAAAATTGACATCTACGAAATTATCGGTGCAGTAAAACGAGCCGAGGCTGCATGCCATCAAGCCAAACCAATTGTGTTTCTAGTGACTTTGAATGTCAGGAACGCTTTGAATTCAGCGAGATGGGCAGATATTTTAGAGGCCCTTGAGCAAAATTTTCCGGTAGAGGACTATTTATTAGCCATGGCTCGAGATTGTCTGAGAAACCGTCGCCTCGTATATGAGACAAAGCAGGGAAATGTATGGAAAAAGGCAAGGGTAAATTCTCGGGCCAGATCTGTGGAATGTTACATACGAAGATTTCGTGCGCCTTGCCAGAATATGTGCTCTTGGCAGGTTACGCTGATGATATAGCATCTGTCATTACCTCAGAAACCTCCAGCTTGTTCAGTTCAAATTAAATCAGATAATGATCAGATTTGAAAGCTGGATGGAAAATCATGGTCTTCAGCTGGCGATTAGAAAAAATGAAATTGTCATCCTGACAGAGAAGATACCAACTGTCATATCCAGTCGGCTCCGAAGTAATGAAGAAAAAATCTGTAAATAATCTCGAAGTGACTCTTGACTCCAAGCTAACTTATGGGATAGGACATTGGAGATTGTAGCAAGCATGTGATAGGACATTGGTGATTGTAATCTTGCTGAGCAGACTCATGGCGAACGTTCACGATGCTAGTTTGAGTAAACCCAAACTGCTTATAATGACGGCGCATTCAAGATATGGGCCACCATCCTAAAACATGCAAAGTATCGAGCTAGGATGGCAAGTTTTCAACGCAAAGGAGTGTTACGAATCGCATGCAGCTACCGTACGATATCAGATAGCACCGTGTTGATCATAGTAGAGGTAATCCCAGACGATTTCTTGTCGAAAGACCGCAGGGAGATCTTTCTGACTAGCTCAGAAGTGGGAAGAGAAGTAGAAGCCGCTCAAGCACGAGAGTGAAGAAGTTGGGAAGAGTGCCTGGCAATGAGCATGGACAAGTAGGCCGATCCGCACCATAAAACCTTGGCTTAGTCGTGACCACGATGAAATAAATTTCTACTTGTGCCAATTTCTATCCTTCATAAAATGGGGAAAGCCAGGACGGAATACTACATAAACTGCATTAAAAAATTGATGATTCATTGTATACTACCTTCAAGTGCCTCTACATCAGAAGAGAACGGAAAGCGCTCTTGTCCACAAACAGATCTGCGACGCCAAAGACGATTGTGAAAACGATGCTGCATTCAGAAGATGGTTGGGTACGTGTTTCAACATATGTAGAGACGGTATTGCAACGAAAAAAAGAAGAGGTTTGCTTACAGACTCCTGGCAGAACGAAATTAGTCGTGGGGTCACCTGAAAGGTGCTAGTGTCGCAGCTAAGTTGAAGTAATGCGAAAGTGGCTCTGTTTCGGACTCCTGTGGTCAGCGAGTGATGTATTTTAAAGAGGGAGAATCACACATAATCCTGCATCTTTCGCAGGAAAAATATGAAGGTTTTTCGCCAATGGTCCAAAAAAAAAAAAAAACTAGAAAATGGCAAATATCTTATAACATACCGGGCATGTGACTAATGCTTTGCGTCAAAAATTAAAAAGCTCTTGGAGGTGTATTTGGTAATAAATTCAGCCAGCACATCATGTTTATTACTGTCTTGGCATACAAATTACTTGGTTTCCTCATTTGATACTTTTCATCCATTGTTTTATCTCTGCTTCTATTTTCCCGTTCGTTAATTAAATTGCTCAAATAAAACCAGAATTGTTTTCGCAATCTTCTTGGCATGTACGAATTTATAGTTTCAGTCAATATTATTGTGAATATTAAGAGCCCTTAACAATCTGAATAAATGTGCTTCATCGCAGACAAAAATACCTAGAAAAGTATAGCACACTACATTTTCAGCTACTACGAATAGTTTTTTTTTCTTTTAGAGCTCATTAAGTTGAGCTAACTAGAGCCAACTAAACTACATTTCCAAACTTGCCTTTTTTGTTAATATATTTGCTGTAATTTTTTCACTTGAAATTGTTTAACCAAACCAACCTCATCGATGAATAAATAAAATATAAGTTAAATAATTAGACACTAATAAGGAGTCAAATTATCTTGATTCAATCAGAAATGTGAATAAAATACGCCACAAACGAAAATAGCGGAATCTTTACTCTCTTTACCATGCACATTTCCGGACGATCCTATGTTCTTCAGCTTCTGTTGCATCAAACTCACATCAAATCTTGTAAGACGAGAATGCATATGCATATGATGAAAACAGTTTTCTTGATGGATATTTACGATAATGGACTTATGACTTCAATTAAAGAAGAAAATTGTGTACGTGTTTCATCACACAGGAATCATCTCTTGTCTGCGCTTCGATCGAAAGTTGGCCTTTTAGGCCGATTTGAGTCATTCATCCACTAACGAACAACACACATATCTTTGTGGTGCTTAGATGATTTATGTGGCGACTGAGTCTTTCGTATACCGTCTGAAGAAGGATTAAAGAGTCAAGAGAATATCATTCGGTGCGATACTTTCAGATAGATAGATACGTTTCCATCCATAGTATCTATAGAATATGCATGTTTATGCAGTTGGCTACTATGGATGTACGAACTGCATCATCATCAAAATGATCGAAATGAGAAACAGATTGAGTTTAACCAAATGCAGATGGGCTGATGGAATGCTTCAGTTAATTGAAAACGAAATGAACAGAGAATATTAGGTTTGTTTTTATGATGCATTCCGCATTGAAGTGCAATAACGAAGGATTCTCAAAGAATGATGTGAGCTTAGATTTATAATTTTTTTTCAAAATTTGATAAGCTGTGAAATCCTCCTTTGATATAATGTTTGTCTGTTTTCTTCTTTTGCAAGATAGTTGACTGGATTATTAAATATCCAGAGCTATGGTTTTTTGTAGTTTTTCATTTTCAACTGATTTCATACATAATTGATCAAAAATCAATTCCAGCTAACAAATTAGAAATTAATTGCAGCCAAATACGTTATTTATCACAGTCGAAAATCGGCTGTATTTCATACCACCAACATAATGCTTTTAACTTGGCTATGATATTTTTTTGGAATTTCGTCGCATACGGGCTCTTAGTACTTAAAAGTAGGCAAAGAAAATTTGTAAAATGGCGATAGCTGCACACAAAAACATCAAATTATTACGAAATTTAGTGAACATATTAGTAGGTACAAGAAATTTGCTTTTGTGATTTTCGATTAATGTGTGGACCCTGTAGCTACGGCAGTATGTAAACTGAAAAAATTCAATTCAACTACCCTTTTCTAAATTGTTTGCGTTTTAGAAAAAAGTGCCACCTGTTGACAAACTTGACGTTGCAGTCAAATTAAAATTTTCAAAAATTCTCATCGCACAGAAACGGCAACCCTTTACGAAATTACCTTTATTTTCAGTATCCAGAAACTGTTTTTTGGCGTAACTCACAACCTGGCAAACAGATCCTATTGCAATTTATAGAATATATTGGCCCTTTGTAGCACCAGAGCTTATAGAAGTTATTTGAAAAATTGAACAACTTTGTAGCGGTGGTGTCATCTTTAAAAATATCTAAGAAAATTTAAAAAATGTCCTTTAAATTTACGATGCAGTCATCAAATTTAAAACGAAAGTCACACTCTAAACGGACTTTAAAATAAGCATACCTGTGATTTGTTAGGATTTTGGTTGAAAAACTAGCATAGGGCAGCCAACTTTGGTAAAATTGGACTTTTATTTACTAAGAGATGCTACCATCAAATTGTTTTTCTTTCTGCGGAAAATGCCGAGTTCTCTGCAGAAATCGCAATTTTGTTTTGCGAAAATTGCTGAACTTTCTGTATAAGACGAAAAAATTCTGTAAAAATAGCAAAACTTTCTGCAGAAATGTAAATTTTTTTTGCAGAAATTGCAGAAATTTCTGCAGAAATTACTGGTAGTCGCAGGAAAATGCAGCGAAATACATTAAAATTCAGGGTAATACAGCGAAACGCATTAAAATGCAATACTAAAATAAAATGCAAATAATAAACTTGCAGAAAAATTTAGTTGCTTGTAAATTCAAAAACTTTAAATACTCTTTGTATTTAAACTGAATCACTCAAAATATATTGGGGCCTATTATGAATCAAAATCCGAAATCGGAATTCGTAAAATTTTCCGACTCGCCCATGGTCGGAATTTTGTATTATGATCTATTCCGAAATCGGAATTTAATCGATTCCAGATTTCCAATATATTTCCATTCAAGTGTCAAAATACCTATTTAATTTAAAAAAATGGATGGAGTTTCAAAGTTTCTTGCTAATATTGACTCTATGGCTATTTATTTTGCTTCAGTCGGTAATGACAAAAATAGGGATTAAAATTTAATAAAAATCCGCCAGAATCCGCCAAAAAATCCGACAGCAAATGAGCTGTCGGATTAGACAACTCGCCTTCGGAATTTACAATCCGAAGTTGGCGGATTCCCGTGCACATAGCAAATTATAATACGAAAATACGATATCGTATGAATTCCGCTTTTGGATTTTGATTCTAATAGGCCCCCTACCGTGAACGTGGTGAGAGGGGGTTTTTTCGCAGCGATTTCTAAAGTACCGTTATAGGTCTCTTAGTTATATAGAAGTACAGACGCTGTGTGACTGCAACTTTTATTGGAAAGTATCACGAGTGATAAAATAAACTAGAGACTATCACAGCCGGATTCATAGCAACCTTTTTGCGCGGAAAAGCCCCAATTTGGAAAAAAGAAGAAGACCAAGTCTCTGGACTCCACTGAAGTCTGAGATGTTGATGAGCCAGTTAATCTTCCGTCCGGTGAAACTTCGGTCAAAATTATCGCTCTCAAGAAGGAGAATCGTATGCTTTGAAAAAAACGATTGGATTTGAAACGACAGATGGGATCATTCATGCGCAAACAGTGATGAAAAAGGCAGGGCAGCCAGCTGTAATTCCATTGCAAAGGTCTGGGCCGAAAATAGTAGCCAAATAGCCCTTGCTGCCTCCTGTTAGTGGTTATACTCAGCAGCTGGATAGCAACCAGACGAAGATGAGGGGATCGACAATTCCCACTATGATGACAGGTGTCAGTGAGCCGTCACTGTCTTCTACAGTGGGCAATATGGGCCCAGACCTAAAATGGCATAAAAGATGAGTGTTTTTAAATTCATGTGTGGGATGAAGGTACATATAAGATATTGTACTTCTTATTATGAATGCTTCAAGTGACAATTTGCTCATCCTATGTTCCCCCTTAAAAGAACATAAAAAAGTTTTCAAACACATCAAGGGCAGTGGTCAGTTGGTGGCTACTTACACTGCAGCCTAAAAAAAATCAAATCTCTCGTTACATAGAGGCTTTGAACTAGCGGATGTCCACAATGAGCTAGAGGCCTCACAATAACGCATTTTCTCACCAGCAAGGAGAACGAACTAAGAAAATCTGTTGGGATCGAAAACTTTAAACCCCAGCCTGGGATTTTTCTGGTGTAGTTTGAGTTTTTTTCGGGAACCAGCTACTGTATTTAAAATACAGTCTATTCTTTGGTAGCAAGTTGTGTGAGAAAAAGTAAGAAATAAGGAGATGTTTCAATGTTACAACTGTCAAAACTTTGGACATGTGGAAAGTGCTTGGAGAGTCAGACACGCAGTGGAAGCCCACAAATGGTCGGCGTATAGTCTGAATGCGTCAACTGTCGTGAGAAAGGTCATCCTACTTGCTATTGTGGCTACCTGACCTCTAAAGATATGGTGGCCTAGATCGAGGCGAAAAACATTCGTCTATATCAGATCAGGAAGGATAGTCAGCAGTTTGTAACGAAGAGCGTTGAAAATTACCCAGAGTATAGTCGATTGCCTGGAAAATAGCCACAACATCTGCTTGAGAGACACTGCAATGGTCTTGTGAACGAAAGGGTAGCTTCAGGTTCAGCTCATTTGACAATACACCGCTTCTGGTTTTATTGTTTAACTCTGTCATGGCTAAGCCCGTTTTCGCAAGAGACACTATCATGCCTCTCATCACTATCAGGAATGCGAGTTGTAAGCTTCAAATCTAGTAGAATGGTCACAGCGATGTAGTCAGCGTCCTTTGAATCAGAAAAAAAACGTCAATTCAGATTACAGCGTGGGCAGACTCTATTTTACTCCAAGCAAGTATGCAATGCAGTCAAGCAACAAATTAATTTTTATTGGCTATAATATTAACTTAAACAAAACGATTTTAGCAAAATTGTATTCTGATATTATCTTACATCATCTGTTGAGCTTTGATAAAATCATTAGCAAAGAATCAGTTTTTTAACTGATAGCATTTAAGATTTTCTTCTTTTAAGAGAGACAAGATAGAGGCAGCGAAAATTTTTGTTTATCATTTGAATCATTTTACCGACCTAAAATAGCCCAAAAGCTTAAAAGATACTGCTTAATAACTTTTCACATGCCTGCTATTCTTAGCTTAACTAACTTCCGTACCATAAGCGATGTGCACATATAAAGGCTATTGACTAGGCAGACACAAAAGTATCAGTTTTCAATCGTACCATCATTTCCTATTACAAACGTCGATATGTTAACGAAAATTAATCATGTAAAATATTTTGGATATTTCTCTGCAAATCATCACTCGAGCATTTTTCTAGAGTCCAGGAATTGATTTTGATTAAAAGATGTTCTTACACAGAATCGAATTTGTTCACATCGACGTACGAGTAATAGCGCACAATACGCGAAGAACTTCAAGACAAGATATCCATCCGGCAACGATGATCAAAGAGTTAGACCCCATATTGGGTTCGCTAATAACAGATTCATCTTTGTTACACCGACGTTTTACTAAAGACGATTCTTTTTTACTGTTCTTCATAGAAGGCATAGCCAGCAGCTTCTTGGGACTGTAGGTTGTGCATTTTTCTGCTATGGGAAAACATGTAGTGGTTACGACGTATGCGAGATATTAAATGCATGTTTGTACGATATTATAGAATGGCAAAATTGAACAACAGCGAGATTCTGGCGAGGCAATAAACTCAACCTAGCGAGCCATAAATCGAATCCGAGTAAGAATAAAATCAATAAAAGTGCAGAGAAATAAACTAGGGAGAAAACATAAGAAACCGGCCGAGAAATTGCACAAATTCTTTATGTCGTATTGTTCGATTCCAATATGGTTGAGCAGTAACGTTTAAGTGTGCAGGTTTCAAGAGATGGAGAAATTATATTCGCGAACTGCAACGACAATTGCACATGTGTCTGGACATTACATCGACGGACATAAAGTTGTTTCGAGTATGGCATGCCAGAACTAGGCATTGCTGTCAAGTAAATTGATAGAAGATATTCTTTGTAACAATGGTCAATGCAACGAACGCTTTACGCGCTTCGCCAAGAAATTTTTGTGCAGACAATAGACCAATCGAAATGCTTCAGAGTTTCGCACAAATGCGGAAAGCGAGCCATAATCGCAGTAAAACAAGCAATAATGCGTACTGGCAACAAATAATAAGTATATTATTTTGGGCGTAACTTTGATGTCAGCTTTGAAACACAGAACTAATTTTGGATGGCTTGGTTTCAGTGCACAGTTGGTCTAGTAGTTAACAATTTTTTTGGTTCAATAGCATTGTTGACTAAAAACTACGTTATTGATTGGATGCTGCTATACATTCAACAAAACTAGTTTATTAGTTCAGTCCTAAATAAAGTTTGCTTAACTAAAATCGGTTTAGTTGGAAAAAAGTGTAGTTACAGATAAACTTAGATACCAAGTATTATTGTGGCTGTATTTCATCGAATAACAACCAACGACTTATTTTATTCCCAATTATAAATATGTTGGTTTAGTTGTTATTTTGCCGATTTGTAGACACGAGAACATAGTTCCGTTTTGGCATCTTGCTTCTACTGAAAGTTGTAAGTGGAATTGTACACGACAAATTTTGGAAATGTTTAAAATGTGGAAAAAAAATCTAGCGCATCGAAAACGGTAATTTTTAAGAAAAGTAGAGGTATTGTGTAGATTTGAAAAGCATTACCAATTACCAAATGTGCAACTTATTACAACCAACTTGTATCGATATTCATGTATGACTTTGATTCGATAAATCCATGAGAAAACAAAGGGTAGAAAGGTTTCCACAAAAATTATGAAAATGCTGAGTGCTAACAAAACTTTTTCAGCACTACAAAAGTCTATCAAAACTGCTCTAATTCAAGATGGACACACCCTGTGAATTAGAATCCGATGACTGTATCCGAAGTTACAGGAATAGAAAGATTTTTCGGGTTGCCAATCGAAAAATATCTAAAACTTGGAAAATGGAATTCGTTACTTATTTTCATTGTAGATGTTTATCATTTCAAAATTTAATGGAAGCATCCTTGCGTAGAAAAATAACAAAATTAATAAGTATAACAAGTTTGCATCATGTTCAGGTCACTCCACTCTGTATACTTTTTGTTGATCTATTGAGAATTTTGATTGATCTTTGCCATAAGTGTTACACTTATCTTGCAGAAATAGACAATGCTAGCCGCTCTGCAAATAAAAACAAGAGTTTTTTTTGCTTCCATATCGTCGGTAAAAGAAAAAAAAAACGTTTGTTTGATTTATTTTCCACATTTTGGTACCGGGAATGAGCATGAATGAACCCGGGAATGAACCAGGGGTTTTTATACAAACTGTTTTCATGGATATATTGCTAATATTTGGTACGCAGTATAAACATAGGCTTGTTGCGTTAGGCACATTTGTATACTCTGGATTACGAATTGCTGTCACATGACGTCCCGAACACGCTTCATACTTTAGATAAGCTTGGAACCGGTTTGAAGAATACCCTTTTTTTAAACATCGAAAGAATTTAGCCTCAACTAAACATGAGTCTGCGAACATTAGCAAATGTCAAAACCGAGCGGTTTCTGAGCAAAAATGTCACTTTTTTGGTTCTGCAAGCATGCGACATTGATTCTGCAACATTAGTGCCCATACAGCGCATAAGCGAATGTATGTCAAGTCGTATCATATCACCACTTTACATACGGACAGCTCATAGCAACAATTGACCAAAATTATCATGGCTGACAGCACTATCGTAATTTGTCAACAAAAATTTTTCAAAACTTGGCTTACACTAATGGCCATACACTGCGAATTTTATTAAAATTTGATGGCTCTATTGAAAGCTATATGCCAAAGGGCTTTCATTTTTCTGAACGATTTGCCAAAGTTTTTAAATAACTTCTTTTCAAATAACTTCTATTCAACTTGGATCTACTCAAGTTTCTTTGAGGTTCAATTGAATTTGATTATCGGGTCATAAGTACCCGCCAGCACAAATTTCGGGTGTTAAAAATCGAATCGAGATAATTTGGTAAAAGGTTTCCGGCCGTGTACGGTGTGAAGTCATGAAAAGATTGGTTTAACGGTGTAGATATTGCATTAAAATTATTAATGGTTTGCTTTTTTTCTCACGAAAAAGGAAAAACTTTTCGGGGGTTGCTTCTGAGCATTGCAGCGAAAAGAACGGGCGTTACTATGCACTTCTGGTTGGCTTCGTGTTTGGAATGGAGGGCTCTCTTGAGTAGTGTGCAACTTGGGAAGTCGGCTTCGGGGACTAACCCAAAGATTCATCAGGCATATGGGGATGTGAGCTTTTCAAAATCCCAAGTTTTGACGTAGCACATATCCTCAAATCCAAAGATGGTCGGGAAGAGATTTTAATACCACTTAGTTAATTTTTTTTCAATTTTAATCATCCCACAAAAAACAATTCGAATTGATTCTGCTTTTGGAGGGGGTTATTCCGTAAACCGATCGAGTTTCCCGTATCAAATATTCTCTGCTTTGATAAACATTAGAGACGATATAAGTTGTCTACGCTAATTTATAGACAAGAAGGGAACCGTGATCACAAACTAATAGCCTTTAAGTGTAAACTTGTCGAAATTGATGATTTACTAGATTGTGACAGAAGATTTGTCGATGAGGAAGGTCTGCGCCCTGCGCAAAACTTGTTCCGAAGGTTTTGAACGATGATCAGAAAAACGCTTGAGCGCTCCTTTGTCAAGAAATATTGGAGCTGTTTCTAAACCTTATAGTTTTTTGTTGTTGAAACAAAGATAAGTGGTGACAAGAGTTGTTTCATTGAGTACGATCCAGAAAGCAGGCGGCAGAGTGCGGAGTGACACACATCTTCTCGCCTCCTCAAGAAAGTTCACATGCGCAAGTCTCGAACAAAACCAATGCTCATTGTTTTTTTGACATCCGGGATATTGATAAGAGGGTCGTCCGAGTCATGAGTGCCATCAAGGACTTTTAGAGACTTTACCACAATAACGTTTCCAATCACACCGCTTTACTAATCAGAGACTACCTGATCTAGATCAATATGGCAGTGATTACTCATCCTCCTTACAGCCCCAACGTCACACCAGACTTTTTTCTATTTCTTTGCCTCGAACGTGTCCTGAAAGGTTAATATTTGGAGTCCATAGATATCAGAGCGGTTGAAATGCATGCTCTGAAGGACATCCCAGAATAGGCTTCCCATTGAAATCGCGTCTCCGGAAGTGAGTAGAAGCAGAAAGGTGTTATTTCGTAGAACTTTAAATATTTGTACCGATCAGTTCAATAAATCTTTTTTTTGTGGACTTATTTGTACCGTGTAATCAAGCTAAAAACATATCCTATTTTAAATCCCTATAAAAAATTTGTTGAATAATTTGTGTAAAGAAATACAAACTTTTGGCCAAAGTGATTCTAATACTTATTTCCATCGAAAATCAGTTATAATTGGGCTGAATTGTTCCGCAAGTGTTCTAATGATATACTTTAAACTGTGATAATAGGCCTGTTTTTTTGCTCCTCTATCCAGCACGGAACAGAACAGACGCATTGGAAACAACAAGACTCCTGTCCCAGTGAATTCACTAGTACAGAAATTATGTTCTGCATAGGTAGTTCACGTGCTGAACTATGGAATGTGCTGATAGAAAAAAAGAGAAGCTCATGAGAAGTTGTCTTTTCGGCCGTGAGGTGGCTTTGGATTTTTCAAGGTCATGTTGAATGTTTTGGTAGTTAGCAAATTAGAAAAAGCCTTCATAATGTGTAGCAAGTTATAAGAGGTAATTTTCTGTTAGTTCCTTTTATACTTTCGATCGATTGTGATAGTTTATTTCAACTTATTTTCAACTATTTTGCGCTACCACAGCGAATACAGCAACCTATATCAATCTTAACGAATCCATCAGCTGTTCTGTGATGGATCGGTTTTTTTTGTGCCCTTGTTCTATTCTGTTCTGCACCGGAGCAAAAAAACGCACCTAATACTATGCTTGCCTCTTATATAGGTTTGATAAGTTTGCATATTTTTAAGACGTTTAATTTCAGTGAAAATATTTTTAAGCTGAGATACGCCTTCTCTTTTAGCTTGCCAGTTACATACGCCTTCTAAAACAAAAACACTCTACCAGCATATACTAGTACGTGTCTTCCTTCATTTATATGTACACATGTACATATCTGTCCTCGAACTCAGACAGAAATGCACCATAAAACAATTGCTTATTGTTTCGGATTTACTACAATGTTATTCTTAAGATAAAAACGATGATTACAAATGATTGCGAGTATGCCGCCAACATAATCCGAAGTCAAATACGAAGACGTGTATCACTGCAGCGGGTATAATCCTGAAATACAATTTTCGTTTTTCTTTACCCTGAAAACGAACAAAAAATATTATATGTACGTGAAACCGACGAGCGAATAATGCGCAATCGTGCGTTATTTAACTATTCGCTGAGTTGAAAGCAATAATATGACACTGTCGCATTGTTCTCCCAAAGTCATTGTTCTCGGACGTCGGAGACGTTTTTCAAATGCTAAGAAATTACGAAATTGTATAGGTACGTGATTAGGGTGTAGGTTTGTTTCCGAAGAAATCCGGCTATTGTGCTTTAATTATACTAAATTAAATTCCGTCTTCTCATACATATGCACAGCTACATACATATGTACCTACATATCTATATAAACGTATGTGCAAAATCTAACATATATTATGGGTACTTATCTTATATTTCATTGATGATTGACTTTAGGCAAAAATAAATTAACAGATGCACGTTCTTCATTTGCAGAGAAATTCGATAGTGCACGGATGTCTGAGCAATTAACAATTACAAACGGACGTTTAGTTCCGTTTACGAAAAGATTCGGCCAAGAGGCTAAAGTCGAAATTCTGTGTGAAACCATAGAAGATAAACTTCTTGGGCAGGAAGACAGTGTTATCTTTATCTCTGCACAAGACATTGCTTGAATGCATTGCAGTTAGGCGTGAAGAATGAGGGCTGGTAAGATAATTTGAAAGTATCGCAAATAACCGTATCAGTCTTGGAGTATTCATTTCTAAAAAAACATATTGGTGCGAATTGGTCTCATCGTCTCTTGAATCTTTTCAATATGCTAAAGCTGCACACAATGCTTTAGATTCATGTACACTATTTCCAATGAGTATTTTTTTTTGTAAAATCGCATCATACTAACTTTTGTCCCGACCCTGGAGTATTAAGATAGGACGACAACAACATGTTAATTACCCGTAACTTGGACAGCATATGTTTGTCATTAGATACATACATTTCCTGGAGCCGGTTGATCACCGACAAAAAATGGGTGTAATTGAATCGCCGAGACAATTTTGATAGTACGAATTTTGAAAGGTGCCAAGAAAATCATAGTAAACAATCTTCTTCGCAAGCACCATGCATGAAATACAGAGATAATTATTTGAAGCACTTTTTATAAAATGTGACCTGATATTGGTGATCACTTCTATTTAACGTAGCTGATGCTGGACCGTGGTCATCGGATCGAATTTTATTTTAATCATTGATCTAATGATTTTTCATCTTAAATATGTAAAATTAATATTATTATTGTCATTTAAATGTTAGGGAAATCCGTGTATAATATTCTCAAAAATATGTTTCGATTGATACAAATATGACTGGCTAGAACGTACAGTCACTCAAAGTGAAAATGATCCACTCGGTGCAAAACAATTCCAACGTAATTTAATGATAGAAAATAAATTAAAAATGGACTGTTCCTACTTAAAGATGATTACTTCAGATGTGCAAAATCAGTTTTAAATGTGTAGTAAACAAAAAATTTATTCGATTGAAAAATATGATAATATAAACAAAAAATGTATATTCCATAGTCAAAATGAAAATGATCCATCAAAATACAAAACACAAAAAAAAATATAAATCAAGAATTCTCTTTAACAAATTAATATTTAGTGTAAAGGCTCTTGGCATGCCTAACAGCTGATAACCTCTTTCGCATTGAAGTAACAAGTTTTTGTGTGAATTCTGGGCAGATTTTCGACCACTCCTCCAGAATGATCTCCTTTAATCGATTTCGACTGGATATTTGATGCTTCCTAATACGCTCTTCTAAATGGTCCCTCAAGTGTTCGATAACGTTTAAATCTGGTGATTGTGCTGAAGTTTCCATAACTTTGGGACAATGATAGAGCATCCATTCTCGAATGAGTAACGACTTATGTTTTGGGTCGTTATCTTGATAGAACTGGAATTTGTCTTTAAGACCCAATTTTTCGGCGCTGGCAGGTAAATTGTCCTTCAGAATTTGCAGGTACATAAATTTATCCATGTTACCGTCAATAACGTGAATATTACCGACTCCATTAGCTGCCATACAGCCCCAAACCATTATCGAACCTCCACCATGTTTTACACTTGGACGAAGATTCTTCAAATTCAACTCTTCATTCTTCTTTCTCCATACTCGAACCTTCCCATCCGATCCAAAAACATTGAATTTGCTTTCATCAGCAAATATAACGGTATTCCAGAAGTCTGGGCCATGCGAATAGTACTGAGTCGCAAATTCTAGCCGACATTTCTGATTGTTCGCACTTATTAACGGTTTTACTCGTGGGGAGCGACTGTCATATCCTTGTTTTCTTAGGACAATTCTTATTGTTTTGTCGCAGACCTTGATATCCAAGGCCTTTTCAACGTGTACGCGAATTTTCGGCGCACTAAGCTTCGGATTTTCTCGGATGAAGTCTACTATCCACCATTCGTCACGATCGGAAAACGCTTTTTTTGCACTTTTTCGAACCTTATTACCGATGCGATTGTCTTTAAATCGTTCAATTATATGTTGTACAGTTGACGCATTCTTGTTGACAATCTTTGCTACTTCGCGTTTACTTTTCCCGAGCTTGAAATGATGGATTACCAGCTCCCGTTCTTCGTATGTCGTATGGCGACCCATTTCGAAAGAAAACTTGCTCAAAACGATAAATGTGGAACAGGTGACTGCACTCAGCGAAAGACTAAAGTCAACTAAGGAAATGTCAAATACATGTCAACAGCTGATTATAAAATCTTGGTAGTGAACTATATGAAATAAGTACAATGGATCATTTTCATTTTGACCCCATATTCAGCCTTCTAGCAAAGATTGACCCGTAATTTCAAATGCAATGTAACCATTTTGCGTATAACTTGTGTATTTGTTGCTTACACATTAGGAATTACTTTTCCCTAGAAACAAAGTAATTTCCAATAATATAAAATTGTATGCGATGCACATCAATTTATTTTCACTGGGTGGATCATTTTCACTTTGAGTGACTGTAAGGCGGCAAACCCGATGTAAACCGAAATAATGAGATATCGGAATGCAAAGAGTGTTTGGCAGTTGATCCCAAAAATTCAAACCACAGTGCTTTTGGAGTCTATCGTGAAAAACGAAATCAAATGAACGTTTTCGCTTGGTATTGTTAATCGACAACTGTCAAATCTGCCTTAAATAAAAATATCAGATTTCATTGTGATGAAACGACTGCAGCCGTTTAGACATTTTATCTGGAACGCTAAGGGACGTTTTATTTCATATTTTCTATTCCCCAAATATATTTCCCGAAGATATGTGGAAATTTTATTTACAAAACGGAGATCCAAATATGTGTATAGAGAATATTCTAGATCTCCAAGTGAGGTAGTATTTTGCGCCATTTCACATTTTTTTGCTCTTTGCGGGGCAAAACGAAATGTCAAAACTCATCCAAAATGAGCTTGTGGTGAACATTTCGTTTTGTCGTTTAGTACCTCGTTTCTGCAACTCGAGTAGAGAAATTTATCTATCCTATGACGTCACCCTAATTCACTACGCCGCTACCGATTGAGTTTTTTAATTGTGCAATGAAATTTGTTTGGAAGAATCGACCGTTAGTATTTGGAACAAAAGTAGAGAGGTGTTAACTTCAAGGCTGCTTTCATGTAAAATATTGCTTTTGAGTTCATTTGATAAGGGGAGTTTGCAACGCTGGTCCCTGAAGCGTCAGTCTGAAAAGTGCCAAGCGTCTCTTTGTGGGTTCAAATCCCAAGATGTGTTTTGAGAGATTTGACAGATCCCTTCAGCATTCTGGAAGCGACATTTCTGGGGCTTTTTAAATATTATTTTTTCTTTTTCGTTTCTATAAAGAAAAAGCATGTGGATTTAAAAAGGAATTAAGTGATCTATTGGAAAGTGGAACTTGAATTCTCAAAAATGTGATGGGATCCAGCTGGCTTTTTCCTTATCTTAGTAGTTTTATTTAGTATATAGCCACATAAGGAAACATTGCATTTTTATTTGAATAATAATACATACATATTTGTTTTTATTTATTTTATTTTTGTTGCATCAGATCCTGCCAAAAAAGGAAATATTTCGCGTACTGGAATTCGGGCTTAGTGAATGAGAGAAGAAATCAACCAAAAGGTTAGTGTAGACGTGGCAATGAGTATGGGTAGAGCATATCAAAGAGCGATGTAGCCTACATTAAAGAATATTGCAAAAAGAAAGAAGAAAATTATACAGAGAAAACTTAAGCTAACCACAAAAAAGAATAATTAACCAAAAATCAAAAGAAGTCATTTTAATTGAATAAATGGATAGATATCGGACCTCACTTTCATTTTTTAACTTAAGACTCAAATTAAACAATAGCAAAGCACTATTCCGTCCGCTAACAATCTCTCACTCTATGATTTTAACTCGGCCAGTGAGCTGTGCACAAAAACTGATGTTGATATCAATAAATAATCAATTCATTATAATTAAAATTATATATACTTTCTACTCCTTGATTATTATTCTCCTAATTTCATTTTCTTTATTATTTTTCAATATGATAACTCAAACCTTTCACTTTCTCACCCCTATCCTCCAGAATTCTGTCACAAAAATACTTACGCAACTACAAAAAAGGTCGTGACAATATAGTCAACTGATAGAAAAGTCAAACTCAACTCCTGGCGTTACTGAAAACTTTCTCTATTCTCGTCTCATGGTGAATAGAGTGGATTGAGATATGCTAGTAAAGTTTCATATAGAGGGACACTAATGCAGGGGTTTTCTCAGGCATTTTTCTTGGGGGGTGTGTTCATAATTTTAGGAGGGGTGTCTCTTTGGAACAAAGGACACAAAGGTCTCTTTGTGTAGGAAAATTGTCCGTGTTAGGGGGGGTGTATGCACTTTGCAGGGGGGTATTAGGGGGGTGCTAGGGGGGTGTAGGAAAATCTCTGCACTAATGGAGATTGTCAAAATGACGTAAAATAGAGAATTGTAGTGGAGATATTCTCTATTTATAAGTCAAAGAAATTAGAAACATTATACTTGGAGACGAAATCGTGAGTGGTAAGATATGGCGTTAGGCTCGAGTTACAATAGAAACAACACAATAAAGAACTTGCACGTATGAAGACGTATGTAAGTAGTTAACATATCCAAGATAACTTCGTTACAAAATAGCTAAAACCTTAACCTCTGCAGGGCAAAATAATTTTTAAAATTTCAAATTTTACTTGCTTGCATGCACCACTGAGATATGGGTTATGTCAAATGCAAATAGGTGCCATGGGTTCAATGCAGCAGCATCTGCGGACTCAGATCAGTCATAGGTGATGAAATGTCAACGAGGCCGAGAACTTGCATTTAGGTTTCTAATCTGCGTAATGCCACCACGCTTACACAAGTTTCAGGCCACATCTTGTCAACGAGCATCGTGCAGTACTGAAAAATGGCAGGTTGAAGCGTATTATTGTCGCTTCAGTTTAGCTTCTATATATCTCCCTGCTCCCGCCACCATTACAAGATCTGAAAGACCTGGTACAGTACACTGATACTTTTTTTTGGGTTCTGATACAATCATCAGTACTAGACATGGGTAACGCAGCGCAGCGCAATTGCGTTGAAGCACTAGCCATGATACCACTGCGCTGATACCGATTGTCGGTATCAGTAGCGCAGTAACGCACTTCGGTATCAATGGTGTTGGCGCTGCCGCTTTGCAATGCCAACACCATTTGGCTTGGCGCTATGCTACCGCGCGGCGCAAAGATATGAGTTCACCTCAGAGTCAAATTCTTGCCAAAGCATATTCATTCAAATTTTTGTATGAGAGTTTTTCTCGAACGGAAAATTAATAGCATTCCAGCTTATATTTTCTTTTCCGATTGGTTCGACTCAAGCCACTTGAGTTTTACAGGCTGCATGTGTACTTCAAGCAAGAACCGCTAAGTAAACATTATGAAAAGCGATGCGATCGTGGTATCATAGCGTCATGGTATCAGCGCAATACTGCCAGCGTCGTATGTGAGTCCGAGAAGCGCAGTGAGTATCACACATAGGCGAATGAGATCATGGTATCATAGCGCAATGGTATCAGCGCAGTGCGCTGATACCACTGCTGGCGCCGGTATCAGTGTATCAGCGCCTCAAAATTTGCTGCATTACCCTTGTCTAATCAGTACACCAACTGGACAGTAACAAAGCCCCACCAGTGCAAGCAGACTTGTTGATTCTAGAAAATCTGAGAGGCATGTTCTCTCAGTAAGAGTAGATGCAGCACGACGGTTTTTTTGGCGGAGCCCCGAACTACAAAAACTAGGAACATACACCAGGAAAACAAAAGAGTTTAATAGGGCAACAGAGGCTGGCTGAGCCTCCTACACAACATCAAAAAGAACCACCAAATAAGACCTACAACAGATCGTTCTGTGAGGGACTTGAAAGCGCAAGGGGAATCTTGAGGCTGTACAAGATCCTGGGGTCCCAAAAAAGAGCCAATTAGCTAAGTTGGACTGTTTAAAACATTCTGGTATTGATTGCACCAAGTCCGTGAAGGAATTTTTACAGGCTTTATTTGAAAATGACATTCCGCCTCTAAATGAATCCTGCTAAAGTGTAGCTTGTTTTATACACCAATTACAAATTAAAAATACAAGTACTTCCAACAACGGAAGATGGAACTCTTCAACTTTCGGAAGAGTTTCAAATATCTTGGAGTAATCTTGGACATAAACGCCGCTGAAAGAAGCATGAAGAAGTGAAGGTCGCGCGGGGTTGTTAATACTTTCGGGTAGCGCAAGACAGTTTTCGCCACCACAAGCCTCATATGCTTATGTGGATCTTCTATTATAAGGCCGATGATCATGTACGGATCCAATCGTGAAGATTATGTATGCTAGAAAAAAAGTGTATGCTTAGATATCTGTGGTGAAAAGCACGATAAAAACAAAAGATTTGGTTCGCATATTTGTGACAAATAAGAACTTTAATGTGGCAGATTCAAATAAATATTCCTCAAATTCTGCTTGAATATGATCGAAAATCGCAGGGGAATAAAATTTAACACGCCCTTTGGTACTTCTCAGTTATCTTAATAAGTTTTTCATAAAATGATTTTTCAACAGAGTATCATTGCTTTGAATCAATACTTTGATTTATCCTATCAGTCTGACTACTTCCACGTTATAAACTTTGAAAAATTTCTACATTCATCGGAGCTTAGATCATATCTCATATAATCTCTCCCCTCGTCCTTTTGCAGAGCAAAGCTACTTTTGCTCCCTATTGACCGGTAATCGAGACTATCAGCACGATGAATCCATTCCACACGTCATTAAGCACATCATTGACAAGGACATTTTATCTGGGATAGAAAGTTATATAAGACTTTGCTCAATCTTTCTGCAAGATAGAGCCGTAAATTGAAACTTTCGATCCCCATAGGTCTTGACATGAAAGAAAATTAGGTATAATTTGACATTAATTCCATCCTCGAGGGACCTAGCCAAGTCTTCATTCGAAAAATCCATTTTTGCCAAATCATTGAAAGAAACGGAAGCACTACTTTAAAATAACGTGAACATACTGATACATCGATTTAATAGTGACAAGATATTGAAATTGTAGTCAAATATCGACTAGCTTTGATAAAAAAAAATCATGCTTACTCGAATTTAGTTTCGGGGCATTAATAACATTGATTAATAAGCAGAAATTTATGTCAGATTGAAATATGAGTCGCAGAGGATGTAAGCCAAATCATACGCGTGTTAGCTCTTGTGGTGGAAGGTTGTAGCCGGAAAATTGCTGAAAAATTTTTGTTTTTTTCCGAAGGACAATTTTTCTCTGGAATTGATAATACGTTTATCAACGTGTCTTAAACTGCGGTTCCGTGTTCGTTGCGTTGTTTTGAGTCACTTATGTGTTTGTGTTGTCTAGAGTAAAAATTTGAGGTCAAACCCACCATAAACGGGTGTTATCGTAAACCGATGGCTGATACGAATCGTCATAAGCCAACATAATCCTTGTCAAAAGGGATCTAGTATTAAAAAAAAAAAAAAGTGTAAGCCAAATTAGGAACGTCACACAACCAGTCATTCTTTTACTTTTCTTCTGATACATTAGTGTACATTGTTGTCTTAAATGTATCGAGAAAGTATTCAATCAATAAAAATCAAAAATTGATTCAATTATTTCCAAAAAAACAGCGTCACCATAATCTTAGGCGGTCGATTCGTTTTCTGAATTATGAAATCATTGTTATTAACGAATACGTCCTTGAAAAACTACTATTGGAACCCAGCATGCAAGTTCTATTTGCAGTAGCTTCTATTTATAAGGCACACATGCTGAATTAAAACTTTCTATATAAATTCACTTATTGCGTTTGGAAAATCAAGTTTGTTTCGTGATTTCCTTGACTAGTTCATATGTACGCATTGGGAATTGATTTGCAAATATTTGCGTAGCTTTGCTTTTCTTCTATCTGACTTTACAAACAATTGCACTACCAAAAATGCGTAGTAGATATTTTTTTCCGTATGCGAACCCTGTCGACTGTGAGCTACATAAGGCATGGACACGTGAGACGCACGTGCCGAACTAGTGAAGAAAAGCAAAAATTTCCCTTTTTATACCGCTTGTGTGATTAAGACGCTTTCTTTCCAATTGGTTTCAGAATTATTTTAAGAGTTTTGAAATTAGAAAAATTGGTTTATAATTTGAATGCTAAGCTTAATTATGTGGTCAAGTCTTTTAATTGTGAATATCTACATATGCATGTATCTATAAAAGTCAAGTTGATATCTGTTTTCCACGCACCTCTAGCAGTTGTGTAAGCAAATAACTTAAAATTTGTAGAATAAAAAGTAGTTTGCATTTATTATGTGGTGTTAAAATTCTGAAAAAATTTCAAAGCCATTCATAAACGTATGTATGTACATAGGTTGTGAATTTTTGAAATTTTATTATTCTGACATCTATCAAGAATATTCAATTCACAGCAATACAACAACAACTGTCTTTTTTCCGGTCCCAACTATGTAGAGTTTTGTGTCAAATAATGATTTGTGGAAATCGTTGCTTTTTTTTTATTTCACGAAAAGTGCAGCTGAATCGCATGAAATCCTCATAGAAGTTTAGCAAATCCAAGTTTTTTTTTTATAGATTTATAAAATTTAAAAGTGGTGTTTGTAAAGGTAAGAAACAAGGAGTGCAGCAGACTAACGAGCAGTTTAAGGGGACATTCGCCTTTGAAATTGAAAAAAAAAACACTTTTTAAAAATTTTATTATGAAAAAACTGTTATATTTATTGACAAAATTTCTTTTGGACATTGTTAAACAGTCTCTAAAGAATATAAAAAAAAATTTGTTTTTCATTTTTAGTTTTCCTTAGCTGCTGTAGAGGGCGTTATCCAAAAGTTACTTTTCAAACGGTAGGACATATTGTGGACCTCCTGTAACAGATTTTTGAAAAATTCCAAATGGATTCTATTTTTGAGACTCAAAACTATACAATAAGCCTCTAAAACTCATACTTTTTCATATTTTGAAGTTTTTGTATATATATTTCTGAAAAATGCGAAAAAACGGCATTTTTTGGGGGTAAGTCATCCCCGTAAAAAAAAGAGGGGAGTGTTTTTTTAAACTTTTAGAGGCTTATTGTTTACTATTTTCAATAAGTAATCGAATGCTTTTTGGTTTTTTAAAATCGGTCGAGTAGATTCGGAGAAAAATGTCCTACCAGTTTGAAAAAGGTAGTTTCGAGAAAAACGCATTTAAGGGGAGGTTCTCCTCTTTTTTTTTCAAAAAATCAATTTTTTTTTTTTTTTATGAAATGAAAGGTATGAATGTCGAGAATATGTGTGCAAAAGGATTTTTCGATCCGCAGCATATTTATCGCATAGGAGCGTCTCTGATGCGTCGAACTTTCGCGCGCGGAGGAACGCTCTGGTGCTATTTTACTTATATATTTATCGAAGCGGAGTAAAGATGGTATTATTTACCGAGCTGTTTATGCAAAAAACAGTCAATGCGTCAAAAAAGACGACAGATGAAAAATCGATTGATGGATATCATTGAGTAGATGATAGTACTCTTAGAATGTGTTTTTGAGACTTACGACTTTAAACGCGTTTATCTCAAAACCATTTTTTTCATCCTAACGTCAAGCGTAACTCATGATCTACTTATCCGATTTACTTCATCTATAGCATTTCTTAAAGGGTATGATTTTTTATATGACTTATACCTAAAACAAATATAAACAAATGTGTAATAATAGTCTTTTAACAAAAGAAAAGTCGAAAAAAAGATGGTAAAAATTGAACTTTTTCTATGATTATGCATAAATTAGATGATTTTTTATAAAAATTATTCAAAAATAGGTATAAGTCATAGGGAATTTAATATTCTTTACTATAAAAAAAAAATTTTTGATTTCAGTTCACTACAAGTGGCTACAGCCTTGACGTTTCCGAACAATGTCTCGCTTGCAGAGGTTGACAAGACCCGCCATTTTTGGGCCGCCATATTGGATTTTGTAAAAAAAAATTTTTTTCTTGTATTTTAGAAAGATGGCTCAATAAACCATCAAAACCGTCTATTCGTGAGTCGTTTCATTATCCGACAGTAAATTAAAGAATTTCGCTTTATTTTCGGCCGAAAAGAGGAGAACCTCCCCTTAAAGTTTTTTTCACCATAATTTTATTGAATAAAAGGTCGAAAACTTTTTTTTTACCTTAGCTGTAACTTTTTTCTATTACGAATTTCTTGATGAAATTTTAGATGGCAACTTTTGAACGTATATAGAATCGAAATATGTAAAAATCTCAAAATCGGTTTTTTGAAAATTTCAAAGGCGAATGTCCCTTTAAGTTCATCAAATTGCAATCATTATTGGATGAAGACGATGGTCAAATGCAAGCACGATAAGCAGAACAATTGAATGTGATCCAATAATGCATTTCTTATCGTTTGAAGGCCATGGGGAAGAATCGGAAATCTGGTGGATGAATGCCTCATGAAATGCAAGAAAACTGTAATAGTAATCAAAAACTCACTTTTGAATTGCTGCACGTCATATACAAAGAAATTGTATCAAATCGTGGCTGGCAACAAAAAATGGATTCATTTTTCGAATCTCATGCGGAAATACTCATATGTCAGGCCCGGAGAACCTTCTCAATCTGCGGTGCGAACAAATAGTTTCGTCCAGAGAGCCTTGCTCTGTGTGCTCTGGAGCCAGCGTGGTATTGTTTGGTATGACCTGCTCAACCCAGATGAAACTAGTGCATACTACCGACAACAACTAATCGATTTGGAAAATGCTCTCCGTCGAAAACGCCCAAATGCAACGAGAGGCAATTCAATGGGATTTTTCTTGATGACAACGTCCCTCCGCACCGTGCAAAACTGGCCAAGGAGACGACGGAGTTGCTTTATTGCGAAAAACTACCGTATACATCTCATAAACCAAACTTGGTTCCTTTAGAATTTCATATGTTTTCATCTATGTATGGGCCATGCACAGGCTGACCAGAACTTCCATTCTTACAAAAATATGAAAAAATGGGTCAATGACTGGTTTTCCTCGAAAACCGGTAAGTTGCCTGAGAGGCACTTTACTTTAAATGAAATAGGTTGTACCATTTTTACGTCTGATTTTGGAATAAAATGCCGGTTTCAAATTTTTAGACCTGGTTCATGTGATTTTTGAAAAGGGACAAACATTTTTTGAACTTTGTACTAAATTTATGTTTCATTCAAAATATAAACATAACAAGCTCATGTAAACAAAACATGCCAAAAAATATTGCCTTTATAATTGTTATTTCAGTTAAAAAACGAAAGTAATGCTATTTCATATTTTTTTCTCATAAATTGCGATAATCCAGACTATACATGAAACGATCTAAAATTATCAAATAGTTACATCCTTTTTTATGGCTCGGAAGTTTAAAGTACTCATTTCTAAATTATTTTAACAGCAAGGAAGTTCATATAAAAATAATCACGAAAAGGTTCAAAAGCTGAGAAGTATGAACGTTTTTTTGGCGGACTCGATTTCGTCGATATAAGCTTCTTGGAGTGGTAATCGTTCAAGACTGTCATACTCGACCCAAGGTATATTTAGACTATAAAAAAAGAGCCATTGAGCTAATACGATCATTGAATTTAAATGGTTGATAGTACTCCTAGTTTCAAGCAAGTAACTCGAGCTGGGTTAGGCCAAGAAAATGGTTTGCTCGAAGGTTTCAGTAAACAAAACCTCCTGGCACATTTGACCTTTTGAACATTTAGATTGATACCATGGGGCGTAACAAATTTGCGAAAAAAATGTTAGCTTCCCTTATTAGAAACTGCGAATTGCATGTTTGGACTTTTCAATTAACTTCCTTAAATCGATATTATTTAACAAATCGATGTGTTCTTGGTAGAAAGTTAAAAAAGTGATTGTAACCTCCAGATATACTAAACAAATTTTGTTCATATCTGACACTGTCATACCGGGCATAGTTTGCAAACCAGATGGGGAATAGACAAGCAGCAGCTCGGATTTGTTGAAGATCTTCATAGACACTCATTTCAGGGCTGTTTGTGTGATTGCACCCCCCTCCACCGGTGAGCAGGTGTCCAGTGATCATAATGCAGAAGGTGTAGGTGTAATTGTGACCAGACAGAAACTAGTCTGGGTCAGGCTCTTCGTTTTAAAAGTCTCCATATCAAGAATTTTGTATTGACGGCTTCCATAAGTTGATATAGATAAGGCACACCATAGCAAGTAGCATGCGTCGAAGGTCTTTTTGGACATCGAAGGCACCTTCAATTATGTGGATAATAAAGCCATTATAGAAAGCTTCCGTGCAACTAATACCCATTCTGCTATATGCAGATGTATAAGCAGCATGCTTTAGCAAAGGCTGATATCTACGACATAGGTTGGTGGGAAAATCACAAAGACTGTTCACAGAGACACACCTCAAGGGGAGTTTATCTTCTCTCTTGTAGAAACTAGAGACAAATACAATTTTAAAGAAGTTGAAAAGCAAAAGACTCAAGTCTGCGTCCTATGCCTATCCTCATCGAGTATACTCTGGGGCTGGTTAATTAGTGGGCGAAGATCGTCGGCTTTGGCGTCAATACTATATTATTATTCTCTTCTCAAGGAAAGATTCCTGATATAGATAGACTCAATTAGAGTGGTCGGCGCTGGATTAAATCTCAAGTCGAACAGCAGGTACTTGGGTCTTATTCTGGAAAGCAAGCACACCTGAAAGGTAAATCTGGAGCAAAAATTAAAGAGGGCCAGCAACGCAGTTGACGCTTGCAAGAGGATGTTGGGGAAAAATTGGGGCTTAAACCCTGCTCTTACACACTGGATCTACACGGTGATAGTAAGGCCGATTTTTGTTTACGGCTATCTGTTTTGGTGGCCGGCAATGGATAAAATCACCTTTGTTGACGCTTAAGGAATTCGGGCACTAACAGCCAAGATCATTTAACCACAGCAGTATTGGGCTAGGGTATGCAAGATGCACAGACTATTTGGTCCCCACTAATTGTTTCAAACGAAGATATCAAGCAACCGTAAGCGATGGACAGGAATAGAATCATCAAATGGGCACATTATCATTTACCCCGAAAAGTCAAAAACAGCTGCAAGAGTAAGTGCTGCAGCATATTCTGTTGACCGTGATCTTGAAGCAGCCTTCAGGTTTCCTAATCACTAGTATTTTCCAAGTGGAGGGCTTCGCGATACGAAAAACAGCCGATTTAATATCCGTTGAGGGTACTACAGTTGTCAGGATCAACATTTGTACAGACAATCAAGCAATGTTGTTTCACACATATAAATTGAAGTGTGTATACAAGTGCTTGTAGGCCCTGAACAAGCTGAACAATCAACAGAAGTCAGAAATTTCTGGGTTCCCGGTCATAAGGGCATCGATGGGAATGAGAAAGCGAAAGAGCTAGCTAAGCATTGTGCCAGTCTAACTCTAGCTAGATCGGTGGACATCCCAATTTCTATTCAAACGGTCAAGAGCTTAGTTGACTTCAATACAATATAGGTGGCGAGGTACAGATGACGAGAACCTCGGACCTGCAGGATAGTTCAGACCATATGAGGGTCACACAGCTTCGCAAGTACCAAATATCTACTTGAATTAACCCAGACTAACTGCAAACGGCTGGTTGACATAATTTGTGGCCACAGTCATGAAGCAGGTCAAGAGATAAAACTTAAACTCCTAACTAGTGATACTTGGAGGGAGTGTCAGGAGCCCGGATTCTCACAGACGATTCAGCATAGCCTGTGAAAAATCAGTCAGTTCTACTGATGGACCTGACACACGTGGCAGAGCAGAGCTTAAAGAATATACTTTAGTTTGCAAACAGGTCTGGATCCTTCGATGGACACTTGGACTAAACCCCTCTAATCTGGTATCGCGGTAGACCAATAAATCTATGCATGACTTTGTGTCAGCCAGTGAAACCTAACCTAACCTGTCCCTGAGAACAAAGTCATAGCCCTCTGAAACGTGGTATTGTTAGTTCTTGCAGCATTCACGAAAATTCACGATGACCATTGTTTACACATGTTATGTTTTGCGCTTATTTTTGGACTAAAAAATATATTTTAGAGTTCTTTCCTCAGGATTTAAAATATAAGTGTAATGTTGTCGTCTAACACTTTTATTTCAGTAAAATTATTAAATATAATTATTATTAGAACACTTATCGTTATTGTAAGTTCTTACTCGAACCTAAGTTCAAATTCGAATATAATAATAAATATTAGCAATATTATTTAAAGAGAGTGAAAAGTACTAGTATATACATCAACTTCATGACTAGTGACTAAATCATTAACGCCTTAGGCCTTCCTCAATCTCGCTTCATTTATACTGTTCACGAATCAAAATTTATTAATTTATTCAATTGGTAAAACTCGTCTACGGACGATTTTACCGATTAATGTCTGGCTGGTGTTTTGATGAAGATGATATTCCCTTTTATATATGGTCAAAGCTCCCATCAAATCACATATACAATCTTCATTTTTTTATAAGTGTTTGTGCTTTAGTATTAACATTCTGATGTTCATGATTTTTTACAAAGTTATTTCACGTCAGGCCTTATCGAGCATAATGTGAAATTTTGATTTTTTTCGTACACATAATTGGCAAATCAATGGTTGAGTTCTATAATGAATAATGGGAAAAATCTAAATTCCAAAAAATAATTTTTCACGGGTTAAGCATCAGTAACCAATTATATCGCCAGATATATACTTATATTTTCAGTCTAATTTGGGCTAGACAGACAAGATTTTACCCATGGATCTACAAATTCAACACGTATCTTTACATTACATGTGCTCGAATGTGCTCTATTACTTTTCGGTGACTTACATATGAGAATACAAGTGGGAACTATGATTACATAGATGAAACTACTTACCTACTGTGTTGTCTGAATAATCATCTATCTGGTTGAATTCTGACTTCGCCTGTAATTAAGGCAATTACCTATGTGTGATTTCGAGTAAATACATTGATCTTTCGGAAATTGCCTTAGGAACATTGTGAGAAAATGTTGATCTTATTTCCATGGTCAAGGTTCGAAGGTGATGAAATAAGGTGTTGTTATTATTAAATCAAGGCCCACATATAAGATGAAAAATATGCAACGAATACAAAGAATTGAGAATAGTTGGATTGATTGAGTGTCTAGGTAGGAACTGTTTTTTTTTAACAGTGTGGTCTACTATCGTATGTGATCCAGTTTCAGATTTTCAATCCATAAAAAGTTGAGCGGATCATGGTTGATAGATATTTTATAGGAATTTTTTTGGGATTATTTGAACACTATGAAATTTATATGGAGCTCAGATACGCTGTTCACAGGTATCAAAGGGGTGGCAAATTAAAAGAAATCATTGCTTTTCATATTATGTAGACACATTATGACTACTGTCGATTTATCATATAAAATATGTATTAAAATTATCTATTATGTGTTATGTAAATTAAGTATTATAAAAATTATAAGCATTCCATCCAACAAACCCTAATCTATGACGCATCAAATCGAAATCTCGACATATAGTTAGAATACACTATCAAATGTAAATTTAGTGAAACAATACAGCAATCAGGTTTTTAACAAATACCACAACAAACATATGTCCCCAACAAAATTCCAAAATCAATTTCTTCACAAAGAAGAACACAACCGTTAAGTGTGATGATGACTTTGTGTAAAGTATCTTGAAGGAAAATAGAATTTTTACTTTCGGATGCCGTTTCTGATTGGCACTTATGATTAATAGTAGTGTGAAGTGAATGATTAATAAAAATGGTTTTTTCAGCTTGTTTCTTGGTACGGGTCGCAATCACCGACAAGACAATCCACAATACGAATGTCAATCAATCACTCACTTTTTTTTGTGGATGAACATCAAAACAAAATCGATCGTATGGTAAAACATTTGACGAGTTACACGTTTGAACAGAGTTCGGTGTATCTTGTTTGATGAACTTTTTTTTCGAGTCTTTAAAATTTATTAAACGTAAAATAATAAGCAGACGTATGTACATGATGGTTCAGAGAGCAATGTTCGTTGGTTTCACAGTTGTTTATCGGAAAATCTGATCAACACGTAGTTAGTGACTGATTGCTTCATTAGCACTTCAATTGCATCAGTGTATGTGCCATAAAATACTATTTAAATCAAGTTTTCTTGGCTTGTTCAACAAGTTTTAGATAAATTGTACTGAAACCAGTCTCCAATTATGCACAATTCATTGAAAGTAAAGCAAAAATAACCAGGCTTAATTATTAGTGCTAAAAAACTAATAATTCAGAGCTCATTAGCATATTGAGTGTGAAATTTGCCGCCAGGCTAACAATTGGACCATTGTTCCGGCATTCCTGGAATAAAATTTTAAGATAAATTAAACTACACAGCTTGAAGTGGATTTTTCTACAAAAGAAAGAAATTAATTGGGTAATCAGCTTTTTGAAATTTTTGTCAATGATTTTGTTGCCATGATTCTTAATTCATTAACGGTTTTTATTTCCTATATAACGAGCAGAAAATTAACCAATTTGAAATTTAATCTCATTTCATACTTCCAGGTGGACATCATATTAAAAGTTTTAGTGAAGTCGGTTTTCAAAAATGAATTGTAAAAAATCCAATACAATTTTTCCGCCAAGTGAAAATACATCTATGGCTTGTCCTTGAATATTGATGATGAAGACCTAAACTAATTTGGCATCTTAAAACATTTAAGAATACAATTTGAAAGTTGCTAAGTGTTGTATTTCGTAAAAAATAGGGAAAATTGAGTTTTTCACTGATTTTCGAAAAAAAATGCTTAAAAATTCAAGATTAGGCCTGATAAGGATTTTATTTTGACACACCGGAAAATGAGATGATTTGACTGTAGTGAGCTGTTGATGGTAGTATTCTATTACCTTAGTGTGCAGGAATGAAATCTGCTAGAAACGACTCCAAGGCAAAATGTACTATTCCCACTGTCCGTTTACAATTATGTCACGTCTAACAACGCTCGAAGCCTGCCTCATTAAGTTGGCGGTGTTGGTTCTTACGGTGTAAAAAAGTTCCTTCTTGGTTAAAGGGTTTCTTCTTGGCTCAGAACACAAGTTTCCATAAGAACTTGTGTCAACTCTCGTGGCTTCACAGCGTGCAAATATAACTATGGGTTCTTAAGGCGACTACATACAAGCAGGTGCGAGGGTTGATCAATAAGTAATGATAATGAATATAAACCAAAGTGATTAAATCTAAAAGGTATATTTAGTTTTCTACATAGTCTCCTAATAGTCTCCCTTTCTAAACAAAGGATACCCTTAAAAAAAAATTCTTTATCTTGACTCTTCCAAAATGCCTCAACAGCGGCCATCACTTCGCTATCATCTTTCAATTTCCTACCCCGAAGGTGTTGTTTGAGCCGAAGAAAGAGATAGAAGCCACTGGGAACTAGGTCTGGCAAATAGAGCGGGTGTTGAAGCAGTTCGACTCCTGTTTCTTTAATTGCATCCATCGCAGCTTCATTGCCTCTCGCAATCTTCTTATTTGGACTGCGTAGTAAAAATCTGATATAGTGGCTCTCTTTTCAAAATATTCTACTATAATAATTCCTTCAGTGTCCCAAAAAATTAATGCCATAACATTTCCTGCCGAACTCGACACTTTGAATTTCTTCGGCGTCGGTGAAGAGGGTTGCTTCCAGGTCATCGATTGCATTTTGGTTTCTGGTGGAACCAGGTCTTGTCCATGGTTACGAAACGTGACAAAAAATTGTTGACAAAGCTGTCTGAAACTTTTCGAAATTCATCCTTGAAATGTGGGCTCGTTTCTTCTTATGCTCATCCGTTAACATTCTCGTTACCCAACGCGCAGAGACCTTCTTCATATGTAATTTGTTGGCAAAGATTTTTCGAACACTACTATATGAGATCGTTGTGACCTCAACTACATGCCTGATGGTCACTCTTGAATCTTAAAACACGACATCTTCGACTTTTTATACGTTGTCTTCAGTGAGCGATGTGGATGGACGTCCTTCGCGGTGTTCATCTTCAGTGGATGTTCTTTCCAGCTTAAACTCCTCGGCTTAGTATGCAACGGTGGAGTATGGAGAAGCAGAGTTTCCTTATGTTTCTACTATATCGCCGTGTATGTCTCTGGTAGACAATTTTTTCAAACAGAGATTCTTAATGACAGCTCTAATTTCGTTTTTCTCCATTTTGATGTTCTCTCTTCTACTGTTATTATTCAAATAATAGCAAAGTGGCCTATTTTGGCCTATGTTTTTTTTTATGCCTATGTTTTTTTTTATGCTGACTTAGTGAGTATATGTGGAAATAAAAATTTTTTTTTTTTGAATTTTATGCGAACTGGAAATATGAATTAGAAGTGGGATCCGATCACATAAACTCTGAAGAAAACCTTTGCAGACGAGGTGATGTCATCCCCAGATTACCTAAGAACCTTTCAAAGGTACTTCAAAAAGAAATTTCAACCAAAAGATAAGAAGTCAAGACCCATTAGAATTTTGCAAACTCGGCATGCAGATACGGGTTCTCGTAGAAACGCCGAAGAAAATCTTTAAAAAAACCAACCAATACGAGATGCCACTGAGATCTCTCCGGTTTATGGCTATTGAAATCCGCGATGATAAAGAGAAGATAGCTATACGAACATGTCATCACTCAAACCTGATGATGACACCTCACAGGAATCGAAGTTGTAATTGGTAAAAAAATATTCATTCATGTGAATATTATATCAGAACCATCATAGTTGGCCAAAAGCAACCGAAAAGCGTCCAAATCCTACTTCAAACTTACATGTGGGCTGCAAAGCGGATGGCTGAGCCCAAACAACATCGGAGAAGGCATCCAGAAAAACCTAACGGAGATCCAAAGAAGACAACTAAGACGCTGTGGTATTTCCAGTGAAACGAGAGAATCGAAACTAAGGAACTAAGAGACTTTAAAATAAGTGAGCTTAGTAAAACAGTCAGCAAGATCCGTTGAAAGCAGAAAGAAGAGCTTACTTTAACGTTAAAACAGGCAACCAAAAAATTAAGATGAACTGAAAACTACCGTCAATTCCTTTGTGATGACTTCGTGTTCGTATGAACATTCAAGTGGAAAACTTCGATTGAAATCAAGAAAATTCAAAAAGTAACTTGCAGAGAGGGTGCCTGTGAAGTTATTAAGTTACAGTATAATGTTCAAAAGTTCGAATTAAATGAAATTTTAAGACTCAAACTGCGACCATAAGTGGCTCCAAAGATCAGGCAAATCATCTCTTCAAAGTAGGAAGGATAAATATAGGTTGAGTGAATAACTTCACAAAATGCTTCCAGTACGTCATGTATGACCACACATCGAGGCGTTGCGAATAAATTGCGAAAAATGTTAAATATAGAAGCACAATGCCAAAGACTGTCAACAAATGGTGTGTGTTCTGTAAAAAAATATGCCACCAAAGAGCGTAGACATTCAGCTGAAAGCAGCAAAAGCCGGCTCCTCAAAAAGGAGTTCAATTACTGGACGGGAAGATCAAAATGATCCAAATAAATCTAAATTACTGTGAGGTAGCTCATAATATGCCCTCTCAAACGGTGAATTAGAAAACACTCTAACAAGTTCTCATAAGCTAACCATATAAAACCAATCGAAACAGCACCTAATTCTGCAATATATCTGAAAAAGTGGAAAATGAATGACCAATACGAGGGGCTCATCGGAGCGAAAGTAAACAGGGTGCATTTCTAAAGCTGTTATGGGCATCCCAACTGGATTCTCTTCAGGTTCCAAATCATGTTCAACGAGCTCGCGGCAGATGCTCAGGCAAAGTTTTGTATTGTTGTTGGTGGTGACTGCAATGCAGGATTAATCGAATGAGGTAGTACTGAAGTTAGATCCTCTTTGAATCTTTAAATGTAACATCTCTCAACAACATGAAAGCAGGGATGAGATTCAAAATGAACAAGTGTTTTTCTGCCCCAGGACTGTCATGCGTCACTAAGAAAATTCAGCAGTCTAGAAGGAAAAGCTGGGAAAAGTCACTTCTTGAAAACTGCTTTGAAAATGTTTAAAAAGAAAATCTTGAAGTGCCTACACGAGGAAACTGATAACAACTCTTGAGGATCTGTGCCTGGAATAGTTGTGAAAAAAAACTAAGGGGAAATACAACACGCTATATAGCCTACCCAAGTGTGTTGCGTAGCCTTATATCGATGCTTATTTTGATTCCGGCTGAGAGCGAGCTTAATGAAGCACACTGCAAAGCCCCAGATCTGGACGGTTTGCAGTGTGCTTCCTTGATTACTTTCAAAGCAGTAGTACAAAAAATGCTGGATGTAGTGCTCCCAGCAAACAACCATCTCACCACCTGATATGCCTGGTGGACACGCTGGCTCAGATTCTGAGCGACTCGTCTATGAAATGCTACTTTCACATATGGATAGAAAAAGGGCCCTATCCTGACCTCTATTTAGTAAATCGCATACAACCATTGACGCAGCTAATGAAGTAGGTGAATCGCAGCTGACACTATCTCTGACGAAAGGTGGACCATAAAGGACCATTGCGCTGTGGTTATACATATTTGATGATCGATGTGCCTTCAATTCGGCCTTTTTGGGAGTACATTCAAAATACTATTCGAAGAATGGACACATAAATGCCTAACTATAGTAGCAAAACATCAATGTCAAACCGAAGCTATGAGTTATCCTACTATTGCGCGGATGAAAACAGCCACCAACGAATTACCCACCGAAGTTTCTAAACTTTCTTTTATTCAAGCAAAATATATAAAATATACCCCGTCGCAGCCCAAATTTTATTATTTAGTAAAAAACACCGTTTTGCTTGCAAACTATTTTACTCGAGCAAAGGATACTTGCGACAGACGTGCGTCAGGATGAAATATAAACAAATTATTCTACCTCGCAAAAACTTCGAAATCTGTTTTCACAACTGTCGGCATAATTTCAACACACCATATGATTTCGATCCTCAATCCTTATCAAGTCGACTTGTAATAAGACTTAAACAGTGACACGTGTCCAATTCGATATCCCAACAGGAGGCTCATGAAAAACCGCATTAAGGACCGTCGAAAGTTTAAGTTTTGCATGCGTTTAAGTAAAAGTACACTATAACACGTGCCGTCTACATCAGCTGGTATCCCTCGAGGCTACTTTTACATATTCATTACAATGGCAAAGGGTGAAAATTTGCGATGGACTACTGTGTATTTCCTTCGCTCCACTATAGCTTGTTTGTTTGTAATAATGAAGAGGACAAAGTTCCAAATTAGATGTTAAGTTGATAGCGACCAGTCGTATGAGGAAGCCAACTTACGTATGAGTAGATACTTGCCACCCCGACTACTCTAAACTGTACGATGTACATACATATTTGGTGGGATTAATGTCAATGTGCACTCGCGCTTCGATGAACAGTTGGTCTTTGTAACGTGTTCATTTAACTTGACAAATGCAAAGATTTACGCTTTTGAATTGTGTTGCGTTCGAAATCAAATGAATGAGCGGATTTATTTCAATTAATTGTTTTATTTAGATGAGTGTGCTGCAGGCAAGCTTAATATCGGCATCAAACAGATTTTACAGTTGCTTTATAAAATATTCATCACACACCTTATGGCGTTTGTTTGCGTACAATAAATTGTTAAATATATTTCTAGGCCATATAATTTTCTTGTGTTCTTGAATTGCTTAACAATACAAACATACTGTCATAACTACTCGAAAGGACTCTTATAAACATGATGGGAGCTCACAAAACAATTGGGTATATTGTCGAGTACATGCTGAAATTGCTTTAAAGAGAGAAAGTGCTCTTGTTGAAATGCAAACAAAGGTGTTGAAAATCGAAATGGATATTGGTGAGCATATGGCCCTCTTGAAAACCAAGAGTACTTGAATATTAAGACTAGAATCAGGTTTAGCGGTTTAATTTGGGAATGAATTCAAATGGGATTTCAAATGGGATCAATCAAATGGGATTTCCAGCACAAGAACAATTTTTATTGAACTGGGTTAATTTTAGTTTTTGATATTTTAGTATTAAATAACATTCCTCATAAAATGTTTATAATATTAGTTATTTTCCCTAATTACAATATTGATGATTTTTTATGGGGAACAGGTTATCAGTTGAATACTAATATCAAATAGTTTATGATTGTAGTTATGAAATATGCATATGTCGTATCTATTCAGGCATATGGAAGTGTTTTCAAAACCTTCTAGCAGTGGCTGTTGGGAATAATATTTTCTAAAAGAAAGGTTGGCTTATATGAGCAGGCTAATCTTTTCTACCGTGAAAGAATTCCAAAGAAAATATCGGCGAAAACTATATAAATAGTTTTTGTAGGAGAAGAACATTGAGGAGAATTGCATGGGTTTTCCATAACTTTTCAGAAATTTTGTGATTTACAGTAACTTACTTTTTGATACAAATTCACAGTAAAACACATGACGTACCTGAAAATAAAATAAATATTATTAGTCTATATGTATTTGATATACTAGCGTTTTTCTTAAAACTATGTGTTAACATTAGTATGCTGTAATGGCAAACCATGTCAATTTCAGAGGAAAGCAGATCAATATAATACAGATCAAATGAAAACGAAATTCAATAAGTGATCAAATATTTACAATTGTAGAATGTATCTTACAGTCAGTATAGGACAATGGTATGGCCTCTCGATCAACGTTTCATATTTTTTCACCAAAAAATATGCCCCATGAAAATTTTCCGGAGTGCAAGAAATAAGTGAAGAATTTTTTTCAAAACCCAGAGCTGCATAGCAAAAAAATGCTATAAAAAGAAGACCACAACGCGTTTCGAGCCACTGCATCTTGTGGCATATTTTCGAAACTCACTTCAAGTGACGTTTGATATGCTACAGCTTAGAGCCGGTTTAGACGAGCGATGTTGTGCTTTGCCAGCACAGCGTTTGCTGGCCGATGGTGCTCGTTGCAAGTTTTGACGAGCGATTTCTTGCTGTGCTAGCACACAGTGTTTTATATTCGTAGCAATTGTACTTTCTATCAAAAAATTTCTGAGCCTCAAATTATTTCCAAGAAAATGACAGAAAAATCGCTGTCATGCTCGATGGCCAACTATATCACTCGTGCTCGTTGTTCCGTTTCGTCCTTCGCTTCTCTTTCCTAAAAGCTCGTGCTGGATCCAGCAAAAAACCACTCATCTTTAGTTAAGCAACAGTTTAGCCACGTATCCTAATAGCAGTACTAGTATGAAGGTGGAATCGCGCAACCAAATACCTACTCATGGGACTAATGCAGGGGTCGGTAACCTGCAGCTCGCGAGCCGCATGTTGCTTTTACGATGTTAAGATGCGGCTCTCCAGTTCCATGCGCAAATATGAATAATTGTATTATTTGATTTTCAAAAATAATTTACAGCAAAAAAAAAAATTACTCGGAACAGGATAAAAACACTCAACAGAGAACAGTGAGAATAGATCGAGTAGAGAGTAGAAGGGCAGCTCACAACCAATTGAGTACCAGGCCCAGCCTCATAGCTGTGCTGTGGTCCCGTGGCGAGGGCTCCATGCCTGCCACTGGTGACTGCCGTCATCTCTAGTCACTACTACCTACCACTAGAGCTGCCATGTTAGGGATTTTAACCCTAAATTGAGGGATATTTTAAAAACTTCAGGGGACAAACAGGGGAAAAAATACTTAGGGTTTTGTTTAGGGTATTCTGAAATCTCGAAATATGTCATTTATATTTTTTTCAGATATAAGTAAATTCAAACTACAAAATATCGATCTTTAATGAATTCAATAAGCGGATATTGTTGATGCTGTTTCAAAATTGATATTTCTACCTTACCGATTGACGACAGAGGCCGCGGTTGCCGTACCTTCTATCTCTTCTATCTATTCAGGTGAGTGACCAATTGAGTTTTTCGTGAGTACCATTAACAATGCGCTGTCGTCAAATCCAGGATCCATGTTCATTAAACCACATATAAGAAATTACATTTAAATAACCTGGTTTTTGAGAATGCCGAAAAATTTGCCGGAAATGATGTCACTATGGCTAAGGGTAATTTTAGGGATAAATAGGAAATGTCTGGGGGGAAGCCGCAGGGCCTATCTGGCAGCACTGCCTACCACCCAGCCAGCAACCCAGTGGACGGTAGTGTTTAGTCTTCAGTCAGTCTTCTTCGGAGCGCGGTTGTGTGTGCGTTAATTTAATCGCTTGTGAGAAACAACCATTTCTCGTTGTTCTAACAAGAAGACGATTAAGAAGCAAATTATGTTCTACTAGAATGGCATCTAAAAAAAAAAAGAAAAGACGAACTGAACAAGAAAATCAAGAATTTAATCAGGATTGAACGGAGTCATTTGCGTTCATATGCAACACAGATGTCCTTCCGACTTGTCTCATTTGCCAAGAAAAATTTGCACACAATAAGAAGTTAAATTTGGAGATACACTTCACTACAAAACCTACCCGATTCGCTGCTATATATCCAACCAGTGACTCATGGAAGAAAACTGTTAAGAAGCTTCAAAAACAAAAACAACAGTCAAATTCTATGCTAAGTAACTAGGCGCCATCATCAAACAATGTAAATCTCTCAAGTTTCGCAATATCATACAAATTGCAAAAAGAGGGAAACCATGCACAGATTGTGAGTACGTCAAAGATTGTTTCATACGTGGAGCTAAACAACTGTTTTGTAATTTAAAAAACAAAACAGGAATCATGAAGAAAATCAAAGATTTGCCATTATCTGCTAAGACAGTACAAGATTTAAATTCTAAAATGTCTTCAAATCTAACACAAATGCAAATCGTTCTGCTTTATCACTTGCTATGGATGAGTGTTGCGTCATAAAAGGCACCGCACAAGTTACCCATTTCAAAACAAGAACTGCTAGGATTGCTGCTGCTCTCAGGGCAAACAAACAAAAGATATAGCAAATGCTGTGCAAAAGTGCCTAGAAAACTATGAAATCGGCATAAATAAAATTATTTCCATAGCAACTGATGGAGCCAGAAGTATGACAAGAATGCATAAAGGGGTAACAACGATTCTTCGGCAAAAAATAAACCACGAAATTTTAACCTTTCTCTGCATAATTCATCTAGATGCACTTTGCTCCTAAACATTTCCGGACAAATTAGTTGAGGCCATAAGCTTAGTGATTAAGATCATTAAAAGCATTTTTGCAATAGCACTCTACCATCGCCAGTTTAAGTGATTTCTTAAAGAAATAGAAAGCCAGTGTTCAGACCTATTTCTGCACCATAAAGTACGATGGCTTTCCCGGGGGTAACGTATTGACGCGTTTTACTTCTTGCTTGAGTGAAATAAAAACATTCTTCAATGAAAAAAGTATTGTCAATCCCAAAATGAGAGAAGACAAATTAAGAGTCAATTTCATGGTGGATATCACAAAATAACTAAATGAGTTAAATGTAAAACTGCAAGGAAAGGAAAAGCCAGCCTATGCCTTGCTTGAAGAAGTGGTTTGTTTCAAAAATAAATTATTTCTTTTGGTCGAAGACATGGAGAGCGGTAGGTTTCTTCATTTCGAAAATCTGAAGCAATATCGCGATGAAACCAATGCAACTATTGACACGAATTATTTCAACATGGCTATAAACCAAATGAAGGATGGATTTGCTGAGACATTTGAGCAATTCAAAACAAACGCAAGTACTCTGCCGTACATAGTAAATCCTCTCAACACAAATATAAATCAGATCTACATTGAGCGATTTGGAATTAATGCTGGTTCGCTTCAAATGCAATTACTGAATTTGAAAACCAAACACTTGTGCAGTGGCAAGCTCACAGAACTCAAGACCAAGTCAGAAGAGCTGGAGGTCCAGAAAAGCATGCACGTCATGCTGCACAAGTGGACTGCTCTAAAAGAAATGCCACGAGTTGAGGCACTCATATTTGACGCATGGAATAAGAATATGTTACAGTGAGGTGAAGAAATTGGCATTTGGAGTGCTGAATATGTTCGGGTCAACATATTAATGCTCTTGTGTCAATATTGTTAAAAGCATAGAGAGAAGCCAACTAACAAATAAAACAACCAGAAACAACCGGTAGAAACAAACACTCATGTTCGAAGAGCAGTAGAAGATTTGTGTAGATTTTGAAAAAAAAAAAACCAATTTAATTTCGATGACTTCATCGAAAGTTACAGTGATAGAAAGGTGTTTGGGATTGTCATCATAGGCGCGCCGTAGGGAGGGCCAGGGGGGGCCGGGACCCCCCCAGACCCTAGGTTGGCCCCTCCCAGAAAAATAAATATTTCCAACAGCAGACACTTAAGTTGTCGCCTCTTAGGTTTTACAGCAAGAGTTGTGTAGTGCAGTAGTGTAAGCCTATACCAAAACATACACACTACTTATAAAATAGAGGCTGTGTTATTTGCGGTATTAATTATAATGTTATGGGGCTTATTTCTAGAAATGGACGGCTATATTTAATTTCGACAAGTTTAACGTTAAGAAAAAGACGAAAAGCGCCTCCATCCTTTTTTTATTAAAATTATCTGTTAATTCCAACTAGGCAATATACAGCTATTTAGATAAAAACACTTTTATAAACTGTTTTTTAAATTACGTTTAAACTGTTTTTCAAATTATGTTTTTCACAAAACATAGTCTGAGTATTAAAATGGTAGGCAATAAGGTAATTAACATAGAATACAATTTTCGAAGTCATTTGGAGAATAAAAATGGCATCCCTGCCACTTTTATGGTATCTATGACCTACTTGGTTTACACTCACGTTAAATGTGTGTGAATTTCATTATAATTTGATAACTGCATCGGAAGTTAAAAGGCGTAACACTTCAATTTTACCGAGAGTTTTTTCATAGTGACACAACCACCACATGGTTTTTATCATACTCATTAAACTTTTGTCAGACCTGTATCTACTCAAGACCACTATATCTTATGAATTTTATCCGGTCGCGAGATACCGTAAACGCAAGTTCTAGGTACTAAAAATATAAATAATTCGGTGCGATTTTTGTGCAATTGGGAATTCTACAGGTTTAGATTTGACTGTATAAATATATTATCTATTTCATCAATCATTTGCATTCTATTCTAAAAGCCGAAAAAAATACTAGAGGGTCAATGGTGTGAAAGATTTGTGTTTACGTACTTATGGTAGCTATAATGTTGCGCAGACATTATTTAAAAACGACAGAAACTTATTTTTTATGCCCATTGATGAGTCTTGTAAATTTCGTGATCTTCTGATGACTCGGTGTGAAGTTATCATAATGCGAAATTTTCCATAGAATTTCCATTGTCGCCAAAAATACACCAAAATTTCAGCTCGACCAAACTTCGCGATCCGGATAAATTATCCGGATAGTAAAATTCATGCACAATGTGTTCAAGGACATATTGCATACAAGAATAAAAACTCGACAATAATAAAACTTTAATAGTGCTTGGAAGATAGTAAGTGATATGGTGCTTGGGCAGAACAGAAATTATTTGCAAAATCCGATCGACCTTACGACGTGTCTCAGTCGCCAAAGACGTGCTTTAAGAGGATATGATGGAAGTGGTGCCAGTGATAGTCGTGATTTTTTTTTTGGAAGTTTGTGCATTATTCGCGAAGCATGATTCAACTTTTGAAAATAATTTTAAAAACAAGGTTGCAAACTACTGTAGTGGCAAAACACAAAATGAATTACTAAAAATAATTGCTGAAATCGTTCGCAAGAACAATACAGCTGAAATAAAAGAGTGCGGACTTATATCCATTATGGCAGACCAAGTAATTGTCCACTAAGTAATTGTCCGAGTAATTGCCCACTAACTCTCCGTGGCTGTCAGATTTGCTAAAAAGCTAGCAGTTGAAGAAAGGTTCTTAAACTTTGTAGATTGTTCAGGAGCTAAAAATGCCTTGTATTAGCAGATATAATTTTGAGCCTGTTAGACAGGTATGGACTTAGCGAATTGCCTGTTGTTGGACAGTCTTATGATGGCGCTAGTGTCATGTCAGGACAAAAAAATGGTGTACAAATCTAAATTAAGTTAAAACACCCTGCAGCCACATTTGTAGCTCATAAAATTATCCTTGTTATGATGGACACATTTTTCGCAATCGAAACGTGTAAATCTTTTTTCAATGCCATCGAATCGCTTTACCTACACTTTTCGAAGCCATCACAACACGAATTGTTGAAGCAGCTTGAAGAGGCAGTTGGTCTAAATACAAGGCGTGGAATAAGAAGTTTAAGCTCGACTCGTTAGTCAATGAGATTTCACAATTGCAAACATGTGATCGATACCTATGGGACTATGAAAGAGGCTTCAGAGAAAGAAATGAATGAGGAAAAATACAACGACTCAGTTTATTCATTGGGGATCTTTCATTCAATCAGTAATCTTAAGTTTGTAGTAAATCTTTTCATTATTCACTATGTTCTTTCTATAACGAACATGTTAAGCACATATTTCCAAACTAAAACTGCAACTCTTAGGGATGGGATAGATCTTGTGAATGGAACAGTTAAAACATTACTAAGTGAGCAAGAAGACTTAAACGCGTATGTAGTTTGGGAAAAAATTAAATCATTCGCAGAGAAGAACTGTCTGGATCTTACATTTTCCAGAGGATCGCGAAAACGGAAAACAGCAAAAAGCACTAGTTTCAAAGGTTTTGCTGTTTCATCTAGCCTCGGACACGCAGTTAGGGCTACAAAGATATCCCTGCAAACCAAATGGCTCGAAAAGAGTAAGTTACAGCACTCTTCAGCTTGCCAAATTATTTTCCTTTTTCTAGGTTTTCTAGGCAACAAAAGTTTGAAGCAAGAGATCAGTTTCTTCTTTTTAAGCTTAATATATTGCAATTTTTTCAAAGATATTTTGAAACTAAGCTATCCTCTTCTTCAAGTATAAATTGAAATATATTTAGCTTCTAAACGAAAAAATAGTCTGATATTTCTAATTATTTCCATTCTATTCCCGTATAATTAATACAAGCGTTCTTTCTTAGCGGTCATAGATAATTCATATGTATTTCATACCTACTATTCACATTATATGCATGTGGTAGCAGCTCATACGTATTCACGGACACGAAGTTTACTTAATAATGCATTATGCATTAGCGAATAGTAAAGAATAAATTAACAAACATATAATGTGTTAGTAAATTATATAAGTTGTATGATCAGTACGTGTACCTTACGAAAGACAAAATCATCGCATGTTTTGAACCTTTCGGTCCCTGGCCCCTGCCAGATTTTAGGCCACGGCACGCCTATGATTGTCATCCGAAAAATTTCCAGACCTTAGCACATTTAAACATTGTTTTCTTATTTTCATTGCAAATGTTCGCGTTGTGAAGACCTAGTGTAAGCATTTATTGGTACGAAAAAAACAAAAACGCCTCGTGCTGGCAGTTCTTTGGCAGTTCACATCTGCCTCAAGTTAAAATCAACCTTCTCTGCGAATTTCGTATTGATCCGATGACTGCATTGGAAGTTATAGGGATATAGACGAATTTAGGGTTTCCACCAGCAAAAATTTTTACATTTTCTAGATCGTAATGTTTGTTGGTTATTTTCACTACGAGATCACTATGATTTGAAAATTTTATGATGAAATCGCTTATAAAAAATATGCCAAAAAAGTACAATACCAACCATAGCTGGTGGCCCTATCATTGTTTTTACAACTAGATTTCCGCTGAGTATTGTCTACAAAAAGGTTAGGTTGCCATTTAAATTTCGTTATGATTCCATGATTGCACTGGAAGCTATAGGACAAATAGCTTTATTTTCCGGAGCAAATTTTCAAAATTTAAGACACCAAAATTACCATAGCTGGCAGCTCCAACCTACTTTTTCAACCCAATTTCTACCACGCTTGGCTTAGAATAGGGTTCAGCCGTTGTGTGAATTTCCTCAAAATCCGGTGACTGAATCAGAATTTAAAGGGTCAAAAGCTGTTATTTTTCTTAGTGATTTTTCAAGATGGCACCACTGACACATGATTGCCCAAATTTCAAAACCAAATTCCTATCAGACCTGGTCCTACTTAAGTCCAATACATTCTGTAAATTTCAACTTTATCTGATTATTGAGTCGGAAGTTCTCGTGAACAGAAGTTTTTGATGCTTAAAATATAGGTTAAATGGGGAAATGTTACCGTTCTTGTCCGATATGGAATTTCCAAAGTTTAACTTTGACTGTGTAGGCAAAGCATAAGTCTTATATATGAATTGCTTTTTCTCTTAAAAGCGAATATATTTCAGGAGAGTTTTTGGTTTGACGGTTTTCACTTTCAGCACCTGCCGTTGTAAGTCTAAAATCAAGTAAGATCAATGTGTTTCGTAAATTTTGTAATGATTCAACAGCTCTGTTAAAAGTTATCGCAATTCAAAAAATTTCAAATTCTCCCGATCTCATTTTAAGCACCTAGCGCACACACAAAATTCCCAACTGTCACTATATGGTTGTGTATGTTCACTACAACAATTTATTCAAATAACAAATACTTTGATTAATTTGATTTTCGTTCTGTTTTAACTAAATTGATTATTATCTTAGTTTTCAGAGCTATAAATATTTCAGCTTGTATTCAATTCTATATTTGGTTTCTCTTCACCGGACAAAAGTGGCAAAAAAAAATTAAGCTTTTTACCCGATTGTAAATGAATTTATACCTCCGTTAATGTAAAGTTTACATCACCTGCATTTCCTCATTTTAAATCGAAAGCGTTCCCCGAGTAGTTTTCAGTCTCGAATATTGAACTTGTTGCCTTGAAACCAGTTGATTATATCTAACATATATTCAAATTTAATTCTCTTGAGCGGTAATCAATCTTTTCAAAAGATACTTCAAAAATATATATGCCTTTCAAAATATGATGACGTTATACCATTTCGTATTGCCTCTATTGAAAGCCGGAATGAAATGAGAAAAAACTCACTTGAACGTTGTAGAACGTAATTCACGACTATCTACACAGAAATACAAATTGAACGTATTCATTCAAGCTACGAAACATGAAAAAGAAATCAATCTCTTTTTCTTGAATTTTTTTCGCAACCCCAGTGTCGCACACCGAGAATAATCCCAATCGGAATTATATTTAAGATTTTTGCAGCCAGTGTCTGCGATATCAGCGAGCAGAAAGATACGCAGAAAGAAGTCATCAGGAAATCGGTTGTATGGGAGGTAAAAAGGATTTTCAATTCACTCTTATTTGGATCTCAACGTAGGTATGGCAGGCTCCGCTTCCAGATGACTAAATTTCACAATAAGTAAATAGAGAGTATCAAAAGGAATTCTTCCTAAATTAATACCACAAAGTAATGTTCTACTTACATAAATTGAGTCTGCAGTCATGATTATTGTTGTAAAACGTTTAGTCAGTGAAATCGATTTCTTTTCCGTTTCTTCTTAATAGACTCTAGGTAAATATTACTTCGTGACGATCCTTCTCGCCGCTCTTATAACGACCCGATATTTTGCAGGGAAGGAGTCGGCCCTAAATGAATTCGGTTGCGTTGAAGTTATTGGAAAATTTGGCGTCGGTTTGAAAAAGAAATAGAAGTGGCTCTACCTACAGAAGGTAACCCACGATAAGAAGCAGAAAAATCCTTTTCAACAATAGAAGTCAATTTCGAAGACGATACACAATATGAGCTGAAAAGTTCCCGATAAAGAGGAAAAAGGATGCACAAGAAAAGCCAACGAAACGAGGGAAATTCAAGATTTCAGCTGTATCTGCAGCGTGGGTAACCTTGACGTAGCAAGCAAAAGATATGTGTATTTCCGTTTGAATGGCAGAATTTGAATTTATCACGTGAGATTATACACGGCAATATATACAATCGCAAGCACTTCATGTGTATAAATCAATGCGAACCGAATAAATGCAAATCGCTCAAGGGAAGTGCCTCATTAAACCGAAATTTATGTATTCAAAGGGAGGAATCTTTGAATTTCTTTGCCCACATATATCTTTCAATTCAAACCAATCGTTGCTAAGTAGTCCTTAATACAAAAAAGTTGATTGAATCCTTCGTATCTATATGATGGCAACAAACTTGCATCACTCAAGCTCGGCACAAAGAGAACGGAAGAAAATAAATACTGTCGGCTGGGATGAACTGTTCTATTCAAAGATCTGTTTGTCCTTAACTCAAATTCAAAGGATTACAATGAAGTGGAGTGGATGAATACGAGATATGAACAATTTCAAAGTGTGTTCTGTTAACTTTCATACAATTACAGTCGAAACATAAAGGTTCCGAATTGAAGTGAGTCGAGGTCGGGTATTAAATAATGCATGCAGGAAGGTATGGTTGGTTAGTTTCGTTGCGAAGATTTGGGCAGACAAATTGGATTGTCAAGTCCTTGACCATTATAAGTCTTCCATATGACTTTGACCCATTTAAAGCTGCTTATGATTTACGTCCTGGATCTCACTTGGGTGGTTTGGTTATGCGTGATCAGCAAGTAAATACTTACGGGGTTTTGCATTTTGTACTTTTTTTTGTAAATCGGACGTCGAAATGATTTTTTTAGTAGATCATTGATGTGAAAAATAACTTTAAATGCTAATGGCTTGTATTTCATACTCAAAATAATTTGTTTGACCTTGGAAACAAAATACAAATATTTTTGCTATTATCAGCTTAATATCCCTGAGATATAAGGGTGGTCAATGCATTTTATATTCGCATACAATATGCTTGTTAGTGGAAGCTACTAGCTTCTACATCCCACTTGTCATTTCTGCCACAGAATATACGAGGAGTGTTCCGGAAATAATGGGAATTTTTAAATTTTGCGGGTTTGGAGAGTCCCTGAAGTATGATATAATTTTCAGCTGTATACATTGTTTACTTCGTCTGTGGCAGCCGCTAAGGTAAGACGTGTTTTTATAAGTTCGACGATTTTTGTTTGTTAAAAAAAATGGGTCAAAGAATTCGTATCAAATTTTGTGCAAAAAATGAAATAAAGTGTATCAAAGTGTGTGAAATATTAACAAAAGCTTATAGTGAGTCCGCTATAAGTAAAACAAGAGTTGATGAGTGGTATAAGCGTTTTCAAGATGGCCGTGAAGATTTTGAAGATGACGAACGCCCCGGACGCTCCAGCACATCATCAAGCGATGAAAACGTGGAAAAAGTGAAAGAAATGGTTCTGAACGATCACTGATGATGTTGGCATATCCATTAGCTCATGCCATGGAACTTTTTCGAATGTTTTTGGTAAAAAATTTGTTCCAAATTTGTTGCATTTTGAACAAAAACAGCGGCGAATGGAAGTTGCTCCGGTGTCACTAATATGAAGTCACCGACAAAGCATAGATGACATATCGAGTTTGAGAAGTGTTTCGAGGATTGGAAGAAATAATGGCGCAAGTGCATAATGTCTAATGGGGACTATTTTGAAGGCGACAACATTAATGTAAATGCGATGAGGTTGATGAGCTGCTTCGTACTACAATAGTTGAGCAGCCTTCTGCACCACCGCATGGATCGTTAGCCATTGAACGCCCACCTGGATCTTCTGCTGCCATGCGAACACGATCACAGACGCTGAACCTTGCGTCAACAACGAATGGTGCTCATCAACAACAACAATTACCACCAGGTAACTACCAACAACTGCTGAGCCCATTGCTGCCTACGCCTCAACCAGTGTCAACTGGCTTTTCTGGGCAGTCTGCCCCATCCTTATCATTAGATAATATGGAAGTGTTGCAACAATCTCGTAATGCACAGCAACAGCTACCAAGCCCGTTACTGCCAGCGGCTCATCCCTTGCCGGTGTCTACTGGCCTACTTCTGCAACCTGCTACTTCTGCTCAAACACTACATCAGATGCCTTCGGCACCAACACCAACTTTGATTGCTGTTACTCCTCCTTTGCAAGTCTTTGTGACAAGACTTACTTATGAGACTAGTACTGCTGCTGTCAAGAAATATATCCATCACAAACTTGGATTTGTACCTGCCCTTCTGGACTGCACTAAACTCACTCCTGACAACATCGCTGGAAGATTGATCAGCTCATTTAAAATAACAACCACCGCTGATAACAAGGAATTACTGGAATCCAATTTCTGGCCCCCCGGTATAATTGCCAAAGCCTTCATCAGAAGACCTCGCTCGAATTTTCAACGGAAAAGGAAAGCACCTGTTCCAACCTAAACTCAAAAAATTGTAAAATATCATTATACTATCAAAACGTGCGTGGCTTGAGATCGAAGCTCCAATCCATATCCCTTAACTCTTCGCTCGCCCTGGATAACATTATCTGCCTCACGGAAACTTGGCTCTCTAGCGATATTAATAGCAGTGAAGTTCTTCCTTTGCACCAGGTAATTCGTGTTGATCGGAATTGCTCTATTTCCAAAAAATCGCATGGCGGAGGTGTATTGATTGCCTTACGAGAACCCCTTCATGGAGCACTCTGTCGTAACTTTCATCCTTCTCCTCCTGTTGAATGTGTGATGGTCCGTACTTGTTTTCCTAATAACATTCACTTAATAATTCTCTCTGTATATGTTCCTTGTAACAGTTCTTGTGCTGTGTACGAAAGTTTTTTTATCGAGCTATCTTCTTACCTTCATAAATTTTTTCCTTTTGACTCATTAATAATCTGTGGCGATTTCAATATGCCTTCTATTGACTGGAATCCAGTTTCAAACTGCATCCGGTCTAATGATCAGCTCTCCTTAGTACTTTCCTCCTTCCTTTCACTGAACTCCCTTTCGCAGATTAACACTACACGTAACTTGAATGGTCGTATTCTTGACCTTATCCTTACTAATATTCCCTCTACTGATATTTCTGTCTCCTCTGTGTTCCATCCCTATGTTCTAGTAGACGCTCACCACCCTCCTCTTTCTCTTTATGTTCCATTGTCATGTTCTTCAGACAAAGGAATCTCAGCTGCTCCTCGATACAATTTTCGCAAGGCTAACTACTCAGGAATGACATCGGAATTTCAAAAAATTAACTGGTTTTCATTTTTCCGAGGGCTAAATATTGATCATGCACTCTCCAAATTTTATTCCTTCATCTATGACGTTATCTCTACCTATACACCTACCTTCAACCCTCGTAAATCTACAGATCCTCCTTGGCTAACCCAACGAGTTTTGAGGGCAATCCAACTAAAAAATGTTGCTCGGAAAAAGTTTCGTAGATCGAATTCTGCCTCTGATCTTGCCGTGTTTCAGTCCCTGCGATCCTCCGCTAAAATCGAAATGAAGCAGGCAATGCAAGATTATTTCGCTAGTCTGGAGTCTTCTATTTCTTCTTCCAATACTAAACCTTTTTGGTCTTACATTCGATCCTTGAAAAAAAACTCTTCCATCCCTAACCAAGTAACGTTTAATGGCTCTACCTCCTCGTCTCCACAAGAAGTATGTGAGTTTTTCGCTAACTTTTTTTCCTCCTCCTTTAAAAGTTCTACCTCTCTTGTACATCCCCTTATTTTTCCTTCCACTCCTCCTTCTCTTTCTCTAATCCAAACTAATCCGATCGAAGTTGAGAATTTATTGCTCAGCCTTGATCGGAATTCCGGTGGTGGCTCTGATTGTATTCCCAATTTTTACGCGTGGTCTATGTCATCTTCATTGTGCGTCCCCCTCTCTATCCTTTTCAATGTAAGCCTATCATCCGGTATTTTTCCTTCCGCCTGGAAAATTTCTAATATTTACCCTATTTTCAAAACTGGCGATGTTTCCTCCGTCTCAAATTATCGGCCTATCTCTCTTCTCCCCTGTTTTAGTAAAATCCTTGAAAAAATTGTCTTCTCTAGAATGTATCCTATCATTCATCCTATTCTAGCTCCAGAACAGCATGGGTTCGTGAGGGGTAAGTCTACTTTGACTAACCTTATTCTTTTCTCAAACACAGTTGCTCTTGCGTTAGATCGGCAGGAGCAAGTAGACGTAGTGTACACAGACTTTTCTAAAGCCTTTGATACTGTCGACCATAGTATATTGCTCAGTAAAGTTTCACAGTTCGGTTGTTTCGGGCCAATCCTTTCTTGGTTTTCATCCTACCTCAGTAACCGTGAGTGCAAAGTTACTATTAACAACCTCTCCTCTTCTCCTTTTCATCCCTCTTCAGGTGTTCCACAAGGGTCTATCCTTGGTCCTTTACTTTTCCTAATTTTTATTAATGACCTTCCTTCCATTATTGATTCCCCTTGTCTACTGTATGCTGACGACCTAAAACTATTCCGAGTTATCAGGTCAGCTGATGACTGTATTATTCTCCAGAGTGATGTGTGTGCTCTTCTTAATTGGTGTAACCGCAATTCTTTGTCCTTAAATGTAAGCAAATGTAAACATATGACCTTTTCCCTCAAATCATCTCCTATTTCTTTTTCCTATTCAATTTCCACTAACTATCTGTCGTCCGTTGATCAATTTAGGGACTTGGGTGTGACTTTTGACCCTAAGTTAAAATTTAATCTCCATATTGCTGAAGTCACTGCTAAAGCCTCCCGAGTCTCCGGATTGGTACTTCGCTCCGCCTCTAACTTCGTTGACATCAGTACATGTGTTCGTCTGTTTTTAATGTTAGTTCGTTGTGTTCTCGAATATGCTTGTCAAGTGTGGTCTCCACGTTTCCTATACCTTTCTGAGGCCGTCGAGCGTGTGCAGCGTAGGTTCACACGCTCTTTATTTTTTAAATATAATATCCCTTACACTCCGTATGTTTCCCGTTTGTCCTTCCTTCAAATTCCGACCTTGGAGTCACGCCGGCTGTTGCTTGACGAGTGCTTCCTGTTCAAATCGCAACGAGGTATAATATCAGGCTTCACCGATGCATTCCGACCTCGCAGCTCGTTACGGGACAACAGGTCTCAGGAAGTTTTCACTGTTCCGTTCGCGCGTACAAACATGTACTTCTTTTCTCCTTACGTCAGAATCCCTAGACGTCATAATGAATTGGGGCTTGGAACTCTGCCACAATCGTTCTTTACATTTAAAAGATATTTAAAAGTATTTATCCTAGACCTGAGCGTTGGGTCATTAGTTTTTTGAATTATGTTTTTCTTTTTGTATACAATAATCTTTGTTTTTTTTTATATATATCCATTTCTTATTTCATTGCTATAATTGGAATCTGTATTCTGTTGTGATGAATCTTTGAATTAAATAAATAAATAAATAAACGAATAAGTAAACATTTTTCTCAAAAAACGAAATTACCGACTATTTTCTGAACACACCTCGTATGTTTGGTTTAGTGAGTTAGTATTGCTGGAATTTAGACTATTTCACGTCAGATTGTTTGCAGACAGAGATGCTGAGCAACCTAAAATAATGTAAGACATACTTTTATCTTGCTTTTCACTATGATTGTACTATTAAGGCTTGTTATTAAGGATACAGGCTAAGATTTGTAACATTTCATTACAAGAATTATAGTGTCCTACTCATCCGTTGATGATAAAGAAATGCAAGCAGCTTTTGACAGATTGTATGATCATAGTAAAGAATATTTGAACTCTTTAAATTTTGCAAAGCTGAAACTTGATTTTGGTTGGTCTATTTTGACTGATCACACCATTTTGAAAGTGAATTATTGCCATACTAAATCAGCAAAATAGAAAGTATAAGTTTTTCAGTGAAAAATATGCTTGGAATTTTCCGATGAGTCGATGCATTTTGGTTAAAACCCTACATAGGCATCAACGTCTCCAACTAAATGCCATCATAACACACATTGTTTTGTTTTTCAAACTGAGCCACTTTCATGCAAATTTATCAAAACAACAAAGAGTTTTTTGGGCCGCATTGGCTGAAATCATCAGATAGAAAAAACCTGAAAGGACCGGACAATTCAAAGAGTTAGCTGTGCTTTTGAATTATGCCTCAGTTAGGTTGAGTAGCTTGGATCCAAACGGCCCCACCAAAGAACACACAATGGCCAAAAAAGGCCCATTCTGATACTGAGTATGCTACTCGCTCAGGCTCTTTACTTCGGAAACGCCAGAATCGGGCACTGATATATGAGATGGAAGACGGTTTCCTCTTCATCTTTTGAGGTACAGCTCTGGCAGCAATCGTTGAATCAAAAACCCAGTCATAGCGCATGCCATTCCATGAGCCAGTTGGCCGTCCAAACGGTCACGATGAAGTAGCTAGTAGCTAATTAGCGCGATTTGCGTCCATGAAGACTATTCAAACAGGGCTGTCTTGCAATCTCACAGGAAGATACTTCAGCACTGGACCTCAAGGCATTTTTAAGGTATTCTTGCTTGATGGCTTATTTGGTCGATGACATGGATATTCCCGCGGAGAAGGTGCCAAGGTTAGTTAGGACGTCATTCACACAATAACCCAGTATACGTTTATATCAAGGTATCCACTCGAATTCACTGACAAATCTCTCGACATCTCCTTGAGAGATGCTCTCTAAAACAGACGCAAGAACCAAACAGATGAATTAAAAGCCCCTTGATTATCTATAAAAATACTCCTATATTTTTCTATTTATTTTAATTCAAAACTAAAAATAAATTCAAAATTATTCTAGAAGCTTCTGTAGTTAACCTTCGTTTAAGAAGAATGAAGAATGAATTCCAAATATTTGATTTCAAAGAAGGCTATCAATTGCTTGAAAATGAGCTACCAATTCAGCCTACAAGCTACTGTAATAGTTTGGCCGATAAATATACAGCCTTAAATTTAGCCCCTCTGAGCATATACCGCTCCCAACTTTATCATTCAGTCTTTATCATTTATCATTGAGGTTATAGCATTATTCTTCTGATTTCCATCAGGAATGTGAGTTGCAAACTTATAGCCCAGTAGTAGAATCATTGATCAAAGTTGGTCCCATTGCATGTTGTGCCTCCTGCTTGTTGTTAGCAATCACCAAATAGTGCTTCTTCTGGACGTTTTTATGCTAGCAGTACAGAACTTCATACTCTGGGCAATTACATTGCTCGCATCGCCTAGCCTTGAGCATATTTTTGGTGGGTCTGGGATATCTGCGTCCCAGCCATATTATGCCTTTCGGTTTGTGACCTGGTAGTGGTACATGTCTGTTGAATCATACTGATAACACATGATGCTTTCATCAAAAAAGCTGCGGTTACTTCCATGCCCGAAGGTAACATTTCTAGGAATGCTTTGTCATTTAGCATTTTTGACGGTCGCCCAATTACGCTCTGGTGTTGGGTACACAACAGCGCTGAGTTCTTTATACGTGTAAATATTTATGCGTAGCAGCTATAGCTTCCTACTGGAAGATAATCACACTCTTGTGCTAGTTTTCTGGTTTTACAACTCCTCCCATCTAAGTGCTGAAGTCACCGGCTATGCTTTTCGGATTGTGCTACTTTCGCATGCATTTCTGTGTTTTCCAACATCCGTTCATACTCTACTTTGCTAAACTTTGTGGCACATAGTAGCTGTAAATGGAGATGTCGTCAATTTTAGCTTATACATATTCGTTTCCTGGTTGCTGTATTACATCCTGCAGCGCTCGGTTTCCACACGCCAACACCATTGCTTTACCACTTGCAGTCGTCAGCCAGACGCCTCTATAAAGATTTAGACGTTGTTTGCAAATTATAGCAACTTCAGCCTTAAGCTATTAAACTGACTGTGAGAACCATTTCTACATTCCTCGACAATGATTAAGTTTTACGATCGTCATTTAAGCTTGGTGTTTCATGAACACATACAATCGAATGTCCATTAGAACTTAAACTTTAATTGAAACAAAAACGCACCAGCTTTAAACTTTACTAGTCTTTAAAACTTTAAAACTTTATTAATCTATAGTATACATGAAATTCCAAATTCTTGATCAAAGTACAAAATCCGTTTAATTTAGAAAATTCGATCACGTGGATCCACATCCAAGATAAAAAGTAAATGGTATTTTCTAAACTAACTGTGTAAACTAGCCGTTTGGGTACTCTTAAAAGATTTCCTTTGTTTGCTTCATCCATGTTTGCCAGCCTTAGTTAACCCTCAAGAGGACAGCGAATTACTGCTTTTGTGGACTGTGCCTCTAATTGCTATCTGTCGGCAGTTTACTCAGACGTTCGTTTGTTCAACACGAAGGCCTCCACTTTTCTTTGGAATTCATGATACTCGGTTCTGTTGGATTTCAGTTACAATAGCAAGTAGCGGTTCTCTGCCCGCCTAAAATGGGTTAGTCCTTAAGAGCAGGGCCCACTTTGACTTTACGGGAGACTTGTACATATTCTAGGCTTTCTTTCAGTCATTACGCCCGGGTTAGATCCTTATTGCAATTTTTTTCAGGGTGCCTGAAGTTTTTCTAGTTTCTCGCACTGATTAATCGCTTAAAAGATAATTCTTCGGTATCTTCACCCTTTATTTTTAAGGAGTGGCTTGCGTGAGTCGATAGCTCTCCTCTTTGGCTTTTCCTGAGGAAAGATTGGCTTTGTAAAGTGGATTTTTTATTGACAACTACCTTTGATGTGATTTGTGTAACTGCCAGTCGATGCTAAGCCCTAAGTTGACAGTGGCCGTTGGGCTATGTTTATCAATGCAGTCTATAAACTATTACAAACGATACCTATGGTTTTATTTCAAAAACAAATAAAAAAATCTGTGAAATGAAACACGCTTCAAGGCTATTCGGAAATTCGGTAAGCTGTCAACAATGCTAAAGAAAAAAATTCAATTTCATTTTCGTATCAAAGTCATCCAAACGCTCCAGTAAATTTAAGTACAATTTGGTAAAGTGACCAACTCAAAAAAATTTAAAAGTTGTTTATTGCAAGTTGTGTGTAGACCGTTATTAAGACTAAATTTTAAATATGATTTTCAGTGGAACTCAAGAAGCTGCTAAGCTGTTTCGTACATGCCTTACTTGTCATAAACACTGACGATGCAAGGAAGCAACACCGTTCGCATCACATTTCTGCAATCCTGCAATTTTTCTGGTTTGTACAAGTAGTCCAGGCTCTTCTCTAACTAAAGTTAAATTGATTCGTTTATTCCCCTCGACTTACACTCTTCGCTTTTTCTGTATTGTTCTTTAAAGGCAGCTTTTTCGTATAAAATTCAATATCAACATTCCTTTCCAGCACGAATGCTGCGTTGTATCTACGTGTACATTTAGTAATATATACAACACCCATTCAGACCATAGTCCGACCACTCGAAGCGAGAAAATGTGTGGAGCAAAAGTGCTTCGTCGAAGCAAAGTAGCGTCTCGTCTCACTATCGCGATTGAATTGTTCTATCGTCTGAAACCCAATTTAGGTTGGTTCCGAAAAATTTAAAGAGTTTTTAATTTCACACTTCAGTGGCGATAAAATTGAACTAGTAGCATAGCCGGTGGAGTGTCAAATGATGGTGTCCGTGTTAGACTGAGAAATTTATTGCTGTTTCAAGGGTGGCCGGAGAACTTGTTCGAATACTGCCTAGGACTTTTTCTGGTCCTTTGAATTGGGTTCCACTTCGTAGATTATAATTGTCAATACTATCGTCGTTGTCAGGAAGAATGAGAAGTGAATTTGCAGGATCAGCTTTTTTCTGCTGACGGATTTATTATTATTGCACAATTAAACGCTCCTTCCAGCCCCAAGTAGATACAATACCTTACCCTTTGCTGGAGCCGTTGGCAGTAGCCGTCTACGGCGGCAAAAACTGACGATGCAGCGAAATTTCCATATTACATATTACACGTCAGCTTTTCACGGTAGGGGTAGTCATGATTATTCTGCACAAAGTGGTCGCGAACGATGAGTTGCAATGCCTGGGGATTGACGCTATGAGTACCTACCGTCATTGCGCTCGTCAGTCCTACGTTATCTGTCATTAATCATTCTTTTGGATGGAGAACACAATTTAATCGTAATTTTCAACTTTTCGAAAAGATTATGTGTTTTTTCTCATATCACTCGCATTTTATAGCGATGAAAGATTAAATGAAGAATTTAGATTGAAATACTAGACTAGCAAAAATGAAAATCAATGGCATTTATTAGAAGATTTTATAATCGCTATTAAATTAATTTTATAATCGCTGCTTCGAATCAGTTTGAAAAATGAAAGCAAATGCTTCATTTGACAAATTCGCATGGTTTAAGACCTTGAAACACATTAATTAATGCAGACAGATAATATATATTCTGAAGTATCTTCATGGAAACCGTCACTTAGTTAAAATATCCTTGATTTAGCCACCAGAAAGCAGTTTTTAATATTATCATATTATCCTTCTTTTCGCTTCCACGAAGCAATACTCTGTAGGAATATTGGCTGTTAATGGGTAACAGAACACCTAGCTGACGACTATTCACGGAAATTCACTGAAGCTGAATACTAGCACTGAGTTTCACAAGCCCTCAAGTAATTGCTTTTGATACGAATTTCATGAAAATAAAGACGATTGTCCGAGAGAAATATCAAGGGTTTGTGTCTATGCACAAAGTCAAAGCAACGGCACAGGCAATAGGTATACGTATAGAGATGACTACGTTGGCCACGAAGGCAAAATATTGAACGTGAGCAACAACACGAAAGAGGAAAGAACATTCTTGATCATCCAACCGCATCTGTGCTAACAGAAAAGAGACTCCTTATATAAGGATATAAATTTTCAAAGTACTCACCGAAGCCTTAAATCTTATGTTTGTGTCGGTGCTTGCACAAAACTTTTACGGACCACAAAGTACAATAGCGTCAAGACGCTAAAGTCATTCCGATTTTACGTAAAGAACGTAGGATATCGCAAGTAGAGTGGAAACCAAGTGAACAAATAATGTACTTTTGCATTTGGATTGTCGGTATTAGTAAATAGATTTGCAGTATGCTTTCTTGTATTGACTTTTGAGAGCATTTTAGCGATTTAGAAAGATTGACAATTTAGTTTAATAAAAACGGCCTTTTTTTATTTCATGTTCAGTTAAAGCTAAACATTAATAAATGCTGCCATTCCTGTATTCGTGCTTATTTCCATCTTTGCTCAATGTTTGATTCATGTTTAACAGTCCCACGTGAAAATTAATTTAAGTGTTAGGTTCGATTATACCGGATAAATTTAAGGAGGTAAATATCAAGTGATAACCTTTAAAAAGGACAATCTATCTCAAATATTAACGAAGAAATGTTCATTAATTGCAAGCATATAGAAATGATTGCTATTGCCTCGTTCATTTCAAAATAACATTTGAGTCTAACGAGCTGAAACGAATTACTGCTATACCTACAACTTCCGATTTAAATCCCATTATTTCTGATTAAATTTCAAGTGCGCCTATTATTATTTCAACACCAATATTGAGTGGAAATCCAGTTAGGAGTAAAAAACACATAATCTCTATTACGCTAACATGACACCTAATAGGCAATTATTTTTCATCATCGCCTACAGTCTAGTCGTTTCGATGGCACATCCTTCGCCATATAGAAGCGGCCAGAAAGGTTATAATGACTATCATAAAAGCCATCATAAAAATAATTCACCCTAACTCTTATTGCGACTGCCAGCGTATTGTTGGTGCAAACAAAAAATCTACTCCAAATAAAAGTCGATGGAGACTAGGCCGAAACGACCATCGAAAACAGTACAGGCGTATATAAGGGATGTGTATGTACTAGCATATAGCTGTGAATTCTCTCTTATGCTGAATCCGAATGTACAAAACTAACTGAGAATAAAATAGAACACCTGCATGTGCACGCTAGTGGTTAAAAGGCTAGCTTTAACAGGAAGGATTACTTTTTATATTTACAACTATGCCCAGTCACCACTTATTTATAATGTTGTGTGTCTTGTTAGTTATGATCTCTCTTAAATGGATGTATTTAGAAATGAAAATATGAATAGGAGCAGGATTGACAAATCTTACTTCATCTTCTAGAAGGGCAAGCAAACAATTCTTTCAATAGACAATGACAAATTATGATTCTCCTGGCTATATTTGGCCCAGGTATTAGCTATGATCTCACCCGAGGACACTTTGATTATCTGTAGTTTTTCGCTTCTTCGAAAGTTCATAAATTACTGTAAGAAGATATATGAAAATTGGCAAGATTCTACCGGCAGAGTATCTGTTGATTTTAGGCGTACGTGCTCAGGCTTTGGATAAATGATAAGAAGCATTGGAGAAGCGAAGTTACATGTCAGGTGTTAATGATTGTTTGTGACGCCCGTAAAATAATTCGAGAGCTGAAGTTTTATTCATTTTCATTCCATTTAAAGTATTGTAAAACAGAATGCAAAAAAATTTAGTTCATTTGTTAATGGTATATCATTTTTACCGTTAAAAGAAGTCTCAAAATTGAATGGCAGTTTCATCAATTCACGGTGTTAATGAGCTGTCGAACCACTACGTGGACATTAGCTTATGAACAGTAAGTTTTAAAATTTCAGAATGGATCACCGAGTGTGGCAGTATATCAAGTTATCAAACATGGGGAAGATGCCGTCTGTTGTAACATCATCACTTGTACGAGCTAAACGCGACTCCACAACAAGCTTTTCTTTTCCACATTTAATCTGCAAAAAATCTGGTGGCTAAATCGGAAGCTATAGGCCAAAAAACAATTTTTTTTTTCTCAGCAATTTTTCCAAATGGCACCGCTGCCACAGTGTTGCCCGTATTTCAAAATCACTTCTATCAGACCTGGTCCTAGCTAATTTCAACATGTCCTGTAAATTCCATGTTGATCGCATTATCCGATCGTCAGTTCTCGTGAACAGAAGTTTTGAGTGCTGAAAATAGAGGTAATTTGATCACGGGTTGCCGTTGTTGTTTACCGCGGGATTTTGAAATATTTTATTTGACTTGGTGGATAAAAGTCAAAATTTATCAATAATTTGAATTCATTTTCATAAATCAAAAATTTTTCAGGAAGGTCGATGATTTGAAGGATTTTTGTTCAGGAGCCTGCTGTAGCTACAGAGCTGCCCGCACAGTCTTGAAAGTCCATGTATGTTAAATTCTAGTCTACATCAATACGCTCTGAAAATTTTACGATGATTCATTGTTTTTCTTAGAATTTATGACAAATCGAAATTTGAAAAAAAATCCTTGCCTACTTTTAGGCACTCCGCGCCTATACAAGCCTCAAAATTTCCAATTTTTTATCATAAACAAACTAAAAACATAATAAGTTTTCATTACTAGTACTTTTTTACCAAAAATTTACACTGCTTGGAAATATACTCCCCAAACGATCATCTTTGAACTAATAAACAGCTCAGTTAAGCTGATAAACAGCCCAGTTGAGCTGATAAACAGCCCTGTTTAGCTTTTAAACAGCCCTGTTGAGCTGTTTATCAGTTCAATGATGATCTTTTGGGGAGCACCCCCCCCCCCTCATCAGTGACCTTGGGGAAAACCTCCTTATCAGTGGTGTCATCGTGCTCGCTGTTTATTGCTCCTTGTCTGTATCCAGAAACGCTATTTTATATCAACTTAATCTTTTTTGTTGAACAATTTTTCAGCTACAAATTCGTTATACATTGTTTTTCCGTATACGTGACCGCTACTGAGATATTTAGGAAAGGTCACTTTGGTGACATTTGACTTTGTATAAAAAGTAACGCAGCGTTCGGATCGATGGGGACTTTAGACATTTTGTTCAACACGCCAGTATCAAGGTTCACACCAAAACTCAGCTTTCCCCCAATTTTTCCGAAGTTTCGCCTTGTTTATGTCGAATTTCACTGGGCTATACAATAGAATTTCATAGTCTTATTTAGACTTAATTGCGTACTTAAGTATTTCATTTTTCATTTTCATTTATTAAATTCGTCTAATGCAGACTATACACATACAATAAAAATTAATTATTCTTATACAGAATTCGTTTAAGTGATGCTGTAGATAAATGAAAATCAAACTTATAATAAGCTTCGTTAAAGCATCTACTTATTGCAGTGACTGGTTCATTGCAACCATAATTGGTCCGATGTTGAGAGATCGACAAAAAGTTAACACGCCTGACACGTTTGTTATTAGTGTTAAAATTAAGTTGGCTTAATAAGTAGTTTGAGTCAACGGTGCCATCCAAAATTTTCGCGGCAAATAAGATTTTGGAATTTTGACGTCGAGAGTCCAAGGTATCCATTCGTAAAAGATTTAAGCGGTCTTGATAAGGAGGTAGATGTAAAGGGTCATACCACGGAAGACCGCGGGGGCAGAAACGTAAGAACCTCTTTTGAATTGACTCAATTTGGTCTATGTAGACTTTTTGATATGGTGACCATACAATACTTGCATATTCGACAATAGGTCTTACTAAGCTACAAAAGAGGGTCTTAGTTAGAAAAATGTCGTTGAATTCCTTCGAACGTCTTCTGACAAAACCTAAGGCATTGCTAGCTTTCACAACGATTGAATCGATGTGATCGTCAAATGTGAAGGATTGATTCAGCAATACTCCTAAATCGAGTACTTTCGCTGATCTATTTGAAGATGTACTCAAAAGTGAGTATTCATAGATTACAGGATTATTTTTGCGTGTGTAAGATATAATCGTACACTTGTCAGGATTAATTAGGAGATTGTTATCGGAACACTAGTTGGCAAATCTGTTTAGATCCTGCTGCAAATCATTGCAATCGTTAAGGTTTCTCACAACTTTGAAAATTTTAGCGTCATCGGCATAAAAAAGAACAGAAGATGACTGTAGAATGGAACCTACGTCATTAATAAATAAGGCGAACAGTAAAGGGCCTAGATGACTACCTTGTGGAACACCAGACGTGGTTCTAATTTCAGATGACAAGGCACCGCGAAAGGATACACGTTGAGTTCGATTCGTCAAGTAAGAGTCAACCCAATTTAAAAACAAGTAAAGGAATTGAAAGGAATGAAGCTTAGCTAAAAGTATAGAGTGATCAAGCTTATCAAAGGCTTTCGTCAAGTCTGTGTAGGCGCAGTCAGTTTGGAGCCCAGCTTCAATTGAGTTGGTTATTTGGTGAGAAAATTCAAGCAGGTTGGTTGTGGTTGAACGACCTTTCATGAAACCATGCTGATACGGAGCCATAATTGATTTGCAATGAAAGGCTACAACATTCGTGACTATGGCTTCAAAAAGTTTTGCGACACAGGGAAGTTTTGCAATAGGTCTATAGTTGCAAGCGTCATTACGACTCCCTTTCTTGAATATAGGAGTGACGGTAGAGTATTTCCACAAATGAGGAAAGATGCCTGTTTTTAAGGATGTATTGAAAATATAAGACAGCACAGGTAGTAGTGACGACACACAATATTTCAAGACCAAATTAGGTATGCCATCTGGGCTAGGTGTTATATTATTGTCAAGTTTATTTACAAATGTGATAATAGTGTCCTCGTCAATTTTTAAATCCTTCATCTCCAAAGAAGAAACTGTTGAGTTCGTCAAGTAGGGTGAAAAGTTTCTGGAGTTAGGAAAGTCCGTACGATAGGCTTTACGGAAAACGGAAGCAAATAAATTACTAATATCAAAGGGATCATCAAAATAAGAGTCGTCAGATTTAAATGTGAGTGGATACCCATCGTTATAGGTCTTAGAATTAACAAAATTCCAAAATCTCTTAGGTTGAGCTTGAAAATTAAATCTAAGCTGTTGCGTATGTCTATGATATGCAAATGCAACTTCATTATGATGCAGATCTCGTAATGTGGAAAAACGTTGATAGTCAGGTTCTGAGCGAGTCAGGCGAAACTTTTTCCAGGCTTTGTTTTTGGAATTTTTTAAATGGCAAAGCTGTGGAGACATCCAAGGAAAACGAACCATGCTTTTAGTGAAGGTCGTTGGCACGCACCGTAAAAAACAGCTAAACAACCGAATGTGGAAATAGAACGTAGCTTTATCAGGATTAGGTTCCTGCAACACGGAGGACCAATCATAGTTAGCAAGCAAGTCACGTATTTGATCAACATTAGCTCGTCTAAAATTAAATTTAAGTTCAGATGTGCTCGATGATAAGTAATTACTAGACTCTGGCTCGAAAATAATGTTGAGTGCACAATGATGCGCGGTTTCGTCGATGAGAGATGATGTGAGGGGTTTCACCACAGTAGAAGAGGCATCAGTCGAAAAAATCAGGTCCAGCATTTTTTCATTTGCGTTCCGGATGCAATTGGCTTGAAACAAACCAAGTGATATAAATGAATATCTAAAAATTCGGCAAAAAATAATCGAGCACTCCAATGTTTTTGATATTTTTATTAGTAATTTTGCTAAGGCATGGCAGTTATTTTTAAAGCCTAGGTTATATTTTATTCTGGTCTTGAAATATGTTATCTCTAAGAAGTAACTGTTCCTCTCACTAATATTGCGTGGTCTAATGTCCAATAACATCCGAGTTCCAACAACCAAATAAATTCAATTCGTTCACCTAAAATTCTGTCATGTATTTTCAGTGCTTGATTTACGCAAATATTCCTGCTTAAATTCGTGTTCATAATGTGCGTGTATACATGCATACTCGTATTTATTATTACACTGTGCAAACACTCTTTATCCAAGAAATTACCTATGTTGGCCTTTCACGCAATTACCAAACTTTTGATATCTCAGCCCATAAAAAGTATCTATAGGCTTTTTCGTACGCTGAAAATGTTCGTCAATTTTACCAAGGAAAAAAAAGTTTCTTCAGACAATGTTCAGTATAATGTTTCATAGGTACGTTCATGCTTTCTCCCTTCGCCAACCGAATACAATAAGTTCCAAACGATTCCATCAGTCTTCAAGAAATTTTCTTTTTAAACTGATTTTTTCGTTTTGGTCCTGTAAGAGACCCTCACGTCTGCCATAGGAAAGAAAACATGAACGAATAAACTTTATGCAATTTCGGTATTACGTACCTCAACGACATCAACAACAACAACATTTCTACGTTTTACAAACACTCGCCGGAAAAGAAGCAAAAGAGAAGAAATGAATTCATGAAGGGCAATGCGACGACGTATTTGAACTAATAATGTTTAGAAAACTTTTTAATTTAGGTTTTACTTCTATACTTTGGCTTTTTCGGCTGTTTCGAGTGTTGTTTTTTCGGTATTTATTCGGGTGATGTTGATGATGATAGGGTTCTTTTCCGTTTTTCCGGACTTTCTAAGTTTCTGGTGCAGTTCATTGCCAAAAAAAGAGTCGAGTAAATGTATTTGAGGCAAGGATTTTTCTTTTCTTTGAGCTTTTTCTTGTTGAATAGAGAGAAAAGAAGCTGAAGTGCTCGGCGAAGGAGAATGCTACAAAGCCAATTATAGTCAAAATGAAAGCGGTTCAGGCTTCAGAGGAAGTATGAGATGAGAAATATGCTTAGCATTCAACTTTTGTTTAGCCTCTAATAACTCTAATTCTTAATCTATGGTTTATTTGTAATTTAAAAATCGCAGTATTATCATGTAGACTTACCATCTCACTGTATTTGTAGAGTTCTTAAAAATATATACTGCAAATGTTTAATACTTTTATGACATATGTTGCTGGGTCGTAATTATTAGAAAAATAGAGTAATAGCAACTCGGGGCTGCCACCAACTTTTGAATACGGTCTTTCGTCTATTACTTTGAGTTCATGTTCACTTAGTCGTGCTAACGTCTCGTCGATCGCATTATGAAATTTGCGAAGTATCGCGTTGATTACCAACAATTTATTATTTGCTACAGTGTTTTAATATACAAAACACTAAAATATTCTTGGAATTTTTTTTTAAAACCAATTTGTTTCACAATTCGTTTTGAAAGTGGGTATAAAAAGTAAAGGTTTCTTTGTCATTATATTCTGAACTCATCCATTTTCCTACCGATTTACAGATCATCAGCACTTTATAAAACTGTACGTGAAACTCCTAACAATGAAAACTATTATGAAAAGCAATTTGTCGTTTAGTTTTCGTGAAATTTTGCTAATGTTCATCCTTATGATCAACAATTTCAAAACAAATGATGACTACCATAACGGATATCTGCCAGACTTGGTACTCTTCACTTGATGTAGCCAGAAACTCACCGGTGTTATGGTTTTTTTTTTTTAAATTCTATTCTGCCGTTGACTACTCACATCTGTACACCAACAAAATAGCGCCCAGTGTGGGCTCTATTTCTAAGACTCTAAATATTCATACGGAAAGCAACAACTTGGATGCGTTTCTAGGATCTTGAAAGTTAAAACGAAAGTCGCTGTGATTCTGGACAACTCAAGAGGGTGTAGTTTTTTTTAGGAAACATGAGTTTTCTGAAAATTATTTGAAATTCTCTTCCGTGTGTGCGAAGTATATTTACAAATGTGTTTTCCGAATAAAAAACTGACTGAGTCCGTACACATTTTATCTATTAATTTTATCTTAAACATTTTGATAGTTTAAGTGCTGGGCAAGACGATTATCTTTAATAAGATTATAAACTTTTGTAAAATGATGCTTTTTTTTAAAAAAAAACTTATTTTGCTTGGATATGAAGACAAAGTAAGAACATAAAAAACTATTCATTAAACTGACCACATTTAAATCAATATTATTACCTTTAGATAAGGCCTTTCAGCTGAGTAGAATATTGCAAAACACAAATTTTTAACTACTCATATAATGCTATGAATGCAATGTTCGAGTGGAAAAAATCATAACAGCAAATTCGCCCTTACTTGCTACTGAATAGGAGAGTCTATTTTATGAACTGTTTTTAATGAAGTAAACGATAAGCTTTTCACAAGAGTATACACAGTAAAATCCAGTAAAACCGAATCCGCGCTGAATATTTCGGGCAATCACTGGGCAAAACTAGGTCTTTGTAAAAATAAAGTTTAGTCCTAGTTGTAAAGCAATTATTGACTGGCATGCAATTAATGTGAATTCGTAAGAAGTGCAAGCAAACAAAACTGAACTGAACAAAATGAAATAACAAACAAACAATGAAAGAGTTTTTAGAGTCTTAATTAATGGATTTTAGTATAATACAACAAAAACCAAGCATAAAAAGTGTTGTTGAAGGCGGGATTGAAAGAATGTGCATACTTGAATCAATAATTGAGACTGAGTTTAAAAGGATCATAAACAAAGAGAAGAATGGGAAATGTTGTTTTAGCTTCAAACACAAAACAATTGGTTTCTAATTTAGTTAAATAGAACGTATGCGTGAAATTTCCTTGCATGTTAGTGGATCAACATATTGATGAAAATTTCTCGCAAATTAATCTACAAAGCAATGTTTGCTCAAAAATTATAATTTTTTGACGTATTGGAAAATCGACATAAAAAACTCAAATAAAAACTCAAAACAATTTTTCCTTTGCTTCACATAGTAATGGCAGAGTCTATCTCTCAATCCATGTTGAAGTTTCAAATCTTTAACCGAGATCGCAATTCATACCAATGTAAGTTTAAAACTCTACAGCTTGTCGAGTACATTTAAGAAAACGTTAAGCAAAAATTCTTTCACATTCGTTTCAGCTATCGTTTTCAATGCTATTTGGAGCAAAATCCTCATGCTCAGTATTGTGTTAAGTAGATCCTTTGAATGTAAGTATACATACATGTGACAATAGTTTGTGCTCAACATTTGAATTGAATGTAGTTCGGTTTGTGTCGAAACGTATGTGCAAACGTTTTCGTTATGAATACAATGACTCTTTAAAAACGTTTGTAGTAAAATACAGTTCGCTTCTATTATAATGTAACTTGAAGATATCTCGAGAGTATTTGTGAAAAGTTCTATCAACTTGATGGCGTTTGTCCCATATGTCTATGGGAAACATCTTAAATGTTCTGTGTATTTATAGTGACACAAATTCTGCAGTGTATTTAAAAGAAGCAAAATTCAGAATTTGAATCCTAACTTAACCGACGAGGCCCAAACCTTAAATTATTATGTGTAAGATATTTTAAGAAAAACTTTGTCGATTTTGTAGAAAAAATACACGTTTTCTATGTTATGATATGGGTAACTTTTTCTTTAAGGACATACTTTATGTTTTGGATATGACCTCAGTCACTTAATTGAATCTAAATATGGTCGATAATGAAATCCACGTCCTGTGAATTTCATTCACAACGACGAGCAAATCAAATGAACTAAATAAATGATAAGAGTCTCTGGACGAAACCAATGCCTTCTATTTTGATTATTAGTTTATATTATACTTAATTAGTACATTATATACATTAGTACATTTTTGTTCAAATTAGACCGGCACTTAATTTTTAAAAAGTTTATATATTTTTTTGTATGAATGTACAGAGTACGCGAAACTGTAGAATATCAAATGAAGTGTGAATTTGTAATTTGGTCGAAAAATTTAATATTATAATGATGCATGAAAAGGCAAAAGTATAGCGCTTATTTTGATACATCTACAACTTCTCTATCTTCAACATTTATTATTTATTAAAGCAAATCAAGCCTCTGACCATATGATAGGTGTGTTCAAAATATAAAGATGAAAATACTACCGTTCGAATAAAAAATACAAACTATTTTTTTTCTTATCCTTGACATGATACACAGCAAGATAATTTCTTCGAAAATCAGTTTTCTAGCAGTTCTGATGCGCCAGACTTTTTTTTCTATTGAATCACAATGTGCCAGCAGAAATAGACCTTTGTGATTAGATACCTATTTTCTAATATTATTTTGTTATAGTTCAACATTCTCTGAAAATTCCAGGAGTTTGTTTTATATTCTACTCTCTATTTTTTATTGATTGATAAAACTTTTATTATTTATATGTGAACAGTAGATTTATGGACAGTAGATTCTTTGGTTTCCAGTTTTTCTCCACAAGCTCCTTTTTATTGCCTCTCTCAAGCAAATGTGCGATACAGCTAGGGTCTACAGAAAACCAGTATTCCGGTGACTAGTTGACATCATAATTCACGCGGATGGTTTCTGGTTATGGTTTATTTCTGTTGTTCGGCTTCAATGAAAACAAACGCAAATTGATAGCACAGGCATTTCGTAGTGTATGAATAATGTGGAAGGACTATAATTTGAATTTAACTCTTAAGCCCTTTTTGGACATGAGTCCATTCGTCCACGCGTCCATGCGTTTTTAGATTCCACGAGTCAAGTCAACTCAAATCCAGTTTTTTGATGGCGGGCTAAGGCGATAAGTGGATGGATTTTACACGCTTATAATGATGTTTTTTTTTCTGTACAAATATATTGGTAACAGAAAATTGTATATATTTATTCATATGACTATATATACCTACATATATATGTTTGTGTCTAGATATTCATATGCATTCAAACTTTTTCGTAAGGATGTTAAAAAAATATTATCCACATCACCATACAATAAAATAATCATCCACAAATCATATACTTGAATGATCATCAACGAATCATCCACACATGCCACTGAGCGAAAGAAATCATTATAAAATCTATTGTACATGAATCAGCATACTCCACCTCCTTCGCTTTAGAGCCGCCTATATAAACAAAATCGAATTGACTCGTGTAAGCAAAATACGCTAGATCGCATGGACGCGTGGACGCATGGACTCATGTCTAAAAAGGGCTTTAGGCACAATGTAACTAGAGCTTTCGAGTCTTTTACAAGTAAATATATCTCTCTTATTTCTATATTTTCGTAATTGTGACAGCTCTTGTAATAAATATCAAATGTCAATGAGAAAAGATAGTTCATTATCTATCAAGGATTACTGTTAAAAGTATGCATCGAAAACTTAAAATTGTGGTTTTTACGCTGCTAGCTTCGTGTCTGAGCAAGTTTTTTTTGTATCTTCCCCAAAATGCAATTTCCTGTAACAATTTAATTATGCTTTCGAAACGATATTTGTCCAGAAACTTTAAAAATGCTCTAGCCTCAGTAGTTGCAGACAACTGCGAAAGTCCTTGTAATCTATCAAATTCACCGTATTTTCGTTCTAATTATTTTTGTAACGATTAAATAAAGACGCAAGATTTTGTTTTTAAAGAAAATAGAATTTATTTTCATGAAATTTTAAACGACCAAGTACTTTTTGCTCGTACATATTTCTGAGTAGATAAGTATATTCATCCAAAAAAGAAAACAGCTTCTCTGTACTTACCAAGTGACGTAAGCAAAAGATAAATAAATACGAAATTATGTTTACTTTCCTTCACGCGAAAAAGTTTCATCGTTCAACCGGGTACTATATCTTTTGCTTTATTGCCTTGAAAATGTATGCACAAATGAAACTTATTGTACTTTGGTGGGGAAAGAGAAATTTCATCGTAATATTTGTACATATGTTCATAAGTGGAAAATATAAAAAAAAAAAAGTACAAAGGATGCTCGGATGCAGGTTTCGCAAATTGTAAGGGTGTATACTGTACCATTACAGATATTTTAAGTCTTATCAAGCTATTTATCTCTGAGGCTAAATTTGTGCTGGTTTCGTTAAACAGCCAACCGGGAATATTTATGTGCGTTGTACCTGGTAAATTAAGATGTTTTTTGAGTGTATGAGAACATTACGTGTAAAACGTATTACAGAAGAATTCCAACAAACGATGTCGTTTATTTCGTTTATATCTCGCAAAAGTGATCTGAGAACAAATGAGTAACTTGAACTTCCGCAGATATTTATGACTTTCATGAGAGGTAAAATAATGTCTAAAATTGCTAATTGCTCGAATACAGACAAGTTCGGTTCAACTCAGATGACCACATATAGTTTGGCGTAGATGCAAAACCTGAATCTTTTGTCAAATTTAATTTAAGCCAACAATCATAAGCAGTGATAAATACCTAAAACACCATCAGTGCAATTTTCGTCAATTTAATGAAAAGCATTTATTTGTGCAAAGTCATCGCGACATAATCTGCACGGATCGATCGACTGGGAACATTCGCAATTGTCATCACTCATAATCAATTTCGATTGTCGTTGGTCAGCAATGATTTCAATCCGAATTTGATTTGATGCTGTGTTGTCTTTCTGCTTCGTCAATCCAATGTGGTGGTACTGCGGTGAACATTTCTACAGGGTATTCACTGACTGAAGGTTTCAGGCTTTTCATAAAACCCTGACCGGTCCGATGAAAACTGGGCTTCCAAATGCATTTGACCATTTCGGTTGTGGAGAGAAGGACCGAGCATGGCTGTATTCGTTGTTGATTGCATTTAGTGCACACACTAGACCAAGTTATTTTAGGACTTGACGATATAAGCCTGCACCGATACTGACCGACATCGTCCAGCAGGACGATGAACAGCATTTCCGCTTCTGTAGTTTGATTAAACGACGTTTTTGGTTTATGTGCAGCCTCGATTTTTAATTCTTCTACGTGATTTTTTTTTTTAGTTTCGATTCGGATAACAATTGGCACTTGGAAATCAAACCGAATTCCAAGTTTTTTCTATAGCATTGAGACTCGTTGCTTATAGCTATGAAAATGGTGAAGTAGTCCATTGGTTTGAATTGCGATGGGAGTGGTTCTGGCGAAGGATGTGAGTGCATTACAGATTACAAGTGTACAAGCCTTGGCCGTTACGAACAGGGCAGAGCTCTAATCGAAATCATTCCATAGAAAATCTCGATTTCCTCGAGCACTTCAATAAATAGCAGGCATGAGGTGATTACGTTCAAGTCAAAGTGTAAAGAGAATTAAATATCGACAGTCCGAAATGATTTGGCTCGGAAACAAGGATACTGTTCAGGTTTATGCAATACAGTTTCCTTGGGGTTTTCTTTCATTTAAGTTTCTCTATTTACTCTTGGCTATGCGAGGATATACATTACATCAAACTTTGAGATTGGAGCTGTGTCGTAGATTTTCTAGCATATCTAAGAGCAATAGAGTCATGTTTGCAAAAAGTAAGAATTGCATTTCTATTATGTTTTTGAGTCAAACTATATATGAATGTCTTAAGAAATTTCGAGAAAATAAACTATACACATGCACGCTTCGTGCACTGATATTTTTTTTTTAGAAAAATGTTGACCTGTAAGTAAATTACCCATAAATAAGTTATGATTATTTTTAAAAAAAATTGTTAAAATATTTTAAAAAAAACCTTATAGAAGAGTTCCGAACAAATGAATCTAATAAGTCAAGTTTTTTGGCAACTAAAAAACAATATTCATAATGAATTTGTACAGTACAGCACGAATAAGTGCACAGAGGTATAAATTTGGTGTATATGACCAATGTTTTGTTTAGTTCTTAGCTCTTTTATTTTGAACATCAACAGTAAGCTTGAGTAGCCTAGTGGGTAGAGCACTGGCTTCTTGCGTGTGGGTCCCTGGTTTGAATCCAGGATCGAACGAGGGTCTGCGCACCAAGCTTTGAGTTGCTCAGATTAGGTACCTGATTTAAATCAGGGGTAGAGTGAGTCGTGGAACTAATCACTCCACACTAATATTCACTTTGATTGAAAAAAATTGTAATGAAGCTCTCTACCAGCGTCAACTCCTAGACCTGTTCGAGGCTTGTCGTGGGATTACTTTACTTTACAGTTAATGAAACCATCTACGCATGATGAGATTTTAATTCATATAAAAACTTTGAAAACGAAAATAAATAAAAATCATTAAAAAAAAATAAAAAATATAATTAAAAAGTACGTTTTCAAAATTTTCACTATTTTGTACATAATTCACTTTTAGTTTTCAAATAAGTCAGAAATCTTCGTTTTAATCAGTTTTTTGCCCGAACATTTTCTACTTTGCCAGAAATGATAGTTCGCCTCCTCTTTTCATAATTTATCGGCTTATTGTGGATCGAGAAATCAATGTGTTTTGAAGTAAAGGATCAGGCCCGGCGGACGCCTTGGACGGTGTGGGTAGTACTACCCACCTGGGAAATCAAACGGTGGGTAATTACCCACCCTAAAATTTCGATCCTATATGCCACATTAATAAAATGAAAAAATTGATAATTTATTTTTCTATTTGTGGTGAAGAAGAATAAATTAAATGTGAAACAAAGACAGAATTTACGAATCTCTTGAACAGCAAAACTACCACATTCCGTTCCATTTTTTTAAAGTATGATATTTTTTCCAGATGGGTTGTTCGAATAAAATCATTAAAAACAGTATTGAGTAATTATTCGTCTTTAATCGAGTTCTTCTTCATACAAACTACAAGCCAGCATGTTGATTGTTCAATAACAGCCAAAGCTTCTGGATTTTTAGAAAATATGGAGTCATTTGAATTCATATTTTTGCTTATTATGACGATTGAAATTTTCGAGCGAATAGAAATATTGAACACTGATCTTCAAAAAACAGAAAACTGTGTTGCCGATTCTTATCGAAAAGTAGAGGCCGTAGCTTATAGTTTGGCCGGCGATCGTGATACGAAATTTGAATTAATATGGGAAAAGAGTAGCACGATGGCGGTCGAACTTGGAATTGAAGAGCCAAAATTACCGAGAAAACGTAAAATTCCTCGGAGATTCGATGTAAGCAATACAGAAAATTTTGTATTCGAAACCCCCAAACTCATCTACCGCAAAACTTATTTTGAAGTATTTGACCAAATCAATGCTTCTTTCAAAAATCGGTTTGAAACAAACTCCGCTCATTTTTTAAAATCGTTGGAATATTTTGTTATCGGCAAACCCGTGGATACTCAACAGGTTATTGAATGCTATCGTGGAGATTTTGAACAAAGTAGATTAGTTAATGATCGTGAAATGATATTGCAAATTATGAATCGAAGTGAAGCAAAATCCGATAATTTAAAAGACATCGTTAGGTTTCTTCGCAAAAATCAATGGAGCGCAGGGCTAGTGCCTGAATATGTACGGTTTGTTCGTTTGCTAATGACGATTCCTGGTTCGTCATGCTCAAATGAAAGGAGCTTTTCAATCATGCGCAGAGTCAAAAATTACTTACGGTCTAGAATGCTCCAGGATCGTTTAAATCATCTCGTTATTCTGTATGTGTACTCCGACTTAGCTGATGAGCTTGATCTAGAGTCTTTGATGGATAGGTTAATAAGTCGAAATTCAAAACGTTTAACAACGTTCGCTTTGCGCGCCGTACACCACAATAAATAATTCACCTTTTACGTGTTTTTTATGTACATTATGCTAATAAATGAATGAATGTGCAAATTTTAAATGATTTTTCAATATATCCCAACCACCCACTTATCTACAATAATCGACCGTTATTTACTACCCACCCCGGAAAAATGTGTTCCGCCGCCCCTGTAAACGATGTTTTCTTTAAAAGGTGATACATTTTGAAACTCACCGCTGTCAAATGGGTTGATGACAGGTGTCAACGTCACTGTCATTTTCGCTTAGTAAAATCTGGAAAAACGCCATGCACAGATTTACAATCTACAAATCGTGGAAATATATTTCCGAAATCAGCGTTCAGTTGGGCAAACTCAAAGATCACTTCGTGAGTTTTATGGACCGCAAAATCGTTTATATGCACGTACTGTTCGCCATGTGATTGCGAATTTTCGCAACTACTTAACGTCACAAGATCGTAGGCCTACAACAAGATTGAAAACAATCCGTGGAAGCCAGTGTTATCAACAACCCAGATTTGTCGATTCGCAGGAATCCGCTCGAAGTTCACTTTGTGGAAAATTTTGCTTGAGGATCTGGGTCTAAAGGCTTACAAGAACAAATTAATGCAAGAATTAAAGCCGTGTGACAATCAGATGCGTCGCACTTTCGGAAAATGGACCGAAATTGAACTGAAAGCAATGCAATCCCTCTGTTTTTCGGGAAAATTTACTACATGCCACAAAACGACCGCAACTATCGACTTGTTGAAAAGACAAAATTCGGAAATTAAATCCATCCACGTCCCTCACTGAAGATAACGTGAAAAAAGTCGAAGATATCGTGTTGGACAATCAAATAGTGACTATCATGCATATAGCTGAGGTCACAGGGATCTCGTATGTGTTCAAAGTGTTCAAAGAATCGTTGCCAATGAATTACATATGAAGAAATTTTCTGCGCGTTGAGTGCCGAGAATGTTAGCCGACGAGCAAAAGAAGAAACGAGTCGACATTTCGAGGGTGAATTTTGAAAGGTCCAGACAGATCTGGAGAAGTTTTTATCACGTTTCGTAATCATGGGCAAGACCTGGATCCACGATTTTGACCCGGAAACCAAACAGATATCGATGACCTGGAAGCAACCTTCTTCGTCGAAACCGAAGAGTTTTAAAGTGTCGAGTTCGGCAGGGAAGCTTATACAGTAGTTTTTAGGAAACTGAAAGAATTCTATATCAATCTGCTATTAAGCAAGCCAAACAAGAAGATTGCGGGAGGCTTTCGAGGAAAATGACGCGGCAAACTGCGAGCCGGAGTGCTGTTTCATCAAGATAACGCACCAGTTCACGAGGCTATAGTTGCGACGGCTGCAATTCAAGAAACAGGATTCAAACTGCTTGAAAATCTGCTCTCTTCGCCAGACCTAGCTCCGAATGACTTCTATCTCTTTCCTCGGCTCAAGTAACAACTTCGGGTGAAGAAATTTGAAGATGATAGCGAAGTGATGGCCGCTGCTTAGGCATATTGGGAGAGTAACCTTTAAAATTTTTTTTCTAGGAGTATCCTGGGTTTGAAAAAAATGGACTAAATGTATTAACTTGTAAGGAAACTATGTGGAAAAATAAATAGTTTTTTTTAGTCTAATTACCTTAATTTACTTTACTTTTGGACCAGCCTTCGTACATAAAGATGTATAAATGTATGGCGAAAATGATTTATGGACAAATTTCATAACCAAAAGTCAATTAAATTTAACTTTCAGCAAGATTTAGAAGAACAGGATCTACTAAATGTATAAAAAAAAATTTTTAAAGCAGTAAAAACTTAGGATAGTTGCAAGATGCCCATAACGCATATTGCTAAGTTTTCTCTCCTCTCTTTATCTCAGACTCTTTCAAAAGTTTACTATTCACTCGCTAAGTATTTGTTCATGACATTTAACTGTGAAAAATACTGTTTCGCACCTAGAAAGTGAAATCCCTACAATGTTTTTACATAAAGTCAACATTATAGTCAGCCCAGAACTCGAATTATAATTTTTTTTTTATCATTATTTTGCTGTAGATATTTGCACTATTTTGTTAAAGTTTGATAATTGTTCAATATAGATATTTGCATAGATATTTGCACTATTTTGTTAAAGTTTGATAATTGTTCAATATTGTGATGTCTTGCCCAAATCCACAAAGAAAAGTTCATACATGTAAAATATGAATAATTTTATGCAATTAAAAGTCGATTGAAAATAAACCTACTGATCGGGCTACTTTTTTCATTGAAGACAAAAATCATAAAGCTGACGAATGTCTTAATTTATTACAAAGTAATTCGATAGCAGAGCACCCCAACGATCCAATTTAAAATCTAGGCAATTTTTCTATCAAGTGCTGTTGTATTCAGTTGGATGTAATTCTTATGGATCATTATTCAGCTACAGAGCACAAAACCTGCTAATCACGTTTTGATATATACCGCGTAAATAAAATTTTATTCAGGGGCTATATTAATTCTGTCAAGCTATCGCCTACCTCAAACATACGTTATGGTTGATGACAATATTGTTGGCACTTCCGATTTCTTATTGAAATACTAAAAATATTTAGAATAAATTAAAACCAAAAATTATTAGCTTTTGAGCTTGTATTGTAAACAAGTCCTTGAAGAAGCAGATAATAGCACAGCGACTGGTTTCTATTCCTTAAGCTACCGCGCTCTATTTCCCAAGCTTATATTTCGTATATCAGCCTCCACCAAATTGTTACTGACTACGGTTGAGAATAAATTTGTACGCACAGTAAAATTTTTATGTACACAAATGCCTCCTCATAGTATATCGTCGACGTGTTCCTTTACAAGAATGATAAAACACCTGGAATATATTTGGAACTTTTAAGGAGTAGAAAGTGTAGCGAATATCATAAAATGGAAATTCATCCCGGACTGCTGTCGAAAATTTAACATGCCACCGTTTTCTCATCTAGAGTCTTTTACGACAAGATAATACAGTGCGTGAAAATAAAATACTGTAGACAAAAACAAATACAGGAACAATGTTCATAAGTCATTCCCTTCCCTAAATTATACTTATTTATTTTCATGGAAAATGATCCGTTTAAAGTATTTAGAAAAACTCAATTCACGTCAAACAGTATCGAGAAATTCGATTTCAGATATAAATTGGTATAAAATCTAGCGGATTTTTTCAACACATATTGTTCCAAAAGATACAGCTATGTTTTTGATAGCAGCGGTGTGGTGATGACGAGAATATAAAGACCGAGAGGAAGAACAATAGCCCAGGGCAAAAATTACGCTAAACAAAAATGAAGTCGAGGCCGTAGGACAGCCATAGAGAAAAGCATTGTTGTTCCTTGCACATTTTCCATCTCCTGCTGGGGAAGAAACAAATTTATTTTTATTTTAAAAGCAATCTCATTCAAATTAAATTTTTGTCATTGTTCTTTTTCACGCCGTTTTCTTATTTTCGGGCTAGAAAGTGTTTACTAATTGGAGTATCTACACCCTACGGCGTAATTTGCACGCATGCACGAGTGAAAGGGAACTTTGACGTGCTACATGAAGATGTTGCTATGAATCCTGAAAGGAAATCAATATGGACTACAACCAGTATATGTTTGTGAGACAGTCTGACGTGTGTAGAAAATTTCAAGGAGTGAAGTCCATCTTGAACGGGATGAAAAATAATGTGTCTAAATCACTAAACTTTACATGTTGCGTCTACGTTTTTCAATTTTATTGAATCTGAAAGTGATTTTTGTAAAAACTACTCAAAATGGAATGGATGTCAGTGACTGTTGAAACCATAAACCTGAAGACACTTTAAAGAATCTTTCCATTTTTAAATATGATGCTACTGATTTAGTTTCAGAATTTAGGAATCTGGCGCTAGGGGGAATTTGCTGGTAAATAGATCAAATGACAATCATCATCCAATCATCGTACGAATTACCAGAGCTACATCCTGTCAGTCGCTCCTATTCATCAGCGAACAATTGTCTTACGCCAGATCTTAATGAAACCCGTAGCGGGATCTATGCAGACTCTACACGTCGAGGGGATAGATAAGTGACCATTAATCAGACAGGCTTCGAACCGATAATGAACCCAATCATTAAGAAGTATTTTGTCTTATCAATAAAATGTCAATTAGCTGGAGAATCCATTGAGTTCGCGTCTCCCTCAATATCCATTCGACCATCCTGAAGTGGTTTTCTTTAAGGCTTCCCGTTTCTTATCTCGTTGCGTTTGAAAGCTGTGATTCATTATCGCTTTTCGAATTATGGTCATTAGCACTGTCGGAAACTTTTAACTATGACTCTCTGCGTAGCAAGACATTTAAAGCACTTGCAGTGGAAGAAGCCGGGTTTTTCTACCGAGTGACTTCTGAAAAAAATGGCTATTATATTGTGGTGTAATCTCTGTAATCAAAAAATTCTCTGAATTTTTCGTCCTCTACAAAAAAATTCTCTGAATTTTTCGTCCACTACAAACAAGTTTTGTCCCCGTTTTACGTATCACGTTTCCAGTCTTAAACATACAAATAGGTGTGACACTCTACAGGCTACGGTCGAGAAATTATGATTAATGAGCTGTAGAAAAAAGAGGGTCGGGGTGAACATTAAATTAGTGTATTTTTAGGGCTTTAAGAGATTGCATTTGCGAATATGATGTCACTTGACTGGCGGTTATTAGTGGTGGCCCTACGAGATTTTTTTTGCTATCTACAAATGAATTTCAAGATTGAATTGTGTGGAATTGCACATACATACATGCAATATGCGCCATTCGTATTCGTACCGTACTGAAATTTGTTGTAAATTTAAAAATTCCTGGATTTTATGATTTGCCAGAGGTTAGCTAATGCACCAATGATAACATGAACTTCTGTTTCTCGTTTAATTGCAAAAATAATATTTGACAGCTGGTGGTCAGCTGTTGAATTTATGAACATATTTCAGTGTTAGATTTGAACGTGCCATTCGTATTTGTACTGGCGAATGAAAACATTGTAACTATTAACTAAGTGTTCTTTTATTGGATTTATTATTTCCAGCGTATCATTTATAATAATATTGTAAGTATTAGCAGAAATTTTCTTAGTGATAAGTGGTTTATGTTTATTTTTTACATTTAAATAGATAAGATGGGAAGAAAGGGTTGTGAAACATCTTTGGAAGCTAGAAAACTAATTATGACGCTACATAGTCAAGGGAAATCATTAGGAGAAATCAGGAAAATGGTTAGCCGAGCACAATCCACAATACAATATATTGTGAGAAGGTACCAAAGTAACGATAATCTGCAAAACTTGCCAAGGAATCTGAATCGGAGCAAGCTAAAGGAAAGATATAAGCGATATATTAGTGTATTGGTTGGACGCAACCCTAAAATAAGCGCCCCGAAAATTGCCAGCAGGCTTCAAAAATATTTGAAAAAGAAAATTTCTTTAAGCACGATTCGACGTGCTATAAAACAATATGGCTACATTAACTGTGTCGCAATAAAGAAAATTTACAAAATTAAGGTGAACCGAATTCAGGGACTTAATTTCGCAAAAGAATATGCGAATAAAGACTGGAAACGGGTAATATTTACTGATGAGAGTAAATTTAACGTAATTAGGTGGCACGGTGTCACAAAAATTTGGCGGAAGAAAAATGCAAGCAATATCGACGGTGAAATTTGGTGGCGGGTCAGTGATGGTGTGGGGGTGCTTTGCAGCTGGTGGGGCGGGAAAACTGCAATGTATTGATTTTATAATGAATGCAACAAAATATATCAATATTTTCAAATCCAATTTGCACGCTAGCGCAGAGCAGCTTATAATCAGGGATGATTTTATATGTTACCAGGATAACGATCCTAAACTTACAGCTATAAATTCTAGGCTCTGGTTACTTTACAACTGTCTTAAGGTTCTCAAAACTCGCATTTTTGGATGGTTCTCGCAGTTTTGGATGTCTCAAAGCTAGTCAACTAAAATAGTTCTCCAAGATGAAGTTTTTGCCATTAAAAGGATTCGCACAAAGCTGTGATCAATTGGTTGCCGCCAGTATTCGTGAGGTGTGACCAATTTAATGTGTTTGTCTGTTCCTCGAGAAGCCAGCATGCATTCGTTATAACGAATACTAGGTCAGAGCACACCTATGCGAACTAATGCGAACTAATGGATACATTAGATATGCATAAGTGAATTCATACAGTGAACTGAATTAATGTTCTTATTATTCACCCACATTTTCTTTTTTTGTCGAACATCAAAAGGATTATGGAACGCGTTCTAAATTAAAACTGTCTCCAGTTGTTTCATATATTTTATGTGGTGATTATGAAATACAATAAAAATTATTTAGCAATATGAGTCTTGGTCTAATACCACCAATTTTTATGGGGGACTACTTGCTGTAGCAAATATCAACGAGAAAGAATTTTTAGGACCTTACATTCTTAGACTTTACTTTTTTTGTTTTCAATGGCAGAAAACATTTCTTTGAAGAGACTTCAACAGCATTTAAGAGAAAATATAGTTTCTATCTGGCTATGAATGGAAATATTTATTATTTTCTAATTATATTTATGATTTTCAAAAGAGATGAGAGTAGATATCTGTACAAAAAAGCAATTCATTAACCAAAGCAAGTATCATACCATTACATATTTTCCAAAAGTTGGGAAGACTACTAAAAATCAAGAAAATTGAACTATATCCACAGCAAATTTATTAAAAAAATGTGTATTTTTTCTCACCAGTATTAAATAAGGTTTAAAAGAGCTGGTTAATTCAATTTCACTGACAAAACTGATACTCCATGTGTTTCAAGCATAGTATATACGTATTCTACTTACTCATTTGATGAAAGTTCAACTCACCTGTAAATAAAAGAGCCCATTAGCTTTAATTTTTTTATATACTGTTACTTAAATGTTTGCAAAATCACATTTAATAATTCTTCTATGCTTTTTGCCTAATTTATCAGAAGGTTTTAAACATTTTTTTTCCACTGTGCTTGTAATTGGGTTTATAAAACTCAGTCTGAGTAACCTTTTTGTCAGCGCATTGATCCTTGGTTTTGGGCGTAGGATTAATTATCACACACTGGCATACAAAGATTAATGACAAAGAAGCGTCTACCACCTTCAAAGACCAAGTTCGTAACAGGTTGTATAAGGACAAACTTACGAAAAAAAATAAATAATCATGATGTACAAGTTCCGTTGATTTGAACAACAAAACCAATTTAAAACATTTTTAAGAATGATTAAGTCTCAAGTGTAAACTGAAATATCTTTTTTTATAATTGGAACTTAATTAATTTTTAATTTGTGAAAAGTTTTTTTTTAAGTATGTAAATGATTTTTGCAACAAAGTGGTCCGTATGGAGTTTTTTCGACGACAGGAAATTTTTTAATGAATACAACCAACATATTCTTTTGCGTGTACAGTTTTTCAGTTCTTTTTGCATTGCTTCAAAAAGCAAATAGTCTTACAAGTTTGAACATGGCTCGATAGTTTCGGTGAATATCTAATAATGTTTTGACTTGTTATGGTCATTAATCAAGTCGGTCGCTTGCGATATGTGAGAGATATATAATTGTTTATACACCCGCATTTGTTTTGTATTGTAATACCATCTTTTAAGAAAATACCACTTAAAGTATTTTCGTAACAAAAAGGTGAAACATAGTTCAATCCAAGATTGCATTCCACATTCTATTGTACAGTAGAAAGCATACTTTTATAGGACGACTAGTTTTGAAAACGTATCTCTTAGGATAAAAAAGAATATAAAATTCCCAATTATTCTTCAGGACATTTAGCCATTTCTCCAGTGAACAGTAGCTTTTTTCATTTGGGCGTTATCACTTGTAGGGTCCATCTACTTTGTCAATTTCGTTAAAATCTGATGACTGCATCGGACGCTATAGAGTATACAGCACTTATTGTTTTGAGTGCTTTTTCAAGGTGGAACCACTCCCACAAGGTTGCCCATATTGTCAAATGGTTTCTATGAAATCTGCCCTTTGTCAAAATCAATATACGGGAGCAGTTTAATAAGTCAGTGACTTTTTGAATTTCCCCCGCAGTAACTTTAAATACACTACTGCTCCCGTCAACTGCCATCTATTATTAGACTACAGTAAAGTGTTGAGTTTGCTGCGCCATTCAGTTTGTGTTTACCGGCCATTGAAAGCAAACAACTTCATGAATTTTAACGTAAATGGAAAAAAGTGAAATTCATGCGCTGATTAAGCCTGACTTATTGCGTAAAAAAACCATCGCCAAAACCAAAAAAAGGCTTGATAAATACTATGAGGACCCTGTACCATCAATTTTAATAGCTAGGAAGCGGTTTACTGAGTCCCGTTGTGGTTGTAAGAGCACAAGTGACGCTGAAGGTCGCTTAAAAGAGGTTGCCAAAAATTGCCGATAAAATCCATGGAATGACATTGGACGATCGGAGAATGGAAGTGCGTGAGGAGGCTGAGGCTGTAGGCATCTCAACTAAGCAGGTACATAACATTTCAAATGAGTATTGGGACATGAAAAAGCTATCCGCGTGATAGGCGCCAAAAATGCTCTCACTCGACCATAGCGGAACCATGTGACCACCTCAGAGGAGTATTTGGCAATGTTTACCCGCAATCAGAAAGAGTTTCGCACCGTTTCGTTACCATAGACAAAACTTAAATCCATCAAACTACACCAAAAACCAAGGAACAATCAAAACAGTGGGTTTCTTTTAGTGAAGGTGCAAGGTGCAATATGGATGGTTGGCCAACAAAGTCGTGGCCACAAGTTTTTTTTAGATGCACGTGGTATCAATCACATTGATTACCTTGAAAAGGGTGAAACAATCCCGACAAATATTATTCAGAGCTTTTGGACCAATTCGATATTGATTTAAAGCAGAAACGACCGCATTTGATAAAGAAAAAAATGTTGTTTCATCTAGACAATGTACGGGTGCACACGTGTGTAGTCACCACGGTAAAATTCCATAAATTGGGCAACAAACTACTACCCCATCCAGCATATTCTCCAGATTTAGGCCTTTGTGATTATTTCCTGTTTTCAAACCTGAAGAAATGACTGGGCGCATTGAGAGATTTGAGTCGAATTAAGTGTTCATCACTGCAATAAACGCCTATCTTGGAGGCCTTTCGGAAACTTATTATTTGGACGGAATAAAAAAAACCGGTTGGCTTTGACACTTGCTTATGTGCCTAAACTCATGTTTGGTCAAGACTTAATGATCTGGTCGTGAGTTCTCATAAATAAAAGTTTTGAATATTCAAAAAAGAGGTAATCTGATGAAGGGTTGCTGTTCTTATGCGAAACTGAGTTTCGTAAATTTAAATTTGCCAGGGTGGAAAAAATATTTAATTTATAAACCGCTTGCCTTATTTTCTGAAAAAAGTGATAATTTTTCAAAGGTTAGTTTTCACGTAGTTGTTATAACTACAGGATTCACAGCAAATTCTTCAAAAAATTATGTATGCCTACTTCTAGTCAACATTCATATGTATTGTAATTACCTGATATTTCTGTCAGAAGTTATCACCAATTGTAATTTAAAGAAAATTTTGCCTGCTTAGATTTTATTGAAATAATAAGGTACTCAGAAATTCATTAAAATGGCCGTCGCCAAAGAATTAAAGGTGTATTTATTTTAACATTTAACAAGAGCCTGCTTCTTATCTTTTATTCATATCCTCCGAAAAATTTCAGCTTGATCGGATTTCTTGTTCTAGAGATAAAATCATTGAATCTTTTTACTGATATATGTACGCATGGAAAGAAAAATGAATTTTGGACAAAGTAATTGTAATTCACTCATCTCATTGAATCGACTCCAAAGCTTTAATTGCAAAACTAAAATATATAGGTCTGTTCGCGTACCTGAATATATTATAATATATTATAATAGATTCGCAGAAAGTTGTTTTTTACTCTTGCTGCAAGCCAAATTTCGCAGCAAAAAGAAACCAGCTGCCAAATTCTGTTACTGCTGCAGTTTGCTGAAGTACGCTAACAGACCTTATGATGCATATGAGATTCGGCTTAGAAAATGGTGGAAATGGTGGATGAGGAAAATGAAAGATTGTTAGATCTTTTCAGTGTTGCACTTAGCAATACTATCGGGCGTGTCTTTAATGAAACTGAATGAGAAGAATTATGACTCGGAAATCATCTGACTGAATCAAATGTAAAATCTTATCGACATGTGACGATTTTCATGTTGCTGTCTGTTATGTTGGTGCTGACAGAAACTTTTCATAGTAAATTAAATGAAGAATTGTAAATATCAAATCTTCCATCTTTTCAAAGAAGTGAGCTTTGAACTTTTTTTTCTTCTCCAGAACTTAAGTACAATGTGCTTCTTCGCTCATTTGCATCGGCCGGTTTTAAATGCTCTTTTACCCATTGCATATTGCTTCAAAGCTTCAGCCACCGAATTCGGGCTTTACTGTCAGCTCTTGCCTTATACTTCGGGTACGTTTATGTTTCCTTCCTTTGTTTCGGTTTGTTTCGAAAAATAACTGCAAATAAGTAAAACCTTGATTGTATTCGCAATTGATGACAATAAGCTCAATGCAGGCAAGTAAAACTGCAAATATTGACACACTAATTTTGAATTCTGATTACTCAAACTCGACGGCACTCATCCACTCGTTCTGATGAAAACTGTGATGAGAAAACAGCTCTAGTGCACAAGAAAATATTTATATTACTCGCGTGCTTTAGTTTATTTTGCATACCAAATGCATAAGAATAAAGTACAGAAGGACTGTATTTACAGTCCTTTTGCAATATTTAATTTCCATTCCTGTTTTTTAAGAAAGTTAGTCTAAGAATACTTGCCGACTTATGCATATTGCAATAAATTCAAAAATAAACAGACGGAATCACGAAATCAATTGTGGCTGGTCCTCCTATTATGCAAATATCTGAGAAATGTCTACAATTGAAAATTTAGTTGTATGTACCTACATACATACATATGTAGGAAAATATAAATTTTCGTAGATTTAGTTAGTTCAAATAACGATTTCTATTTTATATGCAAGCGATCGCTGGCTTCTAAAGTTTCACTGCTGACATGCATCGAAAAAATGATTAATTCTTTAATTCATTTCGTAAAAATTCAATCACGTATTCACATCGTGATTTGAAACTGGTAAACCAATGAGCATACATCACTTTGAATCAATTGTGGGTGGTTTTGATTGACTACTGAGTCACATTGCGTTTCAATTGAGTTTTCATAGGATGGCATAAATTGCTTACAAAATTGGCTTATGATTGGTCAATTTTACTTTCTATGAATTTTTTTTTAAATCCATGAAAATTGAGACTATTAGATTTAGGTTGATAAAATCTCAATTAATGCTGAGTAGTTAAAATGTTTAGATGCGAATGAGCAATAATAAAATTTAGAACAAATATCCAATGTAATTGCAAATAGTTTTTTAAAATTTTGGTGTACTTACTGATACGTTTCATACTTTTTTTGCCTGAATAAATAAAAGATGACAAAGAAGATATGATAAATCACTAGAATATTAAGTAATTTTCGCAGATATTTCCTCTTTAACACCAATTACCAATTCCGACCACACCAATAAAAACCCTAAATTTCGAACAAACAAGATATAAATCTTAATATTTAACTATTCAACTTTCGTATTTGTAGCTGACACCATTATTGCGACCGCACTTGATTCGTATATCTCATAAGTTGACTCCTGGATCTGTGATAATAAGACGGTGATCGAATGATTCATGAGTGCTGGGACACAAAGCCTCATTAATATGCAAATCAGATGAATACCAAAAGTCATATCAGATCATGAAATTCGTCGTCGAATTTAATCGGTATCTTTTAATGGATTTATCGTTTCGTATTATTTACGAATGACGAACGTGTTTCCTATGTCCGGTTTTTGTCGATTCATCGTCTAAAAGATTTATTGGTTGTTTCTTAGAATTTTTTTAATTACAATTCAAAGCCGTTGGTATGATTGAATTAGGTTTTTTTTTATCGATGACTAGTTGGGTCGATGAATAATTGCAAAGTAGGAGTGAAAAAGATAGGAATTTAGTTCAAGATACAAAAAAAAAAAAACAAATGAAAATTTGACAATTTCACAGACATCATAAGTTTTTATTTGTATGCAAATATGCTTCGAATATATTCGTTCCTGTCTGGCCCAAATTTAAAACTTACTAGCTCAAAACTAGTACATCTGTGCATCTGTTATGATCGAAAACCTAGCAATCTAATATTATGTAAAATTAAGTTCCAATACTGTTATCAATATTTTTATCCTATTTCATGAAATAGTTTCCTCTTCATCTTCAAATTTTTTTTGTGACAAAAACTAAAGCCGTTATTTTTCAAAATTCAACTAAAACCGATATCAATATGTTCAACATTTTTTTTAAAATTAATAAAATCTCGTTTGCCACAGTATCAAATAAGACGTTTAGAAAGTATCATCTCTGCTTTCATTAAAATTCTACCGTTCCTGAATGAAATGGGATTCAAAATCATTTTGTTGACGTGTTACATATACATTTACGTAAGTGTTTCACAGTCAATTACGGACATCATTTTACGAAATAGGTTTGGGAATTAATATCTTATCCTACATCACTCAACGGGTTCAAAGTAATTTCACCTCTCAAATATATACGAGACTAAGATAAAAGGGCGTAATTATCAGATGACCGTTAATCTGAAATGCCATTAGACCTGGTCTCTCATCCAAATTGCGATCCGTTATGAATCGTACCTACTAGAGCCTGGAAAGTCTCGAACAGAATAAGGAGTATTCTTTTGTTTCTGTTTTGCTTCAAACCTTTTCCTTTCGTCATCTCATTCCGTATCCACAGCCAATAATCTAAGCGTCTATCCTTCATTTCATTCATTGCGGACAACCGCTAGGCCTCCTCAGCCTCAGATTGTTCCGGTTCAGCACAAGTGGCCATGAATGTCCCAGTCACCGCATGCTCACGCAGAAAAATTCTGTTTACTAAGAATGATTTATGTGGGTCAGTTGGTTTTTTTTTTATTTTCGGGTCAGTATGATTTATGAATTTCCACTGAAGACCGTTCCTTTTTAATTCACAAGCATCGTGAAAGTTTATTTCCTTCTCTCGAGGTTGAGCAGGGCAAGGAATCAGACTAGAAATTATCTGAACGAACAGTATTCTCACCTTCATCGAAATTATTTTGGGGAATTTTCCGCACCAGTCATGTTCATTCGGAAATCCGAATACTGTAATGCAGGTTTCACATCTTTTAGATGGAATGATTTCGCTCCGGCAAATGGTCTAAATGTATTGATATTCTCATGACAATGGCATGGGGAATAGTACGTCGATGTAATCATAAGAGCACGACGGATCGGTCATCCATTTATCACCTAACATATTTCCATAAATATTTTTATGACATAACCCAACTGATTGATACCCTGAAATAAACTTTTCCGATTTCAGTTTTGCGCAAGAGGACCCCTGAGAAACCGTCGAATTTTCGAGAGATGAAAGTTGGTTGTACTATGTATCAGAGTGGTAGCTTAAAGTGGGAGTTACATGCACGGTTGGCTTTTATGGGCATATGTTTTCATTTTGAACAATAATATAAAACATTAGTCATCAGTGAATGTGGAAAGCTCTAAATGCATAAATATCACTGAAATTTGATGGGATATTTTTCAACAGGCTAGAAGTATGCTTTACGCTAGAAGCATATTCAAATCAAGCCTGGAAAATAAAAGAAAATTTTAAGCAACAAGTTTGAGAACTCTTATATTCAATCAAAGCTCAGAATATTATATGATAAATTTCGAATTAATCAAAAAAAGTTATTAATTTTGCTTCAAATCTGCAATGTTGTTATATGTCGATTTTCAGATGTATGAAAAGCACAAAATACTTAAACAATGGAAATTATTACTTCCAGCTATTGAGTGCAAATAAACCCGAAGCAAATTTAACGATGTGTAAGATCTTATTTTTGCTATCCCTTGATTTTTCTAATAAAGTAAGCTAACAAAACTGAAGTATTCTAAGTAATAACACGAAAAAACTCCACGGTTTACATACGGCTGTTGGCACACTACTATCTTCCGGGTAAAATAATATGTCTTGAAGAAAAATAGCCGATAGTTAAAAAGTAGAGATATTTATTGATATTTACTATGACAAGATATCGATCGTATTTAAGGGGGCAGGTACACTTAGAATTTTGAGAAAATCAATTTTATTTTCTTTGTATTTTCTAAAAGTAGCATATCTCAAGAGCAATCTCTGCAAATTTCAGACGAATCAGACAATTTTTTATGAAGATAAATAAATGAAGTCGTCTCTATTGCATAAAGCGTTTTTCGCATGCTTTAAAAGCATTTTTCTCGAAACTAGGTTTTCGAAGTCGGTGATCACTGTAACTTGAAAACGGCTTTATCGATCAGCATGAAATTTTCCTCACTTATTTGAAATGTAATTATTTACTTTATTACGAAGGATTTTTTGATTGGACGATATCCTTTTTTTCAATAGACGAAAATGTGAGTGAATTTTTGGTCGAAAATACAATTTTGAATTTAAACAAACGCCATTTTTCGAAAAATCAAAATCTTCTAGTTCGACTAATTTTCAGCCTTGTCCCTAAAAAAAATTACTATAGCTTCTACAAATATATTTTTTTCAAGTAAAAAAAACATTTTTTTATTAATTACTTTAATGTGTGTCTAAAACAAAATCCTGAAAAAGAGCTTTTTCTGGACGTCCCAAGTGTACCTGACCCCTTAAGCTTTGCAGTTTCTTGTTGTTCTTGTTTCCTTTTACATATTATGTTTTTTGTGTGTATGTAACTTTGGTGATAATATTGTTGACATGGTTATACAAATAAATGCATCGTGCTGTTTATTGTGAACAAAATTACAGATATCCTATAAAGCGCCCTACGTGGGCTTGCGTGGCACAGCCCGAAAGTAGGCTTGTAGTTGGCTTACATTTGATGAAAAATTGTGTTTTCAGGTAAAATCCCTTTTATCTTTCCCACTTCAGCTCCATATCAAACATCTGTTTTCAATCCTTCGGTGAAGAATTTCGTGGAATATCCTCATATTTAATTTACAGTTTTCAATCCTTCGGTGAAGAATTTCGTGGAATATCCTCACATTTAATTTACATTATTTCTTCGAAACCTCTCCGAAAATTGTTTAGAGCCCACTGAGTTTCCAAAAGCACTGCAAAAACTGGAGAGGTCTCTCTAGACCATCTTTTCATGGACATTCATTCGTCAGCTGTTGTCTTAAATAGCAGTTTACATCAGTCTTCGGCAGTTGCAAGCAATCTCGGCGTTAACACGATATGCATCCATCTGCATAGGACTTTAAAAATTTTGCAAATAAAGGCCCATCAACAGCTGCAAATATTCGCATTGCAGACACCCCATTGAAAATCGCTCCCTTAACGCTGGAAACCTGAAAATGAAGAGCGGACTCAAATGATTTTCCTCGTTCATATGGTCGGACATCACTTAAGTTGGTCGGATACCCGAAAAAATTGCCTTTGATTTTGTTTGTTTTTGCATCCCATATCCCATCTATGCATGGAACTAAGCCGATTTAATTCAGCAAAAATTTTTAAGTGCCTAAAAAAATAATAAATCGATGTGAACTTTCGTGAACCTACGAACATGTTTTCTCCCAACTTTTATATATAGTTTGCGCGTAAGGTTCTCCCAAAACGTTAAAAGTTAGATGCTTTATTTTTTTTAGAACTTGCCTACTAGTTTCCTTAAAATATTCATAGAGGTTTCGTGAATTTTTGATGTGCTTAATGTTAAGAGAGGAATTTCGTAAGTGTCCTATGACAATTTTTGCATATCTGTAACCACTCTTATAAAACCTTACGCGCAAAATTTAACTGCCTATTTTCCCTTCCTACGAGCACCTCTTGTCCAGAAAATTCTCAGGCACTATGATAAACGTATAGAGGTAAAATTAAGACCTACAGGTTGGAAAATAAGAGACAAAAGCATAGATTAGTTCCAGGGAGACCTACTTTTAATTAAATGTTTATTAGAGAATTAAGGGGGGAAATACATGTAAAATCGAAAAAAATTGCTAATTTTAGATTGAATTAAAATATATATATTGTTCATTCAGAAAATGTTTAATATAAAATCCTTAAAATACATGTTTCACAGTAAATGAAAATCTTTTTTTAATAATTTTTCAACACAAAATGGCGGCGATGCGAGCGAATGAAAAAAACACATCAAAAACTGCCTTGTACAACTTAACGCCTTTTCCGGGGAACTTACAACATTCAGAGGAAAAAAATATGCTAATGAAATATGTAATTCATAGGTGAACCAATAAAATTTACAAAAATATTTTAAATTTTTACATTAATTTTAGATTAAACATAAAAATCGATTATTTTTCAAAAAAATCACACTTTAAACATTAATAAACAAACTATTTTTCTGAAATTACAATAACATTTAAGTTCAACGAGGAGATAATACTCTTTTGTAGATGTGGTATAAATTTGAGCCGGATCGATTCAATATTTTTTGAGATATCTTGTACGGCAGTTGAAAAAGTACTACTTTGAGAAAAACGCGTTTAAAGTTTTAAAGCTCCACCGACCTGGGGAAAGCCGCGCTGCCTTTATCTGACTATAACTCGAGAATTAATACGAATATCCCTTCAAAACTTTTTTTGGTTTATTTTAAGAGCATTTCAAACATTTTGATGTAATAAAAAAAATCGTTTTTTTTAGCAGTTAGATGTATTTTCCCCCTTAAGCTTATTTCTAAGATAATATTTTATATCCGAATGTCTTAAGATATTGGGCTTAAAGAACCTAGTTAGTATTTTACAAACCTCCACAGGTATTTCAGCGCAAACGATGTTAAACTGTTCAGTTCAAAGTATTTTGAATTTGAATATTTATTTTCCTCAGATTTTGGTGTATAGACCACCTTAACCTGCCACGAAAGGTAACGGAACATACCCCAAGGCTAGAGATGCCCAAAAAATTGCCTAAAAGTTTACCTCTAAGGGACCAATTCCCTTGAATGTTAAAAGTGGTGGCATATAGGCTAGAGATTTGAAATTTGCAAAGAACATTCTATGGCTCCTTTACTAGTGCATTGTAGCAAAACTTTTGTAGCTGTGACTATTTTTGGTTAAAAAAAAAGACATGCTGCTAGGTTATTTGCTAATGTTTAAGGGCCCCTTTGCAAGAGCGCTTTGGCAATTTCCGCTGTACTTCAATGAAAGAAACTATATAAAAGATAACTGCCACTGGGTTTTTGCGATACTCTGTAGAAACATGTTTATTAAAAGGTGCAGTGAGTAGATACTTCACATATTCTTGATGCGGTTGAAATTATCCGCCTACAAAAAATACCTCGTTGCTTCTGGGCACTGACAAGCTCCTCGGGTCAAGTAAAATCTTTAGGATAGAACCATTCTCACCAGTAGTAAGGTTATTCCTGGAATTTATATACCTGATGATCCAGTACTTCACATTTAAGCCCGGAATCAGATTTCGAAGCATGCTACCATATCACCTGTACTCTTTTGTGGACCAAAAATGCAACGGCTAATATGAATGGATTTGGTAGCACTGATTGCCAGTACCCGATCGAGAATTGGTTTGGAAGTTTGACTGGAGCAGGAGATTTCTTCGACTTCTTTCCATAGAAACATGCTTGTGTGCAATTCTTGTTTGTTACGCCATTTTAAACGATGAAGGACGCATATGTTCTCCAACTTCCATCCGATGCTGTTCTCGCTTTTCTGGAACCTGCTATCCCAGTATAGACAACCAGTAGGTTCGGAAAATCCTCAACAATGACGGTCTTTTTCCTTCCACGGCAGGCTTGATACTCCCTTGCACCCGTTCATGACGTTGGAGATGAGCAGAGAAATAATTTTATATATATTAAACCTTGCAACTCGTTTATTCGACAGTGCTAAGAATGTTTTAATCAGCAGCGCTTCCATGTTCTAGATCGCTTGAAACTTGGGAACTAATATGGGGGTGGTATGAATGGTTAGTTAAAGCTGTTCAAAACTTTCATGCCACACTACTATTGAAAAAAACAAACATATTTCAATAATTTTGCATAGGTAAACATAACATTCTATTCCATAAAAATAAAACGTGGAAATCCCTTTTTTATTTTATAAATAAGCCAAAGCACACTAGAATTCAAGACGTTGCATACTCATAAATTTCCACAAGTAAAAATACTTAAAACAGCATGTTGTAGCTATGATTTCATAATTGGCATTTTCAAACACTTCCAGCATTTGAAGCATTTAGAATGCTAGAATCAACATGCGAATGGAAGTGGTATGCACTACTGTAGTTAGTGACCGAACAGTTGCATGTTACTTTAATTGCATTCCTCCTACATACTTGAATGCAAGGGTGGCCTTGAAGTACACAATCCTATAAAATGAAATTAGACTAAGCGTCAAATGCCTAAGTTCAATGTTGGTTGGCAACTAAAAATATTCTGACGGTTTTCTTGCACGTATGTATAATAATACTCACACGTTATTTTAATGAAATCGCATGACATGAATCAAAGTTGGTTTTACTCGATTTATTTTTGTCATCACGCAGTCATTGCATGCAATAGTTTTATGTGTTTGTTTTATATACTTGGACGGATATAATTCGGTATTATTGTCTCGTTACAAAAGCGCCAGAGAATACATTGGACTATGCTGAAGTTTTTATAGGAAAATTAGAGTTTGCATATGGGACATTTCACGTGAAGCGGACAACAAAAAAAAGTCGAGGTTCTGGATTTCGTTCATATTGTTCGTATTGATACTTTTAGCTAGATAATATGATTTTTTTTTTAGGTTTAGTTGCCGAGTTATCGGCTTCTGAAGAATTGACGAATTTGATGATAGGGTTTTCAGTATGTAGTCGATTTTGAGATTAAAATTTTTTTTAACATTAAAAATATTGATTTGTATAAAAATTTAACTGTTCCTTGACATTTTTAAATTAGATTTCAAAAAAATGTTCTGCTTGTGTAAAAGCGGAAGTAATCATTTTAACTCGTAATTTGAATGATTTGGACTAGGTTGTTATGGTGAAGGTGTTATTTTCTCATAAAAACCTACATTATAGAATGAGATCAAAGCGACGTAATATAAAGAGATGCAGGTATGACGCCAAACCATTTCAAATTTTCCGTTATTTTTTTAATTATTGTTCAGCGCTCGCAGTGAATTTTACTTTCGCTTATAAGCGTTGATACACTTACAAATTTACAGTTACCTTCTCGTAAAGCCTCTACCACACCTTTACATTTATATGTTTGGGAAAGTATCATCTTTAACCCTAACAATCACTTACTTTTGCTGGTCAGAGGAACTTCAACGCTAGAGGATATTTTTAAAACCACAGTGTGAATCTTTTATTACTATTCCAGGGACTATGAAATCCTACAGTTTTTTTCCAGTTACCGAAGGTAACTGTTACCGAAGGTAAGGAAGTTACCGAAGGAAGTTACCGAAGTTAGGAAGTTACCGAAGGTTTAAGTAACGAGGATGACATTGTAAAAAATTTGAAATAAATTCATTTTAACATAAACATGCAGTTTTTTTCATTAAGTATATTTTTAATGTTTCAACAGATGCTGGCAAACAACAATGAAAATACGTAGCTAATGTTTAAATTTTGTAAGTTTTTGAAGTTTTTTAGACGCAAAAATTTATTTGGAAGTCTTTGGAAAAGTTGTGTGTTTTTTCCAATTTATTATCCAATTATTCGAATTTCTAGTTGAACTGGTCTCGACTCAATACATGATAATTTGGTCAATGCGACATATAACAAATAACACAATATAATAAGTAACATATATGCTGCTTGGCTATTGTTTAGGATTATTTATAAAGATTATTTATTGAAATTGGATTTGATGCGAATGACCACGAAATATCTAATGATATTTTTCTAAATCATCGACTTGAATTTCATTATAAATAATTGTAGTCCTTTATAATTGCAATTCATTTAAAAGGTCTTCCGAAGCGTTCGAAAAGGTCTTCCGAAGCGAAAAAAATGTAATGGATTTAGTTTTACTTGCATGCACAATTTTATTTGAAAATGCAACTGAAATCAAGCACTGGTAAATTTCTATCAAGAATAATAAGCGGCTTAAAGATTACTTTCGAAATTTGTAAAAACTGCAAATGAAATCCAAAGACCTTTGGAATAATTAGAAGGCAGCACGCTGATATGGGAATAAACTTATTTGTATCAAGTGATATGAATGCATATTTTCTCAAAATTATTTCGAACTGTAAATATTATTTTAACAGTTATTAAAACGTTTCATCGATATAAAACTGCGAAGTAATCAATTACTGTTAGAATTCTGTTTAAAAAGTACACTCTTATCGCCTACTGGAAAATTTAGCCTCTTTTCTAGCATGCGATGCAGCTGCTTACACCCAAGGGAATTATGAATTTTCACCGACAATTTCACTTTTTCCTTGTGTGAAGAGTGAGGGTGAAAACGTTTTTGGCAAAATACAAAGCAAAATTAAACGTCAAAACCTATTGTTGTAGGACCTACTGGCAAACAATTCTTTAACCGGCTTCTTTCAAATAATTTTGAAATATGACAGCGCAAAACAATCAATGGGGGGGATTTTAGCATGCCAGACAAAATATTTGAATCACGCGAAGAAATAAATATAATAAACAACAAGTTAAGAAAAGACTTTCTCAATCGGAAATTTGGCTTTTAACTAGGTGAAAACAGCCAAGTAAAGTCCGTTTTCAAACAACCATAAGCAAAAAATTAAAAAATAAATATTTTTAATATTTTCCAGTTTTTTGCTGTCAACCGGTACTGCTGAGAATATACACAATTTAATATTATAAAGGATAATTTAAATTATTTATTTTTAGATTAACTATGGAGATCAGTAGAAATTAATAAGAAACTTTGGAAAACAAATTTTGTACCCGGAACCTATTAGGCAAATAGGTATGAATTTTTTTAATTTGATTGACCACGAATTAAAATATTGTTTTTAGGTTGGAGGTCTATAGTGCTTGCTGTCCATAGTAAAAATTCAAAAAATAAAAAAGTTATCCGTTTCAGCGAAGATGCAGCTATGGAAAATTTGATTTTGTTAAAGAATGTACTGAATTGTTATATAATATAATCATTATGCTTGTTTAAACATGTTTTCCGAAAATTGTAGGCATAATTAACCACAAATGAAGACATCATTTATTGTGGTATGCGGAGCAAACAAGACGAACAATTTTGTCTTATACTCGGTGGCCAAATTATATTTATTCCATGCAAGTTTGGTTTTTTAGAAGCCTCAGACATAATCTTTAAGATCTATTTTCTGTTTAGATCTGCATATTTAAGATTTAGGGCTACTATTTTTAGATTGAACAATATATTTACAAAATTGATTTTGCAAACTCAAAAAATATAGACAAAACTTAGCCTCAGGAGTAAGAGAAGTTCATATTGCCGTAAAAAACATTTGATGGAATTAATTTTATAGTTTGCTTCAAAATTTATCCAAACAAAGATATTTTAAGCTAAAGAAAAATAGAACGAAAATAAGAATGAACAATATTTAGTAAGCTACAAATAGATTTCATTAGTACTAACTGCAATTGTTAAGCATTATAATTAGTTATTGATTGTGATCATGGGTCCCTTCTTGTCTATAAATCAGCACAGACAACGGATATCGTCTCTAAGCAGAGAATAAAGCAGAGAATATTGATACGGGAAAGAAAAATGAAAAATCTCAAAGCAGAGAATATTGATACGGGAAACTCGATAGTTTTGCGGAATCAGCCTCCGAAAGCAGAATCAAATTGGAATTGTTTTTGCGGGATGATTAAAATTGAAAAACATTTTATTTACATTGAAAATTATAGACAAGAAGGGACCCATGATCACAATCAATAACCAACCTTTACAAGTAAAAATTATATCGATGGATACAAGTCGGAGATGTTAAAATGTGTCACAACTAGCGTAAATGAAAGTTAATGATTTCCAACTGCAAGTGGTCACATCAGTCAAGTATGCACTGTGAGCTGGTGTCTGATGAGAATCAGTGCATACTTTCGAAACCACTTTGTCAAAATAAAATTTTCAATGTAAATAAAAATTTTTAATGTAAATAAATTTTTTTTCAATTTTAATCATCCCGAAAAAAACAATTCCAATTATAATTAGCTTTAATTTTTCGAAATGGATAAAGCAAAAGATTTCGGAAAGCCTTGCCGCTTTCAAAACTGATTTATCATACTTTGTTAGAATCAAATTTAATAATCGAGCAAAGAAAATCTATGAATATGAAAAACTTATTTCTAGAAAAGATAACAACACGTATCTTACATCCGAAATTATTTGGTATCTATTAGAAAGAATTTCGTATTGGTGAGTATTGGTGAACGAAAGTAGTTTGGAAACTGTTGACTTACCTTTGAGGAAACTATGTTGCTCCGAAGCGAGAAGAGGCTCAATTATATGATTTAAAACAACTCTCTTGAGAAGCTTACTAAAGCAAGCTAGAAGGGATATGAAACGATAATTGGAAACGCAGGATGAATCTCGGGCTTTGAGGATGGTAAAAATATTTGTTGATTTCCAGGCAGAAATACTAAGGTTAAAAAGGACAGCTAAAGGAACACAAAAAGATGATGACCGTGACTTTGCAAAAATATTAGGTAAGCTGTCGGGTCCGCAGCTGGCGCTACTGTCTAGGTTACCAAGAAAATTTTCGACCTCCAACGGGTTTGTAAAAAACAAACAAAAACTATTAGCATCTGAAGAGGAAATATTGGCAGACAAGGATGTTCTAAGCTGAGAGGTAGCATAAGAAAAGAAATGAGCAAACAGCTCACATATTTCTTGAGACGAGGAAGCAGACAAATCATTTAGGCGCATCACAAAGGGGATAGAGGGAGATTTTTTAAGGGAACGGATATATAATCAGAAGGGTTTCTAATGACGGGATGATATGGAGGATTCAATGTGACCATGATAAGCACTCATCGCATCATTAACCATCTTTTTAGCACACGAGAGTAGATTTTTGTATCTTAGAAGATCAACCTCTAAGCCGGAGCTTCGAAATCTCCGACTCTCCACGTCTGTGGTTTTAAAAGCACATATCACGTCAGCAGTTAGCCAAGGAGGATCAAAACCTCTTCTTACACGAAAAGTGGGAGTGAGACAGGAAACAAAACTAGACAAAAAAGCAAAGAACGCATGAGGGCAATCATCAACATTTAGACCTCTGAAAAAAACAAACCAGTTAACAGAATTAGTTTCATTGGACATGGAAGTGAAGTCCGCTTTAGCGAAGTTATAACGCTGCGCAGATATATTTTCATTCTTAGGAAATGAGGTAAAGGAAAGTTCTATGGCAAGAGGCGGATGGTGAGGATCAGGACTGACATAAGGTGACAGAGCAGAGCAATAAAAGAGAATTAGCAAGAACAAAATCCAGTATTCTGTTATTAAGATTAGGCACATTATTCAACTGAGAATAAGAGCAAAGAGAGAAAAAGGAGGACGTTGCTAAAGAAATATTGCTTCTTGATAAAATTTCAGTGAAGTTTATATCCAGACTAAGCTAGGAATATTAAAATCACCACATAAAAGAACAAAAGAAGAGGGATAATAGGTGTTAAGAAACGAAGAAATCTCTGTAAAAACACGCTCATAAACTACAATAGAACTATTATATGGGATATAAATCGAGAATACAAGTAATGCAGTAGATGGAGTAACAGATATATGAACAAGGATACATTCAATAGGCGGAGAAGACACGAAACAGCAACTAAACACATTTAGCAGCGCATAATTGAATTTAAAGTTCGAAAGTTTTATTACACACTGCAGAGTTACGTCTATACACTACAGAAACGTCTAAATTTGAATGCATAAACATTTAATTGCTTTCTCCCTTTTTTAATCACAATGAATAAATGTTCCCGAAATATCAAAGCAATAAAACATAATAACAGCAGACTCTCTCTGGACAAAAACTGAAAATAGAATTTTAAGAACGGAATTTCAGGTTAAAAAGGGTTAAATTTAATGTGTGAGCTCAAACTTAGAATACTGTAATTTTTATTCAATGCGTGCTCATGGTGTACATGTATGAGTACATTCAATAAGACCATGCTATACTCATTTGTAAGCAATTGAGATTCCGTTAATAAGCGCAGCTTATTCGATTTACGATACGTGGTGATTTTTACATGGAGAACGATTGGCAGAGAATGCATTTAAAATCTATATTTTCTTCGAGAGCGCATTTAAAATCTATCTAATCAGTGTTTCTGGCAGTTACTATGCGCTAGAGTGTTTTTTAAAATTCTTTACAATTCACCAACGTATCCAAGTTGCCCAAAAAATAAAGAAGATGCAATGATTTTTAATGTGGATTTTATGGCGGACAGTGCACTCGTTTCTTAATTAGAGATATCATCTAACTATAATTAGTAAGTCTTTGAATGATGTCAGAGTATCTGTGGCGGTTAAGGCTTTTCAGTAGTTGCAGCAAGGGACACTGAATTAGGACAGGAGGTGGGGGTGGTTTTCTGTCTGATTGATTTTATGATAATTTTGTTTTGAGTCTTCAAGCAAACAGTTGATTTGTACATACATACATGTATTTGTATTTTTTTACATGCATGTATTTCGGTCCAATTTAAGTTTTATTCTGACACTTTTTTGTATAAGCTTAGTCTATTTTTCTTAGAAACATAGCCACCGGCGTTTTTATACATCTTTCATTTTGTCCAAAAATCTTCGCTTTCTGTTTCAGATAATTCTCAAAAGATAAAATTAATACCAAGGAGAGGGAACTGTATTTGTTACTTGGTTCACTGTTTCGGGAGTTCCAATAACGAATGAACTGGTAATTATTAATCGCTTGAAATTCAACCATTTTATGTAGCTTGCGAGCTATATTTACAATTATTACCATCCATCGTGGAATGAAGTTGGCTAGAAATGCTGGTCAAACGTCAATGGTGTTTGTTTTGATGGTTGGGCATGTTTTTAGCGTGGTGTTACACTAGCCAAATACAGTGGATGAATAAACATAAAACATTGAAATCAGTATTGGAGAATTTGCTAACAGTTAAAAACCTAATGAGGAAGGCTGATCCGACTTAGTCAATTTCGACATTCTCAGCAGAGTTCAATAGATACAAACCTCTAGTAAAAGATGCTTTTGATAGAAAATAATATTCCAGTATAACTATCTTTTGAATTTATAATGAGCTCTTACTAATTTTTTCAAATATATTACTAGGCTTGATTTTCTTTCGTTTCACGTTATATTTTGAAAATGCTAGGCACTTTTTACCAGTTTAGCCTACTTATCATATACATTTGTACATACGTTCGTCTACATGATTATGTAGTATTACCTTACTACCACGAAACAAACAAACATGCACTGTTTGCTAAGCGGGTGGAATAGAAGCCAGGTTAATGAATGATAAATTCCCGTTTCGTGTGTAGTCAGCAGACTGCAAAAGCCTGTACGGCAGAATGCTGCCATTAAGAATGTCAACAGCATAATCAAATGCTATTTTAAATGATTTGAATGCCACGCATGCTAAGCGTCGAATGAAATTCCCGCCATGGGAATAATGATGCGGTTGTTAATTACAGATGGATCATTGCATTCTTGTACATTTAAATCTTGTCGCGTTATTTGTAAGTAGATTTTGTTACAATTAATCCCGTTAGTTGAGAGTACTAGGGTCGACCCAGCTTAGTCGCTTTCGGTTTTCTGCTTATCCGAAATGATTTACAAATGAGCCGATTATACACCGGGGCTTTGTCCTGTATTCAGGCATACTTTACGGACATTCCCCGAGACACAAATGCTCTAGCGAGGATGAAGTAAAAAGATTTACGAGTAATCACAGTTTTCAAAAGTAAGAAGCTATTGTCGTTCAGTCACATGCGACGCTACATAGCTACTGCTGCGGAACACAGATATTTTCCTAGTATTTTCTTTTGTTTCATGAATTTGATTTTCCGGTCCTTGTCTTCGCTTCTTATGCTGTCGTTCGCCAGCTTCGCCATGGCCTTCTTGAGAAACGGTCAAATCTTCCATCTTAATTTATTTGAAGCATCGTATGTGTACCCACCCAGTGAATGGATCATGATAGAAGTTAAGAGGCAACATTACGCTTCACTGTTGAAGGTTGTCTGCAGGTACCGACATGGGCTTAGACGTGGGTACTGCAATTGGTAGCTAGATATCTGGCAAATGAGCTTACAGACAGGTTGCAAGAGCTGCAGAGCATCTAGAAAATTTACTTCCTTAGAAAGATGAGCAATTCGATGTGAAGATGGAAAATTGGGTGTCTATATGTGAGTTCATGTCGACGTATAGTCATACATTCGAACAGATCGAAATTCTATCGAATGCCAACGAAATTGCACTCTGTAGTCAACGCTATGAGCTCCATGTGGCTGGGCATGGTCTTATATTTTTCAATCATCTTGCAGATCCGTAATGGTGATGGTACCGCAAGATGAGGTGCACAGACGAAAATATGTACAAGAAAATATGTTATTATTGTGAGGAATTTTCTATTTAAATTCCCTCTATCAAATATTACGTTTTAACCTTCGGCTAGATAATACGACGAGGGGATAAGATCAATTATAAGAATATAACAAACGCAATTTATTTTATTTTTCGGTGGGATGGTAAAGTACTGTATCATAGAATAAAAGTAAACGAGGAAAATATATCTACAAAGAATACTTTTTTACTATCTTCGTGTTCTGTTTGAGCATAGACTTCATGGTCGTGCGTTATTGCGTAATATGTAATATTTTTCCTCCCAAAGGATTACTGCCGAGGGAATTGAATAACGAAGTTTAATTCCATCAATGTGGATTGCGAGTCATATGAGGATTATTTCAAAATGGGAATAATATTGACATATCGACGTGTGCTTGCAAAAGTATCTTATTAGAATACTGAAAAATTCATGAATTGAGTCATACATAAACGATTGTTAAGCAGTTTTTAAATTTTGAATAACATTTAATTTATATAGAAGTGTTTTGGTTGCGATATCATTGAATATTGAAATTTTACTAAGTACTTTTGAAGGTATGCACCGTTTTTCATCAGACATCAGCTCATAATGCATACCTGACTGATATGACCACTTGTGAGGTGCGTGATTATTGATATTATTTTTAACTTAGCTGCGACAATTTTTTATGATCTGTCTATTTTATATAAAGACAATATTTTTCATAGAAATATTTGCTAGATTGCGAACCCTTTTTTTTCCTCACCTCCTAATCAGGAACAGTGTACTCTTATCTACTTCATAGCTTGAACTCTAAGTGGAGAATATTTCGTACGGTTTTAATCCTTTTGCGGATATAGCCTTCGAAAGTATTATTATATAGAATTGTTTTGGTACAAATCACGTAGTAATACTCGATTTTGAATAGTACCGTAACGAAAACTCTTCCATATGATCATTCTTTTGGGGGCTATACCCTAAATGTAGATGTTTGAGTTTTTTTTTTAAATTTTTCATAATAGAAAGTATACTATGAAACAAAATTAGAGTAAAATCATCTAAAAAATTTTACATGCTCAATGCTTTAATAAGCTGAAAAACTATAAATGCAATGTTTTGTCCAAGAAAAAAAAATGCGACATTAAAAAAATTCTAGCGCACCTGAACCGCTAGAATTACTAATGTTCGATGAATAATAGAAGAATCGTGCAGATTTTGAGAGCATATTCTACCACACGAGCTCCAACCTGTTTCGAGTGCAAAACCACTTTGATTCTAACAATGCATTTAAACTAATCGAGTGGAAAGGATTTCAGGACTACCACTTGTATGAATTTCAAGATTTAGGAAAGCCAAATACTGCAAAACGTTGAAAGCAGCATAAAAACATAAACAAAGAAATGCTCAGTGCTTGCAATACAAACCCTGCAACTAAAAGTCTCCCACGATTGCCTCACGTCAAGATAACTCTATCAATCTCGATTTTATCCGATAATTTTGTCGAAAGTTACAGGGATAGAAAGATGTTCAGGGTCAAAAAACGAAAGATATTTCGGTCCGAAAAATGTCAAGAACTTAGAAAATTTAAACACTGGTAACTTATTTTCATTGTAAATGTTCGCGATATGAATACTTAATCCAAGCATTTGTTGACACAAAAATAGCAAAAACCCTTCGCTAGCATCAAAGCCAACAATATATCACACCTGCCTCACATTGAAATCAACCTATCCTGCGAATTTTGTTTCGATTCGATGACTGCATTCGAAGTTATAGGGGTAAAAAGAAATTTAGGGCTTACCAGTCGCAAAAGTTTTCAAATTTTCGAATTCTTATTGTCACTACAAGAGCATTACCGTTTAAAAATTTAACCATAAAATCACTTAATAAAGATACTGCAAATGAATAAATACAAAACCAACAATAGCTAGCAACCCTATCATGGCTTTTTAGCCAGATTCCTTTTGAATAATGCCTATCATAAATACCATTTATCATATGCAATTCGTTTTGATTTCATGACTGTACTGGAAGCTATAGTGCAAAAAGCTTTATTTTCCTCAGCGAATTTTCAAAACCCAAGACACCAAAATTATCATAGCTGGCAGCACCAACGGAATTTTCCAACCAAATTTCAACCAAACAGAAGAGTAAGGTTCAGCTACTATGTCAATTTCATGAAAATTTAGTAACTGAATCAGAATTCATCAGGCAAAAAGCAGTTTTATTTCTTTATAATTTTTCAAGATGGCACCACTGACACAGAGTTGCCCGCTTTCCAAAACCACTTCTATCAGACCTGGTTACATTCTGTGAATGTCAGATTTATCTGATAATTATGTCGTGAGTTCTCGTGAACAGAAGTTTTTGATACTTAAAATATGGGTAAATTGGAGAAGGGTTACCGTTCTTGTCCGATGTGAAATTTTAAAAGTTTTGCTTTGGTTGTATAAACAAAATATAAGTTCCTATATGAGTTGGAGAGAAGGGTATTACGAAGGATCCTCGGTCCAATACGGGAAGAAGATGGATGGCGAATCCGATACAACAACGAGCTGTATTCCATATATGACGAGCCGGAAGTCTCTACCGTCATACGACTTCAAAAACTACAATGGGCTGGCCACGTCGAACGAATGAGCGATAATCGAATCCCCAAACGATCTCTCAAGGGGCGAGCGAGCGGAGCCAGGCCAGTCGGTAAGCCACGCAAGCGCTGGGAGGATTCTATAGATGCTGACAGCAGGTCACTTTTGGGAGCACCGAACTGGAGGACGCGGTCAATGAACCGAGACGAATGGAGGCGAAGAATTAAGGAGGCTAAGGCTCGATTCGGGCTGTAGTGCCCTGATGATGATATGAGTTGGTTTTCATTGTAAAAGACGAAAATTTTTCAGGAGAGTCGATGGTTTGAAGGTTTTCACTTGCAATGCCTAGCTACAGGGTCATAAGCACTTTCATAAAAAACTACACAAGTCTACAACATAGTAATATCAATATGTGCTTTAACTTTCATAATGGTTAGATAATTTGGCTCGAAGTTATCGCAATTCAAAAATTTTGAAATTTTCCAAGTCTCATTTTAGGTGCTTAGCGCAAACTTAGGGTTAAAAATTTCAAAAATATTATCATATTCACATTAAAAATACATTTGAAGTTCATATCATTAACTTTATTTTTGCAAAAGTTATTTGTTGACAAAACAATAGGTGTATTTCAAATATCACTAACAGGAGCGCCGGTGCCAAAGGGTTAATCATACTTATATATATATATATATATATATATATATATATATATATATATATATATATATATATATATATATATATATATATTAAAGATTACTCTTCCCTGTCCATATTAGACTCATGGTTCCAGTAGACTTATGAGTATCCAAGTTCAATGACTTTTTTGCTTGCCCTCCAGCCAGGCCCGTAGCCAGAAATTTGGTTTGGAGGGGGCTCAAAACATAGTTATAAATTTTGTTTGAGGAGGAGGGGGCGGAAATGGTTGATGGGTGTCTTGCATTGATATTTGTTATCAAAGTTGGACTCATTAGTGAAAAACTGCTTTGTTGCTATCAATATTGTCACTGTAATTTTAATTACCAGTCACGCACATACATATCAATTGTCAAACAAAAGCGTCAATCCAGTAGACAAAATTTAAAATTTTAACCTTCGCAATTTCTTTGCTGCCATAATCTCGAGAACTTCATTCGGATCGATACTTAAGTTCCCATGAATTCACAGTACTGCGAGTGCACTGAGTCTTTCATTGCCCGTTGAGCTACGTAAGTAAGTCTTGATTCTTTTCAGTGTCGAAAATGATCTTTCCACACTTGCCGTTGTGACCGGAAGTTTTGCCAAAACTGTTAAAAGATATTTGATTGTTGGAAATCTGCTCGTGTCACAAAAATCCAATACTTGTAAAACCCCGGCATCTTTCTCGAGTCCCTATAATTTCTCACACCACAATTTATACTCAGCTTTTACAGCGGATTTTGAAACTCGATCATCAAAGTATGGCGGAAGATTATGCAAGTCATCTACTTTTTCTATTGCAGCAAATCCAGGGAGAAGTATCTGTAAGCTTGATAAGATTCCCGCGTTCTCATTAAGAAATTTGTCTGACAAATTCTGAATCAGCGTATCGAGGCAAGGAATAAAAACAGCAGACCGAAAGAACGATTCAACAGAGTCTGTTTGATAATTGGAACGAGTTGTTTGCTTCAACGTGAGTCTCGGAACCTTCAGCTCCATATCGAATGTGTCGTTTGCAAGTTTTTCAGCTGATATGAAAATTTTGCTGAACGATACTTCTGCAGTTTTTCGTTCTTCTTGAAGCATATACACGATTTCGTGAACATGCTCTACTGCTGATGCCAAATCACGTGACTTTTCTTGCAGTTGAACTGACAAAGGAAGCGTGAAGCTGAAAAGTCTGTTACAAACCAAGAGACTGACGAGAAACTCGCTTTTCTGAACTACTGCAAGTAAGCAGGCCGCAGTTTTCGGAATAGTCCAAGATTTTTCTGAAATTTCTTCTAATCACATGTGGATGATTTGGAACAGTTCTACGAAAGATAGTATGCTGTCATGTCGTTCGATGAATCTTGTTTCGCAAAGACGAATAAGCCTCTTCTTTTTGCTCTCTGGAGCATGTTCTTGGATGAGATCTTGAAGAATTTTCGTCGCATATGCGTGGTTTCTAAATAAGTTCACGAGATCGTTCACAATCCCAAGAAAATTCCGAAAAGGTGGGACTGACATGGCATTTGACAATGCGAGGTTCAAACGATGGCTATAACAATGAACGTACATCATCAATGGGTACAGATTCTTCATTCTCGCCTGGACGCCACTGACATGACCAGACATGTTACGTGCTCCATCGTAACCTTGACCAATGCATTTTTCCATTTTAAGGCTCAACTCTTTACAACGTTTCTGGAGAGCTTCAGTTATTTTTTCAGAAGTCTGGTTGTAAATCGGTACAAATCCTACAAAATCTTCACGAATAATCAGTTTTCGCAAGTCTTCGTCGAAGTCGAGGTATCTGAGACATACTGACATTTGTTCAATTCCTGATATATCCATGGTTTCATCCCCGAGCAAGGTGAAGCATGGTGCATTATCAACTTTCTGAATAATTTTCCTGATGACAATGTCGGAACATATTTGAATTATTTCATTCTGAATATCTGGACTGATGTATTGGGCAATTTTCGAATGATTGATAACGTGTTTTTCCAAACTTACATCCCCGGAATCGATTCGAAATCGCAAAAGAGCTCGGAATTTTCCATCATTCAGTTGTGGTCTTATCAACGACAAAGGTCCACTATCGTGATCGCCTCTCAAGGGTAATTCTTGCTCAGCACAAAAAAGAAATTGTTTTTATTATTGGTATGATAGCTGCTCTATTTTCTTTTTTCTCTTTGGCTTGCTGCATATCCATTAGAGATATAATATCTGATCGTTTTCCTGAAGATACCTCATGGAAATTTTTGGCATACTCGGCACAAGTATTGTGGTATTCTTTGTTTGCATGCTTTCCAAAATCTTCCCTCGCATTTTTCCAATTTCTATAGCAGCTGGTGACAAGTTGTCCTGGAATTTCGTGGTTTCCTTTGCCAACTCCTTCATGAAAAAACAGCCAGCATGGTTTGCAGTACACGCCATCTTCTCGTTGAGAATAAGCGAGGAAAGGAAAGTCTTTCATCCAAGTTTCTTGAAAACTTCTGTTGCGCCCATGTTTTTTAGTAGTTGGATAGAGAAACCCTTTCGAGATTATCGGTGAAGTTAAAACGAGCTTTTTTGTGTAATCATCCAAGGAGGATCTATCCATATTGCCAATGTCGAGTTTTGGATCGACAACATTTGTCTCTGGAGAAGCATGAGTAGACGTGTCAGACTGATCGCGAATTTGGGAATGCAGATTGTCGTCTGCAATAAATAAGGAAAATTTTCTAGGCATAAAAATGAAAAAAGTTTTTGGAGGGTAACATAAAATCATTTAGAATAGAATCTTTGCAAAAAATATAAATATGAATTTTTTTTCAAATTTGGGTTTAGTAATAAAATCAAAATGTCTTCAAATCTTTCGTTTTTTATCGATAATTTTTTATAATTATTCAAAAAATATTGCAATTCAGAAACTAGTCGTGACTGGTTGAAGCGTTTCAACCAATGAAATTGAAACTCCTTTTTCTAACACAGAGATACATAATATTTCAGAATATTCTGGGTTAAATAATACAATAAGGCACGACACAATACTTATAATTCAGTTATTTCTTGCGCTTTTTATGTGTTTTTTTGACTCTACGCGTATTTTTAAATATTTTGAAATTTTGGATACAGACTAGTGACGTCATAAGCATGAACGCACGTTTTAGGGGTATCCAAAAAGTAATTTTATTCGAATTTGTTATTCTAGTGTAGTATTATATGTCTCACAGGTGTAGCATTGTCTTAAAAAATATGGCCTATCGATAGACATATTTTTAAAACATGCATATATAGGAACATTTTAGGATTCGCGGAATTTTGGGGGGGGCCCGGGCCCGTCGGGCCCTACGGCTGGCTACGGCCCTGCCTCCAGCGTTTTTTTAGCAAAACTGGAAGTTTAACACACGTGTGTGCTAGATCTAACGTACGTAATAATCTGCACGAGAGCGTACGTTAGCGCGCAAGAAGATCTATCAAGATTACTTGAGACACTATCTACACAGCCTCTACAGACGTTACGTGTAGTATATCTGCGCTAGACGTAAGTGATTCGCGCTCGAAATTTCTACATTTGATTGTGTCCACCCATATTTCCGCCACGTACCATGATGTTGGTGGTCGCCATCAGTAATCTCCGTCTCTCCAGGTCCACCAATTGGGTCATCAGCTTATTTAGTAAGTTGAAGGCTCCCCAAGCGCTATGTCATGCCTTACGGATGTGATATCAGCTGGTCAGTTTTGTGTCAAGTGCCACTCTTAGTTGCTTCACCGACTTGCAAGCCTGGCCCTCTACGGAGCCCATCGTTAAAAAGATGACAGTCAGTATCCCTCATTAAGTCAGCATGATGATCTCTATTTTTGGCAGCACCAACATCAGACCATGGTCAGATAACCACAATTCGACCCTTTTTATGACTTTATTTTGTCAAGTTGGAAAACATGGCTGTTGAAGCCATTTTCATCGGTGCAAAGCCATCCGTATAATCCACCAGTCCTATTCATGAATATTTGCAGGTCCAGTTTGTTTTTAACACCAGATCTAATTTTTATAAAACTCCCCGGAACGCCCTTATCGATGTCAAAGAGCAGCCGTAGGTCCCAAAGTTACACCAAAGCCCCACACCATAAGCAATTTCTACTCTGGAATGCGAAAACTATAATAAACTATATAAGACCATTCTGGTTTGGCTCTGTGGAGATTGGTTTGGCTCTGTGGCCTGCATTCTCCACACTTGTTACTGCCTCAATAGCCTCATATATGATATCGATAGTTGTGTCCCCCTTTCGGAAGCCATGCTCCTTGTCATATGATCATTTTATTCCTGATTGCAACCAAGGTTTGTGCAACTCCTATAAAAGATTACGTGCAGAGTTCAGCGAAAAAAAATAGCGCTAGGCAGTAGAACGCCCAGGTTCTATTTTCCCTTGTCTATGAGTGTAAGTCGAATCACTTTCTACTGCGATGGGGATATCCCCGCCACTAAATAGGAACTATATAATGCCAGTAGAAGCTGTGGTTGACCTCAATCGATATTCCATCAGGGCCTGCTTAACTCCCTTTCCGTGCATAGGGGGTTAGCGCTTGGTTGTTCGTGATACGGTCATCTAACCTTAGCAAATTCACTGAGAACAGCGTCCGTTTCTGGTAGAATATACACATTGGTACTTTTCTTGTACCTCTTCCTCCATGGGTCCCAGTTCAAATTCTCGTAAAAAGCATACCATTTGTAAACTTTGCACTATTTTACAGATTTGGTCAACTGTTTACGAACTATTTCTGGTCTATTATATTCGGCGCCTACTTGCCAATCCGATGCATTTCACGCAATTCTTCCACGCAAGAGCTTCCGTCGGAGCATTCAGGCATCGCATGCTCTGCATCATTCATTATCTCCATCCCATGATGCTAGTAACAGTAGCTGCAACTGATTCAAATGGTTCTTATTATACTTCTAATACTGTACATCATTCTTGTGACGTTTGCTCTATCAAACTATCTTCCGAAAGCAACACGAATTCACTGAAATGTGGTAAGACGTCAATTCAACTAAACATATACCATTCAACTAATTTTTTTTTATCTATAAATATTGAAGGGTTCAGTCAATGACATCTATCTATAAGAGAATTTGTTATTTAAACATTTTCGTAAAAAAAACTATGAGCTTAATGTGGTACCGTAATGTGGCTATGACTCAGTTCTAACAGTATTTTTCGCGCTCGTGATAGATTTGTGGTGAAACAACCCTTTCCTCAAATACTAACATGAAATTAAATAACGGCATAAATCTTTCACAAGTCTATTGTTTGTTATGATATATAGTTATCCCGATGAGCACATATACCAAATGCAACGCGGGAACAATTTTCTTTGTTGAGCTGTCGGACATTCACAAGGACACAAGCTACACGACAAAGCCATTAGGACTAGTTTTAATTTGCGAAAGTGCATCGTATTGATTTTCTATCATATGCTAGCACACATATAAATATAGAAGTTAGGCTATAGTTGAACTTACTATTGTACAGATGAAAAGATTCATTCTATGTCATGTGCGTTTATCTGAAGAAAGCAACTACATAAAGGATTTATGAAATTTTTTACTCTCTTTTATATCCAGATTTGTAAGCCGACTTTCGTTTTCTTAAATATTGATGTTAGGATAAAGCTGATTTGTAAAGTACTTGCAAGAACGTATAACGTACATTTGAATGTATAAAGGTCAATTTTGTTTATTCTCTGAAGGGGCCGGAATTTTTAATTCTGTGGTAAGCATTGTGAACCAAAGTCATCAGATACATACTAAATCTAAAATTTTCTTTCTTAAATATGAGATAAATATTTTTTTCTTCCTGTAAATGGAAAAAAACAATGGACATTGAAGACAAAAACTAAAACGTAAACATCCTTTTCTTCTTCAGAATAAACTTGAAAATGTGCGCATAGAAACACTAGAAAGACTAATTTTCGAAGCAAATTAGAAGAATGGTGTAGACTTTGAATGCAACCTGCCGTTTCGAAGTTTCGTTTTGGGCTACTCGCCACAAAAATTTTAGTTTTTTGAAATTGAAACATTTGTTATTTACTTCACTACAAGACCATTGTCATTTGAAAATTTAATGGCAGGATCTCTTGGTAAAAAATCACGAAAATTATCACCGCTAGCGATTTCATCCCAATTTTTTGACCAAAGGTTTATGAAATTAGGCTTAAAATAAGGTCCATCAGCTGTGTGAATTATGGTTCGATCTTGTGACTCCATCGTAAGTTAAAGGGTAAAAAGCTATTATTTCGCTGAATGATTTTTACATGGGCCCCACTGCCAATAGGCCCATGAATGGCCAATATGGCCATACCTTATGGCCAATCATCATCATCACCATCGGTGCTACAGCTAGGCTCCGTTCTTGGCCTCTTTCAACAAATTCTTCCATCGGTCTCGATTGCGAAACAATTGCAGCAAGTCCCTTTGATGCGGGTACAAAAACCGACAACGACGAGGCTCACTGCGAACCAGTTTCTCGAAACAAGTTGGACGTTTCAGACCACGTTCACACGAAGCGAAACAGATTCGCGAAACAGTTTCGGGAAGCTGTTTCGTAAAATGTAAACGCACACTTATAAACTATATATTCATGACCTTTTGATACGATGAAGAACAGACCAGTTGAGATAGAGAGGAAGAGTGCTAGCTAAGTAGCTGCTTGGCTATTGCCATTCAACATTCAACAGTCTGGTCATTCAACAGTCTAAAAAACAGCCATAATCTCCGTAGCGATTTTAAATACTGTGGATTCTTGGCAGCTAAACCAAAGTCTAGAAGAGAGCCTGCAAAGAGTGCAGGGTGACGGCAAACCATCTAAGAGGCAAATAAAAAAATGAAGTGCCCCGGGAGCCGAGATCCTAGAAATGGCCGAGAAGGCCCCTCGTCCTCGTTAGCGGAGCACCCATCAATCAGACTTCGACGGATACTGGTATCCGCTTTGCTAGCTCTACGTGGCTGGGATGGGTCTTTAAACAATGGGTTGGATTTGATGCCAGAAAAAATTGAAGCTACATATTATCCATCCATCATGAGTTAATAGTAGCCACAGTTTGACGAGGAAAAAGGAAAGGGCAAATGTCCGTTGAGGACCAGATGTTGCTCTCAGGCATGGGCTGCAAGCCCAACCCAGCTGAGACGTATATTAGCACGTTGCAAGCAGCCTGAAAAAGAGAACTGAAAATTTCAAAAGAGAATCTAAAGCAAGAAAACATGCCTCCATTTGGCGGGTCAAAATGCTGTCTGCTTCATCGATGACTTACCTCTTTCATGAATACGTCTTACGCAAAAAAGTAGCTTGAATAACACCAAAAAATCATCACGTCTGTCGCCTTTCAATTATTGGAAGAATTGTGAATGACGGCGAGAAGAGGACGTGGAACTGGGGTACGTCCTTCAGTAGCAATGTAAAGTCGCAAATATTCCTTTTCTTTCTTGAGCCCATACCCCGGGTAACTCCGCAACTGACCGCATTTGAACTTTCATACAAGCTCCTGACTGAACTCGGCCACATTTTCCAACCAACTCTCACTCCAGACAAAGACTTCGCCACAATTTGATTGATCGACTCACTCCGTCGCTAAAATGGTAATTAATTCGAATGTCAGTTTTAAAAGGGGAAATTTCAAAACTAGTTTGCAGGATGAAGTTGGATACTTTTGTTTTTTGATACAGTGCGTATTAAAAGAAAGGAGCCAGCAAATTTTGTAAAGAAAATTCCTGAGTGTTCATCTCCACTTGGCAGATGAATGAATAAATGCATGGAGAGGGACCGGATACTCTCTAGCACTGCGACCACCTTGGATTATTGTTCTTCCTCAGCGCTATGTTCTATAAGATATCCAGACTCCTTATGAATTCAGATATGTTCCCAAACAGAAATTTACTAACATCGCAGATAGAGAAGAGAGAGCAGAAACAAGCAGCTCTAATCTTCGTCTCGCTAGTGCTGGAAGTGTACGATGAGATATGTCTCTATATTGCTTCTCCGCAGTATATATAAGTCGTTTTGCTCCTCGCATATCCGGTGGAAGTACTTTTGGCAAGGGAAACGGCCTGTTAAAGCTCCACATAGGGTCCTGAAATCACTGCTTCTTCTGCTCCTTTTGTATCGAAGCTGAGTTAGCATTTTGAGTGTTTCAAACCCTCTGAATGAATCCAGTAACTTTCGTCCTTTTTTTAGTTTATGTTTTCATTTACCGTCTCGCATCAGCCTTTCAAAAGCACAGAAAGCTCCTAAATCGAACGGGTGACTAAGGGACAACCTTAGATTCAGCTCATCTGAGTATATACCGATGCCAAGATTATTCTTCAGCTTTCGGCCAGCGTTATACGTAAATGCGCCCACTCTCGAGGTTGACACTAGCATTCCGTTCGTGCTTATGCCTAGTACTATACTCTTCGCGAAACGAACTCAACGGTCAAATCCCATACAAAAAGGGCTTTACTGACGAATCGAAAAGCTCTTTTTGTATGGGATTCGACCGTTGAATTCGTTTCGCGAAGAGTATAGTACTAGGAATTACCAGGAATGAAGTTGAAGACTTAAATTTACATCATCAATATCAACAGTAGATGAACTTTCTTCTAGCATGACCGATTTCAGCTTTAGTCCATATTGAGTTGCAATGCAGTCACTCAGCAGTTAGATTAGCTTACAGTAGTTATTGTAAATTAGTCGATAACCAATGAAGCAACACAAAAACTGATTTGAAGAGCCTCTATTACTCAAAGTGCAGCCAACCTTTGCCCCTTTTCAAGTATCAGTTGATACAGTTTCAACCATAAACTGGCTGCCCCAAAAACTGATTAAGACCTATGTGTAAAAGTGCCCTGACAAAGAAGATGTGCTGATTCTGTCAAAGTCCCGTAATTTAGAGTGGAAAGACTATTGCAACGAGAGCGGTTACTATTTAAAAATAAAATCACAGCTGAAACCTGTTTCTCATTTTGGCAAGCTAGCAGCTGATATGTCTGGTCAAATGTTGAGCTAATCAGCCTGCGCTAGATTTCGAAAAGATACATTAGTTGAAAACGTAGAATTTTTTCAAAAAGAAACTAACTAACTGGAAAGTTTTTATTACTGATTTTCTATTATTGTCTATTGTGATCAAATTTCACGAAAAATTTGTACTAAGATTTTTTGCAGTATTGATGGTAAACATTTTTATTGCACATTAATACTATTAAATTTGAATTCTTAAAAGTGGGGGTTTCAACAGATTTTTGCTTTAATTGCTATTTAGAAGACTTCAATAATACTAATAACACGTGTATGCTCAGTAATATTTTAAAGAAATAATTCGATCGGTCTAGATGACTTTTATTTAGCCTAAAACCTGCCAAATCAAGAAATTTGAAGTTTAGGTCGACTTGGTCATGGGGCCATAGTGCTTATATCAGGCAAACTTTAGCGATTAGGGTTCATCACACTTAAATTGCCTATTGTTAGACCAGATCACTCTCTGATTGGACCGCTCTGGTACATTTTTGGTCTCAATAATATTTGAAATCGTCATCACATCAGTCAGGTATGCGCTATGAGCTGATGTCTGATGAGAAAACAGTCTATACTTTCGATACCATTTAATTAAAATATTCAATTTTCAATCAACTCGCAGAAAAAATTCCATTTGAAATTATACCAATTATACCAATTATACATTTCATTCATTTAATAATCTGCAGTGAAATCATCTGATGTCTAAAAAAAAGAAAGGCCGCTGAGCTATAACTTTCCCATGTATGCACTAGCTGAACAGCCAAGTTGGGAAACATTTGCTACATTATTATAATGAAAAATGAGATGCATCGCAATCACTTTAAAGTGAGGGATCTAAAATCGATTATCAAGAAGCACGTGACTTGTTCTGTACAAAAGTATGTTGTCTGTATGGTATCTGTAATCAAACGTCACTTATTTCCGAAATGCACGGACTGTGATTCTTTGTACAGTTTTTATTTGAATCAGCTTTGTATACCGTCAGTTTCTAAAGCAGTCTATTCTATCAAGAAATCTAATCTGAAATTTCACGCTCAGTAGTCATATTTTTGGTAAATAATCTTAAAATTATCAATACGAACCTTCAGAACTATTAATTGCATAGTACATTTATGTGACGTGAGCACAATTAAATAATCTCCCTGAAAATAAACTTGCATTCGATTGTAACTTAGCACTTTAACATCGCAGCAAACTCTAATTCGTCAACCTTGTTTTCCTCCGCAAACACGACACTAATCTTCGAATTTATTTCTTAGTACACCAAAACACACTAACACTGTCACACAGAGCACGAGGACTTGAAATAAGAACGAATCACTGAGAAAATCAAGGACCTGCGAACGTCTAAATCCTCGAAAACAAAAAGTCTACGTGACTTGTAGGTTTGATGAAGGATTTCCCGTTCTTTTTTCGTCTGATCTGGTAAGCGCGATTACGTTGTAGTATTGAGTGGCAAGTACAGGTATAAAAATGGTGATAAGAGCTTGTGGTTGTTTGTCTATGTCTCCATTAGGAAGCTTAACAGCTGAACACTTAGCATTTTAATTAGATCGCATTAATGTCATTGCACAGTCTCGAGGTTTGTCGTTACTTTATTTTTCTTTAATATTGCGATTACAGTTCCGTTGCATGTGAGAGGTGATTTTTAAAACAAATTCAAACTCCTGCGAACACAATCAAAGTCCTTATTTGACTTTTACACATATGTCCATATTCGCTCGAATGTAGACGTTGGCCTGGGAGTTACACTTCAACACACATAGCTCTAGCACTGTCACTGTTCCTGTGTGGGTATATTCCATAACGAGCAGCACTATCCGAACGAAAACTTTCTCAAATATTTGTCATTTTCCGGTTTGCGTTGATTAAAGGACTTCACATCAAAGTCAATCTGAGCAAATTAAATATACGTTGACAATTTACATTCACGTAACTTTCCATTCACACAGGAGCAACTGAGGCTGGATTCGCTTTGGTCGGCCAACACGGTATTTATGCACACACGTATGTTTCCGATTGTGCAAGGACTCATTCCTAAACTCGATTCAGAATATCTTCACTATTTCTGGGAAACTCAGACACAATAATGCACCTTCAAACAGTATTTATTTCGTAAAGTATGTCCTGAACTGGAGAGTGTCTATAATCCTTGCAATCGGGATCTTTTTAAATTTAATTGCGCCCCTAAAGTTCTAGGCGAGCTTATATCGACTGAAAATTTTCGTCATCATTTCCAGTTGCGAAAATTTCCTGGACGTATTGAAATTCCAGCACAGGCATTTTTATTGCCCCGATTCGTTTTTCCTCGGAAGGAACTGCCATGCAAAAGCGGAGCCCGGAAAAGCTTTATCCCTGAAGGAAAATTCATGCGCCTTGTGTGTGTCTACTTTGAAATGTGCCTTGCGCCACGAAAGCGGCTGCGCCATGATCCACATTGAATGAATGGTCTTATGAACGTGAAAATTGCCCCGGGATGTGTTCCATTTCTCTAATCCTTTTCTCGTTCACATTTCACGATTTAGCCTTCGACCTCAGCGTGCAGAACGTTGGAAAATAGACAAAATTTCACAAACGAGGTACTTGGTATGCAATCTTAGAAAAACCGTTACTTGAAGCATTTTTGTGAAATTTCAACGGCATTTATTTTAATCTTCAATTACGATTTTCTGGCGTTTTAAAATTCTGAAAACTTTTTGGAAAACATCCAAAAACTCCAGAACTTTACATATCAAAAGCAATAATAGCAGACGAATAGGCAGAATTTAGCACACATTAGCCCGTAATAATTGAGTTGACAGACCAGTTCCAAAATCTAAGTGTGGCAAACAAATTTTAGGCTTATTTTAGCGTCAATTTTTTGATCCGCATCTGAATAAGACCTGTGGACGTCAATCGCTGATCATCATATAATTGGCAATGAACGATGTCTATGTTACTGAAAGAAGATTTTGTCCTGTCAATGTTTGCAAGTGGATGCCGATTTATGTCTGTGCAAATACGTTTACATCTGTTTCGATCCGAGAAAAGCATTCTTGCGCACATGTGTAACAATTTTGTGAATACGCAATTGTTTTGTCGAAGTATTGGTTGACTGTCTCCAGGGGGAACTACAGTTTCAGTTCAACTAGAAGTGCACTTTTCGACGGCAAATAAGAGTAGACGGAGGATTGCAAAAAATCAAGGCATAGAAAAGGTTAAACTCCATTAAAAGCTCATCGATGTGGTTGCCGTTGACGGAACGGAAAGGCTGCGAGAGAAATGGAGCGCGTGCGTTCTACGGCCCTTTCCATGACTGGAAGGTTTTTGTGCGGCAATTCGTATTCCTTGACGGTTCGGAGACTAATTTCTGGGGCAGACTTTTGTCTACCGTCTGTTGATACCTGTTTGGCAAAGTGCTAAAACTACCGTAGAAGAACTGTAAGGATGTACGCATCGTCGCTTTTAACTTTTTTTTTATGGAAGGACATGAACTGATTGATGAGGATGATGTTGACACGATAGATGTGTCACACGTTATAATAATTACGGTAATAAAAGTTTGGCGAAAGTGTTTGAAGTCTCTGATAAAAGAGATACATAAGTGAAAAAGCGAGATTCGATGAGGTGTTGATTATGTAGTGAGAAGGGATTATATCATTATTTCATTATTTTTCAACATGGTTCTCTGCGGAATTCAAGAATAATAATGCATTCGAAAATTTTTTAATTATTTGTCCATGTCAATATCAACTTTCTAACGGTAGATTTTTGGACCTCCAGGCGTTGAATATATAGCAAATTTTGTCAGCCATGATTTGAATAGTAAATAAATTAAGTAACTTCAATTTCAGTTGATGAGTCCATATGATGTTTAAAAGTAAGGTAAAACCTCAAGGTTTTTATATCCACTTTTTTTCTTTGAAATTCTGAAGAAACGAACAAAACCCAGATGTATAATGCAAAAGAAAATGCTTTTGCTTTGACCAATGCCATGAAGTCAATTATACCCCTTTCAGAAAATAAATGAAAATAAATAAATTATGATTTCAATGAAAGCTGCTAGAAAAACTGGTTTTTAAAGAAAAAAAAATGGATTTATTGAAAACATTTTAATTTCGTTATTAATTACAAACTTTTGTTTTTGTATTAAGAGGTAAGATTGTGAAATTCAACATTAATTCTAATTACACCTAATTTCCGTATCTGTCTAAACAATAAACGGTGATGAGTGAGATCAAACTCGTTCTTTACGCCAAAGAAGACAACTTTTGCATCCACCATCCACGACTGGAGAATGTTTAGTAGATTTCGTTAGATGTAAAATAGCATCCAAAGCTCTGCAATTTGAACCCCTATTAGTTCTGCACTCAGAAAAATTTCACCGCTTAAAACTTTATAGAAACAAATTTAAATCAAAATTTGAAACAGTTTTAAACAAAAAACGAATCTTATTTGAATTAAATAATCCCCTACATTCAATAAAAATGATTCCACTTTATTATAAACATGTTATTTTCATATCAAAATTTTCATCATTGAATGAAAAAACAAAACATTAAAACAAACAAGACACACTTTGATACAGCGTTATTGAAATGAGGTCAGATTATTTGAATTAAAGAAACGTATATGAAGCCAAATCAAAAATTTTCAAATATGATTTGGCGCCATATACGTTTCTTTTTAATTCAAATAATAATTCAAAAAAGGATGAATCGGTAAATTTCTATGATCTGCGATTAGACTAGTTGCAGGGCATCGATTCCCTGTTTTTATTTTAATGCAGTGAAAACTCTGGAGATCGTTCGATCGAAGCATTCAACCTAGATTTCTATACATGAAATTCAAGGGTTCTTAAAATTAGTATATATCACGTCACGTTACGTCAATTATTAATATATGTATATATAGTGTGAAGGTAGTATCTAGAAGAGATCTGACGGTGGCATCTGAGAGCATCTGCTTGATGCTAGCATCTAAGGGACAATCAGATGTGTGCGATCAGTGCCGGAAGTTCCTGTAAGCTCACTTTAAAAAGTGGGTCTATAATTAATTCTTTGATAATCGAAAATATATTCATTTTTCTGTTTAAAAAAACAAATCACAATTTTTTTTACACATTCGATGTGCACTTTTTGCTTTTATGCCACATAGCATTTTGTCAATTTAAGCAAAAAGTGTGTAAATTTACTAGTTTACTGTTCACATTTACGCCAAAGCTATAAAATTACATTATTTTCCCGAATTTGACTTATTACTGGTGTAATATTGTGACGAAGAACAGTAATTTGGCAAGACCAAACGAGCCTCACGTTTCGTGACCATTGCTTACATTTGAATAGCGGCAGTTAAGTCAACAGTGCAGTCTTTTCTTTCCGTGTAACAAGTGCTACATATTAAGTGATTCATAGATTAATATATTAAATTAAAATAAAATATATACTGAAAATAATTGCAAAATTATTTTGGAGTTGATAATAAAAATATTTATGTTTTATTTACTTGACTTGATAGGACTCTTGTCTTTTTTGGCCTTTTAAGTTACCTATGTACAGTTTTGTATGTCCAATGTAGTGTCCAAAATATTCGAGAAACTTATACACAGTCTTCTTGCAAATCATACAGAACAAAACAATATTATTCCTGCCATACAGTGTGGATTTCGTCCCGGCTTAAGTACAAACCACCAGCTAAAGAGACACACATCGGACATAAAAAAGTCATTTATAGTAATGGCCAAAAGTCAGTAGGTGATATCTTCCTGGATATTCAAAAAGCCTTTGGCACGGTTTGGCACAATGGTCTCTTACATAAGCTACTTAAGCTCAAATACCCTCTTGGTTTAATAAAAATAATTCAAAGTTTTCTCACCAATAGAACCTTGTAAATAAAAATAAACGACGTGAAGCCATCGAATTTTGAAATTCCTGCAGGTGTACTCCAGGGGTCAGTGCTTAGCCCGACCTTATATGGAATATATACATCTGATATTCCTCAAATGCCACACTGTGATCTGGCTTTATTTGCGGATGAGCAATTTATACTTCCCATGAAGATCCTATAATTATTAAAAGTAGACTGGAAAGAAGTTTGTTACAGCTTAACGACTATTTTTCACAATGGAAAATAAAAATGAACAAACAAAAAATGCAGGCAATTTATTTCACAAGAAAACGATCGCCTAGATTCAAACTACAAGCTCCTGTTCATTTAAATTCTCTAGGTATCGGGTGGAGCGAAAATGATAAATACCTAAGGTATAATATTGGATACAAAGTTAACGTAGAACTCTCAGATCGCCAGTCGTAGCAAAGCAACAAGCCAGTTAATTAAAGCACTGTATCCGCTAATTAATCGGAAATCCAAACTTAACCTCGAAAATAAATTACTTCTATTCAAAGCTATTTTTCAACCCACTCTGACATATGCTGCTCTATTATTAAATGGAACGTCAAAACGAGCCTTATAAAGATCCAGAGATTGCAAAATAAAGTCTCAAAAATTTTGATTGATCTTCCCCCGTGGTTTCCTACAAAGACATTACATGAAGCCACTAAAATCGATCTTATCAAAGAACGACTACGAAAAACCACCATAAAATTCAGACTCTTTTGTATTGCATCACCTAGCCCCCTCTACAATGAGTTATATTTATAAGTTTTATAGTGTGATTAATGTGTTAAAATGCAGCGTAAGAAGGTAGTCTGTAAGAAATTCAGTAAGGTTTTAAGATTTTCCTTTGAAATTCGGAGGTTTGTTTAGCCATGGCTAATTTTTCCCTCTATAAATTCCATTATTAATAAGTGAAACTCTAAGTACCAAAATAATTATAACATAAGCTGAAAAGACTTATATTGTCTGAACTCTAAACCATAGTACATCAGTATCTCAACTAACAATGTGAATTATAACTAATGCGAAACAATAAATTGAATTGAATTGAATATTTCATGTTGGGGCAATATTTTATATTATAGCGTTTCCCTGATATAGGTGGCTAAACTTTAGATCATGAAGTTCACGGTTATTTCCTAAAATTGGTCACAATAAATAACTTTTGATGTCGAAATTTATTGCATTGTGATGAAAAATTCTTTACTATCGTTTTTTTTACACATTTTTATAGAAATTCACGAATTAATGACACATATCTTATAAAGCTCTTAAAAAGCAGCCTTTGCTACATAGATTTCATCCATCTCCGTCCAAAATTTACGTCTTTTTAGTGTAAAATTATTGTCCAATTAATTAGGTTAATTTTAAATGACGAGCCATAGGCTGCTTACCATCGGGTATATGGGCTTCGCACCAATATATACAGGCTGGTAGCACCCAATGCGTGTGCACCTCTAATTCTGGGAGTTGACTAACTCTAACTCTAGCGCCCAGCAATAGAGTGAGGGGTTGCTCAAACACGAATGGTCGAGATGAGTCACTTTTTTAATTCATCTTTGTCTACGATCTATTCATCGCTAATTCCTCACCTTGAATCGTGTAAAGGTTCTTGACGTCTTCCTCGTCATTAGACGACTCTCGTTTGGTGGAAGGTTGGAAGGTTTTGCGAGAGTATTCGTTCTCTGGTCAGAGGTTATTATTTCTAACGTGGCTGACTTTACGTCAATTGAGTAAGTAGTTTATATTCACAGAAATAAGACAAATAGGACAAGCTGTTATTGGATGTTGCTTCGGGGAGCATTGATTGATACCTTGAATTAGATCAGGCGATCTCAACTCCAGCTAGGGTAAAGTCTAACCAATCGTACCCAGGGAGAATTCCTAGTAACCATTGTATAATGTGAAAATCACCAATCTGTGGAGGGAGTGAAAAGTGAAAAGAAGCTCAACAGCTTTAACAGTTCTAATAATAATCGCTGTTCAAAAAGAAGCTGAATCTTTTTAAGTACGCCGTACGCAAATCAATCCGATCTTCATGAATATCTCTCCGTGGAAGTGCGGAGAGCCTAAGTGAGGAATTCAAGACTGACATCGAAACCTACGGGGTGCATCATAAACGCTGATGACATTAAGACTATTTGCAGCATACACACGTTTTACTCATTTGCCGGGTAAATAATTCTCTCCGTCTAGACGTGATGCAACAAACTGAGATTTCTCTCAGCTTAACGATGTCTCTCGAGATTTTCAGCACTAACTAGTGGTGGGACATAAACACCTTTGAACCGTTTAAGTCTCCGGGTCTTAATTACGTTCTTGCAGCTAAGACGTTGCACTCTGTAGAAGTAACGTTACTATGGCTAAGAGGGGTATGTAATGCGTGCTTCCCAAGAGCTAGCGGGAAACTGGATTTGTGTCTACTTCTAAAGCAGAAAAAGCTTCTCATGTTAAGCCAAAGGACTACTGCCCCATATACTTTAGCTCTGCCTTGCGTAAGGTTTTGGAAAATTATGAACTATTCATCACAAAGTCAATTATTTCTATGTTAGTTTTACAATCGCAGCATGCTTATTCCAAAAGGAAGTCTATTGAAACTGTTTGGTACATCATTGTTGAGCCAATTGAGTGATCTCTCGCTTTTAAGAAGTATTCGCTTGCCGGCCTTTCAAAGCACCAAAATTGATGCGATTGTTGCTATCGAGCAGCTTTTTAGGAGTAGAATTGTGTCTTTTTTCATGGGGAATGCCCGCTTACGAGGAAAGGTCAGCAGTGGCACAACACAATGTGGAGTCTTTTCTTGACTGTTGTGAAACATTATGGTAAATACTCTTCTGATGAGGCTGAACCGTGCCTAGACAAAACAGTTACTTATGTGGATGACATATATTGCTAGTGCTAGGAAAGTATCGATCTAGGCTTTGGGGGAGACTAGCTCACTCTTATGATACACTCATCGTATATCCAAGGAAAACGAAGCTAGCTCTATTTGGAAGCAAGTAATAAGGGCCTCGATTTGACTTACCAAAATTTAACGGCGTATCTATTGTCCTGTATTAGAGGGTCAAATATTTGGAGCTGATTCTCGACTCAAAGCTTCTATGGGACGGCTATATAGCAGAGGGAGTGACTTTCGAGGCACTTTTATGCTGCAATTGAGCTATAGAAGCAAATCGAAGTTGACAACTTTGTACTAACACATGTCTTTTTGCTGCTGCATGACGTGTGTTTCTGATAGCAAGCTGCTTTTGTGGCTTTTTACCAAAAAAAGTGCGAAGATAAGCTGCACTCTTGGTGGCAGAGACACTCCAGATCACATTTCATATTGCTTCATTGATTTCCAAATAATATACTAGTATTACATCAAGATGACCTGGCAGCTATAAAACTGCTCTTCATTTTTGCGTGGACGTGAAAAGGCTCTGATCATTCAGCGAGGAAAGTACAGTTTATCAATGATATCAAATAGTTTCCTGATGATAGTGACTAAGGGAGATATATTTACTGTGGGATCACAACCGGTCTTTGTTGTACCTTGGTATGTCTTTTGAAAGGTCTGTGTCAATTGAGAGCTTCTTCATCCTGCCTACTTGCTTTTTCGTCCAGAAAATTTCGGATCCACTGATGAATATTATTCTCTCAACGTAAGCTTAATTCTTCGACTATAAATCAGTGATATACCTGAGGGATAATATGACCCTTGGACCAATAATAAAGTAAGGCTTTCCCTTCGACGGCTAAAGGCTGGTACTGAGTTAACCGTGAAGCTAAATTTTGACATGTCTCCATTATCTGGTCATTCTTTCGAGCGAAAATTTTGGCAATGGAGAAGAGCAGAGACACTGTTCATTCCGGATGGATAAAATGTCAAGAATTTCAATTTTCAATCGATTTTCTTATTGGAAAGACATTTGCACAATTCAATTTTCAAATTGAAACACCAAATGTCACATTTTAGCTCGAAAGAATGAACTGCACAAACTAAATTGGCGTGAAATGATTGGAGACATGTGTCCATGCCGTCTATGTATATTTTCGAAGCGAAAGCAACTTCAAAGCAACTTTTCATGCTAAGAACAGAGTACAACTCTTGCTTATTTTCAAGCTAAATTTTCGCCGAAACAGATTTCACGTGAAATTTTGTATGAAAATTTCACGTGAAATCGAACACAGTACTATGCTTTAGGTGATTTTTTTTACTCAAATAAATGTTTTGAGCATTTTGAGCTTGAGACAAAAGCTTAGTGAATCCATTAAATATTCCTTCGAAACTGTTATGCATACAATAATAAAAAGAAGACTACGATAATTATATTCAAAGCTGAAATTCATTCATTTTGAGAGCTACGAGTATCTGCTTTGTTCAGTCAAACAAATTAAAATTTTAAAATGGTACCAAGTGCAGCCTTTTCAGGTTCTGAAAATCATTTAGCTGCACAAATTATGAAGTCATTTGTGAAATCTTAATTACAACATTTGCTCGGTAAATTTCAACGAAACGGTTTGATACGACTTTGCACGGATAGTTGCTGAGTCGAAAGAACGCTTTCACTGTATGTTCAACGTAGCTTGTGCTGTACAGCTTCCCAATTCCAACTTAATATACTGCTCTAATTCTTATTTCAATTGGGAATAAAATTCAACGGAATTGCGGTGTGAAAGCAAATTGATATTTTAGCGATGTTTTTAGTATTTGCACTTCTAGCTTGACTCGAACATACTGATTTTACGTATCAAACACATTACGACGGACAAGCTTCCTAATCCTTTCACGAATAGACAGGATACCATTCAACTAGAGTAGCACTCAGACTTAAAGAAAGGATCCATGATGCTTCGTAGCGAAATATTATGTAATCCTAAGATTTTCATAGCTGTATCGCTGTAGAATGGCTTAATGCATAAAACAGCTTGGTGAAAATTCATAATTGCATCATAAAACTGTAGGTTATCGGAATTAACGGGAGCCATAATTTTACAGCTGTCTGATTTATTGCGATTAATATTTCTATTAGACCTGAAAATGCTATTACGGGACTCAACTGTGGAGTGGAAGATGCTGATTCTGGTGCGGAATAGGTTCGTGTAGCTATTATAGTTGGCTATAAAAAGTTATTAACGTGACTTTTCAAGAAGTTGAAGAAATGTGTGAATTTTTATTTAAAGTAGGTGTCTAGTATATTCATGTCGTTATTAAAATTTGCATCCGGTTGTTTGTAGAAGATAAATGATTGTGAATTTGTTCGTAGACATAGAGTTAAGTTGCACTGAGCGCGCAACAATATTGTGATATGACGGAAAAATGTGTTACCTTGGCTATGGAAAGTGCTTTTGTAGTTATATGGGAATCAAAATGAAACGCGTCGTAATTGAAAACCGGAGCACGTTTTCAAATCGTTTGTGGTGTTGCTAGTGACTTTAAGATTTTGTATCAGTTGTTTTATTGATTTATTTATTTAATGCCTAAAACAAAGGATCGAATCCAACCACGAAATAGTCCATGATAAATATAAACATACACATATACATATATATATATATATATATATATATATATATATATATATATATATATATATATATATATATATATATATATATATATATATATATATATATATATATATATATATATAATTCATATATCAAGTAAGCAATAAAAAAATTCATAGATCAAATAAGCAATAAAACAAAATAAAAATGTACTAAACAGAATATATTATGACTTTATCTTTTAACAAGATTTTTATCGTGACAAGGTCGGTGTCAAAGAACCAAGACTGAGTTTATGGTAAGTCTCGCTCGCACTGTACCTACAGCAAACCAAATTGAATTTGAAAAGAAGAGAGCGCATGAATCTTCGTGGAACTGATTCCTGGAACATCTAAAAAGTATTGAAAATGTGGGAACCATATTTGAGAACAGTATTCGAGGATACAGTGGACAACAGAGGAAAACAAGTCAACACATGTGGAGATATCTGTAAAATGCTTAAAAAATCTGAGTATAGAATCTGAGCCCCTGGACGCTTTGTCGGTTATATGCAACATGCGTTGGTCGAAAAAAAGTTTAGTGTCCAAAATTATTCCGAGGTCCTTAAAATGGAATACAGCACCAAGAGAGGTTCCAGAAACGCAATAAGAAAATACTAGTGCGTAAGTTTGACGAGTGAATGACATTTGGCATTACACCAGCTGCCAAGAGTGAGCAGATCATTCTGTAGATGTAATTAGTATTCAATTGTATCAATTACTCTGAATATTTTAAGATCGTCTGCATATAGAAGAGAAAAGCAGACACGGTAGACCATTAATGAAAATTAAGGACAACAAAGGATCAAGTATCGATTCTTGCGGAGCACTTAAGGTCAGATAGAAGGAAGCAGAAGAGTTCACAGTAGCAGCACAAGCTCGTTCATAAATGTAGGAAGAACAACGGGAGCATACGGACCATAGAAACCATATTACTGTAATTTCACAAGAAGAAGCGCATAATTGAAAGAACCGAATACTTTAGAGAAATCAGTGTAAAGAACATCCACCTGTCTTTGCTGATCTATGGCAGAACCAACAGTATTGCTGAATGATAGCAAGCTAGTAGCAGTAGATTTGCCTTTGACAAATCTATGTTGCTCGGTGGTGAGGAAAGGCTCGAATAAAGAATAAATTCTGTTATAGACAACGCTTTTAAGTAGCTTGCTAAAGCAAGGCAGAAGCGAAATTGGGCGGTAATTGGAGATGTCTTAAGCGTAGGTAAAATATTGGCAGATTTGTATAAGGAAGGAAAAACGCCAGTTGCGATAATGAGGTTAAAGATAATTAATAATGATACACAATATGAAGAAGATAGTAGCTTTGCTATTATATTAGGAATACCATTAGAGCCGGAACTAGAGCTAGAGTCGAGACAACTCATTAAGTACTCAACTTCGAAGGGGTTTGTGCGAAATGAAGAGAGTGCTCGTAGTAAGCACAAAACGACGAAGGAGTTAAGATAGTAGCATATGGAGGAAAAAGGAGGGATAAAATGAGATCAAGTATTTTGCCATTGGTATTATGCACCGAGTTTAATTGCGAAGAAGAACATAAAGGAATGAAGGAAGACAGAGTTAGAGAAAGATTATTACTTGCAGATTACTTAATTAATCTTGAAGCCAGTAAGGATCTGAATGTGATGTGTAGAAACCTCAGAACAAAGAGATTTAAGGAAATTAAATAAGCATATATGTTACGTATACCAAATTTTGTGAAGCAATTTGACTACAAAGGTAAGTCAAATTGCTTGGTTATAACGTATCAAATAGCCTAATCTCTCTACCTCTATCGTACACATGGCCAACTCTGTTCGCGGAGAAAAAGTCTGTCTAGTTTGCCTATGGTCCCATAGTTTTCCTCAGATACAGACAAATTGCTTCACTTCTCACTGCTGTTTTGATTTCTTTATATCTCTCTTTTCTGAGGTAGAAACATCCAGCGCGCATTAAATCTAATAGAGCGTTGATGTTCGATGTACAACCATTTCCTAGTGAACAATTTAAAATAAATAATAATTTAAAATTTTTGGAAGTAAATATCTAGGAGTAATCTTGAAAATTAAAAAAAAACATCCTGGAAGAACTGAAAGTCGAGCTTAATCGAGTTGTCAATGCTTTTGAGCAGAGCAAGTGAGTTTTTGACATCAGATGGGGACCGAAGTCTCTTGTAGTTATGTGAATCCTACGTAACAATCATAAGGCTGATAGTCACGTAAGTGTAATGATCTATTGTGAAGTTCTTGTATCCTCGGAGGAAGTGAGCCACTTTACAAAGGACTGAGCGCGTAGGAGTCTTCGATGCCATGCATACTAATCCTGGGTTGGCCCTTTGGGTAGATATCTCCCAATGCCTTGGGACGTTATAATGCCCGCACTCGATTTGGCCCTTCAGAAGTTGTTGAGAGTACTCAAACGCTTACACAAGGATATGCTCCATAATTTTCTTCACGCACGGCTCGGAAGAAAATGCTACATCTGGAGCTCGATTTATGTGCACTCATCAAATGGTGCGTAGGCTTTTTCTTTCGGAGAGCATGTTTCTGTTTTTCAAGAAGAAATATGTGCTATCTTCATAGCTGCTTGCTGAACGATTAATGAGAAGTGGAGCGGAAAGCATACCGTAGTTTGCTGCGACTGTCAATTTGTACCACTAGCGTTTCGTTGACCTTAGACTTCTTTGGAAATTGAGCAAGAACGCAAAGCATGAACTTTATTTCCTACTTCAATAAGACACGTCTGTTCTTGGCACCAGGATACTCTGGTGTTGAATGAATGAAAATGGCTTATGCAAAAGTAAGACTGGTCGCTTCCAAAACACTTTAAGCACTACGCGTCTACTATTTTGATTTTTTTTTTTCGAAAAATAAGTTTGCCAAATATATTCATAAATCTGTACAAAATAAATTTATAAATGTGACAGAAGATTTTTTTTCCAGTTTTTCTTATTTTACTTATTTCAAATACTTACATACAACTTAAGGTAATATTTTCAAATAGCTTAAACATTTTTGTTTGCGATTCAAAAAATAAACTGCAAATTAAATAAGCGTAAAGCGTCACTTTTAGCGTAATTTATTTTTAAAATACAGATTAACAAAAGAAAAACTAGCTAGACTAGTCTTATCGTACTATATTCTGCTGGAAGCTCCATGCAAAAAACAAATAACAGCAACTATAAAGTATGAGCCTCAAACTAAATATCGAGTGAAAAACGATTTAATTTATTTCAAGAGTGTGCTGTTACGAGCGCAGACGGAATCTAAGCCGTCTACATTAATAAACACCTAGATTTGCTTCTAGTGCGTGCTACCATTAAATTAATCTTTCAAGCCAACTAAAACGTGTTATCATTAGTTGAGATTTATGCTTCGTAATTTCTTGTGAAAGTCCGTTTTTTTTCTGTCCGTAGATAGGCTGTTGACATTATAAAGACGACGAGCCAACAGCTTTTTGCCTGTAGCTTACCACCCTGAATGTTTATCCTGGTAATTTTTATTGCCCATGGCCAGTACTAGCAGCTGTACAGTGTGTGTCGGTACAGAAGCAAAAGCTTAATATTGATGAGGTTCTTGATAGGTGCTGCCATCCGAAGTCGTACGCAAAGCACAGTGTGGATACTTTTGACTATTCATATGTCACGTTTGCTATATAAAACAACCTCACCTGATATCTTCTCCAAGATTATTAAAGCCATGGATACATTTATTATCATGCTTGTTGTGATCCCTAAGGCGTTAGAAGCTCTTTTCAAATATAGTACGAATATCCACAACAATAATAACCGCCAAAATTATGGCAACTCTACATTTAATACTCTACCCGCCGACAAGAGCTTAGCAACTCCTGTCGGTGAAGTGGAGAAGAAGCGTTCTAAGACAAAAACCAGAAAAAAATGTTTTTATTACATCCCCTTTTATGATGATCACTTTAAGCCTCTTTTATTGTCGGCCTTGAGACGTATGAAGACTCTACACAACACTAAACGCTTAAGTGCTAATGCGAATAGGAATCAACCTCGTTACATTGAGTGTTTCTCTCATGACTCAAAAGGATAATTAACAAGACGATGTTAGTACTGGCGTGTTATACGACGATTCTAAAGACAATTGTGAAGGTAATCTGAATTGATGGTTGAGAACGGATTGCATTCAATAGCAAGAGAGATGGTTATTTATTTTATTGTTGTTTCGTGATTTTAAATAAACAATATTTACAGTTGTGGTTAGCTTCTTGCTGCCGAAAATATTTTGAGTGCATTAAATATACTTTTATCCTCAAGGATACTGAAAAAAAGATTTTCAGGCACATTTTCAAAAGGAAACATTGGAAGTGAAAGCTGAAAAGAGTGAAATGAGAGTAGAATATAGTGTATTTTATCTGTGAGTAAAATATAGTGTTTATATTATTATAATAATATAGTGTTTATATTATCACATATCAGAACTAGAAAATGTAGATAAATGAATCTTTCTGAAAAAAATAAGGTTAAACCTTTTTGCTGATTCATTCAAATTTGGAAAATTAATTTTGTCTTCTCTTGCTGTAAACAAACTATCACAAGAGGTGTCACTGGCGGCTAAAATATTAAAAATAAACTTATAAATATGATACGAGTGGAAGATGAAGTTAATTAAAAATCGAGCCAGATCTAATTAAGGCGGTCGTCTAGTGTGTCAGAAAATAAAAATAGATTTTTTGTTTTTTTTTCATAAATAACATCTAAAACATATATAGAAGACGTCGCACAGTGGTCTATTTCGCGAAAAAGGTGAACTTTATTCATGAGAACCACTAGAAGTATGAAATTGAGTGTTTCTTGGGTTTTCAAACATGGGAAATCCATTTCTGGGGCTGTATTGGCTCCAACTTTTAACAAAAAGTTTCCATAAAGGGTCAAAATTTGGAAAATTTCACTTTGAGGAAAAACATTTTTCTTGTTAATAAACGAGTGTAACTTATCATTTTCATAGTATTTTTGCTGGTTGAACACGAAATCGCTATCCAAATCCACCTATCGTGCCTCAATATTGAGGAAAATATCATTTTTAGAATTGTTTCCTGTTGACGCAATTTTTATCAATATTGTGACGTGATAGCCAAATTTTGGATCACATTCGTGGCAGCAGGCAAAAATGCTGTGGAAATGATTATTCAAATTCGTTTGACACAAATGATGTTGGACAGTATTATTAATTTGATTTGCACCCCTACCCACAAAGTTTAATCGAAACAATTGTAATTATTTTGAATAAATTTTTTTATAATAATAAATCAACTAAACAAAAATGACATGCGGAATTCTATATACATATTTGAAGTAGTGAAAAAGGCCTATCTACAACATATAGCAAAACACATATCGAATTTACAAATATTATTATTCACTCATACATGGATATTTACAATTTTAGCAATTAATACCTGGCACGAAATTGTTTTGTACAGGTAAAAATATATTATCGATAATGTTACTTTGCATATAATTTCAATACTAAGCATATACATGAATTATCATATGAACATATTTCATTGAACTGAATTCAGAAGCAAGTTGGGAAATTTGATGATACTAAAGTACAGGTGAATGGGTAAATAAATGTATGAATAGCCAAATACTTGAAACTTTCCCAATAACATAAGAAGTGTAGGGTTTAGAAACTATTGTTTTATTTATGAAATTCAACGCTGTGTTTATCTCAATCTCACAAGCTTCAACCTGGTACAAATGCTTGCTTTTGTGTGCTAGTGCAAATGATAAGAAAATACTGCAGAGCACGTGGACTGGCGCAATAAGCGCGCAAAATGTTGTATTTTATGCAAGGTCGCTGAACTTTGAAAGGAGTTTACGAGCGTAGCCGCAGGTAGCCGCAGGCAAACTAAGTTTGGATAGTTACTTTGGACTTTAATGAATACAACTAGACCTATTTCGTAACAACTTTTTGTGACCCTCTAAACTTAAAAGGGACTAGAAGTTTTAAACACCGAATTCCTATACTATCTGCAGTATGAACACGATGAAAGGGGGGGAGGCTAAATCATCAATGTCTTTCATAGCTTAATAACGCTGTATTACTCAAAGGTATTTTTATCTTCATATTCTTAATTTAAAAAATAGGTTAAAAGACAGATACAATTTTTGGCTGTTTTCAGCACCTGTGCTCTTACCCTTAAACTTATGAAACCCAATTACTACCTCAAATGATGGAGGCCATATAGGACAATATTACCCCCAAGTTTCAACTTCATACTTAAAAGTCCATAATTTGAATAAAGTTCACCTTTTTCGCGAAATAGACCACTGTGCGTCGGTAAAAGAAATTTTCGTAATTTGAAGCCGTTGAAAAGTTACAGCCGTAAACCGTAGGAGGTAAACAGTGTTACCGTAGGAGGTTTATGTAAACCGTAGGAGATATACGCTGACTTTCGCATCGAACATTCTCGAGCCCAGCTCCTTACCTGGCCCTTTTGTGTAACTAAATTGTACTAATTGTACACAGTACTAATTGTCAACTAACGGGGCTCTTACAAGTCCAACTCAGCACTAGTTGGTTTCTTCAACTTTGTTGGACCTCATGCAATCAGTACTTGACCAGGTTCGAATCTGGACCAGAAAATTAGGTTTTCATGTGAATTCTACAAAAACAGATTTAATATGTCTCACAAGGAAACATAAAGTGCTGGCAATTACCATGCCTATTTTCAACAGAAAAGTATTAGAACCTGCGTATCATGATAAGGACTTGAGCAAAATTTTCGAGAGGTGGCGTCTTGGTATCTCGCTTCAAAGTCAGTTTTTTTCTGTTCATTAATTGGTGGTTATTATTAAGGCAGTGAACAAAAAAAGGGAGAATACTTTCCTTGTAATATTCTCCATTAAAGGCACTCCTTGCTCAACAAAATGAGGCTATCTTTTCGGCAGCTGCTCACTCCGTCAACTACTATGACGTTTAAGTCAAACTCCGGGGTCTGCATTGCGGGAATATATGTAGGATCGTTGGTTCTTACTGTCCCATTCTGTCGATAAGGTATTAGATGTAGTTGAATGCACTACCCGTTCGTAAAATGATGCGTCCGCGTCGGGTTCAGCCAAGGGCATTGTCATTAGCAATTTCAAAGATTTTCAACTTTTGGCAGAAGTTCAGCCGGTCTCGAATGTTCTTATTGAAAAGTAAAGGTTTAATGCGTTGTCTGAAGGCTTTTCGTCTCTAGATAGTGGATCGAATTTATTGCTGAACGGTTCGCCTCAATTTTTTAGCGACCTACGGAGGGTTATTAACTCGTTTCGTCACTGTTTGCGTTCCTACTCCTTGTTTATTTTCAGCTAATGCTCGAATCTTCTTTTTTTTTTACTTTGGTGGAAAGTACCGACGGTTGGTCACTGTTTTGACATCGTCCTCGTTGTTTTCTTCGGCGTTGCCCCATTTGGTCACGGTGTCCTTATGAACCCTGAATGCTTTGCATTTGCCGCTGTAGCGTAGCGTTGAATTATTATTATCATTATTAACGTAAACCAACTCCAGTTCGATCGGTTGAAGACATCCAAATTTTTTCAATCTATGCCAAAAGGTTGATAAAAGCAAGGTCCTTGAAAAAATTTAGTGCTTGCACTTCAACTTAAGTAATCTGAACGAAAAACTTTGTTTTTAATTGTCCTTTTAATATAATACCGATAATACCGGCAGCTATAAAAAAAAGTCCAAGTAGTAGTTGGTCTTCCGCTCTGTAAATTTTGGTAACTCTTTTATCGACTCTTAAACAAAATTTATTATTTTGATATACTAGACTAAAATTTCTACATCTTCTCAACAGAGGAATTAATAAAAAGAAAAATTGAAGAGGTTGCTAAAATGTTGAAAGATAGTTTTTTTCCCGATAAATTAATTCGGGTTGATTTTTCATGTCCAAGGCCAGACATTTTTGCACCACCCTTTAGGTTAGGGCTGACATCTATCAATGCTAGCAGGAAATGCGACTTGGAAGAGGACAACATCGAGCATGATTTTGGGGAAAGAATCTTTCTCGTTTAAAACTTGGGTTCCCACAAAATTACACAGCCATTTCCAAACGATATTCTTCTAAGGACGCAAAGTAATAAAAGATATTTTAATTACGAAATATAATCAAAGAAATTTTATACGTACAAAATTATATATATACAGATTGTTTATGCATAGCTTTTAATATAAACTACATACAACAACTGATTTCTAACCAAAATCTCAATAATTAGTTGACGGGTTCTTGCAACCACATCAAAACTTATACTAACCACTTCAAAAAGATTCCAAACCCTCGTTGAAATAAAAAGCCACTTGCTCCTTAGATCGGTAACAAAATGCGAGTTCAAAAGCCTCTGAGCTCATAATTATTACACCATGTTCTATCTGCGCCCATGTCAGTTTTACACCAGACCAAGCGAATGAACGAACATTATATAATATATGCACAACACATAAATACACTACACAAGCATATGCCTATGCATTTGTATATAAGTGTATATATATTTATTTTGTGCAAGTACTTCAAAGCACCAAAAGCAGCTAGCAAGTAGCGTAAATGGTTGGTTTCAATAGAATTGGAAAAAAAGCATGGCCGCTTTAGCTGTGGCGTTGCTCAATGGAAGCGTAGCCTCAGTCATGTAAAGTGTTATTTCATCAACAGGACTAACAAGGCGGTTTTGATATTTAAATGAGACATAGATTTGTAGATCCTTCGAACGATGGGCTACTGAGCTCAAATTCGTACAGTGATGCCAAATGATTTTGATTTCATTACGAAAAAATTCCGTGGATTATTTCGTAGTTTAGATAGGAAGTGATATCACACATGTATCAAATAAATGCATCGTACTCGTGTAACGTAGAAATGCGAAGTTTTGTAATATTTCTTACGGAACGTGACGTCAGATTCCGGGCAAAGCCGGCAGCACTCGCATTCGACTTCCACCAAATAAATCCAGTTGAACCTATTTCACAGCAAACATAAAAACGTATGCACTCACATCTGCATACGTAACGAAACACGTCGTGAAAAGAAACACATACTCTTCTTACATGTATACAGTAGTTGGTCTACAAGTACTCGACTCAGAATTTATGAAAATTCCTTACATATTTACATTAATGAAAAACTTGGCAAATGTTTATTAAATTGCATTCGTTTCTATTCATCTGCACAAACATACTTAGTCGCTGTATACTCAACGCAATACATACTCGTTTCGTTTAGATGCTGAGGCGAATAAGAAGATAACACTCAGTGAAGGACGCTTTTGGTTTTGGATGCTACTAAGTTCAGCTCAAAGCTGCAAGAAATGTCAGTGTCTGATATGAGACTCACAGCCCCATATGGTAAAGGATTGATATTATCATTCATTCGATATTATTACAGCCTCTGTTAAGCCGGATTCCCTGGGTGGAAAAGTCCGGGATGAAATTTATAGGAGTCAAATGGCTGGGAGAACGTTGCGCCAGGTTCACCAACTATTCAAAGGCTCTCGATTCGGTCTCTTCCACTTGAAAGCTCTTGCGTACATTAAGTGATTAAAGAGTAGCTTTGATTAAACAGGATGTAATGCTGTTTTTATTTGGTACATACATATGTCTGTTCCTGTGATATCATAGTTTTACTGGCAGCTATGGAATAAATTTGCGAATTCGAAATTCAGCTTTTGCAGTGTTTTGATTATATGCAAATCCAATAGTCTCAACATCTGTAGCAGTATTATGGAATTAAATTATCGATGTTTCAACGCATCTTTTTTTTTTATAGTAAATTTCAATTTGAGGTTTTAAATTCAATCAAAAAATAAAAATTTTCACAAGCCCATAGCTGTAGCATATTTTTATATTTTGAAATATTTAATATCACTCTCTCTTAAAGCCTCCTTCTCAAGATGCTTGAACAAAGTTCCAACATAATCATTTAAATTTTCTTCAACATTAAGTTACGTCAACAAGTTTTTTATGCTTTTTTCAATTCACCTTTGGGTACAGTCAAAGCTTACTACCGTGACTAAATAACGCAAACTGATTTTATTCAAAATCATTCGAATTTGTTGAAAATGAATCTTCACCAAAAATATAGCACTAGAGGCGTGATAAACAGCTTTTCATTTGAAAATTGCATATTTATATTTGTTTTAGAGCCACAAACAGTTTGGATAACACTAAATTGTATTTGTCTGAATTGAATTTCTCTTGCGAAAATCAGCGCCCCGCGTGGGTTATTCTAAACTGAAATATCATCTTGATACATCTAATATTTACTTATATTTACGTGACCGCTTCTTGGGCGGTCCGCCCAATGTTACTTCTGATCGCACCAAAATACTGCCATTGCCTGCATATAATATTTCCTTTCACTATCAATTATCACCATAGCTGGCAGCACCAACGGAATTTTTCAACCAAATTTCAACCAAACACAGCATAGAGTAAGGTTCAGCTACTATGTCAATTTTATGAAAATTTAGTAACTAAATCAGAATTCATAGGCAAAAAGCAGTTTTTTTTCTTAATAATTTTTCAAGATGGCACCCCCGGCACAGAGTTGCCCGCATTCCCAAATAACCTGGTCCTACTTTAATTATTTTGTATACTTATATTTATATATTCTTATTTAGTTCTTGTTACTTTATTTTGCTCTTGTATCCAATCTGCTGTATTGAATACGTACCAAAATAAATAAATGAATAATATCAATACATTCTGTGAATTTCAACTGTATCTGATAATTAGGTCATGAGTTCTCGTGAACAGAAGTTGTTGATGCTTAAAATATAGGTAAATTGGAGGAGGGCTACCGATCTTGTCTGTATGAAATTTCAAAAGTCTTGCTTTGGTTTTATAAGCAAAGCAACAAAGCTATATGAGTTGATTTTCACTGTAAAAGACGAAGATTTTTCAGGAGAGTCGATTGTTTGAAGGGACAGGGACAGTTTAGTCAGGTTTGAGAGAAAGGTTGCACTGAGTGCCACCACCAATCTTCTTGCCAAAGCCGGGCACTGCCACATGAAATGGAGGACAGATTCTTCCTCGTCCTCAGAGCCACAATTCAACTCACAGTGCAACGCACAGCGCTTTGAGTTAAGCCTAAAAGCTGCCTGGTCCAATGCGCATCCATGGTCATCCAGGACTGCCTTGTTATCGCACAGGATTATTCATCTGCCCAGGACTTCCTAGAGTCCTCAAGATATTTTTGGCTGATGGCCAATTTGACCGATGTCATCGGTATACCTATTGAGAAGGAGCAAGGGAGCTCCGGTAGCAAGGTACCAAGCCTTCGGCCTCATCGGCCTCATAGTTGCCCTAAAAACCTCTATATCCAGGTACCCAAATCAATTGAACAACCGAGTGTCTCGATATCTCCATAAAAAATGCATGGCATTCAGTAGCAATCATGGACATGGTACAAAGACCAGCAAGGGACTTAATAGCCGCTTGGCTATCTATGAAAATACCAATGCTGACCCCGAATATTCGATTACCCAGAAGCCAGTCGATTGCCTGAAAAATAACCGACAAGACATTACAGTGGTCTGGTAGACGGAGGGGCAGCTTGAGGTTCAGCTCATTTGAGTGTACACCACCCCCGACTCTATTGTTTAGTTTTGAGCTGTCAGTGTACTCATGAACAAGCCCACTTTCGAGAGTGACACTTAAGAGTTGCCTGCTACCAGAACGCCACCACAAGCAATAGAGTGGGCTCAACCACAGCAGTATAAAGCCAAGTAACAGTAATCCTCAATTTGCCCCTATTGCTCTTTTACAGCAGTAAAGTGCGTTGAAAGCCTTCCGGGCTCTTTCAGATACATTGTAGGTCCAAAGTAACTTCGAGTCAAGCATAAGCCCTAAGTACTTGACCCTCTGGCTCAGGTCAATGAAGACCCCGTTTAATTTGGGTAGCTCAAAACAAGGAACTTTTTGCTTCCTTTTTACTTCCGTTTTGCTGGGATTCATACTCAAGCCGAAACGCACTTCTTATTAGGACAATTTAAGTAAAAATATTGTTTATCGGTAACAAATGATCTTGGTGACTGTGACTGGGAATTCAATAGTAGTTTAGTGAAGTGCATGTGAATTCAATAGTAATTTAACACAAATATTATTTTCTGAAAATATTTTTATCCAAAGAAAATACAAGTGTATATGCATATTACATTAGAAACAGTGACAGCAGCTGTTACGGTTTACAGATATACAATAAGTGCAAGTCTAGTGGTTTTTCTTAATGAAAATTTATTGTCAGGGAAATATACTTCTTAGTCCTCTTGGAATCCCGTGACATTTTGCCATCACCCAATCATTGACGTTGACCTTTTGCGATGATGTTTCTTCACGAAATCGAAGGGTATCAAATGAAATACAGTGCGAAGTGAAAGCGAATTCAGGAAGAAAGAAACATTTACTCGAGTATAATATTTCAATTTTCGGCATTCAGTTTCGATGAAATCAGAGACTGAACATGAACATGACAAGATACTGAAGGGTATTTGCGTCGGAACTGAATTAAGGCAATGGTCAATAGACGGCCGTTTTATGTGAATAGTTGAGATAATCTCATCAAAGCGTTTGTGAAAAGACTAATGTTATGTGTAACTAAACCAAACATTCAACATTTGCTTAGTGAAATTGTCATATGTCACTTTTCGAACTGGCGATGGATTTGACTTTTGTAAGGCTTTGGGACTTTTTCAAAGTTTGGTGTGTTTTTCTATGTTTGACATTCATTATATGTATAAACAATGATGCGAAATCAATGTGTCGAATAAATATTTTTCCTAGTCACTCTCCTTTGTCCTTGTAATTTCATTTTCCCTCTGACCCTTTGCAATCAGTTTGGTATGACCGATGTCATATAAAGGCTTCTATAATTTGATAATGTCTTCATTTGATTTCTATTCAAAGGTGTTTTCAATTCAATACGTATTAGGATCTCAAACTTACCGTTTTGAATTCCAGGTGTATTGACCGTCCCAGAAAATGTATTCGTATAAGAAAGTTCGTTTAATGTTTTATCCAAGTTTTGAGTTGTGTCTGTTCCATCGTTGAACGTTGAACAATGTGCAGTTGAGTTGTTGTAATATTGACTCTGATAAGCATCAGCAATGTAAGGATTATCATAAATATTTCTTTGAACAGGTTTCAGTCTATTTTCAGGGTCTGCGTCTAAATAGTGTGCAGGGTATAGCCGATTCATGCCTGAAATTTAAGAAAAACAAGATGAGTTTAAAAGTATTTAAGTAACATCTGGAAGAGTGTGAATTCAAGAATATTTTTAAGCGTGTTTATTTTATCATATAATTCGAAAATTGTTTCACTTCAGCTTTCTGGTGATGTGTGCCTTCTCAACATGGAAATTTTCTTCATCATCAAGTCTACCATAATCGGCTTTAACGCTATCAATGAAGCACTATGCAAGGGTACAAGGCAAATTTGCAAACATTAGTTTCATAAACGTCCAAGCACTTACGAAAAAGAAAAATTTTATGAACAGGTCGAGCGGAACCAGGTATGATGTAAAAATTATGCTTGGAGATTTTAACGCCATAATAGGTCGAAAGCCGGTATTCAGGCACTACGCAGGTACCCATAGTTCGCATGAGAACACTGATGACAACGGGCTTCGAGCTCTAGAACTAACAACATCCAAGAATTTGGTCGCTGTAGTAGTCTCATAGAACGCGGGCACATGTAAAAAGCTCAGAAGAATGGAGAAAAGACCTGACCTATAAAATAGAAAGAGCTAATGAGCGAGGTCCGCACCAGACGCGGAAGTTTACCAAATAGTCCGAAACATGACGCAGTACCCACCACGCTGCACGTACTGTAAGGACAAAGAGGGTAATCTGATCACCGATCCTGAAGGCATTCTAGAGCGATGTGAAGTGATTTTCAGTGAATTGCTAAACGTTCAACTCAATGAAAAATCTGACGCTCCACCAATGCAAGAAGAAGACCTTATGCTGTCACCACCAAAAATAGAACAGGTACAAAGAACCATAAGTCATTTTACATAGCCCATGAAGCCGACGGCAAACCAGCTGAGCGAACTAAACATGGGGCACCACATTAAATCAGCAATTTATGAAATTATATTTCACGCATAGGAGCATGAAGTGATGCCAGAAACTTGGTGCAAAGGAATTTTATGCCCCATGCATAAGAAAGGAAATGTAACAATTTGCAGCAGCTATAGAGGTGTAACATTGCTGAGTTATTCCTACAAGACACTTTCTTCTAACCTGCAAAAGCGGATAACTCCATATGCTATAGCCATAATCGGCAATATCAACGATTGAACAGATCATTACTCTCAAAAAGGCAAATGACTGGAATTTAATATTACAATGTACTACATATTCAAAGATTTGAATGAAGCCATGAGGAACTCACAATCCCAAACAAATTGACACGATTGTGTAGGTTGACCATGACCGATGTAACAAGCCAAGTTGAAATAGCCCCATTGCTATCCACACTATTATCAATATTTTTATATTGATAATATTATATCAATATTTTCAATGGCCTCCGACAAGGGAATGGTCTGGTTTTCCTCCTCCTCAGCCTGGCGTTATAGATAACAATCTGAGACTCTGGTATGCCAACGAGTCCAGCCAGATACTGGCTGATGCAGTTCATCTTGACGGAACTAGTTTTACGGGAATTTTTCATCCAGATCGAACGAGTGGTACAAAAACTTGGGCTGCTTATAAACGAAAAAAAGACAAAGTACATGGTGGCAGGATCTGCAATAAGGACACCTAGAGTTGATCAAAGTTTCCGGGTAGTTAAGCATGACTTCAAAGTAATGCAATTATTCAGCCACCTTTGGTCAATTGTAGCAGCCGATAACAATATATAATACACGGGCAGCTGCTCAAATCCAATAAAGCCTACTACAGCCTATCAAGGCTCTTCAAATCACGAAATATTATCCAAGCATCAAAACTTCTGCTGTACAAAGCCATGGCTTTGTCATTACTCACGTTTGGATCCAAGACTTGGCTGCCCAACAAAAAGCACTTTTACCACGAGAGGAAAGTCTTGCAGATAATTGTTGGCCCCATATGTGAAGAAGGATGATTTCGTAGACGTTAAAGCTATGAGCTGTACGCTATCTACCTAGAAGCAGATATAATTACAAATATACAGCTCGGTAAAAGCCTCCGAGCAGTAAAAGCCTCCGAGCGCACGAGCGAAGAGGATTTCGCTCGGATTTGCAGCAGATTTTACGGTAGGAGGCAGAATGAGAGACCTTGCGTGCGCCGGAGAAATGGCGTTGATCAGGACGATCGGAGCCTAAAGGTGCCGAATTGGATGACATCGGCTCGCGATTGGGAGCAATAGAAAACTTTGTTTAAGGAGGCCAAGACCGGAGCCCGGTTGTAGCGCCTATGATGACGAAATATGCTCAAACTTTTCACTGCATTTTGGATCTTAGAATGAGCTACTTTGTTTTCTACTTTGTCTTCCAAAGTACAAAAGTCACTGCTTTTAGGCTCTGGCTTAGACAATATATACCCTGCATGGTTTGGTTGGATCTGCTTCAATCATAATATGCAGGTCAAATATCAAATAATTAACTTCACAACAGCGCAGGCGCTTTCATTTCCAATTTATTTTTTGCCATTCTATGGTGGAAGATAAGAAGTGCATTTTTCTTACATACCGAGCTTTATTTACTTATCGAAATTTATATTGATTTCGATTGCGAATTGAAAGACATATTCACTTTAACACATTCAAGCTCAAAATGTTAATGAGCATTCACTAACATGTCGAGTCTCTTTGATTTCAGACCTAAAAATCGCACAATTTTTGAGCGCCTACCAAACCGGCAAGCAACGTTGAGCGTAGCATCATGTTTATATATACGAGAATGGGCCATTAAGCTCGCGGAATGAAAAAACGGTGGTACAAAGTGCAAAAAAAAGTACAAATTAATTTTTATTTCTAAATATATTCGCCAGCCACTCTAATGCATTTTTTGTATCATTCAATTTTATGGCTATTTTAATTTTTATGTCTACCTTATAAATAAATGTTTCGCCTTAGTCAGAAAAATAAGCCAGAACTGCGTCTTTCAGTTTTTCATCGTTTGAAAACTTCCGCCCAAGAAGTTACTCTTCCAATTTCGAGATAAGATAATAATCGCTGGGAGCCAACTCAGACCTGTAAAGTAAATGATCTAAAATATCGAAACCCACTTTTTTGAGAGGAAACCAACTCTAAACTCTTAAGAAAAGATGCATTGTCATGTAGAAGGAAGACACCTTTGGTTAATTTTTCAAGTCTTTTTTCTTTGTGGGCTTCTTTTAACCACCTTAGAACCAAAGCGTCGTTTTCTCCATTTATGGACATGTCTTCGTTTTTAATATATACATATAGAACAACAGGATCGCTTTTAAGTTTTAAAAATCCGTCGCCCTGACTTTTCTAGCAAGTCGTGACACCTTGATCTTTTTGGGTGATGGTGTGGCTTTTTTATGCCACTGCATAGAGTCTTTTTTGGACTCAGCTCCATAATGACGAATATAAATCTAGTCTCTAGTAAAGATTTCACCCAATACTCCATCCTCGTCTTCATTACAGAAGTATAAAAACTCGCGACAGCCCTCCACACGCTGTTGTTTTTGAGGTGGCTAGAGCATTCTAGGCATTATTTTAGTCATGCCAAGGTGATCGTGAAGAATATTGAAAATAGTTGTATCTGATACTACAACCATTTCTGCGTGTTTTTTTTTTCTTTAGTCTAGTAGTCTTTAGTGGGCACTTCGATTGGCGTCCTCCTTGTGGATCGTCTTCAAGTGAGTACATTCCTTGTTTGAAAATATTGTGTCACTGGTAAATCGTGATTTCACCTTCCGAGAGTCTTGGAGAGCAGATACTATCTTTTTCATTACAATTTTCAATACTTGCTTTTACTTTATAACAGCGCAATACTTGCTTTTTTTTCATATTTTACACTTTCTACCGGATTGAGTTGCTTGGTTGGACGATTGTTCAAAAACTAATGGCTTGATTAAAATACAACTTACTGTTTATACTTACGATAAGTCTCTAAACTCATTACGTTTAATTGAAATACCCTCATTAATTATCTATGGCTTATGAAAGGATTGGAAAAGTAAAACAGACCAAAACCGTCTGTCAAAATTATTATCCATAAGAATTTTTGAATGTATTCTTTTAAAACCTTTGTAATAAAAAAATGTCTTTAGAAAGTCTCTAATTAATGTATGGGCATTACAGAACATTCAATCATAATTGTTTCCTTCATTATAAAAAAAAATCACCGCTAATGAAACAGTTACATAGTTTCAAACTGCCAGGGTATTAATGACATTTGCCACTATGAAAATAATGAACTAGAAACTTCCTCGAAAACCGGATGGTATTTTGTACAAAAAACGTTCAAACCAACCCAGACTTGTATCATACATCGTGTCAAATAGCATATCATCTTTCGAAATAAATGAGTGAATTGCAACTTTATTGGAGTAATTCCGGCATTGCATATTATACGGTGCTACAAGATAGCAAAATTGCTCGGAGATGAGACTCCAGGGGATCTTTCTACGTGACCCCCCTATATTGCACCCTTTTATGTCACGCAGCACATGGCCTGCAGGCATATCATCGTGCACGCAAAGTCCAGACTCTACAGACAGCCAGACATACAAACGGTAGCTTTTGTTCAGATTTCTTGCTGGGCAATGAACATTTTCGAATCAAGGAAGCTGACAGGTTGAATGATACTCAAGAGACTTTTCATAATAACACTGGAGAACGATTTCGGCCTTACTATTTCAGTTCATTTCAACGACATGTGTCGATTTGCTTCCTTCTTCAATGACATTGCAGCATACGACCATTGCCCCAGGAAATATGATTTATATAACTTTATTGAAGAGAAGCACATCCGATATCTGCATTGAAATGTAACATTTTTCAACTTTTTAGTTTTTACCAGACGAAGGTGGCTGAATTTTATGAATGGTGGAATTTCAAATTTGGATCTGTGCAATTAGTTACCAAAGTACCGTCAACATTTCCAATCAATGATATTTCAACAGTGCTAATTTCTATTTATGATGCGGATCTTAGCAGCGTATTGGTATTATTCAACCAATTTATAAAGAAACACATAATGCAAAAACTGGTAAGCCATTCGAATCTACTCTGCTACTCTAGTGAAAGTAAATTCCCCTAACTAAGTAGCCAAAGAATTAAAACATCGGTTTGTCTTCAGACTTTTTAAAAACAAAATTTACTTAGCATTTGACACAATGCAATTCAAATAATTTAAGTGTATGATATATGTATATAAAATATATTCAATTTCATAAATATTTCGTTTTATATAGACTCATTTCGAAATTTCAAAATTCACCAATCCTCATACGTTCCCAGCAGCCTGTAAATGTAAACTCTATGCTCATATCACTTGAGCTTCAATTAATATACACAAAAACTTATGATTGACGTCGCTGCCACTCTACATTCTTAGTACTGTGCCTCATTCTGAATGTGACTTCCTGCAAATGAATGTGTTGCCTGCTTTCAAATATTTCGCAATCATTGGTGATTTGACAAATACTTTATCAAGCACCTGCTAACGTTCCGGTTCCAAGGCCCCGGTCGGAGAAGCCGACGACATTTTAATATGATTCCATCCCATGTGTTGGTAGGGTGCGAAAACATTTCTCTTCAGAGAGACTTTGACGACATTCAGCTCCTGTGTATTATTTCCGCTGTCAGTTTCGAATTGACGTTGCGACATCTTACTTATTTTGTCTCGGAACGAACAAGTAAATCAATGATTTTGCTGACATGTTTTTGCAGACTGGTGGATATTTCCGGAATCAAATTCAAATGGTTGCAGTAATTATTTAAAAACTTTATAAGATTATAAAGGCCATGTTCTTTTTTCAGTAATTCAAAATGAAGTATCTAGTTAAACTCTTGAGTATATTTTGTAATAATTGAATGAGAACAGTGATCATAGATACAAGAAAAAAAGTATAGACATTCAGCGCGTTTACAGTATGGTCAATTTTCAAATGCCGTGATTATTTAATACTGGATTAGAATTTTTAAATGCCACATATGTATATGTAGAGTTCTCTTTTGACGCAAAATGTCCAGCGTATTCTTAAGAAGTAGGCATTCGCTAATTTTGAATGTTGAACCAAAGACTTCCTTAACAAAATACGAGGGTTGATCCAAAACTAATGATAATCGGCTATTTCCAGTTCGCAAAAAATGTTTAAAAAAATGTTTTTTACTACCTCATATACCCATTAAGTCAGCAAAGAAGCATATAAATAGGCCACAATTCAAGAGAGGTACATTCATTTCAACACGAAAGTTCGAACAGAGAACATCAAAATAGAGAATAGTAGTAAATAGAATAATAGTCATTAGGTACCAGTGTTTAAAAAAAATTTCTCCCAAAGACAAACACCGTGACTTGGTGGAAACATTAAAAGACTCTGCTCTTCTATATTCTACCGTTGAACGCTGGACCAAAGAGTTTAATCTGGGAAGAACATTCATTAAACGTGAACACCGCGAAGGACGTCTATCCACGTGGAAAAAGTCGAAGATGTCGTGTTGACAGATCGAAGAGTCTCCATCCGGCATGTAGCTGAGGTCACAGGGATCTCGTATGACAGTGTTCAAAGAATCGTTGCATATGATGTAGGTTTTTGCGCGTTGGGTGCCGAGAATGTTAACCGACGACCAAAACAAGAAACGAGTTCGAGGTTGAATCTCGAAAAGCCCAGGAAGATTTGGAAAAGTTTCTGTTACGTGTCGTAATCATGGACAAGACCTGGATCCACCATTGTGATCCAGAAACGAAACAAATATCGATGACCTGGAAAGAACCCTCTTCACCCACGCCGAAGAAATTCAAAGTGTCGAGCTCGGCGGGAAAGGTTATGCATCAGTTTTTTGGGATTACGAGAAGTAAACAGCAATATCCAAGTGCAAGTTGAAAAAACAACAGAAAGTATACGATCAGATACGGTATTCATTCCCAGGAGGCAATATAAATGTGCGTTGCCAAAGAGACTATTTTAACGAATGCTAATTTATGCAATATTGATTTTCTGAAAACCTATTCTGAGTAAAGAAATGGTAAGTGATAACATAGTTAACGCGGAATACTACTTTAAAAGGAATATCTCCGACACTTTTATATAATCCACTACAGAGAATTCCGTTTGTTGCCAGCCAATGTTACAGTTTTTTGATGGGATTATACGCACACCAAACACTCTTACCTATCAGCTAACATGGATATATACATTCTCACCTGTTGTTTGAGAGTATGCTTTTCTCACTTTTGCATATGATAAAGTGAACTTCTTCTTAGGTGCCAGCTGATAGTAAATCCTTCACTCTCTGCCAATCTCTTCCATCAGGCAAATATCGCAGAATGCCGTTCTTTCCATGCTATGCTTTCCATGCGAGTCACCTCTCTTCAATCAGATTCAGACCGCTAAAAGCTGGTGACAGTACCAAAAGCTAATTACCAAACGGTACTTAGAAAGATTGCCAAATATCAGTTTTTTACTTTAAAAGCTCCGGAGGAAGAAAACTAAAACTAGTTTTTAATGGTGAAGCTAGGACAAACTTTTAAGTTTGATACAGTGCGTATCGAAAGTATGGAGCCAGCAATTTTCGTAAAAGGTGTTGAGTCTTACATACCTCACACTCAGTTTCCAGATCAACGACGCTGAAATCAATGAGGTTGGGCAATGTAAAGTCTCAACTCTATTAGACTACCTCCGGATTTGAGCTTTGCCGCAGTTGGTCCCTGATTCAGTTCAAAGCAATACTTAAAAGATTAAAATTAAAATCGAATATTCTAATATTCAGCTGTTGTCTTAAAACAGAACGCGTTCACTTCACGTGGAAAAACGGAGCTGTCATCCCCATTTTAACGCCAGGCGAAAGATCTAAATTCCCTGGAAGTTATTGACCAATTAGTTGATTGTCTTTAGGGAGCAACATTTTTGAATGAATATTCCTATCTCACGTACGCAATAAACTGCAAGGGTGTTAAATTATTCCGAACTTTTAATTTGGTTTTAGACCAGGGTTATCCACAAGTAGCCAGTTTACTAAAGTTGTCCATCGTATAAAGGAACAAACAAAAATCGAAAAATTCCACTAGTTTTATGGTTTTAGATGTTGAAAAGGCGTTCTAGACAGTATCGACCCGAAACTAATTCGCTTCTCCCTTTCCATCTACTTAAGAGCTCTTTTCTAACTTCCAATTCATTTGCTGTGAATTCATTTGCTATCCAAAAGCGAGACATTCCCACAGATTTACGGCAAGGCTGTGCTCTCAGTCCCACTTTGTTTAGTATTTCCACGTCAGACTTAGCCGAATTTCATGATTACAACATGGCAATGTACGCAGATGACACTAGTTGTTTCAAATTCAGTAAAATGGAAGTGGTCGGGTACGTTGATTCTTGTACCAGATACTTTAGGTCTGTTCCCGTACTTTCAGCACTGAATTTTCCTGAATCATGTGGTGAGGGAAATTCATGAAAGTACGGGAACGCTTTCATTGCATTTCCTGAAAATTGACAGCCAAAAGTGTCAGTTTTCGGTTTTTGGAAGAACAATATTGATTATAAAGTCATCCTAAGCGGTGATAAATTATCGCCACAAAAATATTCGACCTTCATAGCAAAATTACGCAAAAAATATGTTGCTTGCCGCGCACATTCGAAAATATTTACTTGCGCCACACCGTTTCAGCATTTTTCAGTAGCTCAGACCCTACTGAAATTTCATCGTACTTACTGAAGGAGGGAAAATTTTCAGTTTTCAGTAAAACGGAGTACGGGAACGGCTTCATTGCAACTAATCGCGATTAATCGCAATTAATCGTTGTACGGGAACAGACCTTTTATGAATGACGCTTTCCTCTCGCTCATTGTGGCTTGTGGATGATTTGTGGATGAGTGAAATTTTTACTGGTTTTTGAATAAAATAAGGATTTGAATCACTTTACCCAAAAACTCATATTTCTATATTTGTATATATTTCTCCATACACGAGTCAACGTACCCGACACATTCGCTTCTCTCCCGAGTACCATAGAAGGATCAGAGCTCAGTCTTACAAAAACTCCTCAGAGTAGAAGTAATCAAGAAATTCGTTCCGCATAAGGCACTTAAGCTGTTCGATAAAATCAACATATCTATTGACGAGCATATCTCGAGAACATTAGCGGGCGAAAAACATATCCTTGTCATAACATTTGACTGCTTATTTCAATGCTTTCATTCTTAAGAATCAAAAAATTATATTAATGATAGTCTTTGGTAAATAAATATTTGAAATGCTGCACAAAGCTCAAATTTCGAGGAGCTCTTAATAGAAATGGGATCTTTTTCCTTAGAAACTTTCCTTAAAACCGCGGAAAACTCAAGGCAAGAAATATTGAACAAGGAAATCATTGTAGATTGGGCTACAAATCATCCACAATTTTCGCAATGCATCAAATATCAAGAGTGGATTATTGTCGTATCTTTTTTAGCCTGACTGACTACGTAACAAACTTTTAGGCTGCTCAAATGAAACGCATCGTAGCGAAACCATTCCCAGACCTCACAATGAGTTAATCTAAATCAGCTCTATATTCCTTTAGGTTGCAATACCATGCTCTGACGTGGAACAGCGTACGGCTTGACATTAAATTTTGGAACTATCGTAAATTCCAATCACATTTCAGAATCAACTATAATCCTTCATTTTGTCTAGAAACATCGAAGAGTCTTATATAAACGATATGATAACCATGAATAGCTTCTGCCCTAAGAAATAACCCTCAAATAGAAATTCAATAAAGCGAAGGTAATCAATTCGATACCATTTTTTTGCTCACATCCAGACTTCACAACCAGACTATCTGGAACTGCTGAGCACACAATATGACAGCATGTACTAAGGAGCATTCATGCAGGACGCCAAATATTTACTGCAATCAGGTTAATAGAAGTCTGAAGTCATGCGTGAAATTTTGAATCCAAAGGCTTTCTACTGAGCCATCTTCGCCTTGAGATCGAGCTGTAAAAAGTCGATTCACTTTTTTTCGTTTTCCGTTTTCCTCTTCCATTTGTTTTCCTCCTATTTTTCCTGTGCCTGAATCATATTCTAGGCTCATGTGTAGTTTCTCTTTGCTCAAGTGGTGAGTTATGCTGAATTGGCGAGATATTTAAATTCCTTTATGGCGGCAAGCTGTTATGAGAGAAGAACGGTAAATAACTGGTATTACAAATATGTTCGTCTCAATTCAAATGAGAACAAAGTTATCATCATTTCCATTATCGCCAATATGAGGGTAATCATACTTTGGTCACATTTTGTACATACCCATGACAACAAGAACCTTCGAATCGACACTTCCTTTAGCATAAATCTACATAAAGTATCGAGTCCTGGATTCAAATTCATTGTACGCACAGGCAATGTCACACACGACTGCGTCGCTACCGCACATAAAAGACCTAACAAAAATCAGTAGAATTAGTCCGTTCTGCAGACGACCTTTCAACTCATCCCTCCTGTGGCTCTTTCGGGCATGAAACCCTCGTTTTTTTTACAATCCATCTCGGTAAATGCGTGTTATAGTTGCCGTTGCTTATGTGAAATCCGTCATTCTAGTAGATTTCACCTATCTGGCTAATTTACCACCGCCAGAATTGTTGTCGCATAATAAAGGACGCATCGGCTAAAAAACCGGAATATACTTCCACCACTACATGTTTTTTTTTTATAAAGAAAAGACATTCATATCATTACTTCTCCTTTTTTACATTCTGTACTCACACAGGGCTATCTGGTGTGAATTCTTTCTTGTATTGAAATAATATTTTCATTATTTGCACAGGGGCTCGTTAGGAACGGTCAAAGGACGACAAAAGTTACTATTGGAAATGGGGTTGAATTTGATTTTGACGACGGGTGAGATAATAATTGGCTTCCACTGCGGAAACATGAGTCTTTAAATGCCCTTGTTGGAATGGCTATAACTATGGGGTGCTGAAAACATCCCTTATGCTTTTCAGTTGAAGCAATTGTAACAGTCGGGTGATTGCGTTTTCATATGACGATAGTCACAAAGTTAAATAAGGGCGATGTGACTGGGATGAATGAGAGGTTTTCCTGTAGTTGAAGATGTACACACTAATGTTTCAATGTTTTTGAGAAAGATGGTTAGATGCCAAAATTGTTCCCGGCAGTTCATTGTTTTGTTAATATTTGTTATTTGTAACTTTCTATTGTGAATTAGCGGGGAAATATTTGAATATGTATGAAATGTTTGCATGCATCGAGATATTAATGAATGGTGAATTTTAATGGCAAAAATTAATTAACTTTTGTTGATTGAAAAATATGTCTTTGTTATTCTGTTTTAAGTCCATGACTGTGTTGAAGGAAATGTTAAACAGTTGGTTTTGGTACATTAAACATTTTTAGCCAAAAGCCGAACGATATTTTCAGGTCAGTTTTGAACATTCAAAAATATTTTCAATAAAGTGTTCTTCATCATTCTATCCTACAAGTCACTGTTGTTTCAGAGTGAAAACACTAGCCAAGAGGAACACTAGCCAAAACCAAGAACTTAATTAAGGTTGAACCACTTGCTTCAACGAATAAAAAATATCGATCGGTAAAGAAATTCTGAAAAATTTTCCAAACCTGATTTGAGTTGAATTGAGTTCCATCAGCCTCCATCAGTAATTCCAAAAAGAGCAATGGGTTACAGACTATCGAGCTGAAAATTCTTCATAGTATATTTTTATGGTTTCGATGATGGGAAAATATTCCTAAATTCAAAGAAAACGACCGGAGAACATAGGTCTGTTCGCGTACTTTCAGTCACTGCATTTTACTGAATTTTCCTGGATCATGTGTTGGGGGAAATTCATGAAAAGTACAAACACGCGCTCATAGCATTTCCTGAAAATTGACAACCAAAAGTGTCAGTTTTCGGTTTTTGGCAGCACCATAGTAATTGTAAAGTCATCCTAAGCGGTGGTAAATTATCGCCAAAAAAATATTCGGCCTTCATAGCAACATTACGCAAAAATATGTTGCTTGCTGCGCACATTTGAAAATATTTACTCGCGCCACATCGTTTGACACTTTTCAGTATTTTTCAGTAGCTCAGACACTACTGAATTTTACTGAAAGAGGGGAAATTTTCAGTTTTCAGTAAAACGGAGTACAAAAACGGCTTCATTGCAATCAATTGTAATTAATCTTAGTACGCGAACAGACCTCATATCAGGTGCAGGAAGTTCCAGATCGATCTAAGAAAACGGAGAACGTAGCAAAAACGAGAGCTCGAAAATTTAACGATCCATATGTAGCGAGATTCGATTGTGTCATTTTTTCACCGTAGATCAATTTTGTCGTTGATCTACGGTGTAGCAACGTGAAGTAGTTGCGAAAAGTTGCAGCCTCATGGTGAATAGCACGTGCTGATGAACGATTGTGTGGTTCATAAAACTCACGAAGTGACCTTTGAGTTTGCACAAATGAACCCTGATTTTGGAAATGAATTTCCACAATTTGTAGACGCTGCTGCGGTGTAAATCTATCCATGAAAATATGTCAGACCTTACTGAGTCAAAATAACAGTGACATTGATAGCTATCATCAGCTCATTCACCTAGTTTATGCGAGATCCCAATGTAATCCCGATTTGGGATTATACCAGTCAGACCGTCGTATAAACGGTCAAATTCGGATTTCAGCTTAAACCCGAACAGTTGGGTGTACGCTCGATGACTATGAGTGAGTGTGCATATGAAATGTGTCAATAAAAATGTGTCTTCAACATGACGGGTCTTGTTTTGAGCAAATTTACACATTACATATAGGAAATATGTGCCGGCGCTTGTTTTGTGCATTTGGATAAAACTAATGTCGTATCGTTTATTTTCGCATAAATAAGTGCCGGAAATTACTACCACCTGCTGTATTTTCCACAACATTGTGGAACGCCGAATGGAGCATTTCAAAATCTTCAGCTAGCGCTAAATGTCTCTCTAGTCATTGCCTTCTTCGTACATGAACTGAAATGTTCAACGTAACCCAAACTTCCTATCTTGTCACATTTATACAATACACTTTCAATGTGAGGGTAACCTATTCCGCAAAACACGTTTCTATGGTTATACGCAATTCGAATTTCATAAAATCCCAATTCCAATTTCGCCCGTTTATACGACGCGATATTTGGGATAATCCCGAATCGGGATTACATTGGGCTCTCGCATAAACTAGGTCATTGAACAGTAGTGAGTTTTAAAATGCGGCAAACATAAAAAATACACCCTTTATATTCAATAGCATAATGGTCAGGTCGTCAATGGCACGATGGTGCAAGTCTTGTCCTTAAAAGCACAAGTTTGCAGGAAGTTCGTAGATTTGGTGGTTTTCTGCTCACGTGCGTGCTGTAGCTACGAGGTCGCCCGTGCCATTCATCAAACACCACATATTTATTTCGACTATGTATCAATGTATCCTGCAAATTTAATGGCGAAAGATATGTGTCAAGGTGTCTCGATTCGAAGTTTAACAAATTTGCTTCGCCTTCTTTTACGCACTTATCGCACGCGTGGGGTTGAAAATTTCCAAAGCATTATAGTGAAGCCTAAAACATGACCAGTTTTCATTTTCTATACCTGTTTTTCCAAATATCTTGTTTCCACAGATATGGAGGTACCTAAAAATTCACTAAAACATACAATGTCGCCAAAAGGTTAAAGATTATTTCTTGTAAATCGAAAAAATGAACATTTTCTTGTCAAATCGCACAATAATCATACCAAAATTAGTTTTCTGTTAATTTGAAACTTTAATCAAAACCTGCTTAAACTTTCTGCATACGCATTCTGTTCATCGGATCTTGAATATTTCAAGAGTACAAGTGTTTATTTATACATGCAGTTAATAAAGGAACAGGACGATAGCGAACATGCGAAAATATGTACGTTTGCAATCATACAGCCAAGTCCTTGAAAGTCGACAATTTATAATGCTTATACTGAGGAAGTAATAGAAAATTCCTCGAATAAGCAATATACGAGGCGGATGATATTCACAGTGAAGAGAGATTATGTGGTCGTCAAGTTCCACGAGTCCCCGGAAAAGGATTTGGCAATAATCTTCGTTTATATTAGTTTTGCATAAAGTCAGTATTTAAACGGTTTTAGCGTAATCAGCAATAAAGTAGTGATACATTGACTTTATCTGCGTACGATTTGCAAACACGACACAACAATATTTTATAGTTTTGGATTTTGAGAATGCTTCACAGAAATATAGTTCGATTGATATGATTTAATGTATTATTAATAGTATACTACCAATAAAAGCTTACTCGAATGAATATTTGAATTTAGTTCCTAATTTTTCACAAGGTGAACTTAGCTCTCTGAGTAACTAGCAATCGAAAATAAATTGAACGCTGTTTATGAAAATAAAAGTGTTTGTTTGAAAACAGAACAAATTTTAGAGCATAATTTTTTTTTTAAACTTTAAACTATCCCATAAAGGGTAGTGTGCTTGTTCAAAGTGCTTAAAAAATAGATCTGTTGACAAAAAAAAATTAAACCCATTTTAATGCAATATTCGAAATAAAAGAAATTTTCGTACACATTAAGAAAGCAACAAATTAATAAGTCATTGTTTGCATTTAGTTGGATATCTTCGATTAATTATAACTTCTTTAAGCCGATTTTTCATTGACTGAACTAAAACTGGGCTATAAACTGGGCTAATTTTGTTTGATTCTTTTACTAACTTCTCTTTTAACGTGGTTTTAGAAGCTATGCTCTGATATCTAGGTTTACTTTCATAAATATTTTCATATTTCCATATAAAAGTGTGTGTGATAGGTGGTGTACAATAAGTACACAATTCTTGGGTCCATTTTCCTATTGATTGAGAAATATAACAGTTCCCTAAACTCAATTTTTTTATTCTTTCAGGGATATTTCTTTTGACTATTGCTAGAAAAGCATGTGCATCTATTTAGGTCTCGATAGACGCTCAAGTCCCTCAAACCATGACATAGCCTCCAGCATATTTTATTTTATAACTAAGGTATCAATATTATACTCTGCACGAGATCTTCTCTAGACAATCACGCCTCTATCTCCTTCGTAATTAAAATAGTTGCTCACGTCGGTAAACAAAACTTGTTTGCAAAAAATTTTTTGGCGTATCCATATACGCCTTAGAAAAAGCGATATGCATTTTGCGGTTGATTTTAGAATCGAACTACTTATTCTAGGGGATTGACCATTATACTCAGCTTTTCGGGAAATGTTTCTGACTGTTCCATAGTTTATTTCTTTTTACTGATTTTCGAAGAAAATATGAATAAAAATCACTTTGCCCAAAAATTCACATTTCTTTATACATCAAAATCATATTTCTTCATATACTCGTATTTCAAAAAAATTCTGGTGAGACTATCTGAAGTTGAAATTCAAATATCCTTCAAACTTTGATAGTATCGGGCATTTGAGTGGATTTTCAGTGGAGAAACTTTGAAATTTATTGAATTTTGAAATTTATTCAGAATAATTCATTTTACAGGCATGATGCCTAGTTACAAGGTTAGGTTAGGTTATTGAAGAGGGCTGCCGGAAACGCGGCCAGCATTAGACCACCAGTTTGGGCCCATTTGCCACCCTCATATACAATCACACACATTCACACTCACAGCCATGGCACTGGCGGGATTCGAACCCGCAGGCCCCATAGCACGACGCTTTTCGGCCTCACGCCTTGACCAGCAGAGCTACCGGGCCCCCTTGCCTATTTACAAAATGAATAAAAATATTATAAAGAAATAAGATATAATAAAACATTAAAATTACAATTAAAAAAACACAATAACAATAGAAGTACAAAAATTAGAATTAACTGTATTCTAAGTAAAAATAGAGAATAAAAGGATTATGAATGTAAAATAAAACAGCAAAACTAAATACATAAATAAAATTATTAAGTAGGCGAAAAAAGTGCACTACGAATTAAAATTTTGAAAATTCCATTAGACTGTGGGAGAGAACCAAGTTGAAGATTATTATGCGGCCTCAGTAAACGCAAAACAGGCGAATGAAAAAAAAACGTTTGTACGTGCAAAAGGTATATTAAACAACAAGAAGATATGGAGAAGAGAGTTTCGGAAAGTGCGGGCATGCGAAATGAAAGCTGGTAGGGTTTTATGCTTGGCTACAAACAATTTTTTGAAATTTTTAATCTCTTACCTAAAAATAAACAAGGATTTTTTTTCGATTAGATATTCTAAAAACAATGTTTTTTGCTGTATAATGTTCTATGCAGTCATCGGATTTTAACAGAATTCATACAGTAGATGACCGTTTCGAGTGGTAGAGTCATAAGATTGAAGTGGTACATAGCATTGGATACAAAGTCGTTGTAATAAGGAGCACGTTTGGTGAAACATTCATTGCCACATGGGAATTTCATTGGTTCTCTTAAAAAATTAGTGTTTTTGGCTTATATCTTCTTATTTACCATCAATTTTCATACATCTACCACCACATTACTAGTCTTGTTCCGACATTTTTCGTCATCGTCATAACCCTACAGCCCCCTTGCCTTGGCTTCTTGTGGAGAACGTTTCCGATTATCTCGTCCCCAAAAATATCCAAGTAGCGATTGACAATCTTTGTCGACACATTCGGATCAGCGTTGTTTGTGTTTTCCTACTGACTTTCGACCTTCGGATATTCTATCGAATACGTTTTCCCCAGTTTGATGACTGTGTTGACCTCTGGATCATCAAATATATCATCAACTCGTGGTTGTACCTTATTCGTCATTAGTCGCTTTCCCATTTTGCTTCAGTTATTCGCCTAAGGACCCGTCTTACAAAGGCGTTTAACATGTTTGGAATTGCCTGTGTGAGACTCAGTGTTTCGCATCCGTAGCACAACCTACGTTTTATTATTGATTTCCAGACCTAGAACTTTGTTTTGCTCTGTATGCAGCTAGTCTTCAGTATAGTCAAAACAGACTAAGAGGTTTTATTAGCGAGCGAGTCGTCTTATTTCATCAGTTTGATTGCCTTTTGCACTCCGTTTCGCAACTAAGTATATAAATTCGTCCCTCTTTCTCTAAATTATATTCACCAGGAGCTATATTTTGCTTATTGGGGTCCCTCTTTCTTCTTTACGTCATGGTTTTTGTTTTCGTCAGATTCATTTTTTGTTTCCTGGTCGAGTTCCAGTAGTTCTTAGGTGGATGTTGAAGAACATGACCAGATATTAATATCATCCGCGTAGGCTACAATTTGACTTGATTTACATAGAAGCGTACCCTTATTATCGACAGATTCCTTACCATATATTCATGAACAACCCATTGCCTTCTTTTAGCCCGACATTTGTTGCAAAGGCGTCAGTCACATAGTTATTGATTCTGACTTGTAACGTCGTTTATGTCATCGTCATTTTGGTCAGTCGGACTAATTTTTCTTGAATGCCACATTATTTATAAATACCAGGACTAAATTTCCTCAGAAACTAATTAAAAATTCGAAACGTGCACTTTGGATCAGTAAAAAGGGTCTTTTGGACTGATGAGTCCAAATTTGAAATCATCTGATACAACAGACGTGTGTTTGTTAAACATTAAAAATGCCTACAGTTAAACATGGAGGGGAAAACATTATGGCTTGGGGATGTTTCGGTGGAAGATATCCACTGGTGACTTGGCACGAATAAACGAAAGGTTAGCAAAGGAAGGATACCAGAAGATATTGGAAAAATAGTCTCATTAGGAATTTGATTTTTAGGTAAAAGATTAAATTTTCAAGAAGTCCGAAGCACCCATCACATCTTTTTTTTATTGAAGGGGTATCGAAAAATCTTGACCAGTTTCCTGCGAAAGCAGTGCGATTATGCGAGATTCGTACCTACTCATTAAAAACATCACCTGCTGACCAGAAGAATACGAACCGGAACCACTTTCATATTACTCCGACTCGGCTGTGCCACTAGCACCTAACAGGTGCCCCATGACTACTTTCGTTCGGGCTCGCATCTGTGCACATCCTTCTTGGACGAACTAGAAAGGAACAATGAACTAAAATGGATGGTAACCACAATCACCAAATTTATCTCCTATTGAGCTTTTGTGGGACAAGCTTTATAAAAAGACCAAAGCATTATGTCCTAGAAGTAAAGGAGAGTAAAGCAGAGAAGCAAAAAATTTTCACAGATAAATTTTAACCTAAGTTTCAAGAATTTTGGAATTTAAATTGTTAAAATAAATACAACAACTGACAAAAATACGCAGATCATAAACAATTTATATGCACTATTTATGTTTTAAATGTCAATGCTCACTCATCAATTTCTCACTCATCACTCATTTCATTTGTCGAATGAAAAATTACCCACACCCCAAAAATATCAATCAATTATCCAGATCGGAAATAAAATCGCATCCTAGGCTCCTCCGAACATTTTTATCCTATTAGAAATTTTGAATACTCATGCCACATTTTATTTCAAAACATATCGAATGAAAATTTCAGATTTAAAATATAATTGAATTTTTAAAATATTTTGCCATTGCTTTTAACCTTGTACAGTTCTCTGCACAAAAAAAAATAGTCTTGTGGAAAATAAATAGACGGAATCTCGTCCTAGCTAGGTAAGAAATGCTAGTAATGAGCCCCGTGTAAACTCTAAATAAACGTATTTTAATACAGATTTATTTGCAGTATTTGGTACATGTTTTAACAAAAAAATCATTGAATTCACACTCACATTTGCCCATACACCACCATCCCTACTTGATTTCTGCCCTTGATCTTTTTCATATATTTTTTGCATCGACACTTGTGCCCACTAACTTTTGTTTCTAGAACTTAGTTATTCAAACTGAAACTGAAAGTGGAAAATGTTCTTAAGCGAAAAATTTTATTTGACGAAATGACATATTAAAATGCAAATTGCCATGTTTTGTTGTATTTTAATTTCTTCATGCCGCCGTTCGTTGGCGGCATTGCACGTCATTTTTGCGCCCTTGCCTTTAGTCCGCAGGTTACGCTATTGTCGTTGACTCCCTCATCCAGAAATATTTTGCAGCATAAGTGCGAGGGTTATTTACTCATTTATCCTCATTCCCGTCTTTATATTTTGAGCACAAAAAGTTGAATGGCAACAAAACGACTCGCACTCGTAGTTCCCTATCTGTCTACGTCTATGGCAAGAAACTCAGTCTTCAAGAGCGAATCGAAGACCAAGTCTACTACCGTTTTACTTATCCCGTCGTTGGCAAACAGCTGCCGTTACAGAATCGCAAAGGAGTGTGGGGAGGCTTTCATTTACATATTTTGTTACTCATTTGGGAGCTGTTCCCACAAAATTGCTACAACTCGACTAACTTGTTACAGAAAGGGAAATTGACAGCAATTGAAGGGAATTGTTCGTCGGTGGAAAGCGGTTGGATAGGTTTCTGCGTATTCATGCTTCGCACAAAGACCAGAACTTCAAACTTCCACTTAGATCACCAATAGAACGATGAAACAATTCCATTTACTACTAAACACGACAAATTTGAATTGTTTCACTTTATCTCATTCGAGTGTTTGCTCGAAAAGATCCGAATCTGCGTCGGTTATTTTGCAGGTGAAGCTTAAATTAAATCCACTGTAGAAGTGTTTCACCTAGAATTAGTTTTCATTTTAATATACCAAGATGCTGCTGATTTCAGGCATGACTTTTTACGTATATTCATTAACTTGAGTTAATGAAATCGCCTGGCTGAAAAAAACGGAAATGGTATTTGTAAGATTAGTAAATTCCGTGCCTTATAACGGGATATACTCATTAAAGAGAGTAGGACAAGAGAAAATTTGGTATCAAAAATATATGTATATTCAAATTTAATTTAAATCAATGTGCGTTATTAACGTTTTCCTTTATTGCATGATATTTATTACAGGATAGTGAGACCAGATTTGATTCTCGATCACAACTTCAAGCAGAGCAATGCTTAAATTCGCACATAACTGTCCCTGAGAAGGAATAAGGATATAGAAAAACAAGCAATTAAGCTTGAATGACAATCTAGGCGTAAACTAGCTGTTACATTCAACGGTCTTACACAATATATATTTATGACCTTGGTCGCTATAGCCATGTCTCCGGTTTCTGAAAACATTTTCTCGACTGTGGTCTCCATACGTATTTCGATTTCCACTACCTAGTTTTCCCAAAAAAATTAATTTTTAATACGAATTAATGCGTATTAAAAAAAATGTAATTCACTTGGCGAAATCATCACGCTAAATGGCGTTAACATAACCAGTATTCAATAGCTTAACTTCTGAAAGACAGTTTATCGTTCACACTGCATTTATGTGGAACTTATTACGACTCCACATTAGGCGACAAATGTTTTGCGAAAATTTCGCATTTAGTCTTTATGATTACTTATCCAATCAAAACTAGCTACTCCTGTTATTATTGATATATGCGAGTTTGTGAATTCAATGAGCTTCACTCTTTATTTTATTTTGTTTCGAACAATGAATTTTCATCTTTTCATTTTTCTTATGATATCCATTATTCATATTTTCTTCCTTATTCATGTGATAATTTTTTTTTACAGCTGATAATGAACTTTTACTACAAGATATACATAAATTATTAATATTATTATTTTAAAATGTAATTCAATACTTTTAATTGATCACACATTAGCCACATTAACCACACATTAATCAGAACGGGAAATGGAGCCTTAGACACTACTAACAATTATTTATTTCCCATCACTAATTTTATCTTCAAATTAAACTCTAATAGAACGATTTGTTAAATTATTATAATCAACATATATCTTTTGCCCCTAGTACATAATTCATTCCAAACAAGGCTAACAAAATTCAGATCCATTGAATCAAAGGATTTTTTAGGCTCGTAAATATCAACGTCATCAATTTTGAAAACAGGGATGGTAAACTTGTAAAAGATGAAAGTTCTCTTGGTTCTGTCCATAAATAGAGAAATAGCTTTAGTGTTTTTAAAATTTTGAATTCTTCGTTACTTTAACGATGAACAAAATTAAATTAAATTTCTCCGGAACTGACTTATTAACATTTTTTACTTGTAGGGTGTAGGATGCAAAAAGTAAAAAATGTGAAGTGGACAGTGTGTGGATTGTATGTTGGAAGGTAACGTAAGCTTGTAAATGTAATAAATTGAAATAAAAGAAGAGCTACCACAAGACTCCCCTGCCAGCGGACACCAGAGGAGCTTAACGAGGATAGAAGAAATCGACAATTAAATTTAATTAAAGGATGTCAGTACAGTAGTAGATTGTCCATCTCAAAAGACATACTCATTGAATCGCATGTATGACAATGTTATTAGTTCGTATAACAAAATTTCCGAACATAAAACTTACAGATTGTAGCAAATATTTTAACAATGAAATTTATCGAATTTTTAGTGCACTTAATATGAAATACAAAAACAAGCAGCACCTTAAATTGAAAGAGGAAGAAGAAAGGATCACAGTCGTCATCCTGATCCTTAGCACTTTGCGGTGTTAGTGCTTATGTCTTGTTGTAGTACTTTAACTTTTGCTGCTGGAAATACTCCTCCCTAAGTGACGATCAGACACGATGACGTATTGTAGATGGGTAAGTTCGAGTGATGTGTGGTGGGCGAGGAATTATTGGTTTCCCAAATGTAAAACGTCGTTTCCAGGTAGAGGACGATTGTGTCATTGCATTCGGATCAATTGCTAGCTGGATTGTTCTTTTAGACATAGTATTCGAAACCATACATGATGATGAAAATAACATGTAAAAATATGAATAAAAATACTACTCTGTAAAGTTAGCCCACGTTGGGCGCATTTTTATTATACCGAATAATATCATTAACTGCTTATCAAAATACTTGCAATGAATACCTGTAATATGCAAGTTTTGTATTTTCGTTAAATTAGCAATTTATTGCATCGTCATTCCAAAGCTGCATTACTTATTTTGAATGAACGCTTTACATTTGCTACATTTCTCTCCAGAGGCACTTTGAAAAGCTATATCATTATTCGTTTCAGTCTTAAATTTGAACATAATACTCTTTACGAAAAACGGTATGGAATTTGTATGAGTGGAAGAATATTTTAAGTAGACCGTTCAACAAATATGTATATGCGAGTTTGCTCAAATAAGTTTAATGAAAGGGTGGATACATCGAAATAATACTAAGTTCATAAGAGATATTATAGGAAACTATGCTATCTAATTTAAGTATACTAATCTCTTAATATTAGCTTACAAACCTGCTTCAAAAAATCATTCTGGTAATCACACATTTTTTTTACCAATATAATATCCGGAGAGGGAAATTCATTGAAATGTTATTGAAGTATTATTCGATGGAAAAAACTGGAGTTAATGTGAATGAAGAAAGCCATAGAGAAAGTGGACAGGATCGAAGTACTACATCTGCATACTACAATCTATGCAATCTATCGTCGATAGCTGTGTAAGCTTGCGTGTCTGAAGAAATGTAACAGCACTAGTAGTGTGTATTCCAAGTATGCACGGTATGGGTAGATGTATAGTGTACTTTTACAGGAGAACGCGTGTGTGGTGTATAATCGACATTCTATCGACATGGTTGAAGTTTCCTAAGGTCTTGGCACAGTCTGAACTGATTCAGTCTTGAATACATATAGCCATCGTAGAAAGAGCCAAGACTGAATAAGGCTTTTATAAACTTTCCTGACAGCTTATTTCCGTTAGCTGTCTAATGCATACTACAATATCGAAAAACCTTTTTAACTTGTCGGCATCGTAAAGTTTATTTATTGGTATGCTATGGAACCGTGAATCATTTTACAGCTTGACTAGGAGTTTCTTATTCAGTTGAGTTTGTTTCTTGCGCTTTCGATTATGTAGCATTGCTAAGGAACTAATTTACCATTGTTTTTTGTGATTGCTGCTTTACTTGCGAGTGAATAGCACAATGAAATTTTGACTTAACATTGAGGTTTAAGATATTTTTGCAATTTAAAACGAAACGTAAATCCAGTAAATTGAAGATTTTGAATTTGATAGTTGAACTAATTTCATTAATAGTGTCCACATGAACTATATTCAACTACCTTTTTTATGAAACAATGTAGTATTTCTTTTAGTGAACAGTTATCCGTAAACCTATTACCGGTGACAGACAGGAGGATTCGGAACGTTGTTCAGGATTGAATGAGATTTGTGCGCCCGAATCTCATTTAAAACGAGTTTTTAGACTGGATTCGGATCTGGTGGATGAATCTTTAAAAAATGTAGATTGTAAATTCACGTACATGAGCGTACGTGTATGGGACCAGTTCTTCTTATAGAATGCTACCACCTCTTCCCGTATTCGGCCTTTGCAAAACTCATGTTGTCAAATCAATGTAAACAAAGTCCAATTGGATCTATTCAAATTGCGGCTTATTAACAACATTCTTATCATGGAATTGTTTTTGCGGGATGGTTAAAATTTGAAAAAGCGGTTCATGATAAAATTTGGACACGAGTACTTACTTTATTGGGTAAGCAAGAAAGCGGCATCGAACAAACCCGACCAAAACTGGGAAATGAACGGCATTGTAGAGAGTTTTGCAACTAAAATCGGCTCTCATACCATCGGATTGGTGATTTTCAGTTCAAAATTAAACTCACAGCACTAATAATTGAACTAAGAATAGAACTAACGCACCACTAAGTTGATAAATCAAAAATTAACGCCGAAATTTGCATTCTTTTGCCAGTACCTTTCTACGCGCACCATCGATGCACATCGATGACAAGTTAGTTTGACAACATGAGTTTTCTTAGATTTTCAAGAGTGGAAAGCGTTAAAGGTGCATCAATTAATTGGGTTGTTGGGGGTCACAATTATTATTGAATGATTTTTTTCCAAATCAAGGTGAACACATGTTTATGGTCGCAAATGGAAACATATTACGAGAATATAAATATTAGATATAATTTGGACGGAGTGTGTGGAAGGAATGAGGTGCATTAAAAAAATGTCTTATAATTTGAAAACAATCATAACGTCTCTATGATTTCAAGCAATACGATGGCCTTTCAAGTTAGACCCTTCACTTCGCCAAAGCTGGTCCAAAAACCGGTGCTAAAGGAAAAGGGAGGTATTTTGGGAGAAAATGATCAGAGAAAGTAAACACTTAAAGTATTATGGACACTGTAGAAGAGGCCAGAGTACCCTCGAAATATCGATATCTGTTAAGAAATTGAAATATATCTAGTTTCTGAAGGTGAAATTGACTTTAAATTTAAAACATTTGGTTGGAAAAGTTAGAAAAATCGAACCACACTGCATAACGTAATCAGCGTTTGAATTAATTTTAACGATAGAATTAGATAAAATTGAAATGATTTACAGCAATAAATTTTTTTCAGAGTATGGTTTCATTGTTCCCATTCCTTGGTGTCGTACGTCTGCCATTCATAAATTTTAATTTTTTTTTTCGAGTTTCATATGAACTCCTCAAACATTCCCGAAGATTTTCTCTCATGTTAAATAAGATAAACTTTTAATTCAATTCGCCTACACTACTCAGTGAACCAAAGTAAATTTACTGTATTGCTTGTTTCCACCAACATAATATTTCAAATGTATTATTCAAATGTATATAAAAATGACAATTCAAACCTGCACGCCTATTGCCTGCCCCCAAATTCATTACAAATTTTAAATCACCCACGTCCTTTGCTATGTAATGTATGTTTTGTTAGAGAATGTCGCATACTAATATAAATTGATGCCACACGGAAATCTACATTTCCCATCCATTTCTTCTATATCTTTGGAAAAAACCGTTTGTTTAAACACATTTTTCTCGAAATTGTGCTTTTCAAAACGGGGTACACCATATTTCAGAATGTAATCGATTTGAAATTTGGTACACATATTCAGAAGAATAGTATTTTTCTTTAGAATGATGATTTGATCGATTTCAATTTTTTGTTCAATAATTATTGGCAATAATATGGCTAATTTTTGGGCCGGAAAACGAAAAAGAAAAATCCTCCGTCAACTGAAAGCTTAAACAATTTGCTTAACAAGCATATTTTTCCGTTTCTGAATACCGATGCACACAAAATCATGTACACCGATCGGCCGCGCAAGGAAGTCTTCGAAACTCGCGAAAAGACAGATTTGGATCAAATTGTATTTTATTTTTCAATAAGAAAACTCACTCCCTAATGTGTAGATGAGTTGATATCAAAAAATTGTTAACATTGCATCAACAGTTTTTCCAAAATTAATCCCAGAAAATCAGCCCGTTTCGACGCTCGGTACTGTGTACTAGCCCCTTAAGCATTCAAAGAACATGTTCGCTGACGTAATAGCAAGCAGCACGCGCTTGACTGAATTATTAAAGTTTTTATCTAAAAAGCCAGCAATCCCTGCTGCAAAATTAATAGAGAACGATTTTCGCTTGCAACTGAACACATTAGTTTTAGAAGTGATAAGCGCAACAATAAATATTAAACAAGTTGATGTCATCGAACGTTTATGTTATTGTTGACCCAAGTCTTTGTAAATGCTAAAAGGCTTCTGTATTTTGTATATGTATGTATGTCTGTACTTACAATTTAGACCAACGAATTCAACCAATCCGTCGCCTGAAGCTCATCCTACTGCATACTAATAGAACTAATCGAGTAGCCAGACAAAATTAAAACGTTATTAATACTCAATAAAGTTGCATCCACGTATAAATAGGTATATTCGACGTCGATTCAAAATAACAGTACAGTTGCACAAGTCGCATCGAATATTGACATTAATTGCGATTTTAAGCTATTTGTAGAAGAGTTCATGCCCAATGCAAACAATTCAGACCTTTAAATTGCGGCAATTTGGATTTATGCTGTGTCATCTGCTGGAAAAGGTGCACGAGCAATTAGAGGACTGTGATTGAAACGAACGGTAGTGCTTATTGATTATAATTGTTGTAACAACAGCACCATATGTGAGCAAATGGTGCTAATAATGATGTCGACGCTTGAAAATTATATTAATCGAAGAGCCAAATAGATGTTCAGCTGTACCAGTTGGGAATACGTTGGACAATTTGGCAGCCTATGATTTGATTTCTAATCGCTGTGATACCAAAACCAACACCTTCCGTCTGTTCGAAAGCGATCCATTGATAACTAATCGAAATTCCCGGTTTAAATGAACTCCCGCTAATACCTTCGAGGTACGGCCCAGTGCTTCGAATGGAAAGTGTACATACATGTGTATCTTTGTCGAATCGATTCGATTTAGTCGGAAATCGGGTAGTACTCGTACATACCTGAAACTTTGTATCCACGCACTCCCTTTCCATTGCTATTTTAACATGTTGGGTAAACATATTGGCAACGTAAAGCTATCGCATGTGAGCTGCATTGCTACGCATACATGCGTTCTACACTGTACAAGCAGTTCGACTCAGGCCGTAATGCAAGGACGATGGCATTTCAGTTTTAGGGACCGGCTTTCCGGTATAAATTCGAACCGATTAAAGTGGACAGAAGGCAGCTACCATAAACTGCATCGAATCCGGATTATAAGTGTATCGATGGAGTGCAATTTGTTAGCACAACTGCAGCGGATAATTGATTTTACCGACCAATTCGATCCTGTGAAAACAAGATCCAAGTTAAATAGCAGGTCACTGGGGAGCTGAAACTCTGTTTCTAGTGAAATAAAATTAAAACACATCCAATGACACAGAATCATTAACTACTTACGAGCTAGCATACGAAAGAGACAAAGGCTCATACGCCACTGCTAATTGAAATAACTTCATCAATATTCTTCAGTGGTATTGCTGTTGACTAGTCGAATTGACTAAAGCTTGCGAAAATGTTAGAACTTCATGCTTACTTTTTGCAAAATAATTGATTGTATTAAAATCATTTAAAAAAATCAATGTAAGTAATATAATAGCTGCTACAATAATTGAATATATTTTTCGTAAAAAAAAGGTGACAGGCAACAAGAAAATAATATTTCTTTCAATTAAAACATTACCGCATTTATTAATTTTTTTCAAACATGGTGTCAACTCATTCTACTAAACAATTTTTTTGTACATACGGTCACTAGAATAATTTTAGCATACAATGGGTTTACCATACTGAATATGATAGTAAATACTCGATTGTGGTTTATCATCGGCAAATGCAAATGCTAAAATTAAGCTATGCCCTTTTTGAAATTGAAGAAATTGAATATTAATCTGGTGCCGGGCGGAGAAAGAAAGACACAAGTTCTGACGAGAAAGTTTTAAATTAAATTAAATCTTGAATTAACAGCACTTAAATAAAGGGGCATACTAGTGTAGAATTTTTTTTTGTATCTTCAATTTTTAGACTTTCAAGAATATATCCTCTAAAAAAAATTTCCAAACTCTAATTATTTTCGGAGTTATAGCTATTTAGCGATGTGGTAACTAAACCGGTCATTTAGGTAATGTCAGGTAAAAATAGGTTAACCGTAGGTTGTTGTAACGTATTTCGTAGAAACCTTTCCATTCCAACTATAGTGTTCAGTTCAGCTCAGTTTAGTTTCAATTTTCAAGTAGCGTAGGCGTACGTATTCTGCTCAAAAATAAAACATTCTGAGTGTAAATTGAAATTTTTGAGTGTAAAATCGGTACAACAGCAGAGAGAGTAAGTTTTTTCCGTTCAGATAGACGAAAAAATGAAATACAGAGGCAAACATACTGTTGAAAAACATACAAGTTTTCCAGATCCATCAATTGCAAAATTTTCATATAAAAAGTTTTTATTTTCCTTGAATTTACTCTTTGTGAATTTCCTCTACGAATTGTTACAAATTAAACACAGCACGAACTAGATATTGATCAATGTAGTTTGTAAAGACACTAGTCTGTATCACTTGAATTTTCAACTTGCATAAAATAATTATAATAATAAAGTATTTTTTTACTTTACAGTAACAATATTTCAAAAAAACGGAAAATGAAGAAATTATTATTGAAAATAATTACGCCCACTGTGTTCTAGAATTTTTCACTGTTTCCACAACAATTATTTCATTAGTTTTATGTGCTATACTCAAGCAAGAAATTAAATTTTCTCGAGCTACTGCTTGTGGACTAGGATACAAAATTGCATTGTAATGCAGTTGTGAAGATGTAGGATATATTTTTTTCTAATTTTTGAATCATTCATTAGTAAAGCCATAGAAACAAACCGAAAAATTGTAACAGCTATGAGAATTTTAGGAGTTGGAAAAGAAGGCATAAATATATTCCACAGTGTGGTGGATATTTGTCAAGGTTCGACAATCGATATTTAGAAACATAAGTATTGCTTCTATAAATAAATAAGACGATGTAAGTTTTATAAAATATATTTTACTGTTAACTAGACAGGATTCAAATACTTACTTTCTACAAACAACAAAAATTAGAACTATCTTAGCCTACTTAGTACATGTTTAATTTTGGTGTTTGTTGAAGTGTTAAGTATTTGTGGATTGTGGGTGTGCAATTGTAGACATACTACAGTTGCCTTGACAATTTATATTCGGTTGCATGAGCAATTTATAATTAAGTTTTTTCAAAAGCTGTTGAAGAAGAAAAAGAATTCATCAAGACCTAGTCTCTGATTCCGATGCTGATCTATCACTTGATCGTTTTTGGAGATAGTACTTGGAAAAAAAGAGGATATACCTCTCGTTTTGGAATTAGAACGCTTATATGCAAATATTGCAAGAAAGTTATCGATACTGTAGTGAAATCAAATTTTTATTAAGTTGGCAATGCATGGAAAAATAAAAAAAAAAATACAATATCGATGCCTAGGAATGTTGGTATGAAGTACATCAAGAATTTCGCGAAATACATCTTAAGCGAAGTGCCAGAAATATTAAGGTTGGCGCTGTGATTGAAATGTTTGATAGATCGGTAGAGAAGCATGGAGTCAAGTATGTGAAATATATAGGAGATGGTGAATCAAAGGCATTTGACGGTATTATCGGTATAAAACCATATGATGCTGATCCTGTAGTGAGTGTGTAAAACATGTGCAGAAACGTATGGATTCAAAGCTCCGTACAGTTAAGAAGATAGCAAAGGTCCTGGTGGCAGAAGCGATGATAAATTAACAGATAAAGTTATTAGTGAATTAACTTTAAACTATTGGCTGGCTATCCGCTAGAATCCAGATCCAATTCAGAGCATGAAGAACAAAGTATGAGCAATTTATCATCACAAAAATTCAACCAAAAGTTCAACCAATGTCTTGGTCTAACAAACTGGTGTAAATGGCAAAAAAAAACAGTGGCACTAGATGACTATATTCACGAAAATCCCACTCTTAGTGACGAAATGTTAAAAGTAATCATGCCAATATATAAAAATTTGTCTTCATAAAGCTTATTATGCCGATGGGTGGCCTCAGAAACTCAAAATAATAACGAACCGTTGAATTCATTGATCTAGATTTTCAGGAAAGAGGATAATTGAAATTACAAATTTTATAACTGTTTGCATTTAATGCAGGCTTTTTACCAATTTTAAATATATGAGCGTCATCGAAATGACTTTTGGTCCAGAAGCCCATACGTTCGCCATCAGAAGGGACGAAATTCGCATAGATTGCCGAAGCTTCTAAGCCACTCCGAAAAATCCAAATTTTTAAGTAAAAGATGGTCCAATGTATGGATCAGAAATCGCTGATTGACGAAATGTAAGTATAATGCATCATTATATCATTTAAATCACCCCAGACTTTGCTCAAATCCTTCAACGCGTTTTTCCCTAAACTACTTTTTTCCACACGGTTGACATGATATCTCAAGTTGTAATGATCCGATTTGGTCCGAACCTTTTCTATAACGTGCAATCGCCCCTATCAGAGTTTTAGTCAAAATTATGTTTTTCGCTGTTTTTAAAATACTAAAAACTCATCTGAAACTGTGTTTCAGATTACTAGAAGGGTTGAAATCGTGTCAACCGGGGCGCGCTCTTTTATTATCCTTCATTTTACCAGCCTGTAACTTTTTGAATTTTGAATTGTTTTTTTTAAAATATTTTTTTTGTGTCTTTTAAAAGCATCAATAAATATCTAATGAAAAACATCAGCAAAAATATTCATTGTTATTTTTTATCGAACTTGCAAAAAAACCTCCAAAATTTGTACTTCTAGGCTAGATAATGGAAATCTTTTAGTGAAATAGTTGTTGCAGACCCAGCTATTCGCAAAAAAACTGGATTTCGTGGGATCTATGCGGCTAGACGTAATCCTCTTCGATGTGAAGTTAATATTTAAATAAAACAAGCTAAAATTCGTAAAAAAAATATATAAACTAACACTTGAACTCTGGAAGAATGTTCTATTTGTAGTAAGCAGCAAAAATTATGGAGAAAGAAGAGTGAAATTTTGAACTCGAAGAATATAAGTTCAACGGTTAACCACGGGGGAGGCTATGTCATGGTTTGGGGTGCAACGTTTTATCATGAAGTGAGGAATTTTGAATTTGCTGAATTAAAAATATCACAAGGATTATATAAAAGTTTTGAAAACAAATTTAATCAAATCTGCTGATAAAGGCAAATGCGAGTGAGACTTTTATTATTACCAAGACAATGACCCGAAGCATAACCTTAAGATGCTAGAATGTAGATGATTCATAATCATTCTCATGTGATTGAAATTTCTCCCAAAAGTCTGGACATTAGCCCAATTGAGCATCAAAGTTGAACTAAAATGAACTAAAATCAAAAATGGACTAAAACTAGCTCTCCAGAAAGAATAATATAATATTGATCCAAAAATAACTCAAAAACTAGTAAAGTCAGAATGATTGACGGAAATAATTAAACATAGAGGAAGACACAGGAAGTACTTTGTGGAAAAATGAATTAGTATTTTATGAACGTAATATTTTGTTTTCTTGCATAAATAATTTCTGCCACAATTTTTAGGTAAGAATTGAATTAAATTTGCACTATTTTCTTTAAAATTTAATTTATGAAGCTGTTGTTGTTGTCATGTTTAGTTTAGTCCTGAAGTAAAAAATTAAAACAATTAGAAAAAAAGAAACTTTCTAAACAAGCATTTCCTTAAAATTTGTCTTTGTATGAAGAATTGTTCAATTCATTTACTGACAAGAAAGTGTTAAGTAGATAAATTTATTAGAAAGCTATAGGCGCAAGACAAACCAATACTAAAAAATAAGCAAAAGAAAATAAAATATAATAAATAGTTGTTTCACTTTTCTTTCGAAGCATTGATTACACTGGTGTGCAAAATCTAACTTTTTGTGTGCCTATTAAGTAAATGCTATATCTTTCTACTAATTTGAAGTCACTAAATGCGATAATACAGATATTTGTTTTAGAGTAGCTCTTATTTTACAATTATCGCTAGGAAAAAAAACTTGACTTGAAGTAAAATGCCAAAGAACATAAATCATATATTTAAAAAAAACGAATGTAAAGTGTTTTTTTAACTTATTACATGAAATTGAGAAGTCAAATGTAGCAATAAAATATTTAACCTTCATAATTAAAAATTGTCCTTCTTTTTCACATGTCTTTTTTAATCACTTTCAGGGAAATGTCTACTCAAGTTTCACAGAAGTCCGCTATTACGGACGTATTTCATCGGCCTTGGTATGTCTTTTCCACTCTTGATATGTATTAGTGGAATCGTTTATCATAATTACCACTTAATCATCGCCAAAAAAAACAAGATGAAAGCGAAGAAAATGAATTTTCAGAGACATATTGTAGTCAACTGCTGGTACTTTTGTAAAAGACTGCTCACAGCCTCAACATAATTTTCACCACTTCTATTACTAAAAGACTCGCTTACCTCTTTCTCAACACCCTGTAAAACTGAATCAATGTTTTGGTAATTGAGAATCTTTCTGATTTGAAGGCCGATAGAGATTCCTTCTCTTAATTTGGCGTCGCTTAGACAAGGCCATTTATTCAACAGGTATTTGAGTGCTAATCATTCTTTATTAAGAGCCTTGACAAAGATTTTGATTTGTCCCAATTTAATATATAAAGGAAATGGATGCATTTTAAGGGAATTTTCTAAAGTAAGGTTCTTGACGTTCTTTTCTCCAGAGCAAAGATTTGGTCTTGAATTCCAATCGTTTTTTGTGTAAAGTCAAAGTCTATCCTAACTATCCCACTCACACTTTTTGTATGGTATAGTATACTTAGTAGGTCGTTTGCAGACTCATGGCTATAACCTTCAGATTACCGCAATTCAGCCATTGGTGCTCTGAGTATGATGTAGCGTCTAAAATTGCCCGTATTCCTTTATTATCATTTATTACTTATGTCAAATATTTTCACGATACAAAAAAAGGTAGTGCTTAAAACTATGAAGTCTATACAAAAACTGATAATGACCGCTTGAATCTAGCTAAATTTCGATTTTTACTAACATTTCACTGCATCCGACATTAAAAAACCTGATAAAACAATGGAGAGTTTATATAGCGCCAGCCTTTACAGTCTAGTATTAGTAGTAAATTTTACCTTGAAACTCTGTACGGATGCGGTAAAATCATAAGGAAAATTTTTGCTTTCGATTTTACCTCTAGTAAAATTTGTATGTAAATTGACATTTTTTCCAAACTGCGTTCTTGACTTTAAACTGAAGAAAATTAAGCATGCCGGAAGTGCTGATGGTCCCTTGTGTTGATAATATTTTGCGTTAGTTTTATACATGTGTATCTAAATTATATTTAAAGCAATATCATCTTCTATCAAACAACATAATATTCACCGAAATTCCTTTCATAATGTGATTTGCTCAGCACATTTAATTGAAGTATCTCACCATCGAATACTGATTTGATATTAGAATTCTCATTTCACGAGTAGTAACTTTGAATGGAAATTAAAATCTGATTTAAATTTTCCATGAAACTCAATGAATCGTTTAAGCACACTGCGAAGCATACTGTAATCTTTGTGGAATTCATTGCAGTACAGACAGATTCTTTGATTGAAAATGGGCTTAAAGTGATGAATTTAGGGTGCGAAAGAAGCCAAGTGGCAATATACATAGGTATAACAACGTGTAACAATGAACGACTTACTGGATTTAATTACACGTTCCTAGTCAGCATATCTCTTTTTGATTTCAATCAATCCTTTTTAAGTCCATTATGTAAGTTTGGACACTTAAACTGACAAAAAGAGACTTGAAATCAGAAAGTGCTGTTCCAATTGTGTATGAAGTATGATATAAAAATTGGTAATCTATTTTGAGATTAGATTGAAGTGATCCATAAAACTCAAAAGCAACTAAGGGCTTTGTATAAAAACTCCTCACTCATCATATTTATATTTAAAATTTACATTGGATTTAGGGGAAGCAAAGAGTTTATGTCCTGCGGGCTTTTATAATCCATTAAAAAGACTATTTACCTGAAACGACTATTTTACCATGCCTACTAACTTAAGAATTATAATATTTCCAAGGATACATAAAAAAAGTTGCCAATTTTTGAAAGAAATGAGATAACTGGTTGCTCTTGACTTTGAAATTAGAAGAAGCACAAACGAAATCAGGAAAAAACACTTGTTTTGCTGTTCAAATGACAAATCATTGAACTTGGTTCAAGAAGATTTGGTTACATCACTTTTTGAATAGATATCGTGAAGATGGTCGCGCTGAGCTCGAATGACTTGATGCATTTCAAGGTATGTGGGGTGGAACCCCATTTTACTGAAACCAGAAGTGTTTCATACTAATTTCATAAATATTTGGCATCAAAATATTCTTAATCATAGCACGAAAGCGTTCCTGATTGATAGTTGTTTCGACAAGCTCATTTCCAAAAAAAGTCGGCCTGATGACCATACCAGCATAAATGCAAAACCAAACAGTCACTATTTGTTCGTCAAAAGGAATCTCTTGAATAATTTCAGGGGTTTAAGTGCGGCAGAACTGGTAATTTTGTATGTTTACAGTACCGTTCAAGGAAAAATGCGCTTTATCCCTCATGATGATCTATTGCCCAAAATTTGTTTCAATATCGTCAGATATGATGAACACGTAATCTGGAACAGCGTACATATGCGTACGTACATATGTTTATATATCATTCCGATCAGAGTTACATTTAACACCAGCACGCATGCAATATCAATATCGCGAGTAAAAATATTAATGTCTATAGTAAATCTTATGACAATTTATAACAATTAAGTTAGCAATTCATATCATCGAAACAGCCGTACCATCCCAAACACACCCCATACGCCCTTCTTGAAACTAACCCACTTAAAAAGCAAAAATAACCCTTTTTTGAATTGATGAACTTGTTCTCATTTTCTCATTTTTTCACATCATTCAAAAATAATCCCAGATTCAATCAAGAATAGCAGTAATATGCATATATGAATCTCACAGAGCCCGCTTGACAAACATACACATATCATGTACACATCGCAATCCACCTTTAACCAAGCTACGTGTAATCTAAAACGCGTACCGTTTACAATCGCATAATCTTATTCATGATTTTAGTATCTACGTCAGGGTTTTTCTTCTTATTGGACCTGAAAGTATTTTCAGTACTCGTGATAGTGTAGTACTCTTACGGAACCGAAATTATTTCTCATGTAAATTTTGTCACTGCTCCACTGGAACAGCGACAATGATATTTCTCCAGATATCAAAGATTTTCTAGATCTTTAGCTTCGCTTCAATGGCGCCAATTTAGGCTCATTGTACATATCTATATACATTACATACATACATTACGGACAGATGTTACTTTGGAACCGTTACTTTGTCACTGTTCCCTCCCAATCACAGTAACAATTGAAACTGTTACTAAAAAATATCGATAATGCCCATTCCTAGCTTCCGATAAGCAGAGAGTGATGGAGAGCAATTGATCAGGATGTAAGCGACCAAAAGATATCACTGTCGGTGAAAGTACCTTTTATGAGGTCCCAATAACTAGTGCCAATGAAACCATTACCAAAAAAATAAACTCAATCGAGTGTACAAAATTTTCCGGTTACCAAAAAGCGATTCTCAAACTACGATGTAGGCCAACTTTTTAGAGAAATTGCTGTAGCCAAACCATCCGACGTACGTTTTTGCTTACGTGTGGAAGAACACGTTTACACTGACATCGACCGAATTGTCTAGGAAGGTGGAAAAAGTGTTCCATCCTACCCACCGTTCCATCTCGTCCCGTCATATCCTATATGTTTGATAGCAATTTATTTCACATAGCGAAGTATAAACTTAGATAATACATAAATACCAAATAAATTAAAGCAAGAAACAATCTATAAATGGAAACAATATCAATATTTAAGTTACCAACAGGTAAATAACACATAAATAAATAATTTACAAACAGATAACAAATATATAACCAAAAAATAATTGAATGACAGTTAATTAAAACATATTTATTTAATAACGTAAATGAATAACATATTTACAAAAAGCTTAAATAATTACGGGGTAATTGCTTGGATAAGCGAAGATTTGAAAGATAATTTGGAAAACGATGAAGAATAAAGGTCCCAGATAATGCCGGTGAATTCAAATAGAAGGTGTGTAGGGGAGAGTCTCCCTTGGTGGACACCAATCTTTTAAACAATCGTAGAATCTAAAAAACATTGCATATCTTGTGCAATGATATATTTTCTGAAACCTTATCTCATGAGCTAACTATCCATGAAATACAATTTCGATATTATCAATGTAACTAAAATTTTAGTTCGTTTTAAAAATACGCCAAAATTTCGACTTTAAAATAAAGGTCCCCCTTTGAGAAATCCACTGCAAAAGTTGGAAAAACAATCCAAAAATTCAAATTTTGATCATTTTATCAAATCTTCAATATTTTTCATTTGAAATTACATCGAATACTTATGAAAAAGAAATTTATTATAAAAAAACGAACAGCCAGCGTAAAATAGACAAAAAATAAAAGTTTAGTCTGAATCATCAGAGTTACACTGAGGACAAGTGTACCAAGGACCCCGCATTTTGACAAATTTCAAGTGCACTTCTGTTTTACATCCGTTGCACGCAATCGAATTGAATTTCGTAAGGTTTGAATGCATATTTATCAAACAAATTATACAAAAATCTACATTTTCTTTTGAAGATTCTTGCTTAGCTGGTGGTTTTGACTTCCTCAAAGATTTTTGCGTTGGTTCAGATTTTGTGTTTTATTGGGTAATAACGAATATTATCTGGACAGTAGTTTCAGCAACAAATATGTTTGAAAATTGTGGTTGTAAGTTAACATCTTCGCACGATGCAAAACTGCTGACGCAAAGGGCGACATTGCTAGGGGAGAGAGTTAGGTCATGCTAGGATTTTCACATACTAGGTATATCTAATTTTCACTGTTTGATTGAAATGAATCAAATGGAGGAAATTTATTGGGTAAATTCCTGATTACATGTATAGTTCACAAAAACACTCATACCTAGTATTTTTGAATTTCGTACTAGGTACTGGCTGTTCCAAAAAAAAACCTGTTCCAGTATATATGCTTCATCTCAAGCTACGAACACTGATCACATACCTGTGACTATATTTCCCTCTCAACATTCATAAATATAAATGATATCGTTTGTGCAAATATTTTAATAAAAAAAAAGCAAGTGTCCACCTTGTGGTAAAAAAAATGTCCACCTTGTGCTCATTTCGCAATTTCATTGGCAAAAACAAAAGAAAATTTCCACTCACAGCATCATGCAAATCTGTTTGGAATATGTTTGTCTAGTACGTAAGCAGAGTCAAAATGGTATTTACCTTTTCGGATCCACTGTTTTTGATACTATTGTCACTCTTTTACGAAGCGTCTTCGAAACTTCCAGAGCAAAATTTTCATAGTGTGTGGCGCGGCGGACAAACAGCCATGACTAGACACTTCATGGAAAAAAAATTTCCCAGGGTGTCCACCTTGGGGGGATGTCCACCTTGGGGGACTCTGCCCTACATATAATGAGCTCATGGCCCACAAGTTTTTAATTTTTTTGGCTCATCGTTTAATAAAATACCAAAGTCTGCGACCGAAAGCTTTCGTTCAAATAAACTTAATGAAATGTTCAGCGAACAGTGTACTGAGAGTATGGCGCAATACTGTAAAAAAGAGCGATCAGTCGTGAGCCATGTGCTCTTTTGCCCATGTCTAGTCCCTTGTAATTTACGCGCATTTACGCTAAAGCTTATAATTTGACCATTGACCATTGTTCATATTGCACCACTGATCAAATGAGTCATCGAATTCAGATTCAATGGTTTGGTAGAATTTGATCTACTGCATAAAGTGAATGAGGTACATTTAACAGAACGTCAGACAAATTGGAACTGAATATGTTAAAAAGAACTGGGCCAAGATGCATATATATTTTTAGAAAACTTGTTATTTTCCATGTTCGATATAATAAGTAAAAAATAGTACGTCCAAGCTTCAAAACAATATATTCCATTATAAGTTAATACATTTTTTTCTTTTAGAATCTTAGCCTTGTGGGTGTACTGAAATTGTTGATGTTTGCCGAATTGTTAAGTGTTAGTGGATTGTAGGTGCGTATTTCTGGATGTGTACTGACAGTGGTATCCACGAGTTCCCACATTAAGTAACGATGCTTCGATAATTTCCGAAATTTCGTCTATAGCCATTTAAAAAAAAGGTCGTGACATATGAAAGTTTATTTTGGTAAATTGCATGGATCCATGATTTCGTGTATCAATGTTTACAAGAATTTATAGAGAATTAGAAAGTGGCGGAATGAAAACTCAATGGCTGTCATAATCGTGTCATAAGCAGACGAAGTGTATTCAAGATTCAAAAATATTATTTGTTACCAAGACTATTTTTTTCACATATTTCCCATTGATTGATTGAAGCAAACCTATTAAAAGAATGAACAGCATTTCACCAAACGCAGATTTGTATTTCGGAATCCTCAATAATCCCTTAAGATCTCCTAGTCAATTCGCAACTGAACAGATGTGTGTCATTACTCGCAAGATTAAATACACCCTGATTTATGTCCACGCATCCGAATGGCAGCAAAGATGCAGTGAGTAGCTGGTACACTTCAAATGTACTTCAATGTCTTATGTTGCCTTTTTTTCAAATCTCGGATCGACACCCTCCACTGAATACCAAATGAATTCAAGTCGTTGCGGGCTAATCATTGTCGGCGTCGACGTTGTTTCTGGTGTTCTCTCATTTCGTTCATTTTTGTCTCAAGCATCGTAGCTTCTAATCCTCAAGATAATTTTGAAAATGCGGTTGATGGGTAGCAAAAGCTGTTTTCCGAGCTAGATTAAATACACATCAGTAGGAATTTAAACCGCTTTCGTTGAGTTGGAAAATGGCTAGGGATGACACGAAATCGAGGAAAAAATAACAATGAAAATCCGTGCAGCTAAAGCAACTGTGTGCTTATGAATTTTTAATGAACCTGTGCACTTGTCGTTGTATCACGACGTGAGCTACTCGACTCGAGTAATACAACCAGACAGCATCGACCCCTTGCTAAGATCGAAAACACTTATACATATTTTTGAAACTCAATTTACACAGCGCAAAGTGTTTTAAATATTTGCTTTGATCCTCGGATTAGAAAGGATTATGTAAGCACATTTTTACATTTCTCTGGTCGTAATGTAGGATTTGAGACTTGTCGTGAAAACAGGTTTCAAATATACTTACTTTTGGATTCAATTTGGAACCATTCAAGTTAACTCAACCACAACAGCGGGCCGGTGTTTTCAATTGACAAATTGATTTTATTGAGAAAATGTATTTTCCCGGAGTCGTTTGATCACGTTTAGACATATCATAAGCACAGCTATTCTGAATGAGGTGGGGAGCTTTCATTTATTTCTGGTAAACAAATTCGTTTATACGTATTTGATTTTGCTGTTAATTTCATTGATAATATCCCGAAATCTTGAGTTAAAGTCTACTTAATTTGTATTATCAACAATGTGTATAGAATAAGAAATCAAACCACCAAATCAACCTTGCAGATACTCAGCCTACAACACTTTTTCCCCCACTGTGAAGCAATAAATTTGAGTAGGAAAATTTTTGTTGTGTGCAATTTTTTCCGTCAAAACGGTCACTTTTGAAAAAAAAGCAACATCTGAAGAAATAGCTTTCCCAACGCAGAGTGTCGAGAAAATCAGAAAGGTTAGCTTAGTCTGTCCTAAATACGAGAGTCAAGGTAAAGAATTTTTTCTAAGGGTATCCTGGGTTTGGAAAAAGATGGACTAAATGTATTAGCTTGTTAGAAGACTATGTTGAAAAATTAATATATTTTTTAAGTTTAAGCACATTAGTTTATATTCATTATCATTACTTATTGATCAACCCTCGTTATGTATAAGTTAGTCTTAATAGTAGATTCAGGTTGTTTAAAGATGAGCTGTTGGAGCGGATACTACGACTAAATTGAAATTAACTACACCGAAACTGAAGAGAAAACTAAGCCCATCAGCTCAAGCTATATCTTAAGCAGACCGTTAGACCTACGTTGAATCGTGCTAAATTAGTGATACCAAACGGACTGAAACCTTCTTGAGGATCCGTGAAATAAAAATAAACGACAACCAACGCGAGAGATTGAATACAAAGTCCAATGCAGAAAGAAGAAATGATGCCAAAAGAACCTAAATGCTATGATGAGAAGCTAATGTTTGAAAAAACTCGCAAGCAATAAAATGGAACAAGCCTTCATATTAGAGACTTCCAACCGAAGATGAACCTCTGCGTGGGCAAACATAGAATGATCCCCGGAGATCCAAAACAAATAAAAGAGCCATGAGTGATGTGCCCATAGGCACGCCGTAGGGGGGGCCAGGAGGGGCCGGGACCCCCCCAGACCCTAGGTTGGCCCCTCCCAGAAAAATAAATACTTCCAACAGCAGACACTTAAGTTTTCGCCTCTTAGGTTTTTGTGGTTACAGCAAGAGTTGAGAAGTGCAGTAGTGTAAGCCTATACCAAAGCATACACACTACTTATAAGATAGAGACTGTGTTATTTGCGGTATTAATTACGATGTTATGAGACTCATTTTGAGAAATGGACGGCAATATTTAATTTAAAAAAGCGCCTCGCCAATCATCCTTTTTTTATTAAGATTATCTGTTCATTCTTACTAGGCAATATACAGGTATTTAGATAAGAACACTTTTATAAACTGGCGTTTTATGCAATTATGTTTTTCACAAAACATACACTAAGTATTAAAATGGTAGGCAATAAGGTAATTAACGTAGGATACAATTTTCGAAGTCATTTGGAGAATAGAAATGGCATCCCTGCCACTTTTATGCTATCTATGACCTACTTAGTTTACACTCAGGTTAAATGTGTGTGAATTTTATTATAATTTGATAACTTCATCGGAATTTAGAAGACATAGCACTTCAATTTCACCGAGCGTTTTTTCATAGTGACACAGCTGCCACATGGTTCTTATCATATTCATTGAACTTTTGTCAGACCTTTATCTTTTTATCCGGTCGCGAGATACCGTAAACGCCAGTTCCAAGTGCTAAAAATATAAATAATTCGGGGCGATTTTTGTGCGATTGGGAATTTTACAAGTTTACATTTGAGTGTATAAATATAGTATCAAACTCATCAATCATTTGCATTTTATTCTAACAGCCGTGTGAAAGATTTGTGTTCACGCACTTATGGTAGCTACAAGGTAGCCCAGACATTATTTAAAAACGACAGAAACTTATTTTTTATGCCCATTGATGAGTCTTGCAAATTTTGTGATTATCTGATAACTGGGTGTGAAGTTATCATAATGCAAAATTTTCCATAGAATCTCGACTGTCGCCGAAAATACACCAAAATTTCAGCTCGATCAAACTTTGCGATCCGGATATGAAAATTCTACTAGTGCTTGGAAGACAGTAAATGATATGGTGCTTGAACAGTCTTGGAATATTGTCAAGATGAACCGAAATTATTTGGAAAAGGCTATCGACCTTACGACGTGTCTCAGTCGCCAAAGACGTGCTTTCAGAGGACATGATGAAAGTGGTACCAGTGATAACCGTAATTTTTTTTTTGAATGTTGTGAATTATTCGCGATGCATGATTCAACTTTTGAAAAACATTTTAAAAACAAGGTTGCAAACTACTGTAGTGGCAAAACACAAAATGAATTAATGAAAATAATTGCTGAAATCGTTCGTGAGGACAATACAGCTGAAATAAAAGAGTGCGGACTGATATCCATTATGGCAGTCGAAGCAAGGGTCCACAAAAGGAACAACTCTCCGTGGTTGTCAGATTTGCTAAAGAGCTAGCTGTCGAAGAAAGTTTCTCAAGCTTTGTAGACTGTTTAGGAGCTAGAAATGCCTCGTAGTTAGCAGATATAATTTTGATCCTGTTAGACAGCTACGGACTTAGCGAATTGCCTGTTGTTTGACAGTCTTATGATGGTGTTAGTGTCATATCAGAACAAAAAAGTGGTGTACAAATCTTAATTTAGATGAAAAACCCTGTAGCCACATTTGTACACTGTCTAACTCATAAAATTATCCTTGCGGTGATGAACACATTTTTCACAATCGAAACGTGTACATCCTTTTTCAATGCCATCGAATCCCCACACTTTTCGAAGCCATCACAACAAAAATTGTTGAAGCAGCTTGAAGAGGCAGTTGGTCTAAATACAAGGCGTGGAATGAGAAGTTTAAGCTCGACTCGTTAGTCAATGAAATTTCGCAATCGCAAATATGTGGTCGATAGCTGTGGGACTATGAAAGAGGCTTTAGAAAAAGAAATGAATGAGGGAAAATACAACGACTCAGTTTATTCATTGGGGATCTTTTATTCAATCAGTAATCCTAAATTTTTAGTAATTATTTTCATCTTTCACTATGTTTTTTTATAACGAACATTTTAAGCACATATTTCTAAACTAAAAATACAACTCTTAGAGATGGGATAGATCTTGTGAATGGAACAGTTAAAACACTACTAAGTGAGCGAATAGACTTGTACTTAGTTTAGGAAAAAATTAAATATTTTGCAGAGAAGAACTGTTTGGATCTCACATTTCCCAGAAGATAGCGAAAACGGAAAACAGCAAAAAGCACTAGTAGTTAGGGTGCAGTTAGGGCTACAAACCAAATGGCTCGAAAAGAGTAAGTTACAGCACTTTTCACCTTGCCAAATTATTTTTGCTTTTTCTAGGTTTTCTAGCTTATTTTTTTGAAGTAAGAGATCAATTTCATCCTTCTAAGCTTAATATATTCCAATTTCTTCAAAGATATTTTGAAGCTAAGCTATCTTGTACTTCAAGTATAAGTTGAAATATATTTAGCTTCTAAACGAACAAATATTCTTATATTTCTAATTATTTCCATTCTATTCCCATATAATTCACACAAGCTTTCTTTCTTAGCGGTCATAGATAATTCATGTGTAGTTCATACCTACCATTCACATTATATGCACATTGTAGTAGCTCATACGTATTCACAGACAAGAAGTTTATTTGATAATGCATTATGCATTAGCAAATAACAAAAAATAAATCAACAAATATATAATGTATTAGTAAATTATATAAGTTGTATGAACAGTACGTGTACCTTACGGAAGACAAAATCATCGCATGTTTTGAACCTTTCGGTTCCTGGCCCCTGCCAGATTTTAGGCCACGGCCCGCCTATGGATGTGCCTCTTATTTCTAAAAAATTGAGCCGTGCTGGCAACCCTTCGCTTAAAATATACCAAATCAGCTTCACGTTGAGGCTAATTGACTTTGTGAATTTTATTTCGATCATATGACTGCGTTGAAAATTGCAGGTGCAGAAAGTTTTTTGTATTGCCGAACCGCGAAAATTTCAAAATCAAAATTTGATTGATAGATTTTACTCTAAGTTTTTGATAGATTTTACGCTAATTTGTGCAGATTTTTATCCAAGGCGACACCGAGATCTACGGCAATATCAGCAGTTTTTATTCAGGCGGCATCCAAAGTTAAAAGTAGAAGTCTTGCAGAAAAAACTTATGGCCTGTTATATTTCAGCGTTAAGAGTAAGTTTATTTTGGTCACACCATTGCACAAATGACAAAAGTTTCAGCTGAAGAAAATTTGCATCGGATTCTGATTGAATAGTGTAGTATATTTTCAGATCATCAGCACAAAAAAGGTGGAAACAAAACTATTGAACATAAACGGCTCTAGGTGGCTGCCTTGAGGTACCCCAGAATAAAAGGAATTTTTTTTTTTGGAAAGTAACAATTCAACAAGTTAAGAAGACTTACTGAAATACCAAATTATTGGAGCTTATGTTTCGAAAGTGCATGGTCGACGTGGTCAAAAGTTATGCTGAAGTCAGTGTATAGAGTATCGAGTTGACGCCCTTTTTCCATATTGCAAAGCACATTCGATACTATTATTATTAGTTTGGAGGTATTAGACCGGCCTTTTCTGAAGCCATGTTGTCGCTCGTTTAAGAGAGGATCAGTTACAATTGTCAGTTTGCCACAACTATTTTTTTTTTCAAACAGCTTAGGTATAGCTGACAAAATGGCTATGCCTCTATAATTTTCAACTGAGCATTTATCACTACTTTTCAGAGTTGTCGTGATATGGGCTGATTTCCAATACACTAACTGACAGCGATTTATTGAAAATTATATATAGGGAAGATATAATCGTTTCTGCACTTTTAATTAAGAAGCTTGGAGGTAGGTCAGGACCAGAGCCCTTTTTCATGTCAAGTTTTCTTATGGCTTTTCAAATGTTTTCTTTTATTAAATAGAGTTTATCAGCAATAGGCAATTAGAAGATTTCAGAAAATAGAGCGTTCGAAGATATTCTGACCGCACAAAACACAAACACATCTTTCACAAATTTTCTCTGCCTACTCTTAAGCACTTGACGCATATATGGAGTTAAATATTTCCAAATCATTATCTTAATCTACTTTTAAAACATGACTCATTTTCATTTTCTTTACTTAATTTTTCCAAATATAGGGCTTCAACTGTAATATTTGAGTACCTAGAAATTCGGCAATTTAGACGCTGTCTCCAAAGGCTCAAAGAAAATTTCTTACATCGAAAATCAGCAAAAAATTTCAGGACTCGAACTTCTCAATATAAACTTAATCTTTGGCTTGACTATCATACATTTAACTCAATTTAGAAATATTAAACAACTTTCCTTGACAACACCATAACAGCTAAATTAATTTTGAGATATATATTTATTATATATTTCTTTTCATCATATTTCTTTTTGAAACAAGACCTCAGACACCTGTCTGTGCCGACGTTATTTTTCTTATTTTTATCAAAGAATTGTGCCATCAAACCACTATATCATGAGAACATTTTGAAGAAAACAACACAATCCTCATATTTTCTATAAATTTAAAAATTCGAAGTCTTTAAGACGAATAAAAGGTAAACGGTCCTCTGTTGGATTCCAGAATGTCGAAAAAAGATACTCGATATTCTAATTGACGGCAATGTTTCAGACTGAATCGCAGATAGATGTGCGAAATTGCAGATGTAAAACAGCAGGCTGGTGCTACTGAACGCTCTCCATGGTTATTGAAATGGAATCGATCGAACTGAAATGTACCTGGGATAGAGCGATAAGCGATACGGGAACGTTAAGTACTGCCAAGTATCTATGGAATATGACCAATACGCATTAAATTAGAATCGGACGAATTTTAAAATATGAATTGGCTTTTGTAGCTAAGCATTGATAACACTCTTTCATGCAATTCAATAACTGAAAGATATTCTTGTTTCGGATGCAATCGCAAGTTTAACAGCTAGGTCAATAATTCGTGTTAGAATAAAACGGTATATGATGGCAACACAAGCTCAAGCTTCCATCGCACACAAATACGGCTGATATCAGCACCCGCATCCAGACCGCCAGCTCGTCAGATTTATACGTATACGTATTTTCAGGGGATGCAGAATTTTATCGTCCTGCCGAAGAGTAGAATCAACGCAATCTCTAGAGGCACAGCACGTCCGTCGGCCGGTCGTTGGCTGCTGTCGATGAAAAAATCTGCAAATTTGTGAAAGCAGTGCCAATTTGCATACGATGAAATTCTTAACGCTGGAAAGCACCAGTGCAACGCTATTAGATATTCAGAGTGTGTAGGTAACGCTATTTGCTGAGCATTTCGGAAACTATTCATCTGCTAATTACAAATTGAAATATGGAAATATCCCAATTAACCAATATTGCACGTTATGATGCTCCCGATTGTGTGCTTGGTTCACGTCCACACTGGGTATCGTGATAGTCGAATTTCCATAGATTTGCGCTGAGCATATACCTACTGTTCGTATGTGCATAGATGTTCATTACTGTAGAATTGGAAGGGCAATGTGTGAAGGTCCGATTGACTTTGTTTGTACGAACATGTGTATATGTCCTGAAAACGTGGAGAAATATTGCATTGACTTTTAATTTCGTACCAGCAGCATCAATTAATAATTAAATTTAAAATTTTACTGAGTACTGTATTGTACATGGTGTACCGAAAATATATGGAATGTGTCTTTGGTCCTCGATTTTTCCTTTTTTTATTTATTTTTCAAACTTTAAACTAAATTATACTGAAGTATATTGAATTATATCCGGATACCAAACAGGATTAAAAATAATTTCTATAATACAAAACTTTTATGTTCCACGCAAAGCTCTTATGATTGATAAAACCAGTTCATTGGAAAGGAATGAATAGGAAGCTAACATGCTTTATCCTCCGACAATTTGATGACAAACCAAACATACTTAAAATATGTTGCGAAGAAATGTTTCCCACAAGATATTTAGCAGCGAAAATTATTTTGAGTTTCTAGCATGTCCATGGCCAGCAGTTCAAAGTGATCAGTTTAAGTAGGTCATCGACGGAGTCTGGGCCTAGAGAATTCACGTATGCAGAATCGTTACGATTTTCTTTGAACTTGAACAGTTAAAGTTTGAACCGTATGCTTGCATTTTTTTTTATGGAATAGAGTATTGTTAAACGAACAACAAACGAACTAACTCATTCGATCGGCAGCATTGATGTGATTTCCAGCAGTCAGATTAAGTAAATCCTCTGCGTGCGCGACGACTGGATTTCTTAACCAGTACTTGAATTTTCAAAATGCTGGGTTAACGTCTGATAGATATTACGCCCAAACAGCAAATAGTGGTTAGTATCAAAAAGATTATGCAGATCAGCTAGCAGCTCTACATAATCTTTTAAATTGGGTATTGTTTTCCAAATTGTATACAACATCAGCATGTAGTAAAATAGAATATATTAATTTAATTAGGTCATTTTAAACATTAATTGCTACTTTAAAACTGAAAGTAAATCATGAATACACGAATAAGAGTAGAAGGCTAAGATGGCTGCTCTGGGGAAAACCTAAAAGAAGTGTAAGGTCTGAGGATGAAATGCTTCCAAATGAAAAACATTGAGTTAGTTTCACGTGTTCAATGCAAAACTAAACCTCATGGGCCAAAATAAATCGCACAACATGCGCTTTGATGCGTATACCTAAGCTTCTACAAAAGGCAGCACATCGAGTGCTTATTTTCATTCTGTCGACCAGTGTTCTCAGGAGCACTCTGGGGTCTCTGAAATCTTCTGGTCACACAGTGTTTTGAAACATTCTAGGGTCCACTATTTTACTTAATAAACTTTTTACCTTCTAAAAACCGTTTATTATAGTAGCGCCCAACGTGGGCCGTTGTAGCACAATGTGTTTTTTTCTGTTGTAGAATGACATATGAAACTTTTGCGGGCGGTAATCCTGATGAGCCAACACGATACTAGAGTCTGGTTTTGATGTGTATGTCTGGTTTTGATTTCTTAGTTTTAATCTCAAATAAAAGGCATAAAGTTGAACTGTATTGTAAAAATGTTATTGTGAGTCGAAAGAACAATCTATGACATTTACTTTTTAAAGATTATCTCATTTAAATGTTGACGGATGACTCGTTCCAGCGTAGCAACCGGTATCTCGCGAATGACACGAGCAATGTTGGTCGATTGAAGATTGAAGCTGGCTTATCCCTGAAGACCAGAGTTTTCGTGTAACCCTAAAGAAAATAATCTAAAGGTGTGATATCACACGGTCTAGGCGGAAAATTTACTGGTCCAAAACGTGAAATCCGGTTCTCACCAAAATGATTTCTCAATAAGTCCGTTGTTTCTTTCGCTATATGCGAAGGAGTGCCGTCTTGTTGAGACCAAAGTTGACCGATACCACGGGCTTCAATTTCAGGTAGCAAAAAATCCGTTATCATGGGGCGATAGCGGTCGCCATTGACGGTTACGTTCTGACCGGACTCATTTTGAAGGAAATATGGACCGATGATTCCACCAGCCCATAAACCACACCAAACTGTGCATTTCCTGTGGCTGTAGTGGTAGCTGTTGAAACTCTTCAGGTTGTTCATCAGCCCAAATACGGCAATTCTGCATATTGACGTATCCATTGAGCCAAAAATGCACCTGATCACTGAACGAAATTTCGCGCTAAAACAGCGGATTTTCATTGAAATAATACAGCTGAATAATTTGGAAACGTTGTTGCGGTGTAAATCTTTCCATGAAGATTTGTCAAACAATACTGAATAAAAATTACATTACAGTTTAACGGGAAAAAAAGCCTATTGAAAATCAAATCTCATAACGAATCACCCGGAACTAATGAGAAAATTTTAAGGGAACTCTATATTACAATAAATATAGAATTTCCTTAAAAAATAAATAAAAAACAAATAAAAAAATTATTACAATGTTAAACTATTGTATCAACCATGTCGTGATTTTTAAACCAAATTCGTATCACGTTTAACTTACAAGAAGATCCATTTGCTATATGAATTTCGTTTTGATTTCAAAAATCAAAAGACAAATATTTTCATAGCTGCCAGGTATATTCTCATTTTTGAACCAAAGTTATATGGAACTTGGCTTAGAGTAAAGGTCAGCTGCTGTGTAAACTTCGTAGAAATTTGACAACTGAATCGGAACTTATGGGGTGAAAAGCAATTTTGTTTTCTTAGACATTTTTTAAGATGGCGCCACTGCCACAGGATTACCCATATTTCAAAATCGATTCTACCAGCTCTGCTCCTATTTAAGAATAAAATACCCTGTGAATTTCATATCGATCTGATTATCCGATCTTGAGTTCTCCTGATCAGAAGTTTCAAGTGCTGAAAATAGAGGTAATTTGGTGATGGATTGCCGTTCTTGTATTACGCGGTATTTTAAAAATATTAATTTGACAGACCCATAAATTTGATACTTTAAATTTATGGGTCGTTTGCCTTTTAGGTCAAATGATGGATTTTTTTCACAAGCCTGTCATGTCACAGCTAAAAGGTTGCTCGCACACTCATGTACAGTTCTAGTTGTCTATAGTTTGAGTCAATATCAATATGCTCTGCGAATTTCGCGATTATCCAATGTTTCTGTCAGAAGCTATGACAAATCGAAATTTGGAAAAAATCTTAGCCTACTTTTAAGCATACAGCGCCCAGATAGGGCTCACAATCTCCAATGATTTAAACAAGCATAAACATAAACAAGCACAAAATATTACCAGTTTTCATTTCCAGTACTTGTTTTTTACAAAAACGTTCTTTGTTGATCCTTATTTAATAAATTCAGTTGGGTTGAGCAAGACGAGTGCTAACTATTTCACCAATTCCGATTTCATCAAACTTATTTTCAATTGGTTCGTTGTAATGATTTTCCCAATATCAATGTACATGATAGCATGACTTTTTGGTAAAATGTCTAACAAAAAAATGAATATGAATAATTCTATGTTCCAAGTGAAAGTAGCATATGAAACATAGTTTTGTAAGCATGCACCGCTTTGGACATATTAATATGTTTGCGTTCTTGAATTTATGAGGGAATAGTACCCGAATAAAAGTTATTTAAGCTCATACTCGGCAATAGTAAATCAGTTTTATTAGTTCGACACCAACTTCAATAATGAATTGCTTATTTTGCTAGTAATAGTTATAATAAATAATGTAGCGAGCTGCAAGCTGCAAATTCTGACATATCGTCCTAGCTCTCTATCCCCCGAAATCGAAATTTCAGATGACTATAGAAACAGCATCTTTTATGTGTCTTAGCCCAAAAGCATTCAGTATTGTATACATATATCACAAAATAAAACTATAAACATGCAGCTACTTCCACTATTAGTCGAATTCAAAATAAAAAAGCATATAAACCAAATAAAATACTTTCGTTTTCACTTGCTTTTACCAAAATCTTCAAACAGCCTTCGACATCCAATAAAATTATCCGACTGATCCACAAAGATGAAAATAAGTCGAAGAAGTTGAATTTAATGAGAACGTGACTCTAATCGATTTGGTGTTTATCTTACCAGCAATTAACATGAAGTCAGTCAGGAGAACGAGTTTGATTTCCGCGAGTCCCGATAAAATACTATTAGATTGCTCCTCAAAAGTCATTTCACGCGCACCGTCATTTCTGGCCCTCTACAGTTTCCACATTTTCCACCAGCACCCAATACTCACCCTTATGACTTTTTCGTGCTAGCACCCGCATCGATACGCTCGAAAATTTTAATTGCTTTTTCGTGAATAATAAGAATACACTCGAATCTCGTTCGAATCGAAATCACGAACAGAAAATAAGAAGGGATCCAGATTGCTGTACGAACTGAGAAGACAGTTGACCTGAAATAACGAGCGCGAGAATCAAAACGAAGCGAACTTCAACGATAAATTCTGTTATTTTCCCTACACCAACTTACAACAATGGCATCTTCATGATTTTTCCATAGCTTTTCCATTTTCACTTTCTTATCAGCACAGAAGAAATTTTACACGCTAGTCCTAAGGCAAATCCGGGACAGTTAAATTCAGGTTCTGGTAATAAATATATGTACGATACCTGAGGGATCAATGTTACAGAAATTGCTCGCGGGTTGTAGACTTTTTTCGATGTTCAAATGAATCATGATAATGCCACGTAGTTTGTAATTTGTTTTTTTTTTTTCTTTTAGGCATGAAGAATGCAAAGCGTGGGTTTTGCTATTTAAAGCAGATGTCAAGCAAAAAAAAACTTGAAAAATTACCGAAGAGTATTGCAAGAGTTTTGGTCGTCAGAACACTTTCTAGTTTATGATAAACTGTAAAGTAATAGAGTGGGAGTAATGGCCTTATGAAAGGTCAGAATTTCGAGCTGTAGGCAATATCTTGGCAAGTGAGTGGAATTTGAAAACACAGGCCAGAGCGAACAAGGCAACCATCCACACTCTCCTACTCGTTTATACTTGCCATGTCTCGCCGATAATGTAAATCCGCTTTAACACTGGGCCGCGAGTCTCCGATTTTATTATTTTAATTTGTTGTTTTTGAATAACAGCTCATTACTGACTATGTTAATTTCACTAATTGCGTTAACCATTGAATCTTCAATATTTATTGCGATGTTGTTTGTGATATCGCTAAAATAGAAACGTACAAATTGCACTTGCTAGCCATTGTGAAATTTATAACGGCTTTTGCAAGCTTATCGAAACGAATTTATTTCAAATTGTATTGCAGGAAATGATAAGTTGATGAAAAAAATGAGCTGAGTTATGGAATAAGTTCGTAGCGTTTTATGTTTGCTTATATCCTAATACGATCAGTTTGCTATTTGCTAAAGTCTTTACATTTGTTTCAAACAGCTCAACAAAACTGCTAATCATTGTTTTGAATGAAAATTTGAATCTTTTCATAGCCTTAGAGATGGAGTATCTAGTAGGTAAAAATCAGCATTTGCGACACCTGCTTTTCTGCGCTTATTATGGAGCTCAAAAGCAGCATAAGCAGCCTGGATCATTTACAAAGCATAGGGAGAAGGTATCATAATCAAGTCTACAGCACGGAAATGGTTTGCCTAATTCAAAAAGGGTAAGTTTGAGCTCGAAGACTAGTCTCGCAGCGGAAGATCTTTGGGTTTCAACGAGAAGCGTCTCAAAGAACTTTTGAAGAAGGACAGTCACCTAACAAGTCGTGAATTGGCCACATAAATGAACTGTTATCAGAACACAAATCTGGGTCATCTTCATTCAATGAGATTTTTCGAAAAATTGGAAGCATGGACGTCCAACGAGCTGACCGAGAACAACAATGAAAATTGCCTTCAAATCGCTTCACATCATCTTGCCCGCCATCGAGCAAGACGTAGATACAAGCAAACTTTTTTGTACCAAATCATCACATCAATTGAGAAATTGTGCCTATACGTTAATATAAAACAAAGAAAAGAGTGAGTGGCTCCAGGCTTTACACCGAAGCCGAGAGTCAAGTAGAACCTCCATGAATGCGTTTGGTTGGACTGAAGAGGTATGTTACACTGGGAGATGCCCAAAAGAGGCAGTACGGTCATTAACTTAACATTGTCCAACTGTGCCGCGTAAGTGAAGCAATTCAGCTGAAGCGGCACGGCCGACAAAGTTAAATTATGTTCCATTACGATAACACCGCACTCGAAGAGTTCGAGTGAAGGTTCTCTATCATCCACCATACTCTCCACATATGTTGCCAACCAATTACCAAATATTCCGCTCAATGTCGAATCAAATCAGGAGCGTTACCTTCAACGTCGAAGAGGACCTAAAAAACTGGCTCAACAACTTCTTTGGCACCAGACGGCGATTTTCGGAGGAACGGAATCAGCAAATTGGTCAAAAAGCGAGAGCAGGTCATAAACAACAACGGGGAACACATTATTGATTAATTTATTGCTATGCTGATTGTTTTTTTTTTTTTTCAAATAAAACTCTTTGACAAAATCGCTGTGAACTTATTCCTCAATACAATAACAGCTTTCAACAATATTCCCAAAGATTTCCATTGGTATCGATGGGAGCTAATTACTCTTTGAGCGAATGCAGCTATTCGGCTAAACAGCAAAACAGAGAATATCACCAGTGCTTTCTGTCCTACGCATGTATCCAATAATCCTATTGCTGTTGAAGGACAAAAATATATGCATTAAACTTAGAAGCTGTTTCGTGTTGTTGCCAGGAACAACTGCAGGTAGGCAAGTATGTTTGTAAACTTTCTTGCATCTTGTCATAAATAAAAAACAGAAACTGTGTTTTTAACATTTTGGCTATCGATAACTTTTATTTTATTATCTCTGTATTAACGGACGTATGCTTATTTTCGTTCAACCATTGCTCGGGAAATCTCATGCTTTGATCATAACCTTACACTTTGAACTTCTGCAAATAATTGCTTGTTCGGTATCATGAAATTCAATGCCAACGTCATTCCTTTGGTTAAAGCGAAACGTATTATGGTTATTGAATGTTGATTTATATACTCTGACCGACACTTTTCCCCATCAATTGACAATACTTTGAGGCTTCACCTCAGTATTTGAGATGTTTGAAAGAATTCCATGTACGAATTATGATGCTGGAATTTTTCAAATTTTGTTTAGTATCATTTAACTTTCAATATTTTACATTTTAAACTATTTTGTTTGATTTTCCTGGTTAATTCGGTTTGGTTTCTTACAGTAAAACCAAAAAATAAACGAATTCACATCAAATAAAAAGATGTTTTGAATAGCAAAGCATCTAGCTTCTAGCAAATTATCCCAGGCTTCGAAAGAGGAGAAACTTTTGAGGAGAAATCGGACAACTACGACGTACGATTAGGTTTTTCCCGCGCGAAATTGAACTCAAACGATTGAGTAAGCTGTGACATGCGTTTAAGTTAAAACCGAATTGGTTTCAGAAGCTAAAAACTACCGTGGCAATCCTCGGTTTGGCAACGACTAGCTCGAAGGCTTTGCGACCGAAAGAAGCAAAACTCATTGAACTCAATGCAGTGCGACACACGATTAGGTTTTCCTGGAACGGTTTATTGAAATTCGGTTCATCCGAGTAGTATATTAATGACTCGTAACTGCATACTGCTCGGAAAATACCTATCCGTGTGTCGTGTAATCACGGCGATAGGAAAAACCGGCGATGGTTTGGCATCCGGGAAAAACCTAATCACATGTCGCACGACTAACCAATTAAAGCGACGAATAGAAAAGATACTCAGAGTGTAGTAACGTACGATATTTGTCTACAGTATTATGTTCCTTTGGATTGAAGACGAACAAGAAAGGAAAAAACAATTGCAGCGTAAATTTTTAGTTCACCCATTAAATAAACTAAGGCCACAACGTGGACAATTCCAGTGCATATATGAGTGCTTAAGAAGTAATGAAGATAATTTTTTTTGGTTTCTAAGACTGTCTTCTAGTTAACTTGATTTATTGCTGGACTTAATCATGGATAATATCACAAAATCAAGTACCTGGAAAGAGATGCCAATAAGTGGTGGTATAAAAATTAAACGTTATTTTAGTATATAAACTTGTAGCTAAGGGAAGTGTGTTGTTTCGTAAGCTTTAAGTGGCTCCAGAGCTGACTGGATAGAATTGAAATAGATTGAGGGAAAGTATATGAAGAAGTGGTTCTAGGGCTCTGAGAAGTAACCTTTACAAGAATGGAAGGAAAGGAAAACCTAGGAGTTTTTTAGGTCAAAGGTGGAATGGAATAACAAAACTGATTAAATTGTTGCGATGGATTTGTGAATCACGGCGCAAATTTCATATTTTCAACCCAATGGATTATTCCTCTTTGAAATTTAATTTTTTGTAAGAAACTCAAGAGGAATACTCTATAGCCATCCTCCTCAAAGTTAACATGATCTGATTTTTGCCTTAATTCTGATTGCTCTTTCCTTCGTAATTTTTTTTTTTTTGCGGTACCGCTGCTACCACTTCATTGCAACTGATGTGGGTTCTCATGGAAGAGAAGGAGACAGCACTGTCTTTAACCCTGGAATGGTACGGTAAATTTTTGGATGATTTTAGGTACATGTTTTTTCTAAAAAGAAGGCAACAATAGTATGATGTACATTTTTTATTTTATCATTAAACATAAAAAGATTTTATAGCTTCTAGCCCCATGGCTGTCAGAGTAGCCAACTGGCTGGTGCGCGACGAAATATATACCCTATGTGAGTAAAATTTACTCATCGGTACCATTCTAGGATTAAAAGTTCTGGTTTAGGAAAACGTATTTTAAACAATACTTTGAACACTTACCAAAACCACCAATCCAGAGATGCCTTATGTTTTTGTGAGAGATTAAGCTTTTGCTTTACAATGGAATATCCTAAGAAAATATTTGACAGATAAACAACGAATTTTCAACTATAGACTAATTTCCGCAAGAAGATATGTTAAATGCTCTTTTGATATTTTGAGCAATAAATGGCGAATTTTTCACTCAAACAAAACAGTTTCACCGGATTTTGCAGTAATCATAGTAAAAGCAGCTTGCATTCTACATAACTTTGTTCGCGCTAATGTCTAGTACTATACTCTTCGCGAAACGAATTCAACGGTCGAATCCCATACAAAAAGAGCTTTTCAATTCGTCAGTAAAGCTCTTTTTGTATGGGATTTGACCGTTGAATTCGTTTCGCGAAGAGTATAGTACTAGGCAGGATAAATATAGCTTTAAAAAAACACTGACCTGTGATATGAATGATGTTTTAGTCGAATGGACTAGCAGTACTGTAGAAAGACGGGAAGTAAGGGACAGATTCACTGATTATTTCATGTCTGCAGAAAGTGAAGTTCCGTGGCAATATCGTTACGTGAACTAAAAAATTATATCAAACTACATTGCCAGCATTGAACGCATTGTCAACAAATACATAAAGCTATACATCTCAATATTTTATTTTTGCGCTTAATCGGTTGTCGAATTTTGAATTTTGAAATTTTTTTAATTTGAAATACAAAAATATTTTGAAAAAACATTTACAAAAATCTAATTTACATACCTTCATTTTTTGATTTTCATTTCAAGCTCATGAAAAATTTTTTGCAATTTATCTTGCCAAGCCTTCTCCTTCTCGTCTCTCTGCGTGTAGCCATCGCTGGACACTTGCCATTTACATACATACATACATGTTTTTTTGCACTTCCAAAATGAATTTCTCTTAGCATTTTAACAGCCAAAAAAATCTTCAGTTATTTTGGATGCGTACCACACAGCTACAACTCGGATGAATCAAATTTTAGTAAACCGTTCCGGGAAAACTTTATCTTTTTTTGCATTCTTTCGGTTGCAAAACCGTCGAGCCAGCTGTTGCCAAACCAGGAATTGCTACGGTAGTTTTCAGGCTTTGAAACCTATCCGGTTTTAACATGAACGTATGTTGTAGCTAAGTTAATTGCTTCAGTGTCAATTAGCGCGGGAAAAGCCGTGCGGAAAAAACCTAATCGTATGTCACAGCACAAACAGTTAAGAGGAGATATAAAACAAGCTGACAGAACACAGAAAGTAAAATACAGGATTGATAATAAAATTTTCGTTCAAATAACAGTAATTAGTAATCGCATACCATGCACAAGATTTCTGGCACTGAATTTTATTCGAACCACTTCAAGTAATCAGTTCAAATACTCGAATCAGTTCAACCATGCGAACAGACCTACAAACTTATTTAAATTTGATTTTCCTATATCAGCTTGCCCTTCGATTGAATTAAAAGCCTATAGCCATATGTCTCGTAACTGATATTACTTCGTCTCATATGCAAACACCTGTCGGTAGTATTTGACGTTATTCCGAAACTATGCCGACTTTCCATTATTTGCATAAAGCGTTAATTTACCAAGAATTTCTCACTTTTGTTTTATTTTATTTAGCAGTGCTACAAAAAAAGACCATTGTTGATTCGTGATATATATTCCGTCGAAACTGCTATAAAGCAGCATACATTACCTCATGCAAATATGTATTCACCCTTTATAATGAAAAACTTTATCAAGTTGAACATTTTTCGCTAAATGATACACTAGCGAATCTTCAAAGCACTCGAAAGAGCTCTTGAACGAACGATATATCCTTACAGCCAATTCTTTATCACCTCACATCATCGAAGTCAGACAATGAGATTTTCGCAGGCGGCAGGAAATCCATTCTTTTTCCTCGAGGTTTTTCTTTAAGCTTCACTTGCGCAATACTGCAATGCACATCGATATCAATGCACATTTATCTGACTGTTTTATGTAGCACATGCACGTTCGTCGATACTTATTATAGTCTCTTCGAATTCGACGATTTTAGTAGCAGAGTGCAAGCCAATCGAAAAGACCATTCGAACTAAGTCGACCATGAAAATCAATTTAAATGGGTGATTTCGGCAAAACTACATACTTATATGCTTGAAACGTTGGATTGTTTGTTGGATTGAAGTTTGCGGAAACAATATGTGGTGTTTTCTGTACTTGTAGATCAGCCAAATAACACATTGAGTCCTTGTACTTACAGTTACTTATTACAAATAAAACGATCTTGATTTCTGTTGATAAGAAGAAATAAGAAATAAATTGAATTATAGATTTAACTTTATCTTTTAGATTTAACACTTATTTGATTCCCATAGATTTTTTTAAATTCTTATCACCGTTGAAAAAAAATTATTCTTATTTCACCTTAGCTTTAGAATTTTGACAAAAAAGGATGAAGTCTTGTGCTGGAGAAATTAAAAATTCTTAGTTTCAATACAAGCTGAAAAAAAATTCTTTTCTCGTTACTTTAAATTGAAAGAGCAGTTGGAAAGAAGTGGTTTTGTTCGACATTTTTCTTTTTAAAGTCAGCCAAACTTCATTGTTTTAGAAGTTGCTCTTGTTTTAGAAATTGCTCTTTGATGTAATAGTACTTAAATATCATTGAACTAGAAGTCATACTTGTATTGCGAGCTTTTAGATCAATTTCCAAACATCCAAATATATTTCAGTTCAAAGAGGAAAAGCTATACTTTGTCAAAATTAGTTTTTAATAAATCGGGCATTTCAAAATTCAAAAACAACACAGAGATAAATAAGCTCATTGTGAAAAAGTAGAAGTTAAAATAACTTTGACATAATCTTGGCGTTAACCGGAAATCGAAAATACTAACATTGGTCTACTCTAGGAAATCTTAGTCTTTTGCTGTAGATGTCCCAAGGTCACAGGACCAGGTGGTTCATATCAGTATAACATACGGCTTTCGTGTGCTATAAAGTTAGACGCGAAGTATAGTTAAGGGGCGGCTGGTCGCCTTAAATCCTATACAAAACTATCTACGTTCATGCACCTTTTTCAGCTCCAGATCAATATTTTTTTATTGGCGTTGTAGCATAGAAAACTGCAATTTCACCGTTCGAAAATAAAAATAAAATATTTTTCTAATTTCAAACTTGAACCACTGCTCAGTTTTTTCACAGATCAGTTCTTTTCCATATGGTTTTTAGAAAAAAATATATGGAAGAACCGCAGACTCAGCCTACCTTAAAATTGCGATCAAAATTATCTGCGCTGAAAAATTACGCATCATTAAACTTCTGCTCACGAGAACTGATGACCGTATCACCAAATCAATATGAAATTCACATAATTTAATGTTTTTGAGTAGTAGCAGTTCTACGAGACTACCTCAGGGACCAACGGTTGCTTTACGAAAGAAAGCCTGTCACCTCAGTAACGGCACCGGGGTCAATCTTAGGACCTTAACTCTGGAATATCATGCGCCTGGAAATGCTTGCGAATGTGTTCCTAGTAGGTTACGCTGATGAAATCGCAGTAGTAGTCAGTTCCAGATCTCAACTTAGACTTACCCAAGTTATGATGAGGAGGATGGATCGGTAGTTGATTGATCATGGCCTCCAGCTCGCAGTCGCAAAGACTGCGATTGTCATGCTGACGAAGCGGAGGATACCAACTGTTATACCCATGACAGCTGGCTCCGTAGTGGTCCAGATCAGCAAGTCGGACAGGTAACTAGAGTGCCACTGGATACCAAGCTGTCGTATTGGGATAATATTCGCAGGGTATGTGGCAGTGCTCTAGTAGTCGTCACTTCACTGAGTAGATTAATCGTCAACGTCAGCGGTCCCATAGTGGACGAGATGGAGGCTGCTGATGGTAACAACCAATGTCACCTTGCTATATCAAGTCGAAATTTGGGGAGATGCGCTCCGAACTGAGTAGTTGCGGAATCTTATTGCCAGCGCAGTGGTGCCCTGCAAATCACCTGTAGCTGCCACACGGTCTCATAAAAAGCTGTGATGGCGGTAACAGAAGTTGACCCAATTGATCTGCTAGCGCGAAAAACCAGAGAAGGGTACTTATTTCGCTCAAAGCTGCACAAAACTCATACTATGACGCGCGCTCGTACTCCAACCATCCAGTTTTGGCAACGATGTTGGAATAAGAGTGACAAAGGACGCTGGACGGCTAAGCTAATTGCTCTCATTGCACATTGGCTTAGAGGTAAATTATTAACTTTGTCAATTCTTCACAGAGCGTGGTTACTTCAAGAACTACCTGAACATAATGGGTAAGGTGGTGTAGCTGAGCTTGATGATGCTCAGCAAATATTCTTTGTGTGCAGTTGGTTCATAAGTTTGAGACACACCATTGAGTCCACACTCGACCAGGCTATGGCTCAGACGATCCTAGACGAAAAGCTGTGAAATGAAGACAACTGGCGTGCAGTCTCAACATACTTTGAGAAAGTACTGCACATAAAATGGGAAGAGGGCTGCCCTTCCGATCCATGAGCTGTAGTAGTTTTTGAAGTCCGTGGTTACTTATAGATGAGTCACCAAGAGCGAGTTGAAGCGGTGTTTAGCCGGGTCCCAACTCGGAGCGTCGTGGGCTTGTAGATGATCTTTTTTAGTGAGTCAACCCTCACATACCCTGCAGTCTGATAGGTCTCCTGCGATCTAATGAGCAAATTTTTTGTTGAACATGTGCACTGGCGAAAAAGTCTCATAGCGTCTCATGCGGGCAATCAAGTCTCATGCGGGCAATCCCTGGTGCTGTTATCTTTAAAAATCACTCGAAAAAGTGAATCCCTTATGCAATAGAACTTCCGAGTCAGTCGTCAGATATCAACGAAATTCACGCAGTAGATGGACCTTATTATTATTTGGCAGGCTGAATTTGGCTGAAAAACTAGGATTGGACTGTCAGCTATGTTATGATTTTTTTGTTTTACTTGTTGTATTGTTTTACTATTAAAATATGCTTAACATTTTCAAACAATAATGACCTTTCAGTGAAAATAAACAATAAGTGTTTCAATTTAGAAAAATTTGATTTTTTTCTTAAAATTCTTTTTACATTTATAATTTCCAGAGAAGTCGTTGGACCAAGAAAAAAGTACAGATTGCGTTAGTCTCAACGGGGTGTGAATTTCGTTTGTTTGTGCCTATTGTGGTAGCAAAGCGGTGCCAGCACCAGGCGTTTTTGTTTCTTTCGTACCAACAGACGCTACCATATACGATGATGCACACGATTGAACATCCAAATTTTGAAAATATCACTAATGGTAACCTTCAGTTTTGTTATGTAGTCATCGGATAAAAGCGAAATTTACAGTGTGTTGTTCTTGACGTTGAACATTTGAGATAGACTTTAGGTTGCAGGGCTAATAAACTATCGCCAGCACAGCGAATTTTTGTCACTTATGCTATGGGAAATGCCGTCATGAAATTTTCATGCGGGTGGTAGCCCTGGAAACATTTCTTGCATATGACTTTCGAAACAATCACAGGGTTGAAGTCGTGCACTACCATCGATAGAGTTTTGTTGTAATTGGGAGCATAATTGTTAAAGCATGCAAAGTTTCTTTTTAGCAGTTCCTATGCCCTAGAGTTTTTTTTTCGTGTTATGCCTAAATGCATTATTAGAAAACGGTAGCTCAATTCTATACAGCTCAGCCAAAAGCTAATCACTGCCGTTACAAATGCCTCACATTTTTTCTTAAATCTAGAAATAAGATACCAGGATACGGAATACTGAACTTCAGATTAATAAACGTCAAAACCAGACTGAAATAATTGAGTCCATAATCCTAAGCATATGATAACTTGGGAAGTCAGTCAAAACACAAGCGCGTGTACTTTGACTGTTATAAGCATCCCGGATCACCCCTCGACTGTTAAAGGTTACATTCTTTTTGTTTGGAATAAGATTACGGTGTGGCCGATAGCAATACCATTTTTGACAGCACTCCAGATACTGAATAAGTGCTTCATTCCAAGCTGCCGATAGTATCATATCTTGGCATTCAAATAATAATGTCAAGAGACAAATAAATCAGTTTGCAACCCTCCTGCAATTTTCTTTCAATATGGCTCTGTTATCACGCGTATTAAAAAGGGAGACTATGCGACATGTGACCGTAGATAAAAATCAAAAGTAAATTCGATTTCATGTTTGAGTAAGCTAATGCTCGCTTCCTTAGGGGTCAAAATTAATTTTCAACGACGAGATGTTACATTGACTGGCAAACACTGTCGGCGATGTAAGTTTATTTATTCATCTGAGAGTGTACATATGTATGTACAAAATTACACATTTGTTGACAACAGTATAGGACTGAAAGTGATATGCTTTTAAATGCCGAAAAAAATGAACACCATCTGTTATCGGATTTGAATTTAAGTTTAAATAAGTATATGTATAAATACTTGTCTGGTTTGAAATAAAAGTCAGGATAGGATGGTTTCTGAGCTTTTACTCGTATAGATAGAGGAGATCTGTTAGCCAGGACATGAGCTAGAAAATCGATAAAAATATTTTACGTGAAGATAATAATATTAGAATTAAATACGATGCACAATTAAATTTTTAATCGTGTAAATAGTACAGATTTTAAATTGTTAGAAAGTTTCTTTTCCGAGTATAATCACGGCAATTTAAAAAAGATTTTAAGCCTATTGTGAATATCATTAGATGCAGTTTTATGAAAATCATGTGTTCATTTTTAGATACCGTCGAATATATTCACGATGTCCGCCGAACGTCATAGCTTCATACGATGTCCCAATCACTTCCACCTTAAAACATGTTCACATTAAATCCGTTGAGTCAGGACTAAGGAGATATACAGTCCTCATCATGCCAAGTGATGCTTGAAGCTGAAAGCTTCATATAAACGGAATTTCACACCGAACCCAGCTACCATGCTGCAAATCCTACCCTGGTCTAATGAGTAACGCCAGCGGCTTAATCCAATTTGTGTTTACCTCGTTAACTTCGCCATAATACGTATTACACTTCCTCGGGAAATCATTTTACTTTCCCTACGTGCCAATAAATGTGTTTTGCGATGCGATGTACTCTCGAGTATTTGTATGTTTCGCAAACTATAAACTGCGTGATGCATTCGAACTGTCTTGTTTCGAACCGCAATCTGGATATAACCATAAACTTTCCGGAAGGTGAACCATTTTACCTCAAACAGTTTCAACGTAGGATTTAAAAAAAAACGTAGACTGCATCAAACGATTGTACTGAATCAGAGATGTAATTTTTAATTAGTTGAAACCATTTCTGTTTCATGCTGGAAGGTATAATCGAAGGTGAAAGCCAAACCGCATACAATTAGACAGAGCTCATATTAAGCTGACCACAAAATTTTACCACATATAATTTTCCGTACAAATAAAGTTGTTTTTAGCAATTAGAATAGACATTCAAATACTAAATTTTACACTGTATTTGCGGTGGTGGTTTAGTCACCATCAATTTTATCATAAATTGTTTTGGTTAAACCTTAATATAGTAACGTTATCTCAAATTCTTTTTCAGCTGAAGTATTTACGTAAGTTTTTAAGTAAGTAAACAATAGAAATTTTTGTAGGATGGTTAAAATTGAATTTTTTTTTGTTTCTGAATTTTTTTTCGAAAGTATGCACTGATTCTCATCAGACATCACTCATAGTGCATACCGGACTGACGTGACCTGACGTGGAGAGGACAGATTACCCCCGAAATATCAATATATGTCAAGTAATTAACAATAAATCTAGCTTCAAAAGGAAAACTTGGTTTAAATTAAAATATTTTTGCAAACTAGGAAAAAAAAATTGGTCCACGATAAAAACAACTTAAAAAGAATTTTGCTTAAAATTCTGACAAGTCAATAATAAAGTAATGTAAATTAATTAGATAGACAGCTATGTATGTTCACACTATTCCCTAAATTTGTGTTTACTACGTATGCCAAAAATAATAAAACAAACGAAATTAAAGTATTAGGATGACTAAATTATGATTATATTCAATGATATGAATATTAGCATGAATAATGTATCTAAAGAGTGAATTATGAATGGTCGTATTTTTGATGTTTTAGGTTTGCTGTCGGCGTTGAAAATTCTTGTAAATTGTTCAATATTTGTACTAATGCTTACAGCGAACGTATGTTTTTTATTAAGAGTATCTTTCATAGTTGTTGCCACTCACCTTTGTCAAATGACCTGATGGCAGCTGTCAATGTGACTGTCATTTTCATTCAGCAAGATCTGACAAATTGCCATGGACAGATTAACACCGCAACAGCATCTACAAATCGTAGAAATTTATTTCTGAAATCAGTGTTCAACTGTACAAATTCAAAGATCGCTTCTCGAGTTTTAAGGACCGCTTTTTCCGTCCGCTTTGAGATAAATTTAGCATAAGGATCTTAGTCTAAATGTTAACAATCCAATTGGCGTAAGAATTAAAGCTGTATGAACATCGGATGCGTCACACGTTTGGAGAATAGAAAACGTCAATAAGCAAAATTGTTGCATCTGGTGCGAGGAAAATCCTCGTAGACATCGTTACATCCACGAAAATGTACTGTATTATGCGCACTGCATGCTGGTGGCATCATATGGCCATATTTCTTCAAAAATGAACGCAGCGATCGCGTTAGACCGATGATACATCAGTTTTCGTTCCCGATTTGCATCGTATGGTTTTGAGAGAGATGTGGTTTCAACAAGACGGCACTACGTGCCCCATAGCGACCAAAACCATCGACTTATTGAAGATTTTGTTTGATTACTTCCTGTAAGGATATATGAAAGTTGTTGTACTACGCTAACAAACCAGTGATGATCGACGCTTTCGAAGCAAACATAACTCGCCATTGACACTATATCGCCCCGGTTGCTTCAAAAAGTGGTCTAAAATTCAATCTGTAGATTTAGCTTCTTGATAGATAGTCGCGGCAGTCATTTGCACACGTATGTAAGAAGCCAAAACAAGTTTGAAATTAAAATTCTCTAAAAGACACCCTTTACAATAAAGAAAATGGCCAGAACGTTAAACTTAAAATGGACCTGAAACACGACTCAACTGTGCAGAGGAGTAAAGAGACTGAAAAAATAGAAGATAAGAGTTATAAAATATATGAAATGTGGTATATGTGTACGAAGAATTTATTAGAAAAAGGGTATAAAAGTCTAATTGTACGAGTATAACGAGTAATCACGAAATAACTCTCACAAAATTAGTCCAGCTTTTAACTAAATTTTGAAAATCTAGCTGGGAATAATCAACGCGAGAATTGAGCTTGAATTCTGTTACCAAGCACTACTTGTTATGGTGCTGAAATACCAGTGTTTGGCATTGCGATTCACTCGGAATAGATGCTGACTAAAGATATACGTTTCCAATGTCGTGATCGCAATGGCATTCACCAAAACAAAACTTGCTTTATTTTCTCAAAAAGAATACAACTTGTTAAGATAGTATTGGTCCTTTGCCAGGGTCACCAGTTCAGGATATTCTTTGTTCTTTCTCAAAAACAAAAAAGACCTAATTATAAATTTCCTTTTCAATGCAAACAAACAATTTTTTTACAATTTTTTTTACTTACTTCTAAAATTTCACTGTAGGATCGTGCAGTGTTTTGTGAAGAGTTGTGAGTGTGTGATGATAAGCTAAGTAGGTGACTTATATGTAATCTAGCAGTATTTCCAAAGGAACTGAATGGAATTTGTGATTTCGTAAAAGTTGGAATCAGAAAGACAATGTTAAAGCTACTTCCAGTGCTACCATTTGGGTTAAACGGCCCAAGCGTTTAATGTATCAATCAGACTACATAAAGGCATGTTAGAATAATTTTTCAGAGCTATTACGCATAAATAATAAACACTCGTAAAATAGTAAATTAGTTGCTCGAGTAACTTTCTAGCACTTTCATAACTACTGCAGTCAAATCTTTGATGTTAATAGCTTACATATTTTCGACCACCGTACAATAAAAATCCGTTTAAGAAAAAAAATTATTAGCGACACCTTCCGAAGCATAAAATCAAACGGACTATCAACATACATAGCTTCATAGCCTAGCACTCGCCGAGCATTTGTTATACTGCCTTAGAAAGAAACACATCACTAACTTCTCCGGAATGACATCATTCTTTCCTGCTTACGTTTCGTCCTTAAATGAGAACTAGAGAGCTTCTTATTAATGGATCCTAGTCTCACTGGCAAAGAGCTTTGTTCTAATGTTTATCCTCGGAAAGTAATCAGTTTCAATAAATGAGTGTGCTCGTAATTAAAGGCTGTTTCTCGTTTCCGACGACTGTAATGAGTCCCGTCGACTTTTGGTTAATAGCTTTGAAATACGAACTCGGATTATATACAAAGCTATTATTCTTGTCCTTGTTGCAACTGGAAACACTCGTCAGGCCCGAGTTGTAGGAAGTAGACGAGCGGCACGGTTTCTTACGTCACATATCTTTATCTTTCCCCATTGCCGAATGAAATTGAGTCTTTGGTTTGAAACAAACGGCGTGAAGAAGAGTGTAGAAACGTGTTAGCAAAAATCTGATGATACAACTGCTCGAAACAAATAAATAGTAATCAAAGTTTTCTGATTATTTTCTTAGGAATGAGACTCACATTCATTTTCAACCATCTCTTTAATTGAGGCGAGATGATTACTAAGATTGATTAAAGAGAAAGAAAATATCGTGATGAGTCGATTGGTGGTTTTAGTAGTTGTGTGAAGTAGTTTGACCAAAATCTAATGTTTTAGAACGAAAAATTGAAAAGCCTGTGAAATCACTTGCGATTAAGAAAACTTATGAAAAAAATGTTATTATTAAACATTTCAAGAATATAGACCCAAAATTTGAAGTCAGTCAGAGCAAAACTCTCGAAGCTATTGAATACTTAGTTCAATCTCGTCTACCATTGTAATTCCGACAGCTCGGAGCTTAGCAGTCATTTTCTAAAACCACTTTTTAAAAGTCCGTATTCATTTAAAAATCACCCTACCGACTTATTGCAGACTTGGCACACACTTTCTACATGTAAAATACTTCCCCCCAACGATAAGTTTAAGAATTTTTTTTACATTAAGGGTGGTTTCCCGCCTACAAAAAGCCAAATTTTTCGTGAAAAATAGCAATTTTCACTTCAAATGACCACCAAAAATGAAAAAATTGAAATCAGAGATCATTGGGGGAAGATTTGATCATACTTGAACTAAATTTTAATGGTCTTTGATTTTTGATAATTTTCAGCTGAGATGCAATGAACACCGCAAATAATATTTTTCCAAAGACGTTCATGAAAAAACGTTTGTCACCGGTTTGTATGTCGATATTTTCGCATAATAAAACCACGCAATGTTATTAAAATGATAATTAATAACGTACAAAAGGTTTAAATAAATTTACTCTATCCATATTAAAAAAAAATACCTAAAAAATAGTGTTTTTTTCACGCTGAAACTCTTAGTCCTCCCTTAAACAAAACTTTTCAATCATAATTTCAATTGCTGCATCAATAGTTTAGTATATTTGATTTACAAAACGTATATATAAAATTTCCTTTAAGTGGAAATCTGAACAGATAAGAAACGGCACACAGATATTGCTAGATAGATACATATTCTAACTATCTGAAAAGCGGACACGTTGAAATCGTCAATTGAATTGAATTATTGGCAATTTTATTTAAATCAAATCAAATCTTAAAGTAATAATCGGTAAATCTTTGTTGGTTCTCCTTCGGTTTTGTATCTGGGTACAGCATGTAATCCTCAAATCTCCCCCAGCATATATTCTAGAGAAAGGATGTATATTCAACAAATGACAATACCCCAACGAAATTGACTCATTTTGAACTCGAAGCAAATTATACTCGAGTAATTTGTATTCTGGTGACAGTGAATGTTAAATTTACCACTTCAGTGGAGTTATAAATTAGGCTCTTACTATACTATGCTTTGTCTATGAAACAAGATAAATTAATATCGATTAAGCAATCTTAATGCTATCGTAAAAACTACTTCACTTCAATGAATAGTGACGAACGCCTTTTAATTAAGAAATCAGTGACCTATTTGTTTGGCTCATTTCAGACTTTATTATCCCGTAGTAATGTATGTTGGTGCGGTAAATAGACAAATCTTAAGATTGCAGTTTAAAAAACAACTGTTGGAAATGGTTCAAATATTATTTTGTGCTACAAAAGAGAACTGCAATAAAAATTATGCAGTGCCAATATAACATACTTACACATAAGTATCTATTTTTTTAAAGAGAAAATCAAAATCGATAATCAGACTAAGTAAGCGTTGATCTGAGAAGAGCAATTTTTACTTCATCCAAGATCCCGTTTTGATCAGAAAGTTTTGCTCAGAAAAGACTAGTCGAGAATTCTCAATCATAATAACAGGACAAAAGTGCCTTATGGGTACGAAAAGAAATTTAATACAAACCCGCTTTGCTAATTTTTATGATGGACTAATGAGGAGCTAATCACAGCCATTTTGAAAATTTTTGGAAAAAAATCTCAACTTTCCTCCGAAACCTACCACACTACGCAGGGAGAGCAAGAATTTGGTGGACGATCCGAACGAGTGTCTGGTTTTGCTATCGCAAGCTAACTTCGCAGAATCGGCTAGTACGGCATCGTGAAATGGCGGATAATCCGCATGGCATCTGAGCAGCTGAAACGCATAGTAACATACAAGATCAAAATAATATAGAAACTTACTATAAAACTTACAAAACTGCAAGCGTGGATGGTTATCGCTTTTATGCTCCAATGACCAGATAAGACCATGACTGCGCACCTCGAACAAAAGCAGAGTACCGGGGTACTCAAGTTAAAAAGGGGCTTTTGATTATCCTAGGAAACTGGTTATTTGGCGATCAGGGGTGGGTGTTATTTGAGCTGGATTTCTTTCATAGCAACAAGATATAAATAAACACCAAATAATAGTAACTAAAAAATTAAAAAACAGACATGTCCACAAATAGTAAAAAGCATTCAAAGTTGCTTTTAAGGTTTGTAAGATATAAAGTATAAATAGGAGGTGAGGGTGGGTTTAGGATTTAATAGAGACTGAAAAAGAGGGCAGATTACCCTCGAAATATCGAAATAATAATATTGAACAATATTGAATTGGACCTATAGTAAAATATTGCAGGAAAAAATCGAATCAGGCTAATTTGTTTCACAGCTGTACATATTAATAATAGCTTGCCTACTTGAGTAATTGTTATGTTCATCAAAATATCGAAGGAAATGTTTCTGAATTGATCGAGAGAGGAAAGAGATGACGCATTTGCTTCGGATGGACCGGATGATGTAGTATCAAAAGATGATGATGTTTAATCGGCATCTCGTGAATGGAAAAGTGAAGCAACCTACGACTTCCTTTTCCATTTTTGTCTCGATCTGGAATAACGTGTGAAGAACCCGAGCAAACATTTAGAAGTAATTTTATAGATGACAATTTCTTAAGAATTACTGTACAACAAACAAAATACGTAGGCTCGACAATTTTTTTTAAGCCTCTTCTGAAATCGCGTTCAAGATGTCTCGCGTGGGTTGTCACCGATAATCAAGAGACAAACATATTTTCTTACTCATTTTGCTAGGAATAATAGGAAATCCTTCTTACGGGCTATATTTTTCAAAACGCGAGAGTACGGAGACTTTTTTTTAAAACTATGCCAGATAAAAAATTTCACCTGTTGGTGCTATTTTTATTCTATTTTAATAACAGTGCTTTTGATCCAACAGTGTACAAAAAAAACCTCCAATATCAAATTTTGGACTATTTGAAAAATAAATTCAAGATTTTATAAAAATCAGATATTGAAGTTAACCTATCCTATGAATTTCGTTTTGATCCGATGACTGGGTTGGAAGAATTAACACCCTCAACAATTTGAAAGTTTTCGAAATCTTAATATTTGCTGTTTATTGTCACTGCAAGATCATTAGCATTTTAAAATTTAATAAGAAAATCACCTACAAAAGATATGGCAAAAATACAAAAACAACCATAGCTGGCAGCCATATCCTGATTTTTCAACTAGATTCCCACCGAACATTGTCTACAATAAGGTCTATTTACCATATGATTTTTTTATTTCATGACTGCAGTTTAAGCTATAGGGCAAAAAGCTTTTTTTTTTCAAAAGCAAATTTTCCAAATTCAAGACACCAAAACTACGGTAAAAACAGACTTAAAAGCTGACAACATGATGACATTGACAGTGATGACTTTCAACTGCAGCAACTTAAGTGACTGCAATGACCGAACCATACGCAGCGACTTACCTACTCCGGATCATTTTTTGCCTGTCTGCCCCGCACTGATTATCTCTCTGCCACAACACAGAAAACAAAGTTTAAAGTACATCAGTCAGCAATTCTACAGAAATTTGATAAAATCATCAAAGTCGATTATCTATGATAACTTTTATAATAGCTGCATCTACTTTTTGTAAATATAAAAAAAATGCTACTAAGCCAACGTCCCCGCTATGAAAAAATAATATTCGAAAACTCCATCGTAAAATTTGCTTTATATTTAATTGAATATACCCGAATCCACTCGTGGCTGTTGAACTGCGATACGCTTCCTATTTGGGAAAAAAACTGCTGGCTCAGGCGGTCCTAACTACCAGCCGCTTATTCTCGTGTGCAATTTTCGAGTTGCGCTCGGTAGCAATAAAATTTGATGCATCATAAGCAGAGGGTATTTATAGCTATCTTTATATCTTTATAACCGTTTATCGAGTAAATAGGGAGTTTTAATTTTATATCTTCCATCGTTCGAAGAGAGGGAAGTCAGTGGTGCTCACTGCAATACTATGAACAAACTCATTTGATAAAAAAAAAACAAGAACATTTTCCGCCAGTCAGCCAGTCAGTTGGTCTATTTATTGTATTTTCTTTATCACCGAGAAAAGTTTGTGCCTACGTGAGATGAATTCGCAAGGTGATTATTATTCCGTAGCCAGCACCGTCGAATGCGCCCTAAGTGAACGAGGAACAAATAATATCGTCTCTACAGTTTTCTGGAATATCGGCTAGAAACTAACCGTGTGATGCCTAAGCAAAGCATGTCTGTTCACAACGTTTGCATTTTTAACACACTAGTCGAGAAGAGACAAATCTCTTTACCGTCATCGTCCCAGTCAACTGAAACAGCTCCAGCATCTCAATGATGTGATTTCGCAGAATATTGTATGAACGTGCATGTGAATCGAGTCTAGATATATGTGCCGACATTTTCTGATTGAAAAGTACAACCGAGTGAAAATCATTCCAAGTTTTCGTTTTGGGCCTAGTTACTGACATGATTTACTACGCGATCGAAGCCATTGAAATAAATTCGTACCTAACTATGATTGGGGCGTATCTTCTAATATTCGTAAATTTTTCGAAACTGTAAATAGTAATAGATACTAGTAATTATATATGTGAGGATTTCAAATTCGAGTTACCGGCCAAGTAGACGATACAGCTGCTTCATAGGAAACAACTACCGCATGCGGCCTATTTACTAGACTTGGCTCCTTCTGATTTTCACAAGTTTTCATCCTTGAGACATGCACTGGTCGAACAGCACTTCCATTGTTACGAAAATGTGAAAAAAACGAGAAAATCTATTGGGTTGGTGTCCACAAATTGTCCGAGAACTATATATATATATACATATATATATATATATATATATATATATATATATATATATATATATATATATATATATATATATACCTATATATATATATATAATATATATACATATATTTATATATATAAATATTTATATAAGTAAATACTAAGGGAGTCTCACAGCCGAGTAAGGATTTTAAATTTGAATTTGGAACCCAATAAAATTGGCGTTTTTGCGGATCTATTAGTCGCGATATTGCAGTGGTCGGGCGCACACCGTGCGTACGCTTACGAAGCGTTTTTGAAAGCAGTTTTGTTCCCACTGCAATATCAAACGTTAACCAGATGGGCCAAGCAAAAACTGGATTTGTAAATCTATACAAAAGCTTTGAGCTGCTCGGGCCCGGAAGCAATTGATTTATCAACCACTTCCAGGCCCGAACAGAGCTTTAAGAATGGAAAAAACAATAAATAAAGTTGCAGCTGGCGTTTTTTACAATCCGCTTTTATCATTTCTCAAAAGAGCAACTACCTTAAACGTCACCAAGTCATATAAAATCTAGATAGTGCAGGCAATAACGGGGAACGATCATAGTTTACGTAAAAAGTAAAAACTTTTACCGGAGAGACATTGAGAGATTTTGGCACTTTGTATACTGTATTTTGGAGTAATGAATCACATTTCCTTTTAAATGGATATGTGAATAAACAAAATTGTAGCTTCTGATCATTTGTCAATCCCAGTCTAAAACATCAAACACCAATACATATCCCAAAAGTGACAGTATAGTGTGCTTTGACCATAAACGGAATAATCGGGCCGTACTTTTTTGAAATTGCGATAGGTGCAACAACTGTTGCTGTTGAGCCATATCAGCAAATGATGATTTTATACCCTAGCTTTGAGAACATCCTGCCAATAGTTCACGAACGTGGTTTCAGCAGGATGGCGTCACTTCTCACACTGCAAGAGCCACTGTGGAGCAACTTCGAGAGATGTTTTTTTATCCGCTGTGAAGTACGCGATATTGAGCCTGCTATGCTCAGATGTGTCATGCAGAATGCGGTGAACAGATTCCCTGAGTGCGTGCTACGAAACGGTATACATTTGGAAGACGTTATCTTTAAAAAATCAAATCCGCATTACTATTTAACATTTTGACCAAAGTGAGTTTTTTTATCGGGTTTGGAAATCTTAACTCTTTTGGGAGACTTCCTGTAAATAAATATTTATATATACGATAGTTCAGATGGTTTTGCTTCTGAATGCGTAAGGCTTAAATTTTCAGAAGATAATATAGAGGTAATTCTATATAGCTGAGAAATATTTCAATGAATTTAGTACAGAAAATGAAAATCGGACATGTTTTCAGATGGAAAGTTATGCCAAAGTTAGAAAATTAGTTGTCCCATGCGGAGGAGCTGAGTGCCTTAAAGTAGGTAAACCAAGCAAATTCGAAAAATTGTGTATGAATCACTAAACCATTACGAAATTTACAAGACAAATTGACCAGGACAAGAAATAACTAGAAAAATCGTTCGAATCAACGGTATTCCCGAACATTGTTATTTCAAAGGAAAATACGCAAACGGTTGAAAAGTTTCATGCTAAACGTTAACAATTAAAATAAAAATGTTTGAATTCCTCATGCCTTAAGAGCGGCAACCCTTGACCAATGTACCTTTAATTTTAGCTCCTTAAATTTGTGTTTGCGAAAACTCACGATCCAATAATAAGAATCAACTAAAAATCACAAGATGATTTTGTCTGGATTAGGACCGAGTTCAATGCTTTTGTAATGAATATGCTGGCGTTCCTGTGGCGGTGGTGCCATTTTTACAAAACGTCATCAGGTAATCAGTGATCAGGTCAAATTTATTAGAATGTTGGTTGGAAAAGTTGAATATTGCTGCCAGCTATGGTAATTTTGTTGTTCTCTACAAAAAGATATTGCCTCCAAATTTTCAAACGATCTTTTTATGTAACATTCGTTAATACTCTTGGTTGTGTTAGTGCCCAGTTTTATTCGTAAATCACTTTACTCATTTATATTTCCACAAGTAAAATGGGACCTTGGTTGAACTCCGCCACAGTCACAGGAAGACAAACTTGACGTCATTTCAATTTTACAAGATTCCTATCGAGAAAAACAGAAGCCACAGCAATACTACAAGAAGAACTGATCTATTGGTGTGTTCGAGGCAAATTATATCATATAAATCTCACCAATCAATGGATGGTACCTGGCAAACATTAGACGAAAATATTGATTTTTCGCGAATAGTGTTGAAATACAAACGAATGTTCTCTGAAAACAGCTGGAAAACACTGCCGTTACTACAGTAAAAATCTTATTTCTATTCTTCACATAAATGTTGGCAATTGCCACAAATTTAGCTTTTAAGCAATAGGTAAATTCTACAATGTTAAAACTCCAAAGTTAAACGACGCTTAATTATCTCTTTTCTATATTTTCAGTACTCATTGGCTGCCAGGAAAGCAAACGGTTTGAATCATGAAGAGAGAAAATCATCGATATGGATAAACAATCATCAAATGTGTTCAGCTACATACAATACAATGATATGTTCTTTGAGTGATTGCTATCGGCAAGTAGCTTCAACAAAATATAAATTCTTTGGGAAAGAAATCAGGAAATATCAGATAGTGTGTAACCTTCTACAAACAAACGCCCCGATTTGATGTGTCCGTAATCCGAAAGACTAAATGAAACCCATAAAAAGAGTCGACTTCTTCTTTTGTTTTCTCTGATGTCTGCAATATATGGATTTGGCTCTGATAGGAACATGATTACACTTCTCTTGCTCGTTCATCGATAAAGACGCCTACCTAATCCACCAAGCAGGAAGGATGTACTTCCACGTGAGATACATTGCAACCAATAGGCTTTTTTGAGAATCGAACAGGCACCGGAAGAAATTTAGCTCTGCAACGAGTCACATATTTTTCGTATGCTTTCCGTATGGATCACTCCATTTATTATTATCAACTATGACAGCATTTCAAGTAAACCGAACAATTGAATGAGAGGATTTGATGGATCCATTAAGATAAGACCTTTCTTCGTCGACGTCGCCCCCATGGCCAAGAAGTGGCAGTGATATCAAGTGACCGTAGCGTTTCTTACGATAGATTTGAAAACTTTTGGTGCGGATTTTCTTCGTTGTGCTGACAATGACATGATTCGGCTTGGGAAAGTCTCTCTGTGGGAAAGTGTGCATGTGTGCTTGTTTAATGAATGCGTTGAAAGTCAAAATGAGAGGACGACTACTTGTGAGCTGAGAGAATATCAGAAAGTTGTTATAGGATCATATTTCTAATCGCATTTTATTAGTTAAAGTTAAGATAACAAGGGATAAGACAAACATGATGCCAAACTTCACACTATAGTACAAAGTAAAATTAAGTTTAAATTTGATTTAAGAAGAAAACCTCAGTTTCCAGTAAGTATATTTCTTATTCAATGAGCTTTTGATTAGGAATTGGTTCTGATAAGTAAGTGATAATCAGGGTTGGAATACAGTTACGCACGTGCATGTTACATGCAAGATATTCGGGCTTGAAATCTATGACCGTACACATTTTCATTGCTCTAGCTTCATGAAAATTTTTGATTTCATGGCATTGATTTTTTATATATTATATTTCTCAACAAATACACAAACAGTTACAAAACGACGACATTCAGCATATTTTATACCTCTGGATATTAAAAGCATAAATTATTAGTTACATAAGAGCCCATTTTATGTGCATCGTCAAAGGAATCAAAATTTTAAAGTCCAAAGGTCCTAAATTTAAACCATACTTTGATTTGATTGAAAATATTCGCTTAACTGAAAACAACGCTCGACTTTGGACTTAATTGCCAAAAAAAAAATTCATCAGAAATTCGAAAGCACATATTGGCCCGTGACACTTGTTTGAATTGGAATGGCTGCTGTGAAGATCCTGGTGGTAGGAGAGAGTAGGGGTGGGATTTTTGTATGGGTTGAATATTAAATTTGTATTCCCTCCCGATTTAGTCTCAAAAATGCAGTGGACGGTAGAAAAAAACTCCTCTTGCGTCAAGACATACTTTTCGCATGCTAATTCCATCATTGCGATGTTTACGGTTTGCTGCCCCTCGCAGTCCTGTTCCTCCCCGAAGTTCAATTATGTCGTGGATGAATTCATTCAGAAAAACAAGAGGTGTCGCATCGGTAGGAATAGGGCCGCGGAGAATCATCTTAACAGCAGAAACATTACCCCTTTAGCATCCCTTTAAAATTGTGGCGGTCCAACATTTTTCAACACAAGATTATGTAACGCGTCAAATATTTCTTGAAAATACGCAATTATATTTTGTTTTCAGAAAAAACTCGTTTCTATATTAGTAGGTACCACAGTGTACATATCGAGATTTTTCATGAAGTTTCTGAGACAAATCTTCCCTAGACGGCTCTTCTTCTCTTTGAAAGTGGACCGCAACTGACCTGCACGTTATCCTGACTTAACCCCTTGCGATTTTTCCCTGTGGAACTATCTGAAATCAAAGGTCTATAGCAATCGTCCCGAGCCCTGGAAGCACTACAGGACAACAGTGGGGCTTAAAATCCACTATACCCATAAGAATCCTCCAAAAAGTGCATGAAAACTTTGAAAAACGACTTCGCCAATGTGTTGCCTGTGAAGCATGGCATTTGCCGTCGCACTTTTTAAATGTTAATAGTTTTAAATCTCAAATAGTGTACCATTTGCAGAAAATAAAAAAATTGGGTTTGAAATGTTTTCTTTATTTTCATTGCCATTCCCATTCATTCATTTAGAATATGTGTCGCGCACCACCCTGAATAAAAGTAGTGGACTTTAATTGGCCCATTCGAATTCAATAAAATAAACATAGAAAAACACACTCACAAACATTCCAAGTCGTAATCAAAATCGGATAATATCAACATGCCGTTGAGAAAGTGGATACTGTTAGTTCCAAATGTTTAGATCAATATACCTCAAAAACGGCTATGGTTACAAGAAAAAGTTCCATTATTTATTTTTGTTGGAAATTTTTTAAGCTACAAATTCGTCATACTTTGTTTTCCCGTAGAAGTGACCGTTACTGATATATTTAGGAAAGGTCACTTTTGGTGACCTTTGACCCCGCATAAAAAGTAACGCAGCACTCGGATCGATGGGGACTTTTGACATTTTGTTCAGTACGCCAGCATCAAGGTTCACACTAAAATTCAGCTTTCCCCTATTTTGTCCGAAGTTTCGCCTTTTATATATCGAATTTCGCTGGGCTATAATTCCTAGAAACAAATGACACCAAACGGAACATTTGACTTTTTTTTATATATTTTTAATGCATATCTACTTATTTGGAATCACACTTTTTGTAGTTTGCTTAGTGAATCCAATATCCAGTTGCTTATATCAAGCCAAAACTTTTTGCCCGTTGCCCATATAGAGTCATCACAGCTGAAAACTATGCCCTGCTTATATCGAGTAGTTGCCATTAACGAGGGTTGCTTATAACGACTTCCTACTACCTACTAATTGTATTTGAATCTAATATAATGCGTTTGAACAATTTTTCTTTTTAGTTGCAAAATAGATGCCAAACATATGAAATTTGTTTTGTCATCACTACGATAAAGCATTCTTTGTGGGCCAATTTGATGATATTAAAAAGTCTTCACGTTAACGATAATTAGTATCGCAATATATGATTATTTTGATAAGAACCTCGAATTTAATTAATCGAATAAATTCACGTTAATTTTCAGTTTTTGTATTTTTGAGTTAGCATTACATACTTTGTCTGTTATTGCAGAAGTTTCTTGTTGTTTAATATTAATACCATGTAATAACTTTTTTATGCGAGGTGTTCATACTTGTTGAGACTTAAAAGTTCAACGGGTTATCCAAGACAAATACAATTGCTCACATTTTAGAATTTATAATGGACTTTTTTCTGTTTTTTTTTTTGCAGAAATTACTCCCACTTACTCCCCTTTTCAATTTTTTATTAAATGCATATTTTTACTATAATTTCGATACCAAATTTGTTTGCAAATTTAGATTTTTGCTTCTAAATGACATTTTTACTAATGTTCGAAGAACAATAGTATTAAACTCGTTTCGCCGAAAATTCATATTTCTTTATTTATATATATATATATATATATATATATATATATATATATATATATATATATATATATATATATATATATATATATATATCAGCAAATCGGTTAATAGAAGTAATCTTTGGAGTGGCCGATCCGATTGAGCTGAAATTTTCGGATGTCGTAGATGTATATAGTAGGTAGGTCCATGACTTGTTCGAATTCAGTTATCTTTAACCTTTTGGCGGCGGCGGGAATTTTAGTGAATTTTCAGGTACTCCTATATTTCCAAGCAGTGTAAAATTTTTGTAACAAAAAGTATTGGAAATAAAAACTTATTATGTTTTAGGTTTGCTCATGATAAAGAATTGGAAATTTTGAGCCGTGTGTGGGTGCTGAGTGCCTAAAAGTGGGCAAGGAATTTTTCTCAAATTTTGATTTGTCATAACTTCTGACAGGAACATTCGATCATCGTGAAATTGATAGAGCGTATTGATGTAGGCTAGAACTTAGCACACATGGATTTTAAAGACAGTGTGGGTAACCCTGTAGCTATGGCAGGCTCTTAAAAAAAAATCCTTCAAATCATCGACCTTCCTGAAAAATTTTTGCTTTTTGCCAAAAAACTCAAATCATTGATAAATCTAAATCTTTTTCCATCACGTCAGATTAAAATTTTCCAAATTCCGATTCGCACAAGAACGGCAACCCATCACCAAACTACCTCTATTTTCAGCACTCGAAAGTTCTGTTCACGAGAACTGACGACCGGGTTATCCGATCATAGTGAAATTTACAGGACATGTTAATATTATCAAGGACCAGGTCTGATAGAAGTGATTTTGAAATGCGGGCAACCCTGTGCCAGTGGTACCATCTTGAAAAATCACTGAGAAAAAAAACCGGTTTTTGGCCTATAACTTCCGATTCAGCCATCAGATTTTGACAAAATTCATACAATACTTGGATCTTACTCTATGTAATATTTGGTGAAAATTTGGCTGAAGAATTAGAATAGAGTTGCCAGCTATGGTGATTTTTGTCTCCTAAATCTTGCAAATTTGCTCAGCAAAATAAAGCTTTTTTCCCTATAACTTCCGGTCCAGTGTAGAAATCAGAACGAACTTCACGCTGTAAATGAACCTTAATATGAACCAAATGTCGTAGAAATTTCGTACGAAAATCATGAAAGGGCTGCCAGCTATGACCATTTTGTAATTTTGTTTAATTTCTTTACTGAGCGATTATGTCATTAGATTTGCAAATGGAAATGATCCTGCAATGAAAATTAACAACAAATATTAACGCTTTAAAAACTTGAAAAGTTTTGAGGGTGGTAACCCTAAAATTCTTTTCACCCGTATACCTTCCAGCGCACTGATTTAATCGCAACGAAATTTACTGGTTGGGTTTAACTTAACGTGAAGCAGATTTGGTATGTGTTTTGCTTTGCTGCTTACACAGGGTAACCAGCATTAGCCATTTCCGTAAATATTGCACCAACAGATGCTTCAAATTACGTTCTCATATGCAAAGAATTTGCAATAAAAATAAGAAACCAATTTCGAAATTTTCCGAGTTTTGAACATTTTTCGGATGGCAGCCTCAAACAACGTTTAACCGCTGAAAATTTCGATAAAATCCTGCGATAAGAACGAAATTCAGAGGATAAGTTGATTTGAGTATGAGTTTGTTATGGTAAACTTATTGCTGCTTCGTTCGGACTGCCGAACGGACGCTTCGTTTGGACTACTTCGTTCGGGTTGCCAGCACTGAACATTTTCATCATTTGTGTTATAGTTGAGTTTTGTTGCTTTGGATAAGGAATGGTTGATATGATTCTACAAAACAGTGTTTTACGTCTTTCCACACTTTTTTGTCACTCAACGAAAATTTCTTCGAAAATTAGTTTTCTAGCGGTTCAGGTGCGCTAGAGTTTTTTGCCACTCAACGAAAATTTCTTCGAAAATTAGTTTTCTAGCGGTTCAGGTGCGCTAGAGTTTTTTAAATTTGCACTGAAATAAATATATTTCAATCAATCAAAATATTAAAAAGAGAAAAATTTAAGAGAATTTTAGAAACTTTAGAAATAAACTCTGTGCTTCTGCCTTTAAAAAAATGCATTTCCGTTAACGTGCAACGGCATTTTTGCCATGCAGTAGCATCATCATAGTTGATTCCGAGTGCGGAGCTTTAACTACAACAACAAAATTACACCAGCTCACTGGCATTTGAAATCTTTCATGATTTTTAGTCGCAATAGTCCGCCAATAAAACACTATGGTATCGGCACTTCTAGCGATTTATCAAGGCTGTGGAGCCTGGCAGGGCATATGAACTGAAACAAAATCCAGTTGAGAAGCTACCAAAAGTGTGTGACAGGCAATCATCAACGAGGCAAAAAAAGAATAACGTCCCTGCAGCAAGGTGCCCTAGAAATGGCTGTGGAGTCCCCTAGTCCGCATTAGCGGAACATCTTCTAGTCCACACTTGAGGGATGCTGATATGCTCCATTTTTAGCTCTAAAGTACCAGATAGGATGATACACTGAAATATACAGTATTTTTTACTATCAGGTGTTGAGCTGATAATGCTGTAAGAGTAGAAGTAGATTGCTTGCATCAAACTTTAGGCCTTTTTTCAAATTCCCAGTGCTGGTTTTTATCTTTTTATGGCTCGTAAATTGTACAATGGTTACAATTCGGGCTTAAAATACTAGTCCGCCAAAAAAATGTCTCAACCAATAACAAAATCTAAAAATCCTAAAAATGTGCACACATTTAACAAATCGTGTGCGTGTTTTTATTTTAATTCAATAAAAGTATGTAGCCGTAGAAGCATCTTAAAATACTCACTTTTTGTGACGTGTGTTAGCTGTTTTTTCAGAACAAGCTTTGATATATGTATATATGCATTCATGATTTTGAAATGAAAGAATACAGTAAAAAGCCCTGATGAGTAGAAACATAACATTGATTCATAGTCCTCAACAATATTGCTATATTCTGAAAATTTAAACAACTCACCAACCATAATCTCTTACCCACTACCGCAATGGCTTTCTACGAAAAAAGTTCGGAATCCTAATTTGGCATCCTACGACCGTCAGGACATTCAAATGAAGATAAAATATACACAACATGAATCACAATGTCGATTTTCGAAAAAACATAAAAGTTATTCGATAATCATCATTTCATTGTCAGAAATTATGTAAATTTCATCTCGGATGTCCTGGTTAAAAAAAAGAATACAAAATTTCGATAAAAAACCGAAAGATGATAATACCATTTGAAGTCCAACGGTGAAGTTGAAGACCTAACCGCTTCCCTGCGTTTTCGATTTAAGGCTTTACTCTTTCCTATTTAATTATATTCAAAACTGACTACAATTTGATTTCATGTTGATTCTTTCCACCCTATCTTTTCGTTTTATCGTCAAGCTGCAGCACAATATTCGAGTCAGCTAGTAGCGAATGCCAGTGAAAGCCCCGATAAAATTTTACAGTTTCATTGCCGTCATTTTCATCATTTGCCCTTCTCGATGTAATCATCTTTTGCCTCGAATCTATTGCAGGACCGACTCTCGAATTACGAATTCGCTAGGTATATGGCAGGTCAAAGAAGTATTCTTTGCATTTTTATTTTCAGATATTCATAAAAACGATATAAACTTTTTACTTGGCAAGAAAAAAAAATGACACGTTGCGCTGCTCGACGAAGAAGCGGAGAACCAAGATAAATGCACGAAAAGATGAGCATGGAGCGTGAATTGTCTGGAAAAGGTCGCTCGGAATATTTCTTTGCACGGGGAAAATGAAATTAGAGCTATCTAAACGAAAGTTCTTGATACCAAAGATAATCTACCGAAATCATATATCAGTTCGAATCTCGTGGGTGTCATTTGGATCTTACTTTCTCTCAAGTCTTCTTGCAGACTCGGTTGTATTCTGTTGATACAAATTGGCTGTAGACTTCAATTGTATACTGTGGCGTTAAATTTATGATACGAAAAAACTTTGCAGATTTTTTAGCAGATTCGAAATAATTGGGTTGCAGATTCAACTAATCCTTGTGCAGGCTTATGGAGGTGCCCATCTAATAAATTTTAAAACATTTTGTATGTAAAAATTTCTTTTTTTTTATAAAAGCTTAATGTTTCAAATTTATTTTTGTTGCATTCTTCTATATTACTCTATCATACAATGAATTCATACCAACCATTTGATTGCAAAAAAATTTAAAACTGCGGCTTACGAAAGAGATTTGACTTATTCTCCAGTCAAATCTCTTTCATACGAGTACTGTAAATCATACCATGCACTGTATTTTAATATATTATATTCCGTTATCTAGTTTCATTTTTTTTCATCTAGGCAAAGAAACGCATTTGGTTTGCGTGAATAAAAGGCAAAAAAACGCAAAATTTTTTAGAAGAAGGTAACAAATAGGAGTTTCAGAGGAAGAGAAATTGAACCCATAATGCATCTTAAAGCGCTAATTGGATTTCGAAAGCCAAAAATCATAAAACTGGCGCAAAGGCTAATGCTAGTGAAATGAAAGAATGTAGTGAAAAGCCCTGGTGGGTAGGAACTTTGAATACTCGATTGCAGGACAAGAGGGAAAATGCTGAAAAATCTCCAAGACGAAAGACGCCAGAGTGCAAGAAAATTGTTAATATTAAAATTGTTAAAAATTTGCATAGCAAACTTTGAATACCTAAGTTTCATAAAATAAAATCCTTTTGAAAAGTGCCTAATTGTTAGTTTTTGAATTTTTTAGATCTCTTAGCGAACTCCTCTACAAAAAAAAAATGCTGAACCTGAACCCTTCGCGTGATGTTTGGTGACGGCTAATTATCAGTGTTGTGTTTTTGAGGTTTAATCTGGCCATGCCATTCATTTATAAACTTGACACGGAATTATTATATAATGGATTTGTTTTATTAAATTTATGGCTACTGCAATGGCGGTTCATCAGGGGTGGCAGAGCCAAGCCGAGCGGGCCAAAAGAATTGACTAATGTCACCCGAAAATAAGAGATGTAAATAATTAATACTAAGCTCCTATAGCTACTACTTAATTATTTTTTTTTTACCTATTTCTACCTCATTCAATCTTCAGTTTGTCATAAGCAGTATATAGAAAACTGAATTAAAACAGGAGTTGGATCAAAATAAAAGCTTCAAAACGGATACACAACCCGTTTGCATTCGTTTGTTTTGATCTCAATCTTTTTTGAGCTCTAGTTTATGATCAATGTTCGTAGTTACCTAGTCGTGGAGTGCAAAATAAACAGTTTTTCCGGTCTGCGTTTTAGTTCTGCAAACTAATAACGCATTTAGTACAATGACGTAAGATTAGTTAATTTTCAACTGAAAGAAGTTTTTCAACTTTTAAGCGCATTGAGAATAACGCAGCTTAATGAAGTTTCAATTTTTTGTCACTGATAGCAATGCAACGAAAAATAAAAAAAATAAAAATGATAATTTTTATGCAGAAATAATCTATGATTTTACGTGAATTAAAACCACAAAACGACAGAATGACTATATAAAATGTTTTGTTTTTTAGAATCAGTTTTTGTGCTTTTGTGCTCATGTGAAAGATGTATTTGATCTAAACAAAAAAACAAACAAAAGCCTCATTAATTAGTAGCACACTTCTTCTCTTCTTCACATCAATATTCCCCAAATCCATCCTTTCTATTTCTTGCCAACAATATTCTAGTACTTTTAATGGCTTTCCTCCGAATATTTTTTTGTACGAAGGCCAAATTTTATTTGTTTATTGCTATTTGAAGGAACTACGACACTAATGATAATTACCAAAAAATAAAATATATCATCTAAAACATCCTTTTTAGCTAACCAAAATTTTTATTTATCGACCCGTCACTAAATGGCTGTATATCAGTAGAATCCAGCATTCATATCTTTGTATAAGGACTCGGGCCGTCTTAATAGAACTATATTCTTTTTTTAATGGTCCTTTTGTGTGTATTTTTTTTTCTTTCCGCTATTCTTGCGTTTGCCTCATCAGCTCAAGAAACTTAACTTTGATCTTTAAACTTTCATCGAACGTTATCTGCACTTAAAAATTCATTGAGGAATAATGTTCCAAATAAAATAACAAATAATAAAACAAAATAATAAACAAAAAATACAGACAATACAAAGACAAACAATAAAGTATAAAATAACAATTGATAATATATTTCAAATAATTAATAATAATATGTTTTAGAGAAACAATTTGAATTACGAGACAACTTATAATTGTACTTTTTTTTACCTTTTACTTGATTTATTTATTTCACGTAATATTTTATGTTATGTTATTTATATGTTTACGGATTTTCGGTCTTCTACAAACAGTTATTTCATTATCTTTATGATATTTTTTCGATTTTATTGAGGCTTATTTCGTTAATAAATTGCGTAAAGCTATTATCTACTTTAGAAAAAAATAATAAAAATTGCTTTAAAATTAATATTAGAAAATAACCCTCTAAAAAAATGGATGGTTCTTTTGTTTTGAAAGATTTTTTTAAAAAATTTCACTTATTGAAAGTGGATGGTTTAGTTTGGATCGTGGCAATCTACCGCAACAATTTACCAAGTCACAGAAATTCACTTCATTCTCGAGCTATACATACATATATTGTACTTCGAAATCGGCAATTTGTTTGAAATTGTTATTGTGAATCAGTAACTAGAATCGGTAAATAATACTTGCCAGAAAGTGAATTTGCACACTTTTTGGTATATTAGAGCTTTTGTTATTTGATTATTAGCTAGATTTCTATTATTAGACTTGCGAAAAACATTGAAACGTAATTGCGCCCAACGTGGGTGTACTACACTTTTTTTTTTCTTTTACCATTTTCTACTATCTGCAGCTCATGTAATGTAATAAATAGTATATTGACTATTAACATATATGCTCGCTAGTTCATTATTAGACATTTGAGCCAAATCAGGTGCAACTTGAATCGTCGAACTTATGATTCCGTTCTCGTATATTTCGATTGTGAAATAAACCTCAACCAACTTCTGTCCCCAGTCCCAAAACGGGTTATGGTGGGCCAAGTTGACTTTATTGGTATAGTGTTTCAGTTCTTGATTACTTTTAAATTCAGCAACAAGCGAATAGTGCAACTTTTCTCAGCATATTGCTTCCTATTGGCAGCAAGTGTACATTTTGTGATTGTACTTGCGATTATAGATTTGTTCAAATGACTACTACTTGCGATTATAGATTTGTTCAAATGACTATTCCATAAAACTCTACTTATTTATATCTAGTCTCCAATTGAGCTGAAGTTTACAGTAGCTGTTGGATTGTATGAGTTGTAAGTCTTTTCTAATATGCACAAAAATATCTTTTTAATTATCGTTTTAGTGAATTTACCCAACATTTCTGTGGAAACCATATATTTGCAAAATAAAGCATATAAAAAAGAATATTAAATTTTCACCTTTATCATGATATAATTTTTAAACTCCATGCAGGTGCTGATTCTTAAACTAGGCAAAAATTTATTGAATTGAAATTGTATGCAAAATTATAAAACTGTTACGAAATTCACAGAACACATTTACAATCATAAGAAATACGCTTATGTAGCCACTTAAACAGAATACATTGAAATCAATAATCTTTTCGAAAATTCATTGCTTTTTAGGAAAACCTGCCAACTTTTGATTAATTTTATGCTAAGTCTAAGCAGATAAAGTAAAATGTTGAAAATGAGCACGCTTACTGGGCACGGATACCTAACCGGGCATAAGAGGACTGTTTGAAAATTTCCCGGCCTAACTTAGTTTTGAGGGTAGTATGTAAATAAATTTATTCTATTTCAATACCTTACAAAGGATCGCATAATTATTTTTCTAGAATTATTTGTTTGCGGGAATCCAATTCTATCTCAGGAAATGGTGAAAACTAAAATCATAGCCGTGATTTAAAATTTTTTCAAAATGAATATAACCCCAAGTTAAATTAAGGAAGTATAACACATTGAGAGGATTGTACTCCGTGGGGAAAGTGGGCACTTTCATTCAAATATGGCAGAGAGAGCGTCGAGCATGATCCAAGGAGCGGCAGGCCGTCGACGTTCATTACTTTAGAAATCATCGATAAAGTCTATAAAATAATGTTAGAAGACCGATGATTAAATGTACGGTAAAAGATATTCGACCATAAGATATTCGACTGAGCGGGTGAATCATTTTAACTGACGAATTAGCATTGGAAAAAGTTTCGGCAACATGGGTGCCACGTTTGTTAAACGAAGAAAAAAAGTTCAACCGGGTTGAAATTTAAAAACAGAATATGGTGTTATTTCGAAGGAATTCTAGCAATTTTTTAAGAAGATTCTTAACTGCGGACGAAATCTTTATTCGCCACTATATCTCTGAAACAAAATAACAATCAAAATAATGGAAGCGTAGCGATTCCCTCCGCCAAACAAAGGCAAGCCACGAGCTTCGGCCGAAAAAGTGATGGCATCAGTATTCTGGGATTACAAAGAAATTATTTTTATTGACTATCTCCCCAAAGGACAAACTATAATCAATTGATACGACGCTAATTTGCTAAATAAATAATCTAAAAAAAAAATCACGAAAAAGACCGAGGTTGGCAAAAAAGAAGATATTTTTCATCAAAATAAGCTCCATAAACTCCGATTCTAAGTATTGAACCACCGACCTTATTCGCCTGATTTGGAACCATCAGACTATTACCCGTTCCCTAATTTAAAAAAAAAAACACTTGGTTGGCCTAAAATTGGCCAACCAACGAAGAGGTGATAGCTGAGACGGATGTGGATCAAAAGTTCAACATATAAAGATGCATCTGTACATCAATTTTAGTATCAGATTTGTTGAAAATGTTACAGTCTTACTAATAACTTGCTTTGCGTCCTCCGAAATTTTTCCCTCGCACCCATTTTTACTAGTCGATTTTAATTCGAATGCTATCGATTTCACTGAATTTACAAACTAGTCTGGAAGTTTTATTCTAAATGAACGAAGCTATATTTTATGATTCATAATAGTTCAAGCGCATTATTATTTCCAACTTCAGCAATACTTACATCACATCGTCATAAAACGAAGTTCTAACTACTTGCCAAATGCCGTCGTATGTGAAAAGAAAAATTCACCGCTGTCAGCGAATTTGTGTGTCCGTAAACTTTGAGGATCTATTTCTTATCATCAAAAGCATGGAGTCCTTATGATGTGCACGGCGAGCGGAGATGCATAAAAAAGTTGCAGACGGCAGACGGCGAGGCATCCTGTGAATCTCTGAGCCCAGGAAAATATTTGAGTTCTATCGCTCCAAGTCCTGTCTTTCAAATTTAATTTAATGGACCGACGAGCCATGGCGAAAAACTAATGCGCCAAAAATCCAACTCACGCTCGGTCTCTGCAACTTTTAGTTCCGCATTCATTCGCCAGCTTTACGAGACTAGTAGATACTTTCATTGGTGTTCCTTCGAAGGAACGTTTCAGCTTGCCCCGTTCTCTCTTTCGGCTTGTTTCCAATACTTTCGTTTCCAGTTGTCGCTTGTTGTCTCTTCTCCGTCTTTTTCACTTTTTTTCGGGATGTTTCAAGAAAAGTTTTGTTTTGTTGCAAAAGCAAAAAAGTTTGCTTTATTTTCGTTAGCTGCCTTTCTCTTCGCTGCGTTCGAATAAAAACGACACGGCAAGAAGATTTCGGAAGACATGGATGCGGAAATGTTCGAACGAATCACGTTCTAATTCACCCAAAAATGTCATGGATAAAAATCGTATGTCCACTAAATATATTGTCCCTGAATGTTATGACTTCGTTCGAATTTAAGCCCGATATCATACAAGTGAAGTGTCAATGGGAAACGGTCAAGACGTCGAAGAAGTTGATATCAATATAGTTGCAGGGACAACTGCAACGGCAGATAATCGATTTTGCTTTTGTACAGAAAGAATGATGGTAGGGAATGAGGACACATTCATGCCTCGTACGGACTATTGAAGTTTTTATGAAGGAACATTTATTTTAATAATATATACTTTCTATAGAGATACTAGAAATGTGAAGGTAAAAAACGTCTGGACTTTGCAAATAAAATTTTATTTGAAAAAATATTTGATCTCATTGAAATGAACTGGCTTAGGGTGCAAATAAATAAAAAAGTCTGTAGCACTTAAAGATATTTTCACTGATTTTGTGATAATTATGTATTAAAATTACTAACGTATTATGTATTATTAAAGCATTATATATTAAAATTACTTAAGACAAAAAGTTATATTGCAATATAGTTTCTGGTAGTTAAGCCATCCGATTGAGCTGAAAATTTCAGGATGCATTGATGTATATGTTATTTATGTTAAAATTGCGCAAAATGGTGGTTGTCCTTAATCGTTTGGCGTCAGCGGACATTTTAGTGAAACTTCAAGTATCCATATAATTATACCAACAAATCACCATAGTAAAATAAGTAAGCAACATGAATTCTGAACACGTTTCAAATATAAATATGATAATGTTTTAGAAATTTTTAGCAACATGTGCTTACTAGGCGTCTAAAAAGAGGCAAAGACAATTTACGAAATTTCGAATTGCAAAAGCTTTCAACTTAACAAAATTTGCAGAACGAACTAAGGCTGACAGCATATGGACTTAATGATTTTTAACAAACGTTAAAAGAAAACCTACAAATTATCGATACTGCTTAAAACTTTTCACTTTTTAGGAATAAATGCCAACTATTGATGAACCGAAAGCTTTTTCTATACATTCAATTTGAAATATCTGATATTCCTCATTCAACAAGGACGGGGACTCCTCAGCAAATTACTTATATTTTAGTATCCGAACTTCTCGTTCCATCGAAATTCCAACCCAATTCAGATCAAAATGAAATTTACAGAATTTCTGACTGAAGGTATAACTGTGGTTCAATGAATAGTGAATAGTTCAGTGAATATATTGGTCACCTTGTAGTTGTGGTGTCGTCCCTAAAACGATTCTCCAACAATGTAAAAGCTGTATGCCCTATAACATCCAAGACAATCATCAGATAAAAAAAGAAAGCACTCAACAGCTTGGTCTTAGATGATAAATATTTTGTTGCAAAATAAAAATAAGCTTGGATGAGGATAAGGTGAAAAATGCTACTATTAAATAAAAATCACTCTGCAAAAACAATAGTTTGATAAAATGTTTAAATTCCCTAAATATTGATTTTCCCCGGCGTATCAAAATCTTTCTTATAATTTCCGATCCATTCAACGAATTAGAACGCAATTCACAGAACAGGTTGATCTTAAAGTGAAATAAATTTGACATTCTTTTGGCTACAGTGCTAGCAAAGGGTTCCCAGTATGAGTAATTCTTGTAACCTTCAAAAATTTAACATTTAAGTATCGGTTACTTTTAGTACGAAAATATCAAAAATATATGGTGCCGGCAATTCTTTGCAAGAACCACAACCAAAAGTGAACCAAATCTGCTTCAAGTTTAGACCAACCCACCCTGCGAATTCTGTTTCCATCTGAAGATTGGTTTAAAAATTAATGGAAAATAAACTTTTTTTGTTCAGACAGACCCATAAAATTACAAAACACCAGTTTGTCTTCTTCGGTAAAGCAGGAAGAGTGTCTTGCTCTTTGGTCCGATAAGATGTTATAGTCACGCCAGGCTGAAAACAGTGATTTTCTTTTTGTCTTGAGAAAGAATTTCAGCAAATTTCTTTAACAAATTTAAATCCCGAATCAAGTCATTGAGCTCCAATCGATCCCTGTTTTGTTCAACTACATTCGATGGTTCAGAAAACACTGGATTTGACAGATCTCCACTCTGCTGTATTTGGGGCTTAGCCGATTCCACATTAGGATAAACCCAAGTAACTTAGATCGCCTCCTCGCGGTGCACCCCGGGTAAAGCAAAATGATCGAAAGAAAAATATTGGTTTGACTTGGCATGTTGAAAGGCTTGAACAATTGCGCTGACGGATATGGCATTCTGGACCTCGTCGCCTCTGTGCGCGGTGCCACCGGAATGACTACCGAGCGCGAATCCAGGCTAATGGCATGTCCGCCTCAACCCCCTTAAAACCTTGGCAGGCCTCGGAGTATGTTCAAAGTTCGCGCTATTAGGTTGGTGGTGTAGGTTCGATTAACATTGTTCCCAATTAGCGCTGATCTGGCTCTGGCTACCAGACCCCATGAAGGCTGGTGCCAACCCTCGCATGGCCTCCTTGCTTTGCATTAAATTGCCATGAGATCGATAAAACAACTACACATACGAATGGAGATAGCGGCTCTGAGTGGGACCCACCTTATTAGAAAAGACTTCAATCACAAACTACTTTGCGTCACTATCGACGGGTAAACCGAAAGACGAACATACCGAAAGGGAAACGAAGACAGCAGAACTGAATGAGGCAAATGCCTCCATCGAAAAAATTACTTTTCGAGGAAACCTCCTAATACGGGAGACGCTCATGGTTCCACACATAAAAGCAACATACGTGATAAAATGGGCAAAGTGGGTCATAGCTGCCCTGAACAACCCCTTGAGACGCCGTGGTTTGAAAATTCTCACAGCCGGTAGAGTCAGGGTGGGTATACTATACGCCCGAGTGAGAAGGTGGATAGAAACTTACATAACCTGTGGTTAGCTGACCCGGGTATATTTTGAAGATTTTTTTTTGCCATCTACAACGAAAAAAACCTAGCACGTTTTTTTTTTTGTACCGGTTCATACCTTTCACATTGACAACACAAAAGTAACAGTCATTAACATGATTGGTTGACTCAACCCATATCATTGGCAATCCAAATTTAATCTTCCAACGTCCTCTTTGGCTTCAGTATTGTAGATTTTTCACACAAGACTTGCTCACAATGGTAGGTACACAATATATATTCCTTTGTGCACAAAGTGCCCTAAAGTATGCTTGGTATGTTTGTTTCACAAGCTCGGTGATTTTTTTTCTTAATTTTTGTTGACAAAATTTGCAACATGCAAAACAAAAACTGTTGGGGTAATTAACAAAAGACTAACGCAACGAACTCATATTTTTCAAGAGAAAAAGAATGATTGTACTTAAATTAGACCACGAACTGATAACTTTATACTCCAATACATGACTAAAAAAACTGTTACAACTAACTACGTAAATAGAAAGCAATATTTAGTTAGCGATGCTCAAATTAGGACAGGTAGGTAGGCATGTACGCTAATATTTTTGAATTACATGTCGTTCATCTCAAGGACGAGAGTGTACTCATTGAAAAAGTAATTTATGTCTAATGTAAATATTTATCGAAACCATTGACAAAATGAGTGCCACAAAACATATGAATTTTTTCGGCCGAAAAAATATGTAATTTTTGGTAATTTTTTTGACCAGGAAAATAAAAAAAATTGTGGATCAGGTTTTTTATTTTATAAAGTGTACATGGAATATTATTATCCTAATTTTTTATTAAAAAAAGTCAAATTATTACCAAGTTATTAGTTTTCTTGTCGAACCCAAAAAACTAGCCCTCCATGGTCGCATCTATTTCTTATAAATGGGACATCTGAAGAAAAAATTCAACCTGTATTATGATCTGTATAAAGAGAGTTATCGTTGCACGTAGCCGGTTTTTTTTTCATTTTGATTTGAAAGAAAATGGCGACCGATTGAATTTATTTTTCCTTTTATTTTGTTTTTTTTTTTAATTCAAACAGCCTTGCAAATACTTAAAAATTAAAATATTCAAAATCAGCTACGTGCAACCTTAGCCACTATAAAGTCAAATGAAACAAAAAAAATTCTGAAAATCGGGTGATTTTTGTTTGAGTAATTGATGCGACCAGTTTAGAAAAAAGTCGTTTTGAAAAAAACGCGTTTTAAGTTTTTCATGTAATTTGGATACTCTAAAATCATGAAATCATGAAATACCTGCTCTGACTAAAGTGATTATAGCTCCGAAAGTTTTCAAAATATCGATTTAGAATTTTTGAATATAAAAAAAATTTTATTTTAACCAGTCAAAGTGGCTATCCTCTTTAATGCCAAAATCCTTTTTTTTTAAATATTATGAAAATCACCATAGCTGGCAACTATTTCCTAATTTTTAACCAAAATCTTACTTGCTTTATAACAAGATTCATCTATTGTAAATATGAATTACGTTAAAATCTAGTGACCGTATCCGTAGTGATAGGGCATAAATTTTATTGTTTTCGAGTTATTCTTTTTGATGACACTACTGCCTCATTTTCGAATCAAATATTTCAGGCCTGCTCATTTTGCACATTCATACATCCTGTGATTTTCAGATTGATCATTGATTTCAGATTGATTTCAGTGAGTTCTAATGCACAGAAGTTTCGGGTGGTCGAAAAATAGATAATTAGATGAGTGGTTGCGGTTCTTCTTTCACGCTGAATTTCGCGTATTTTAAACTGAGAGGGTCAACAAAGCCTGAAGCTCATAAAACATTCGCCTTATTCTCCGAAAAGCAAAATAAAATCAGATTTTTCACGTGCCTGCTTTAGCTACAAGGCTGCTAGCAAATTGAGGATCAACGTTTTCCTGATTATCTGATGTTTCTATTAAAAGCTATCAGCATTCGAAATTCAAAAAAAAAAACATCGTCTGCTTTTAGGCACTCTATCCGCATAGGGAAAAAGAATGCCAAAAGTGATATCATAGCCAAGCATAAAAAGTGATCAATTTTTATCTTTTTAGTTTGTTTTGTTTTCGAAATCCGTCTCTCCAAATTCATCGAAATGTCCTCCATAGTCAAAAAAACGATATCTGAATTTTCACTTAATCTAGACCTACTTCTTAAATAAATGATTGAAGGAAGTTTCAGGAAAACATCATTGATTGACAAATTATATCATTTGCTGACGGTGCGGTGCTTCCGTATGCTAATGATAGTGTAAATAATTTTAGTTGAAATGTCAATGATGATTTGGAGGTTATTTATAGCAGGCAATGTAAGCCAAAACTACCTCTTAAAACTTATAAAAATAAACCAAATAAGTTTGCTTTAGCACAAATCTGATAAGCAACAAAATTGACTGTTCTCAATGTCATAAAGTACTTAGGCGTGAGTTTACTCCAAAAGGGATATTCATGTTGAAAATTCTTCTAAAAATCTTAAATATTCTCTAAAAGTTTTTAAAATTTAATTCACAGCTCTCGAGTGCCAAGTACGCTTTCATGAATATAATTAACTGATACTGTGTACAGTATTTTAAATATGTTAAACTGACTATTTTATTAGATAGCCATAGTTAGATAACTGTTATCGTATCTATAACTGTTGCTAAATTATTTATATTTATCCACTTTAATAACAGCTACTTAACTATTAGTTATACAGCTATCTTATGTGACATATTTGCACTATTGAATTGAATTTCGTTAATTCTAAGTGTATTTTTAAATTACTGTTAACTCAATTGCATTGTGTGATATTGCAGTACCCTGTTGCTTGCTCCGTATTATCACAATCCATGCAATTCTAATGAGATATTTATTCGCCCACCAGATGCTCTATGAAATTGAATTTTGTAAGCAAACAAGACGCATAGGAAAATAATCCTCAACTTCTCAATTTGCAATTTACATTCATGTGAAAAAGTCATAAACTGCATTCAAAATGATTCACTCGCAAAAATCGCAACACAACCGAGTCATAAACACATTTTCTGTTTCCCAGATTAACTCGTTCAATAAATTCCACTGTACAAATTTCAATTACAGCTTTTACGGATGGTTCATATCCGTCCGCCATACGCAAATAGACGTCATTTCGACACAAGGCAAAAACAAGGGCTAGTGGACAGTTTCACATGAGAAATAATTTGAGAAGGACACTCAAAACGAACAAGAATGGTCAAGTGACGGCCAAGCTGGAAATTCACATGATCTGCTCAATTCAATCTAAAGGCTGGCCATTTTGAAATCGCAGAAACTGTCAGTTGGGGTTTTGAAAAGTAAGCAAATGTACCTATGTATGGAAGCAGGATTGTTCTTCACTACCGTTTGAGTGTTAAACAAAGAAGACGAAAAAACTCATCGCGTTCAATTGAGGGGATTTTCTCTCCAATTGATTTTTAATTTCACGAAAGTGTGTTGGACTAATTTCTGGGCTAGTATAATTGAGTACTGTAAGTGATGAAAGTAATCGCACATATGTACGTTATCGTATAGGGCGTTTTACTTTAGGTCAAAAATCTAGACGTGAAGAAATAAATTGTTAAATAATTCTTCGATTAAGTCCTACGTTTTTATAGCGCTTTCTAGTTTGAATTTAACTTCATAAATTCATGGTAAATGATTCTTCAAAGTCGATTTGGGTGCAATTAAAACAGCAAGTGTAATCAACAATCTATGGTAGATGGCGGATATGAAGCTGAAAGTAATTCGTATCGAGAGGATAAGCAAAAATGGACATTCCATGGCCTCGAAGCTATACATACTCATATAGACACATACACATGTACTGAAAAAGTCTGCAGGACCTAATCGAAATGACAGAGAATTTGACCGAAATGCAGAGTGGAATCGTTCGATATGTGAACTTAACTCTCATGACATGACATATGGTTTGCATTTTTGGAATAGCTTGAATTCGAAAATATCAATGCCCTGGGATTGAAGTATGCCAGCATAGCTGAAATTACCAGTTGTGAATACTAGCGTTATCGATTTACTGTCCAAAGGCTATATAGAATTTTCAAAAGAGACATAGAAATGTTTGGCGTGAAATATGTAAGTGCAATAAATTCATGTCTATTATTTAACCGATCAGGAGTAACTACACAATTATTTGACAATGCAGTGAATCGAATTTAAGTCAACTCTTAGAAAGACAGTATTATATTTGAGCTTAAATTGAAATCACGCTGTAGTGGTTGAGGAAAATGTGTTTTCTAAGTTAGACTAACCACAAAATAGCACTTACGGTGTACGCTCCTATCGTTTTTGAACAGAATCCAAGGCATTATTTATATAAACGTAATGGGGACACAACATTTGAGCGCGAAAGAGAAGATGAAAGTCAGCTTAACGTAGACTTTGGAAGATCCAAGAATGAAACCTAAAAGGCTGCCACAACTGCTTCACGTCGGGATCAAGAATCTTTGTTAATCTCGTTTTCATCTGCTGACTGCCTTCCAAGCTACAAAGATCGGAAAAATTGGAACACTTGGAATGCAAGTTTTCAACTTGATTCCTACAAAATTTGGCTTATAATAAGGCCCAACTACTGTGTAAATTTCGTTCTAATCTAATGACGGCATCGGAAACTATACGGGGAAAAGCTTTCATTTTGCTGAGTGATTTTTTCAAGATGGAACCACTTCCGTAGAGCTGGCAGTATATTTTCCTGTGCCTGTTCAGTCATCTATGTTTAGAATTTCCACATCCACGTTCAGATTTTAGGCAAAAACGTTCAGATTTTTTTTTTATAATAATAATAATAATAACTGTATTGAATTCGTTTACGTGTTGTGTGGTACAATATCTTGAGGTTAGTGTTTAGACAAAGTCCTTACATTTAAATTTTGATTTGAAGCTAGTTTTTTTCAGAAAGTTTTCTTGCCAGGTGCTTAGTATAGTAATATAGGAAAAACAAGCTTAAAACCTAATGTTATGCTTAACCTAACTTAAATAAAATTTTAAAAACTAAGATTCATGACTTAAGCCAACTGCGTATACAGTAACTGTCATTATAAATTAACGATCAGAGATGCAACCAGAGGATTATTGGATGTTGCGCATTTGTTGAGAAATTTTTGGGTTAAGTGTTTAGAGATATCCAGTACTTTCTTGAGCTTTGCTGTAGCGTGCAGTCGATTAGTTGGGTAATAAAATGGTTTGTTAAGAATAATTTTTAAACATTTGTTTTGTAATATTTACAGACTTTTGATATGTGATATTGCACAATAACTCCATACAGGGCACCCATAGAGAATGATTGGTGGCATTACACACATTTTAAAAAAGCAGCTTGTTTGCAATTGACAGCCTCGATTTTCTATTAATAAGCGGATAGGGGTAGTAAATGCTCTTCAAAATTTTCGACTTTATTGCTTCGACTTGGGCGTGAAAAGTAAGTTTCTGATCGAGTTGGATGCCCAGATATTTAATGTCTTTTTTCCAGGAAATGGTGCATCCCAGGATATTTACCTGGGGATTCGGCAAGTGTCCTAATGCTCGCTTTTTATTATATTGCCTGAGTTTTATCGGAATTAATTTTTATTTTCCATTTGATGCAGAAATTATTAATAATTGAAAGCTGTGGTTGCATTTGGGCAGTGACCACTACCAAATATGGCGGTGTCGTCTGCGTACATGGCGATGTGGCATTGGGGTGCTTTTTCTAAGTCGGACGTATAAATGTTGTAGAGAGTGGGGCTTGGCACTGTCTCCTGAGGGACTCCGGCTGGTAATACGTTTTTATCGGAGAAGGCTTTTTATTTAACTTTTATTTAACTTTAATTGCAAATTTTGAGCCTGAAAGCGAATCATTTGAAACCGAAACAAATAATTTTTAGCTGAAAAATGTAATAGTTCCCAACAAAAACACCCATGGTATTTGAACGTGAGTACTGATTTACAACAGCTCAATGTAAGCAGAACTATACGAAAAGAAAGCAGAAAATAATCTATGAATATTTTTCCTCGAAAAATACAATTAATTATTTCACGTCTTCATCGGATACAAAACGCAGATTCAGTACTAATAAGACTACGAAATTACAGAGGCAGAGAAAAATAGTTTTTATTCCACGTAAGCAAAAGTGCTGGAATGATTCATGGGAATAAGGACACAACGACACAAGCCGTGCTAATAAATTTCGTGCAGCGTTCGTGGTCATCGCAATAAAGAAAAGAAGTCTATGAATTAACGTTGCAACAGCTAGCAGTAAAACTGTTGATATTTTTCACAAAACTACTGCACGTCTAGCTAGTTCACCAGTTTGCAACAGATGGCTAAAATTGTCTGCGAATATACATTATAAGTATTCTGCTTAAAGTTTCACTGTGTCCCTGCAGCGTAGCAATAATATTTTTAATTATGACTAGGAATTTATTGTTGTTTTATTAAAATAAATTCCTGTATGAACGTTTTGACAAAGATTCTGCTTAAGATACTGCTTCTTTTATTAAAGTTTAAAAAAATTCTTAATGGTAATTCGTGTCACTTACATTACAATCAAGTTAAATGTGACCACTTAAAGTGTAGTCAGTAAGATTCCTGCTTTATAAAATTCGTATTTCCAAGTTTGAATGAGTTTAAACTCAATTTAGGAACTAAAAGAATCTTGAAGCTTGTCGTTTACGGCTAAGCAAAGTGAATTTTTTTGAGCAGCATGGTGTACGTCAAGGTTCTATTGTGTTTTATACAACAGACATAAACCTTCTCCCAGACGAACCACATACTTCGAGTAGATTCAATTATTTATGGACTAATGACATATTAAGGGAGCTTTGCGATTATTTTCTTATCTAGCACTTACCTCATCAATTCTGTCACCAGCAGCTAAATTGTACTTGAACTGTTTTTCGTTCTTGACTTGCAATTTTTCCATTCTCAAAAATTTCTTACCCAAGTCCGGGGTATATTCTGATTTCTGATTGCAAGAAATCATTGTCGTGAGCGCAGCTGGAAATCTCGACAGGGTGCCAGTAACTTTTGTTGCCGTTCGCAATTAGGACTCAGGTGACAAGGATAAACATGAATGAAAATACATCATTAATGAATACAACCTATCAGACACAATTTGAAGCTTAGCGGAACAATTACTTTGGAAGATAAATTTAACTACTTTGATAGCTGTATGGCTATTAATGTGAAAAATAGCACAGTGGGGTTTCAAAACATAGAACACAAAGGTTTTTGTGCAGTAACAACACGTTTCATTTCAAACTGAGAATTTATTTACTTGCTTACTTAATTACGAAAGGAAATCACTAGCTTCATTTCCTTAAAGTTTAACGGGCTCAAATAAATATTCTAGGCTAAGAAAACGTATTGTAACGGTGATGTTTCTATTCTGTTAGCAAAAACTTTAGCTCAAAGTCGATGAAATCGAAAATTTTCAGCAATATAATCTCCTTTGAAAGTATTTTGAATGCCACTTAAAGCTCTATTATCAACCGAAAAAATTGAACATGACTCGCAGTGCACTTTTCAGTGGTTTCTATAGCCAGAAGTTTCGACTGATCAGTATAATGAGGAAATCAAACGGTATTAGACCAAAACAGCTCCCGAAGGCAGGAACGCAAGAATTTCAGTTCAACCTATTTGATGCTGTCTATATGCACCTGTTGATAAGGTGTCCGAATCATGCATGCATACTCAAGGGCAGGTCTTACCAAAGTACAATAAAAAGTTTTTGGTAAATAAACATCATGAAACTCCTTCGATCACTTCGATTTTAAAGTACTACTAAATCGAGGACTTTATCAGAATGTGCTAAGCCTGTACTTTTCAAAGTGTGCGCAAAGTTCGAAGAAGTTAATTTGCGCGTGATCTTTATAATAGAACACTTGTCATTGTTGATCAGCAATCGGTTCACGTTGCACCGGATAGAAAGTTTATCTACGTCAACTTGTAGATCTAAACATTCGGGCCAATCGGATCCCTTTCGGAAATTTCGGCATCATCCGCAAACTAATGTATATGAATTCTTCAAGCCTGATAGTAAATCTGTAATAAGCAGAATAAATAGAAGCGGACCCAAGTGGCTCTCTTTGGGTTTGCCTAAAGAGACGGTGATTTCCGAAGATAACACACCATAAAAAGATAAAACAAAATAAGAAGCAATTCAGCTAACGACTTGTTGGGGGAAACTGAAATTGGATACTTCCTCCAGTAATAGGGAAATTTTTCAGCTTATCAAAAGTTTTCGCAAAGTCAATATAAACTCAGTTCACCTGCAGACCGCCATCAATGGATGGAATAATAATGATGGAAAATTTCAACAGGATTGTTATAGCTAATTCTGTAAAATACGACACTTGAGGACTCAGTTAGGTTGGGCTATATAAGAGAGTTGGCCATTATGCTACCAGTTTGGGCCCATTTGCCACCCTCCGCTGGCTAGTTAGAGCTGCAAAGTGGCTACTCCGGTAAATTGAATCAGCTTGCTCAGCGAAATAGTACCAGCCACTTCAGCAAACTCTTGGAAGCTGTATGATGCTAGAATCTCGAGCCGTTTCTTATCAAGGGCTAGACGTGCACAATGAGTATGCTCGATGGTGTCCTCTTCCATTTCGCATCTTTTATAGACGTTGTTGGGCGTCAATCGTCATCGATTCCCATGAGATGCAATAAGGCAATGTCCTATGAGTAGATGAACCGTCGCTCTCAACCAGTTTCTGCTTTGCCCTACTATCAATACTTTTGCTAATGTTCCGCTAATGGAGTCAACTGCCATACGTTACGTATGGCGTATACTTCAGACCGAAAAACGATAGCATGGTTTGACAGGCTATACAACAGGTGAAGGTTCAGGTCCGTAGAATAAACACCCGTACCGACTCCTGTGTCTATCTTTGATCCATCCGCGTAAATTCAGGCGCCAACATCGCTGGTTACTATCTTGCTCTCGCAGTATGTTCTCGTGTGTACTTTCACCTGGAAATACCTGTCCAAATCGATTGTTTTGGTCATATGGTCCGTATCATCAGCGACAAGATTACACCTACTTCAAACTTTGCCCTTACACAACCACTTTCAAGTATGAACCAATCCAAGGGCGTCGGCTCAAAAATCATTTCCATTTATGTGTTCCCACAGGGCAATTATTAATGCACCCGTGATACTTATTCCATCTAATCTTTGTAATCTTGTTAGTTCCTTGATATTGGTCACCACGCGATCGCTTCATAAACCAAACCAAAACGACATTTTCTATCCATCTCATCAAAACGAAACTGAACGCTTAGTGTCAAATTTCCACATCGAAAAATGCAGAATTCAATTTGCAGAATTTTTTTGTTTTTGTAGAATTCAGAAATTTTCAAAACTATGCTTGTGCAAAAACATTCAGCCTAAGTTTCTGTATTTGACTTATGCTGAAATTTTTGTATCTAATTTGAATTTATTCAAATTTATGTATCTATTTATATACTGCGAGTAAACATCATGTATTCAATGCAAAGCACTGCCAACACTTCTCGCACATTTTCCAGTCTTTTGCTTTCTGCTTTCGTTTCAATTCAATCCAATTAAAATGCTCCCATCGACATTGCCACTTTTTTCACTAATATACAATGTCAGCAAAATACGACAGCACTAATTTAAATCACATATCTTGCTGCTGTTGTTGCTGTTGTTGCTGCTTAATTTAACTGTTAGAATGTTCTACCTTGGAATAATATAATGCGTTACCGCATGCACCAAGCACCGTGTATTCCCTAGTGATTGTAAGTATCCTGTCTGCATCATTGCCTGTCTGGTAAGATAATAAAAATACAGTTTCCAAGATTGAAAGCTCACAGACACCCTACTGTATACATCACTGCCAACTATCAAACGCTAATCCAAATTAATTTACTGTAATTAAAATCACCTTAAAGCTGGGGCATATATCAAGCGCTTAAGTGTTTAACATTTTCTACTTCGTCTGCAAATCAGACTCTCAACGCCACCCTCTACACCGATAATAATATAGACATGTCCGTGGTCGTCTGATAGTTAGGGACAACGGTTCGGCCCATGCCATTAAAGCTGACAGGCAGAGTTGCTCTAATATCTTTCGTGTAGACTTTGCAGACTAGCTTCATGACAGTAAGTGTTACCGCATTGGTTGGCTGATAAAAAAAACTTGTTTGTATTTGTTCAAGCAGTGCATTATTCTTGCATTGCATATAAGGTATCTCAAGACGGGAGCTTTTATTAAATCTAAAAATTTATCAGATTTTTTCTATGAAGTGTTTCTTGTGTTTTAAGAAAGTTCAGGGATGTATTTCCTGCCACAGGTATAAATTGTAGGAGCTCGGTATTCTTTATTGAGAGATAATGAAATTCTTCGCCAACTGTGTATATACTAGAGTGTGATATGCATATCCTGGTATCTACATTGTAGACAGTATGCATTGGTCCTGAGTTGAAGAGAGTCTGATCGAAATGCTATGAATGTGCTGGCAGCCCTGTGGTTGTAGTGACATCTTGACAAGTACTACAATTTTTTTAAGCTTTTTGATAGGATGTGCTACAATTAATTTTTCAAAAGTTCAAAAAAGAGTGAAACTCAAAACCAAATATCTCAATTTTGAAATTTTCACAGGGGAAAAACCCAAAAAAAATTGTTGGCTTATAATTTCCAACGCAGTCATCAGAGAGGTTAATAGCTCTGCTCGCTAAGGAGTGAATCCGAAGCAGCGATATGCTGTCCTCGAGTTCAAATCCTGCCGAATACTCATGGTTGTATTTATTTGTCTCGTATTGTCTTAGCTGCTGGCAACTGGGCATAATAACAGTGGTCCACTACTTAAGTGTGTCATCATAGCCTTAGTGGCGACTGGGCACAACACCAGCGCTTCAGAAAACAAAACAAAATGTGGCACTTAATGAATAATGGAATAATTGATATTGGCTTCTTTCATATGTGTCTCTCTCTGCCATAGCTAAGCATTCACTTCAAAGGGAGCTGGAGTTTCGACATGATAGAAAAACTGCAATTTACAAAGTAGTTTGGCCTCACATGAGCCAACTCATACTAACTAATGCTAACATCTAATATCTAATCTAATAATAACATCTACGATGAATATGATTAATTTTTTTAAATGTTTAAGCCTTACAATTTTTCGGATTTCAGCTTCAAAACTCTATCAATTCCTGTAACCTTCCATACAGTCATCGGATAAAAACGAAAGTCACAGAGTTTTTTATCTTGACTTGAAAGAAATTCTGGTAAAGTGCTAGTTTCAGTGCTGGTAAAATGTCGCCAGCACTCAGCATTTTAATCATTTTTTATTCTACCAGGTGCTACTATTTCCTATAATAATTAATATAAATAAGCATCAAGTCATCATACAATCCTTAATTTTATGCTTCACGGGAGTGGTAGCATTCTTACTCGAATAGCGATGCTACAGATTGGTTGTAATAAAGTGCAGGTTTTTTAGCATACGCATTCAAATTATTCAAAAATCCTCTATTTTTCTTCGAAAAGCACTGTCCATAGCGGTTCTTAGAGATTTTCCATTTATTTATTCTATTCTGCATTTCATTTTTTTAAATAATCTATGAGTCAAGCTATTACTGCTTATTTATTTAGAATCCATTTAACAGATACTCATCCAAATACTTAAATGGAAACGGGAGGGATATATATATAAAAAAAGATTACATTAAAACAAAAAGACATTTATATGAAAATTCACTAAGATAAACAAAAATATTACAATATTATAGATTAAGAAAAAGAAACAGAAAAATAACAACATAATAATAACGGTGAAAATGAAAAACAGTAAGTAACCCTAAAATAATGAAAATGAAACATAATAATAACAAATAAGGAAAGAAAATGGGAGAAAAAGGAGAATTCACTTCAAATATTGTTAGAACCTTCTAACAATATTTGAAGTATACACCTCTCAAAATTAATTAAAGATACGGAAAAAGAACTAAACTGATGCTCATTATGAGTCCTTAGCATTCTTAGTAATGCCTAGTACTATACTCTTCGCGAAACGAATTCAACGGTCGAATCCCATACAAAAAGAGCTTTTCAATTCGTCAGTTAAGCTCTTTTTGTATGGGATTTGACCGTTGAATTCGTTTCGCGAAGAGTATAGTACTAGGCATAATGGTGAATGCATACTTATGTACGCGCGAAAGTGAAGGTGAAAAAAGTCTGGGATCTGATAAGTCGACCAACCAAAATTTTGTGCAAGAAATATTTATCAACAAACAACCCGCTGACGTGCAACAGTAAAAGGTTCAAAAAATTAATGCTTAGGGGAAATCAGGGGAAAGTAAGGGAAAGACAACAAGTAAGCTTACGCTGGACAGACTCAACTGCGTCTGATAAGTTTACAAAACGAGGAGATCGCACTTGCGAACAGTATTCTAGTGTACTTTGTACTAACGATGTGAATAGATGGACGCACCTTTAGATATTATGAGAACAGCGAAATTAACGAAGAACGAATCCTACCACTTTTGTCACGTTCGAAGAGCTGAATTGAACATGCAGAACAAATTTCAGACGAAAATCAAACAAATGCTAAGGTCTTTATGTTGTTCTACATGCAACAACAAACTACCAAAAACGGTATGGTTAAAGTGGATAGGATTTGGTTTGTTAGTAAAAGACATAAAAAGACATTTAGAAATATTCAGGGAGAGAGTTAACAGTGCATTAATCACTCAAAGCAGTAAGGTCTGATTGACGAAGCAGGCAGACTACAAAAGAAGAAATAGTATGAGAAGGTTAAGGTTATATGCGTAAAGGAGAGAAGCGGAATCGAAAATACTGGGAAGGTTATTGATTAGCAATCCGAGTAGGAGCGGTCTGAAGATGGAGCCTTGGAGAAAACCACGCGTAGGCTGAACAGGAGAAGAAACGCAGCCATTGAAAGCAACACGACAAGAAAGGTTAAGTATAGGAAAAGAGCCAGGAATGAAGGATTGCGGATATGCCAAAATTGCGCAGCTTATCCAATAACACAGTATGGTCTAATTTCTCCAATACCTTAGTGAAATCCGTGTAGTTAACATCAACTAGTTGTCCATCATCCAATAAACCAGCAACGAAATTGGCAAATTCGACTAAGTTCGTTGACGTGGTTGGCTTTTAATAAATGCCATACTGCTCCCAGGAGAGCAAATTGTTGATGACAGCATATACCCTGTTGTGAATAATTCCTCCAACAGCTCTAGAAACTTCGAAAAACAGGAAAAAAAATTAAATAGGTAAGTAATTAGAAACAGTTTCAACACTCCCAATTTGAGAATCGGATAAAAATTTACAACTTACCAAACAGAAGAAACAAACAAACTTACCAAACAGAAGAAACAAACAAACAAAGATTAAACAAAATAGAAAGAGGAGCACTTCAAAATGAAGAAAGAGACTTAACAAACATACACAGAGAATATAAAAATTCGGTGCGAGCTCCGAACTCCTTATTCTTTTAATTTTTGGGTGTGTGAGTTTTTATATTTGTAACACAGCTAGTGCCATGGCCAGTTTCGCAAAATACCCACGACAGCAGAGACTAGCCGAAAACTTTAAACTATGCGAGAGAAACGCGAATTAAAATCGGTTGTGTTGGTGGATGCACACAGCTGTTCCACAACAGCTTTTCTGACTTCCGCGAACAAGAGGGAGCAGCTAGTTGAAAATGGCTGAAATCCTTCTAACGTAATACTCGCACGACACCAAACGGTAATGATGACTTAGTCACCTCATAATTTTTCTCAGTAAATTTCTCCTCGCTTGCACTTGTTCACCATTGTCACTTTCACCAATATCATAAGCTCCTTTGACGGTAAATCCAATCAAGATGCAGATGACAGAGCGTTATGTAACTTCCAGAGCTCTAGATGCTGTGCGGATACTTGATTTATTGATTTTAATAGCATCTAATGACATATTTTTATGACATAAAAAGAATTTTTAATGCTCTTGACTGTCGTTTTTGTATTTTTTGGTCGAAAACTGCCTTATTTGGTATTCTTCTCAACTCGTTTGTGTGGAAGACATTTACACAACTGAGTAAGACGTGCATTTTCCGAGAAAAAAATATAGCTGCACAAAATACAAACCATAAAATATTAATATCGCCAAAGACTTAAACTTTTAATGCCAGTATAAGGTCACAATGCCAAAACCCAGCAATCTTAAGCTTTCCGAATTGATCCGAACCCCAAGCAACTATTTAATTATGTTGTTAATCACCTGGAAATATTTTTATGTTTGTCTTTTCTCGTCACATGCTTATGCATAGGAATAAAAACCCCTTAACATTTTTAGACATAAATTGAAAAGTCTACATAAAGTTTGAGCTCGAGCACTTTACAACTTGACGAAACCATAGTTGCTTGGATTGAAAGAGGAGAACGACAGGACGTGGAAAGGACTGAAACAGTGAATCTAACGCTGTAAACGAGCAGTAATAAAATCTCTTGCATAACAAGCCGTAGACGTGAAACAACTAGACTGTGAAAGGGTATCGTACATAATTTACGGCTTTTAATTTAGAATTTCTTGATTCTGGAATTTCCTCAGTAGCAGTTGACTTTCGGATGGTTTTGCTCCTATCCCCCGAAGAATCTACGAGCCGTGAGAGGGTTGTGTATATATAGAGGCATGACAACTAAAAAGCTGCGAAAGGGACTGTGCTTGATATTCGAAAGCAAACCAAACAATTCCGCATGATTATGTTCATTTAATTTCTGCAAGGTTTCGGGAAGTAGTCGAGCCCACGACTATTATGTTACGAAACGTAACTGGCATTTCATTACTTCTAAACGAGTTCTTTGCCACTGCTTCACTTATGGCTTGACATATACCCTTTACTTATTTATTGCACTTTTACAGCCGTTAGAGAACATTAAAGGCTGACGATCCGCTTTTATTAGTTACAGTTTATCAACTACAACTTACTGGGCAAATCGTTTCGACTTGTACTCGAGTCAGTTGATGACTGGTACACCTACTAGCATATGTTTGTTTATGGGATGTTGGATATGAATAGTAACATCTGCTGATTTGACAGCTGAGTGAGATAATTAAACTACTAAGAACCAGCCGATTTATATAATAAATAAACTAATAAAAGTGCTAAGATAAATTGCAATTTTATGTTTTGAAATTTTATGTTTTGAAATATACTGATTTCCAAAGAAAACTCGTGGAGTAGTTATTTCAAAAGTCGGCCACCATTATCTTGAATTCGGCCTGCTGCAACTCTTTTTTGTCAACTTTTTCTTGTCACACAACGCGGATCAAACTTATCGCTATTGTTCCAAGTATTGGACTTTAGATTTCATTTTAACGAGTTTGGTTCTTGTTCTCTGACAAAAAGGTTGGGTGGCTAATTTGGAAAAAAATGTATTGAAATCATTTGGCTCAAAAATTTGAGGAGATGGGCACTAGTTCTCCGGATCGTGTTATTCGATCCAGATGATATTTTTAGGAAAGATTTATGTACTAAAGCAAAGTGATGTTTGGAGTATTTTACGCCGATTGTGATATCTAATATTTGGAATCGCAGGAGCTGTTTTGCTGTATTGTCGCTTATTTTGTCAAAAATAACTAAAAAATATGATGTTTGTGTCCAGATTTTTGTGTTTAACCAATTCAGTGCAATAAAACTTCACGCAAAACTAATAGCTAACAAAATACCGAAACCACTTTGTCAAAATAGAATTTTCAATGTAGATTAAAATTTTTAATGTTAATAAAAAGTTGTTCAATTTTAATCATCCCGCAAAAACATTTCCAATCTAACAAAATAGTTTTTTAATAAAAGTAATTTTCGTTACCTTTAATTACATTTGTTTGGCAGTGAAAGTCAAAAATGACTGGACTAAATACCAAGCCAATATGAAATTTTGTCTCCTTGATGCCTCCTTGGCATAAATACCTTCTGCAGAAAATCTATGGCAAGCAGCTGGAATTCTTGGTGGATATAGATGCATATAACAAAATATGCCTGGCTGATTCAGCCCCTGGAGAAACATCACCGATAACACTATCAGTAGGAAAAACATAAAATTTTAAAACAAAATTGTAGTCCTAGTCACCCACTTTCCTTCCACCCATAAGACTCTCTCGTCCCCTAATTTACTCAATGCTTAGTTGCTCAATGATTTTCAGTCTCAGTCCCTCTTGAATCCATGTAATTATTTCAAGTGGCTCTTCCAATGCTTTTACTAGAAATAATAATAATGCACTAATACTTCCAGCATTTAACACTTCATCTTTTCCCTCTAGCGGGCTTACCGACGTAGTTAATAAAAGATTTCCAGTCAGGCTGGCGGAAACATAGCTCCTACTTCGACCAATATAAATTATGCCTCCAAAGGTAGAAACATGATGTGTACGTTTCTTTGAAGAACAGTTCCTGTAAGGCATTTTTCCTAAACGAACTCTGAAAAACTTCAATCTTTTTATTTAATTTATTTAATTCGAAATTCATCACAACAGAATACAAATTCCAATTATGGCAATGAAATAAGAAATGGATAAAAAAATAAAGATTAAAAAAGATAAAGATAAAAAAAAATAGAGATTAAAAAAGATAAAGATTAATGTATACAAAAAGAAAAATATGATTCAATAAACTAATGACCCAACGCTCAGGTCTAGAATAAATACTTTTAAACAAGAACGATTGTGGCAGAGTTCCAAGCCCCAATTCATTATGACTTCTAGGGATTCTGACGAAAGGAGAAAAGAAGTATACATTTGTACGTGCGAACGGAACAGTGAAGACCTCCCGAGACCTGTAGCCCCGGAACGAGCTGCGAGGTCGGAATACGTCGGTTTAGGCTGATATTATACCTCGCAGCGATTTGAACAGGAAGCACTCGTCAAGTAACAGCCGGCGTGACTCCAAGGTCGGAATTTGAAGGAAGGACAAACGAGAAACATATGGGATGTAAGGGATATTATATTTAAAAAAATAAAGAGCGTGTGAACCTACGCTGCACACAGAAAGGCATAGGAAACGTGAAGACCACACTTGACAAGCATATTCGAGGACACTACGAACTAACATTAAAAAAAGACGAACACAAGTACGGATGTCAACGAATTTAGAGGCAGAGCGAAGTACCAATCCAGAGACTCGGGAAGCTTCAGCAACATGGAAATTAAATTTTAATTTAGGGTCAAAAGTCACACCCAAGTCCCTAAATTGATTCACGGACGACAGATAGTTAGTGGAAACAGAATAAGAAAAAGAAATAGGAGATGATTTGAGGGAAAAGGTCATATGCTTACATTTGCTAACATTTAAGGACAAAGAATTGCGGTTACACCAATTAAGAAGAGCACACAGATCATTCTGGAGAATAATACAGTCATCAGTTGACCTGATGACTCGGAACAATTTTAAATCGTCAGCATACAGCAGACAAGGGGAATCAATAGTGGAAGGAAGGTCATTAATAAAAGTTATGAAAAGTAAAGGACCAAGCATAGACCCTTGTGGAACACCAGAAGAGGGATGAAAAGGAGAAGAGGAAAGGTTGTTATTAGTAACTTAGCACTCACGGTTACTGAAGTAGGTTGAAAACCAAGAAAAGATTGGCCCGAAATAACCGAATAGTATCAAAGGCTTTAGAAAAGTCTGTGTACACTACGTCCACTTGTTCCTGACGATCTAAGACAAGAGCAACTGTGTTTGAGAAGAGGATAAGGTTAGTCAAAGTAGACTTACCCCTCAATTTTACAGCCACCAAATATTTCAATATCTTGAGTGCCTTTTGTGGTAATGATTTGCTGCAGGTTTCCCACACCCCTAACAATAATGGTAATTGGTTAGATCTAGTGTTCACAAATGTTTGCAACAATTTACACCATACAATACTATCCGTTGAACTTTCCACTCTTGATTCCACCTGTTTAATTGTTATCAATTCCCCTCCCCGTTAATTGAAACAGTTTTTTTTACACAGTTTCAAAAATCAGTTGTTGTTTTTTAAACAAACATTCCACTCTCATTTTTCGAAAACAACAGAATTACCCATCACTATTCTCAACAATAAGCAGATTTGCTGTGGTGTACGTAATAGGTTGCCAGGACCAGGCATTTTTGTTTGTTTCATACTAACAAATGCCACCAGTAAATTTTCGTATGAGGAACATCTACAGTCAAAATAAATAAGCAAAGCTAAAATTTTCCAAGTTTTGGAAATTTTGCGTATGGCTACCTCAAAAAAACTTTTTATCTCTGGAACTTCCGATGCAGTTATCAGATGAAAACGAATTTCACAGGGTAGGTTGATTTTAACGTGAAGCAGTTTTGGTAGGTTTTCTGTTACAGTGCCAGCACTGAATATTTCTATCATGTTCGTACTAGGAGGGGTTGCAATCCAGTTTTTATATGATAAACATCATCGACTAAAAATATGAAACAATAGTTTACTTTTTGGAATTCCTCTACTTTTGTTTGGAAATCTGCCTACATAGCGGGATCTATTGTTAAATTGTCAAATCAAGTTTGAAAAATATTTTTAGAAAAAAAGATTCCTTTTTCTGTTATGATTTGTTTCTATTCTACTATCGATGTTACATTTTGATTCTTCACTAGTTTCACAACGATTTCAATCGAAAGCAGTAAATTCGGTAGTTGGAAGAAAACATTAAAGCAAATAATGATTCTTGTTTTATTTGATCAATTGAATTTATAGTTTGTGTTTTGCATTTAATTTTTTTTAATTTTTGATTATAGATTTTTTCCCTATCTTGCTTTAAATAGGATGTAGATATGCTGATAAAGGCAATAAAAAAATATTACTCATATACTTTATCATGGCCACGATACTTGCTGTGAATCGATTATTATTACAAATATTATATTATATTATAACTAAATTATTGACAAACATCTTAAGGTAATCACTTCAATCTTTTATTCATTCGAAAACTCTGCCTTCAAGGCTGTCGCTTCAGCGGACTGAAATTTCCTGCTAAAATTTCTCAAAATTTTAAGACTATGATGATCTCATTGCTTACATGAAAGTGGCTCATTCTGGAAAATTTCCATCCAAGCACAATTTTCCTTGCTTATTATTCCATTGTTTCAAAACTCAAAATCTTTTATCTCACAATGTTTTCGATCATCATCAGTGTAATTCAATTAAATAATAATAAAAATGCAATCGATCACGAAACAGATAACAACTAATATGAATTCACACAATGGACGAAAAGAGAAAGTCCACTTTCTCAAACTTCTCCGCATTTTCACTAAGAAAGTCACATAAAATACACAAAAGGATACTATGACAATGATGTAAGAAAGTTGCGAATCAAGATGAAAAAAAGGGCAGTGAGATATCGGAAGGAGATTGACTTTGCTTCGCTATCATATCTAAAGCAGGTAATCCCAAGTTTCAGTGGAAAAAGTTTAAATTGGTTTTTGGAAAAGTATTTTCGAGTTTACAATTTTTCATGGACTTACGTACAAAGCGAAGTTGTGTTATAAATCCATATGATTTGAGTATCTTACCAATATGCTACGATTTTGGGTTGAACATGAAGTAGAATTGGGGCTTTAGATTTGATTCGTATCTGCAATTGTTTTCAGGCGGAAAATATATATTGGTCGATGATGTTTGAAAACAAAAGAGAAGGTATTTATTGTAAATGCAAAGGACAATGACAGAAAAGTTTCAAAGCGCCAAAAAGTGTTGCGTTGATTTTAAGTTCGTCTTTTGGTAATGATTTATTGCGATTTGATTGAATTTTAAGGATCTCTTGGTGTCAGCTAAATCACAATTTTTATTGTATGTATTGAAAGTTTAATATAATCAAATAAATGAGTAGTTGATTTTTTCGGATTTTCAACTGTTCAAATAAAGGTTCTGACTCCACATTTTCTGTAGATTGTGTTTGGAAACATTTGAAATATTTCTGTGCTAACTTTCTAGAAACCTATTTATGATTTTCATCGAGGGCAATTATTGCTCGAGAGCTTTGATTACAATACTCTAAAGTCCATTGCTTACTTACGGTATCTGGTATTAACTGGCAATTTCTCGGACCTAGAACTGAGAATTTATTATGCAGGACATGAGGTGGAAAACAGTATTGCTGAATGTAAATGCCAGACGACACGTTGTTCAGTTTAATATTGGTATGTACGTACATACCGTTGGCACCCTTCTCTGAAGCTTGTGGGTTAAACGATCAACTCGTTTCATTTGAAATCGACTCGGTTCATCCGTACGAGCACATTGAATGCATCAAGCATGAAAACATGAAAATTAGGTAACCACCTCATTTAGTAGCGACGTTTGCGGTGGCAATACTTGCATCCACAGTCCTATCTATCACTGCAGATACCCTCGTATGTATCTTTTAAAGTCCTTATTTCAATTTCATCTGCAAGTCCATATCAATTTGCACTAGTGAAATTCCAGCAAATCAGATTATCGCTTCGAAGACTCGGTTTGATGCGACAGTATTGGTAGTGATGAAACCGAATGACGACAATACTTTATGTCGAATAGGGTGCAGTGAATTGCATTGCAGTGATTGTCTTTGTCGCATAATAATGATGAGTCGATGATAATTATAGACTAACCTGAAAAGAAAGCAATAAAGTATTTTTACTGATGGCATTGTAGAAATCAGAGACATTTGCATTTAAACCAACATGCATTATAGAAACACTAATTTCGAACTGATATCTAGGATTTTGGCAAAAATATGATGCTTCTGTGGACTAGTTTGTTCATTTTTCCTTAAATAATAGCACATTGCAAGAAATCATCAGAAAAAAAAGTTTTGGTAAAATTTTTGTCGGAGGAGAACTAGCTCCTCACCAAAAAAATAACGTAATTTCATTACAAAATGACGTCATTTTCCGCGAGTTTTATTTGAAACCTTTTGATGATCTGTAATACTGTTAGCCAGGTACTTCAGCTATCATTTCCAAACATCAGTCTCATACAAAATCACAGACGGACGGAGAAGTCCGCTGATGACAAAAAGAAAGCGCACGTTAGAAGAAACATTAAAGGCGTGTTTTTTTGCTTCTCCTATCTATAACAGAACAATCCAGACGTATTTAGAACCACAACAATTCCCCCTTTCCATAACAGGAGCTGTTGTTGTTGCCAATGCGTCTGCATTGTTCTGTTATGGATAAGGGAAGCAAAAAAACGCGCCTTAAGTTGACTTGCTACCAACAAGTCGAGTAGATTCTCTATGCCCGCCCAAAGTATAATATAAAACTCGTCCATGGATAGCTTAACGCTAAAAAGCCACCAAACTATCACCTAATGGAGCCAGTCCAGTGAGGTAGTAGAAATGGAGTGGACATGCCCATAAGATTTACATTGAAAGGGATGGTGTTAATTTTTTGTCCACACTCAGAAAAATTTCCCCATTTAAAATTTTTTAGAATAAAATTTAAATCAAAAGTTGAAACACTTTTAAACAAAGAACGAATCTAATTTGAGTTAAATAATCCCCCACATTCAATAAAAACGATTTTACTGCACTCAGAAAAATTTCATTTAATAGAATCAAATTTAAATCAAAAGTTGAAACACTTTTAAATAAATAAAATGTTATTTTCATATCAAAATGTTCATCATTGAATGAAAAAACAAAACATTAAAACAAACAAGACACACTTTGATACAGCGTTATTGAAATTAGGTCAGATTATTTGAATTAAAGAAACGTATATGGCGCCAAAAATTTTCAAATATGATTTGGCGCCATATACGTTATATCAAAGTACAATAACGCTGTATCAAAGTGTGTCTTGTTTGTTTTAATGTTTTATTTTTCATTCAGTGATGAAAATTTTGATATGAAAATAACATTTTATTTATTTAAAAGTGTTTCAACTTTTGATTTAAATTTGATTCTATTAAATGAAATTTTTCTGAGTGCAGTAAACGTCAAATCTGGTCAAATCCAAGTAATTCCCCTCCAATTTGACATTCAGCGTGAAATGGGTAACATGCTTTGTGCGTGAGAGAATCCAAGGGGTTAATGGTGGAAAGTTATACCGTCCGTGTCCACTTCGTTTCTACTATCTCACTGAGCCAGTCGTAATCAGATAGACCCTTAGAAGAGAGAGATATAAGGAAATGAAAATGGCAGTGAGAAGTGAAGCAATTTGCCTAAGCTAAGCGTTAGTAGTAGTAAGCGAATTTGACATTCACTAGCTATGCCGAACAGAAAGATAGAGTGAGATAGATAGAGAAAAATAGTTGGCCATGTGCACGCGAATTTGACAATTACTATCTCAGCAACAACAAAAGCTCAGGTGTCGGGGAAACCAAGGGGAATATCTGAGGTAGCAATTCTCTCAATTTGTTCTATTTATAGATTTTACCTTTGTAGTAAAATTACTTCACTAAATTTCGTATATGTATACGCTTGTTTCATTTCTTTAGATCTCTATGTTCTGAGGATGGACCACATATTGACAGACCGTACTGAGGTGCCAACATAAACTCACACTAGTATTTTCACGGTACGGTTTTCCGAGCGTGAGTTGCTTTGCATCAACATGTTCTATCCGCGAAACAGGATCAGCTCAACACGGCAACCTTACGTAACGAGACGGTCAATTAGAGTAAGTTCTGGGGCCAGGATATCGAGTGCAGATGAGAAATGGATACGTCTTAAGACACTGTCAACTGCATGCTACGATCTTACTGTATTTTTTTCTAGGATAAGATTTTCATTACGAAGTTTTCTACTACTATTACTATTAATAATATACTAGGTGTGTTTTTTGCACTCTTGAGCAGAGCAGATTAAGGTAAGTGAAAAATTTCCAAGCATTTTTGAGAATCGATAAAAACACGAATTGTTATGAGTCTCGAAAATGACAGTTTATTTCAATTGATGTAGAAGTGTTTATCACGAAGAACGGCCGAAAAATACAAAAAGTTTAATTTACACGATTAGATGAATTTACCTTTGTTACACAGAGAACCTATCCAATAACGAGTATGATTTAGACTGACTGTACAAACTAGTCTCAATATCATTATTAGTGACCAATTATCTGTACAGTAATTTTTCATTAACTTGTTATTGCTACGTATGTAGTTGTTCGTGATGTTAACATTGAGACTAGATTGTACCTGTTTTAAGCAAAAAGAATTCAACTGTTTCAATTTGCGTACAAAAAGTGTAAAACTAGGAGGTGCGAAAATAAGCAGTACAATTGCCAAAAAAAACCCGAGCAAAAGATTGCTTTATTCGCTGAGCTTTCGCTTAGGTTGGTTGTTAAACCAGAATGACACATAGAAAACACCTGGTCTTAATCTTACCTAGGTTTTAATCGAACTCAGACATGAAACTTGCATATGAAATAATCTACAATGTTATGTGCATTAAAACACTTAAAAACAGTCTGCACACTACAAGACTACTTTGCCACTGCAAGAAGCAGCTACAACATAACTCTTTCCATGCAATGGCTACTTTATTTTGACGTCATTACTGAATGGCGTTGCTCCAAATTTAAACCACATAGGTAACCACGAAGTCGCTGATTCGAAACGTTGGTTTATTTGTAGGCGAAGCCATAGGAATAGAAACGTATCCACGCCCAAAATTTTCAACAAATTGTTAGTTAGGTGCTTTGAAATCTGTCACGTGCGGTTTACTCACAATGAAACCCCTTTCTGAATTCACAGCTTCCTGCAGACTTCCGACTTTTTCTTTTAATTTATTTCGTTTCCTGAATTGCCAGCGCGTTCAATTTGTACTTACTGACCTGTTTTAGTAGTGCTTCAACAACGCCAGGTTTATTGATCTGGCAATCCAGTATCCAAATGCTATCCTATCCAAATCCTATCTGAAAGTTTTGGTACGGTTTAAAATTTTGCAGAGAATGGATTGTCGGTCCACCACCCCAAACCTCTGGCTTTGAGGAATGAACTCTGTACCACTCAGTTTCTTTCTCTTTCACTGGGGGTTTAATAACTTGTGGATATCGTTAGACGATCTCATGTCAAGATTAACAAAACCCGCCTCGGGAAGGATGAAGAGGAGAGGTGAGGAGGGTCATTTCAAAATAACAGAACTGCTGTTTACTTGCAAGTCACCTTTCACATATTAAATGTTCTTATATCATCAACGTGGCACAACAGCCCGACGTCGGGCCTTGGCCGCCTGGTCCAGGTTTCTTGACAGAGGAAGTTTTTACAAGGATGAGTTGTCGGCACATCGCTCAACCATTTCCATGGGGGGCCTCGGTGATAGTTGATTCAGGAGACTTACCTCGTGCCAAAGTTCACACAACTATGTTGCAGGTCTGACAACGTGGCTAATCCTCCCTAATGACCTGAGACGCTTAGGTGTAATTCAGCCATCAGGCTGCAACTATGCAAACCTCTGGCTTTGAGGAATGAACCGCCCCAAACCTCTGGCTTTGAGGAATGAACTCTGTACCACTCAATTTCTTTCTCTTTCACTGGGGGTTTAATAACTTGTGGATATCGTTAGACGATCTCATGTCAAAAACAAAACCCGCCTCGGGAAGGATGAAGAGGAGAGGTGAGGAGGGCCATTTCAAAATAACAGAACTGCTGTTTACTTGCACGTCAACTTTCACATGTTAAATGTTCTTATATGCTAAATCTTATTTCAAAACAAACCAGTGATACCTTGCGGTTCTACTTTGGATTATGCCTTCCACTACTAAGAAAGTCAAGCTACAGAAAGCACATTACAAGCTCCGTATAACTAGTGGCTAAATTCGAGGTTTTAGATTTGGTTAAAGTTTATATACTCTCAGATGAAAATCTGAGATAATTTTAATGATTTTCGTGATTACCAGTCTAAACTAGCTGCGTTTTATTTTCATCCAGAGTGTAGTAGGTATCCTGGATGCATAATAAAACGATCCAGAGTAGCACGCGAGTTTTTTTCTGTCAGACAGTTGTCATTTCAAAATTTGAGCTGTCATATAACCAACGCCGTTTTCAAATGTATGACTATTTATCCTGGTTGCCAGGGTGACATGGAATTTTTTGAAAATTCCAACTATTCCAGTTGATTTAACTTTTCGAGATACGTTCCACAGAGAGCACGAATACGAAATCCACTGAATTCACAAGTGTTTGTACTCTGGATGTTGTTGTTGTTTCGTGTGCAAATCGATATCCTGCACTACTCTGGATGTATAATAAAACGCGCCTACTCTTACTTTAATTTACGAACTTTAACGTGGATTATGATGTGGATAGCAAAATAAGCTATGATGGTAGTTGTGAATCTTCCTATTATTATCCATAGAAAACTAAAACCTGCAGCCGGGAATAGTGTTGACTGAGGGCAACTAGCAATCACTTGCTTTCCCGAGCATAGCTTGCTCAAAACTTATGCTGTACTGTGCTCACAAATGTATGTGAAAGCTGACTATCTGCCCTTTCCTAATTTGTAGAGTCCTGCAAATGATTTTCAATCAAATATTTAAACTACAACGCCTACCGTGACATAGTGCAACATGAAATGTGCCAATTAGACGGCAACGCCAGGGCACCAGCTTCCCTCTAAAAGTGAAAATAATCATTTCACTGATATTTCAAACGAGAGAATAGATACTCAGTCATATGGATGTAAGTGGGTGATGGATCCGAATCAAATATTCATGAGCTCATCCATTCCCACAACCGTTATGTTCCCCGCCACACCGTGCATGCCTTCACCACACAATCACTCCTGTGCATTTGCTTGCTTTGCTTTAGCCTTTTCGAGCATTTCCATTCACCGCCACAAATTTTTAGTCAAGAAATGAAAACTGAACGACGACGTATGTATGAGCCAAACGGTGCCCAAGCTCAAGCCTCCTCAAAAGAGATATGATTTGGATTCAATTGTGTTCTCGCTTGCCTGCCTCTCGTGGACCATCCACATAGTTACAAAATGAACTGAGTGCAAAGAGTTTTTGTATATTGAAAGTTTCTGTGAAAATTGTGCAATTTGGGTTACCCAAAAGGTTAGCCACAAACCATTCACAAGGGGATTTGTCAAACAATAGCGAAGGATTTAAGCCAAAAAGAAATAATACATACTCAATCTCGTATTGTGCTATTGCCCAGAGGGTAAGCGATTCTATTGTGCAAAAGCAACTTGCTTTGTAATGTGGCAAATTGTGCGAAATTTCGATTAGAAATGATTTGCTTCAAAGATGACTTAATTTAGATCCGTTGCCGGAGTGGAAACAGTGCTCGAAGAAGTTAAATTTTTTCCTCGAATCGACTTTTCTCTGGAACTATTCTTCCTCTTGGTCATTCAGAACTGTATATTCCTATATAATGTTACTACATAATACATTCAAGGGTGCAAGATTTATGTTTAAAAAAATCAAAAGAATAGTTTTCATATAATTTCAAATTTAAATTATTTTCATTTCATAAAATATACGAATCTTAATTATGTAATTTTCAAACTTAATTATTTTTGTGAATACCAAATTGACACTGGAAATCTCAAAACAACTTAAATGTACCATTTGTGACACTGACGATGTTTTAGCAAATGAATATAGCAAAATATCGATAAACGTGACAAAGCGGATTGTAGTTGAAACGCAAATAAATTTGAAAAAAAAATTTTGACGACTAGATCCAGACGTTAAATTTATTTTAACGTTTATTTGAGTGTATGAGATACAGAAATACAGTCGTAAATGGTGCTGTCATTTTATTGCAATTGCAATATTTCTGTTGCAGTTTAATTCAGTTTATTGCAACGTTACATTTGAGTTTCATCTATTGGATTTTACAAAATTGCTACTCGTTTATTCGAATTTCGATTTATTTAGTTCTATATACAGCTTCTAGCCGCTTTGAACCTAGAATCTGTAAGCATTTCGAAATATAAATTGAAATATGGGAGATAAATGGCAACCTTTTTCGACGAAAGGGTCAAGTACATCAAAAAATGTCAAAAGTTAGAAGCTATAATTTGCTAAAAATAGCAGAGCTCAAAATTGAAGGTTGCAATAAAAAATCGATTATATAAAATCGGGGGAAACTTAAGCGGTACGAACCATTAACCGTTATAGATTTTTCTGCTGAAATTTTAAAAAATTAACCCTTAAAGTGCATTGTGGGTGCCTGACACCCAACAACATTAAGTTAAAAAAAAGCCATTTTTCTACTTTTTTTCTTTCAACAATTTTTTAAACAAATTAAAAATTAATAAATTTTTATAAAATTTACATTACTTTGAAGGAGATATTTTAAAGTACATTCCATAATTTTTTCGTAATAAAATATTCCATAGCGGCAGAGCAAATCAGCATTGAACACGTCAGGATGTCGGACACCCAAGGGTGCACTTTACGTGATTCCTAAGAAGTATGCACTTTAAGGGTTAAAGCTTTTCTTTAGTAATGAATAAATCGACTGAAGTAGGAGGAGCAACATTGTTAGCGTTAACACGTTGATGTTGTTCGCAGAAGCCTTAAAGATAGATTTTGAGCACCAAAGTGCAAAATCGATTATCAATTCGGTCTCCATTCCTGTTCGTCTGAAGCTAACCACCGCCAAATTTAGAGAATCTCGCAAGAGACATTGACTTATTTATTTTTCATAATTTTTCAACGATATGGAAATTCAATGTTAGGGACATTTCAATGTATGTATGTACAAAATACATATTAATAGGTGGCTTGTATTAGAATTTGAATTTAAAACTAGCTTAATTTAATACCTAAAGAGTATATGAAAACATGAGAATATTTTGGAATTAGAATATACTCTCATTTGCGCAAACTCTCATATTTTAACGTGCAACATTGAATATGAAGATACAATCAGTATAAAAGTAAACTTTTTGAATTACCAAAATATATTTTTAAAACACTATAAACCATATTACCTTAAATAGTTTAACAATTATAGGCCCAAAAAAGCTATGATCTTTGTGGATAGATGTAATTGATTGATTTTCATATGCTCGTATAACACAACACATGGTTTCAAGAACTAAATAACGAATAGGAATTTCTAATCTATTTGGATTTTGTAAAATTAATGTATGGGCGGGAGGGAATATTGAAGAATATCGGACTAAAATTTTGAAGTTAATTTTTTCCCAACGAACCAATATGCCCGAATGTAAAAAAAACTTTATATCAAGCTTATCAAGGTTTAGGCTCAGTAGTGTGGAGAGACTTAGTTCGCAAATTCATTATTTAAATATGAGAATAAAAGTTGATTGCAACAATCAATTTTTCCATAACCTGTACCAAATCTAAAAAATCCTGTCCCCAAATGCAAAAACAAATTAAACTAAGACAGTGAATTTAACTTTCAATGCACTTATGTAAACCAATTGTATTTACTAACCATCAAAATAAAATACGAATGACTAACAAATTAGCTTTGAAGCGCGATATATTTTATAGACATATTTTTAAAATTTTCCTAGGCCAGCGAAGTGTATTTGCAGTAAAAATTTTTTCCTGTAGATATTCGAAGTTGAGCATTGAATTAGAGTACTTTTAGTGTATATTTAAGTACTTATAAAGTAGAATATTTATTTTAGTTTTTAGTGTGCTTCTCAATTTATTCTAATTACTTGGGAGCAACTTTTTCCGTTCGGGAAATTGATTGTTTGACTTGGGTGAATCTATGTGTGCAAGAACTTGTTCTGAATACTACACTCAGAAAAATAGCGTTGTATACCATGCCATAGCAAGCTGAAGATGACGACGAAGACGTGAATTCGGAAAAGTCCATAAAACCACAGTAGTCTGTTTGATTCTTAGTTCGAAGTCGAAAAATCATAAAGGATTTTAGCTCTCTAGCAACAATGATATGCATCTAATCCAGATACCGAGATAATCTAACGATAATACATTACGTTATACATAATTAGCTTCACTAATTCAAATTCTGCTCACATAATTGATTCATTAAATTTGAGTACTTATATAATTATACAATAATGAGAGAATATTTCAATTAAAGAAATGGCTGGTCACAAACATGTAAACAACGGTTTATTACACTTTGATATGTTGTGAACATTTTAAGCCATTTGCATGATTGCCATGGGAGTAAAAGTGTAAAAAAAACTGAATTTGAATACAAAAGATGCATAAAGTTTAGTCACTTCCTGCGTCGTACGGCGTGATACCTTTTTTGAAAAAAATCACTCCCCACATTAAAATATTTAGCTAGAAATGACAAGCCCTTAAAAGTGCTATAATTAAAAGTGGCAAAAAGTGGCAAAAAGTGACATTTCTCTAAATGTGTTAAATACAGGATCGGATGTTATCACGAGCATCTTCAAAACATATGTATTCGTGGCGATAGAAATGCAAATCAAACGTTCTTATCCCTTACCTTTCACCACCGGTAATAAGCAATGTAGCTGAAGATGTCATACTAGCTCCCAAAATTACATCATGGATTTTGATCCTCTAGATAGATTGTACAGGAAGAGACATTGTTGGATGACTGCGCTACCAGTTATAAGGGTAGGAAGAAATAAGGGTAACCATCCGCGAAAATTTCAATAAGTTAGGTACCGGAATAGCTACCTGAGTTAAAACAGCCTTTACACACAAGTATTTATTGATTGCTAATATATCAACGAGGCTCTCTTCCAGCTTACTCTAACCACTGACACAGGGTAGCCCGCATTTTATATGCCTTAAATAAATATTGGAGCTGCTTCTTCCTAAAACTAACACATTTTGTGAATTTGTTTTCATTTATTTATTTATAATTTACTTATTTGATATAATGCTAGCTAGCCCACACTGGGCGCAATAGTTCTACTTCGATATTACCATTTTAAGCCAATTTAATTTATGTATTTTATTGATCTGGACGTGAGTTGTCATAAAAAGAAGTTTTAAATTCTCCAGAAATATTTAATTGAGCGAAAGTTACCGTTAATATGTACCGCAGAATTCTAAAAGTTTCAAACTGAGATTCGTTGATATCAAGAAAAAATGGCACGTGTCTGCGTCACAAATCATGCATGTCTTCTTGTGGCCAATCAAAATATGGTCTACCGATTTCATAATGACGTGGTGTTTCTATCAGAAGCCATCATCAATCGAAATTTGAAAAAAAAATTTCTACGTTTAGGCACTCAACGCTCGCATAAGCTTCAACATTTTAAATTGGTGTCACATTCAAGCATAAAACTTTGTAAGTTTTCATTTCCTATTTTCGCTTCTTACAAAATTCTTTGTTCCATAGAAATAAAGGAGTATCGATCGGTCTGGGTATATTCTTACTGAATTTTTTGGCTTAGAGATTGAGAGAAATTGAGAGAGAGAGAGAAAGAGAGAGAGAGAGAGAGATTACCGTTACTTTTTGTCAGAAAACCAACCATAACTAAATCGCAGAAATTAAAAAACACTAAAACAAATCAATCAATTGATTTGTTTGAAAATCTATATACCGGCTTTTGTAGTGAATGCACATATTTGAAAAAATTATTATCACAAAGTCAATATTTATCAAATGGTGTTATTTCATACAATTCGTTTCTAATCCATCCATTGTGCAAATGATAACAAGCTTTGAGCTGATGAAGGTCAATTTGAAGAATTATTATAATCAAAGACCCATTTGCTCATGATTCGAATAAAACAAAATACTACGAAATATTTATTGGAAACGATCATACCAAATAATGAACATTTGAATCTGCATTAATGTAGACCTAATTAAAACAAATCCCGAATCTGCTGCTTGTTCAACTGTTCAACAAATTCAACTGTTTAATAGGCTTTCGAATTATCGATACCTAGCTAATTGTACGTACGCTGCCTACTGGTGAGATAGTGGAATTTAATAAAATCTGCAAATTCAGTTGGCTAAATAATCAGCGCACGTACGCACAATAAATAGATATAATCATAGTTTTGGATATTAAGTTTAAGCTGCTCTGCTTGAATTATTTTTGTGATAAAGCAAATTGGTTCAATTAATTTAGGGTACAGATATGCGGGTATATTTATACAACAAACAGTTTTTAATAGTTTAGGATTTGAATTTTAGTTATTATGCCAAAATATTGGCAAAAGATAAGTAAATAAAATGAAAACCGGTTCGATTTTTTGCTCGGTTATGGTATTGCTTTGGAAATTTCAAACTCCACGTGGGCACCAACAGCTTAAAAGTAAAAAAAAAATTGTAAAATTTCAAATTATGTAAACTTCCAATTGAATTATCAGATCAATACGATGTTTCCACGATATATTTATAAGCATGAAAAATATACGCTTGTGTAATTTAAAAGAAAATCTTGAAAAAAACGATACTCCTGAAAATATATATTATTGCAACCTCATCTGTACATTTTCGCTCTAAGACTTACAAACTTAAGTCTAGAACGATACATAACGAGGACAACTAACTTAAGTACTCTGTCCTAAAAATACAAATAAGAAGAAAATTAATAATAAATCATAAATATCTGGTGCAGTCATGAACTGTTGAATTGATGCTGTTTTTTTATTTGAATTCGTTTACAGTAAATATTGTTTTTGGCAATCTCATTCCGTTTGATATAAGAGAATAAATATTTGAAATAAGAGAATAAATGATTAAAGAAGATGTATTCTCCTAAATTGTTGTCAATACATTGCAAAATTAAATTATTAGTCTAACAATTGAAATTGAAATCCTGTTATCAGAGACCATTCCTATTTCAAAGTTTTAATTGGAACAAGAATGACAAGTCTTTCTCTAAAACCAGGATCCGAAATTCAAATAGATTCAATTAATTAAAGGCAACACCACTAAAAGTCATCCAAACCAAATTACTAAGTTGCCCGACAGTTTTACTTCAATTCGCCATTCACAATTATTTCGTTTAGCAGACATACGGTCTTTTGTAATTAGTATGTCCAATTCAGCGTATGTAGTAGAACAGCAAGAGCAAATTGAAAAAAAGTCGAATTAATGCTGCGAAATACAATTCGATCATCAATACAGGCGCCCCCGTTTCGCATGGCATAGCAATCCATTCGAAATGTCTAGTGGCTTGTTGACTGCGTTCATACCAGCTCACCTCGATTGACTCTCGTCTCGCATTCACAATTGCAATAAGTTCAACACTCAGAGCAGGAAAAAAGTGATGAGGAAATGAAAACTGAAGCGCGAAGCGAATCAACAGGGGTAGAATTTGTAGGTGGCTAAAAATACACGACATGTAGTCAGCGACGATGGTCAGTTCTAAATTAAAGGATACCGAGTTGGCGCGAAACTGTACAATAGGGTTTGCACGACCAGTCAAATTACATAAGTATTTTGCTGCTTTCCGATTTCATTTCCAACCATTTTTGCTTTTTTCTCCTCCTATTATTTTCAGATTTTCCGAAGCGTTTTTTCACTTGACTGCATCGAAAACTAAGCACAAACATCAGAACTTTTGTGCGATAAGAGTACACAGCATTCGAACGGCAAAATAGCATAAACTAAACTGTATAGCGCTTGAGGTATTTTATTCAAATCGAGGTTTTCCATTTCAAGTATTCATTCGTGTACCGTTTAATAGACTTTAATGCACAAAATCATGGTCGATAAAATGAGAAAATGATACACACTGGGAAATGCAGTTCCAGGGTTACTTACGCTATGTGGCATTGGTTGGGGCTGTTAAAATAGGCTTTATTTACTGACCAAAGACATTAAACAAAAAGCAGGTCCAGCTTTGGAAAAATTTCAGGAAAGAACGAACCCAGTGTCAATTTATGAAAGGCTGATGAAAGACGCTACCAAACAAACCTAATCAATTTTATTGTGCAATTAGTCAATTTCTTTTTTAATATTACAGATTGGTCTTCAAATTTGTTAAAAATGAATGATTGGAATAATGAAACAAGAATTTAAATGCTTGCTGCTACGATAAGAAGAGAAAGAGAATTTGAGCGCATGTTTGACAATACTCCTTCGTACATATGAGCTATAATGAGACTCGTAAACACTTTTGCAGAGCGTGGGACAATCACGATAAGGCCTCACCGTCAAGATCCCTCAGTTTGAACACCAAACTGTCATTGATGTAGCTGTTACCATACAAGTCAATCCTAGAGTTTTGACTACGATCTCAAACGGCTCAGATGGCTCAAACGAATATCAGCAGACAGTCACTGCGGACAGTTCTACACCTAATTTAGACCACTTATTTCCTTATAAAATTCAACTAACAGGCACACGGCAACAAAATTGCCGATTCACTTTGAATTTTGCCAGAAGATTATTCAAATGCTGGAAGAAGGCATAAACCTACTGAACTGCAAATTACCGAGTATGGCAAAACTCTTACTCACAGACACTTCACGAGACGCAGTTGCATCCACTTTTAGGCATGGTGTGTATTTTCTAATGCGGACAAAGGAAAGAGCCCAGGTTCAGATCAGGCTATGAACCAATGTCGCCTCTAGTGCCGCTTTCTCTTTAAACACTCAACCTCCACTCAACTTCCATTCAACAAGAAAGAAGCTGAGAAGGTCGAAAGGAACGAGAAGGTCAAAACATTCCTCCAATGAACAGCTCGTATTAGAGAGCACGCGTTCCTTTAAATTTCTGTAGATTCTACTCAGAGTTGACAAAGGTTTGCTGAGCAAAAGAATCAAAGCAGACTAATTCCCAAGAAGTCCAAACTAGTTACAAACACTCCAGAGCCAAATCGGCCTTTGAATGAGATAGTTGAAGAGTGTTTCTGGACTGATATAAGAATGTTCGTATCTTTCATCGGCAGTAAATGACCCTGGCTAGCACAAAGGAATCAAACTTTTAGAATGTTTAAAGAGACAACTAGCCAACTTTTAAAAATGGGCGATCTCCAAACTGGAAAAACTTTAGGAAAGTGCCAAATTCAAGGTTGCTACGAAGGATCAAATTCCCAGTCAGCGTAATTTCAAAGCATAAACATTATGTTTTTATTTCAATCTAAAAATTCAATAGATTGTCAGCTTATTCAACTTTAATTTTCGAACCAAGGAATGGAAATAAATTTGGAAACACTGGCAAGAATGGAGCTCTTTCGACTTTAAATTGAGAAACATTTCCAAAATGAAATGAATAAGTACGGAGTCAGTAAATTGACCCTAGATTCGTGCAAGAGTGATTAGATTAAAAAGTCTCTCGAAAGATCCTAAGATCATTAAACATAGCGCGATGCAAAGAGCTCAAGAGAGGGAGATGTTTTTCAGCAAAGGGTTTTTCCATCGGGAGATGTTTTTCAACAAAAGGGCGGCATCTGTAAAACTAGTAAAGAGTCAGTCGGTTATTCACAGAAAAATCAGATACAGAATGACTCTGACTCTGGAAACAGAGGAAGAGAATGAGGCAGCTTCAGCGTCTGATAAGGACCTGGACTCAACTCTGATAAGTTATGATGAAGATACTTCAAATGAATCTTCATGATTCCAAAACAGAAGTAACTGCCCTACTTCACCACTTTGCAAAAAAAAAAAAAGGAGGAGCTAATTTTAATCCAAGAACCTAGAACCATAAACAACTGGGTTTTGAAGCTGCGTACCATTAAAATTAACATGTTGGTCACTATTTTGAAGATAGGCATAGGATAACTATTGCAGCGGATGTAAATTGAAGGAATTGCTGGTTTGTTTTCGATGCCTCAAATGGAGCAGAGTATCAACTTTTCGATAACAATCGGGGTTGACAAGGAGTTAGAAGGCACCTCAAACTCTCAATGAAAGAAGGCTATAAAATCCCTCAAGCCCTTCGAATCTCCAGACTTTGGTGGCTTTTTCCTGCCAACATCTAATAGTCTATAAAATTAAAGGCTGAAGGAGACTGTGCAAGCTTATGCGTTTCATTTATTTCGATTAGTTGGTAGAAAACATGACTTGTGTTTGTTTCTAAAGCAGAGAAAGTTTCGCACATCTAACTGGGGACTATCGTTAAGACTCTGATAACGATCATTTGTTACTATAACAGCAAGTCGATTTATCTCTTGTTAATCAAAGGGTCACAGCATGCTTACACCAAAAACAAGTTGATTCAAACTTTATTTCATTCTTCATTGAGTAAAGTGATAAACCTCACGCTCTTAAAGAATATACGCTTGCCACCTTCATAGAAATTGAGGGGCTCAAAAGAGAGAAATATAAGGAAATGAAAACAGCAGTGAGAAGTGAAGCAATTTATCTAAATTAAAACGTTAGTTGTAGTGAAGGGCAAATTTGACAGACTTTTACTCCGCAAACAGGAAGATAGCGATAGAGATAGTAGGCAATCTGGCACGTGATAACCAAAAACTCGAAGATCTTAGGTATCGGAGACACCATAGGGAATATCTGAGATAGTAGTTCTCTCGATTTGTTCTATTTACAGATTTTACTTTTGTAGTAAAATTGCTTCACTAAACTTCGTATATATATACGCTTATTTTATTTCCTTATATCTTTCTGTTCTGAGTTGTGGGGGTTTTAGCAATATAAAGTCAGATATAACCATCGAAGTTTTCACGTGATTGAATGCTGATATGCAGCGGACAGCGTATATCGAACAGTTTTTCATGGACAGTTTGTATCATCTTGCACGAGGGATGCTCGCTAACAAAATGGGGGTGATATGGGCTCGCATCAAGGGGGTGTGCTTTTCTTTTTATTAAATAACATTACAGTAAATACTCTTCTTGGGAGGCTAAACAGTGTCAGCTGCAAAATGATTGCTTATGTCTACGAAGCCATAGCAGAGTCAGTAGAGTGTCTATCAATGCTTTTGAAGAAGGAAATGCAGCTTAAATGTGAATCACAGTAAAACGGAGCTGATACTTTTAACATGAAGAGACAAATTTCCTCGATTTAACTTGCCGAAATTGTACCGAGACTCAGTAGACCTGAGCCAAGGAATAAAATACATGGGGATGGTCTTTGACTCTGGAACGATAGCTTAGCAGAAAAAAACACGGTTGACTTGACAAAAAAGCTTTAGGAATGAATTAGGATTTGCAGCTTCATTTGATCTAAGCATTTTGCAATATAGAGTGGTCTTTCAGTTGCAGGCTGCTCTAAAGTCTGCCTACCAACTGTTCCTAGAAAATATGGGAAAGTAGGCCGCACTTTTAATGACAGAATTCCTCATCGGTTAAACTAGCCATCAGGAAACAATAACTTGAGGACGATAAGAAGTCCTGAGCTGAAGAACCATTCTTTGCTATCGCAATATAGTCCTGGATCTCCATGGTCACGAATCGCACAGACCACAGTTAATCATTTCTGTTGAAGTTCTGTTGAGAGGATGAAAGATTTGTGGATACACTTGTAGCAATAGACATCTTTCCACATACAATTCACTACTCTCCACAAACACCTCGTTCATCGCAAATAAAAATTAGAAACACAACAGTTTTGAAAATGTAATTTTTTGACGTGAGTTGAAAAAAAAAGAATTTTGTCGACTTAAAAAATACTGAAAAATATTAGTAGAATTCAAAAATGTCTGAGAATTGTTTAAATGTTATAGTAACTAAATCTAAACAAAGATTATTAAGGTTATTATACTCTCAAAAAAACATACCTTCAACGTTCTTTTCATTGCAGTGGTAATTAAACACAAACACAGCTACTAAAGATTCATATCACATCTCATATGCTAGGAAACGAATGAGAACTTTATCTGTAGGTGTCCGATGGCACGATTATTCTAAATGCCAGGTTCATTTCTGGACAGTAACATTTTCTGTCTATTTCCTATTTCCCACTATATTTTCAGCTCGCACGCCTTCAAAGAAAAAGTTTTGTAGAAAAAGTTGTCGAAAGTATAGATTTATGGTGCTGAAAAATTAACGAAGTGCGCTAATAGTCAGTCATTTTTACGGAGGAGGAATAAGGAATAAGGCATATAGGAATAAGGCGCATTGTGCATACAGGGGTACAAGAAGAAGCTTTGACAAATCTAACGATTTGGAATATTCGGATGTAATAGCACATTTTTTAGCAATAGCGTTAGCTTTTTTTGCCAAAGGAAGCCAGCTTGCGAGTTGAAAGTAGGGCATCTTACGGATATTTTTTATATCCTTGCTGTAAGACATTAGGCCAAATCAGGGGTGAACCAAAAAGAATTGAAACTTCTTTTATAAGAATAAGGAGAGTAAAGTAATAGATTGCGTTGTATATGCAGGTATGTACATCATTTATGGCAAGCATAATCTACATTCAAAAAGACCCATAAAATTAAATCACAAACTTGATTCATGTAATCTGCACGACCTTATATGATCTGTATTAAGATAATTCTTTAAAACTCCGAGGATAATGGGATAGACATTAGACATATACATAGGATGATTCACTGAGATGAGGGTTAGAATTTTAATGCCGCGATTCTAAGCATGAGGAGGATTTGTAACCACAAAATGTTCCATTTGATGAATTTTGGATGCCGATTAAAAAACCAGCTCCTAGCAAATTCTGCATATAGAGCGATTAGTAAAATTTTAATAAACATTTAAATATTAGAGGCTATTTTCGGGAACCGATATTAGATTCATCTCTGCATTTGTTTAATTTTCAAGCCTTTTCAGCCTGACTCAACGGAAATAGTACTAGGTCGAAGTTCATACTACTACAGAAGATTTCAAGTCTAAATTGAATAATTTCAATCGCTCAGATTTTTTTTTTTTTTGCTAGTTTGAGCTTTCATCTGTTCAATTTCAACACAATATGAAAAGCATGGGTAGAAAAAGGCAAGAGTACGTTAAAATTAAAATTTATTTGGACCAACCGTTCATCATTGCCATATGTCGTCACACCAATTTATCATAAGGGAATACCCTTGGTGCACTTACTCGCATGTGCATGTCCGCGAATACTTTTGTCGTCCTCGGACGGAAACTGACCAAGCCATAATAAATTAGTTTGGATTGACATACAGTGAAATGGGGTTGCAAAAGCTGCTGCCTTTTATATTTAACTTCATAGCGACGATAATTATTCATTGGTGAGTTCTTCATGCAACATACGCCATGAAGCTGACGTCCATTCAACGTCGGGAATTCGTTGATTTAAAAACGCATATATCAACATGCTTGTTACATTTACAAAAATAACATGAGTCGGGTTTTTGTGGAACACACTGTAGATGTTCTCAAACGGCGTTCTATCACCGTTCCAATGGAGTATATTAATTGACTCACTGGTAAATGAATCGCAATAAGAATGAATGACGGCTTGTAGTTAGCTTGATTACGCTGATCTCTAGTCGTCAGTAAAAATCTGAATGTGATATGTAGAAATACACAACGCGTATTGAACGTAATTGGTAGTTCATGCTCCAGAAACGGCCTAACATTTAATTTTGGTAATGCAAAACTTGTTATGCTGAGTAGAAAAATAGAATTGGAATAGCTAGTGCTTCGACTAGACAAAAAATTTATCTTGAAAAAGTATGTGAAAGTAGAGCTTACTCGAGCTTGAAATACTTTCGGACAGTGCAAGAAGGCATTCAGGCCACAAGAGGTGTAAAACCTCATGCAGTTATATGGATCTACATAACAATCATAAAACCGATGTTCACGCTCGCGTCCGTGGTGTGGTGGATATTTTATTTATTTATTTATTATTGTTTTAACAGGGGCGAGCCCAATCACAAAATCAGAATGAGAAAAAACAAAGATAATTCATTCATTAAATCATAAAGTACATTAAAATAGTTCAAAGACAAAAATAAGAAAAGAAAATAAAGGTGAATTGCTTCTGCAATACAAAACAACGAATAATGTAATTATATAGAATAAACAATACAAAAACTAAGATATTTGTATATAGGTTTATACATAACACATAATAGTGAAAGTGAAATATAGTGATAAACAGAATAATGTAAAAAAAGCTTAATGAAAAGTTAAAACGAAATAAAAAATAAAGTTTCAAGAATTAAGGCCTTGATAGGCCATCTAAAAAGAAAGAGAAAAAGTAAAGATCACAAATCTCCTGATGATTAGCAGAGATTGCACTACTAAGGTGAGAAATTTTCAAAGAGTGGACGTAAGACCAAAAGGGCGAATATAGGATTCGATTTTGTTGTCACGCATAACCTGTTTGACGGCAGTTTGGTGACTGATCGAAGCTTTGAGAACTGAAGGTAGCCAATCTGATAACTCGTAGCACCGAACTCAGTACGAGCTGCATTTTTTCCCCTGAGGGCACATATCACATCATACCGAAACCAAGGAGGATCATTTGATTTGCGGGGACAACTGGAAGGAGTGAAACGGGAGATGAGGCTATGAACGCCAAATGATTGAGTGTCTCAGATACCAACGCTTCGGGTGGGATGTGGCACGTATATAGAGGATAGCCTCTTTTCCTCAATTATTGACCATGAATTCCGTTAAAAAATTTGATAAATTATGGCTAGGGGTGTGAATATAATAGGTCTTTTGCCCTAAAAGCTTAGAAGTTCCACGTGCTTCTTGCCCATATACACAAACAAATGCTGACAGTAAATTTATAAACGTTTGTAATCAAAACAAAGAACAAAATTGTTCGAATGGAATCTCCAACAATCTTTCTATCCATACAAACTCTACTGCAGTCACCGAATGAAAACTAAATTTTCATTATAACAGACTTTTGGTGGTAGTATTTCAGATCTGGTCCTACTAAAGAACAATATATTCTGTGAATATCAATTGGATCTTATGTTCCGGCCGTGAGTTCCCGTGAACAGAAACTTCGTGCGCCAAAACAAAAGTAATTTGTTGAGACGTTACCGATCTTTTGCGATCAGGAATTACGGAAATTTTAGTTTAATTCTGTAAGAAGAGTGCAAATTTTTTCAATCGCTGGTAGTAATTTTTTTTTACTCTCGTTTAAAATAATTTCTATTCGTGTGCCTGCCTTACAAGATCACCTGCACTTGAAATATCAATGTATCGTGGAAATTTTATAATACTTTGATAACCCAGCGAGATGTTCCCGTAATTCAAATTTTGCAAATTATGTTCGCCTACTTTCAGGCACAAATCGTCACCAAGCTAAGAACATGATTTATTTTCATTTGCTATACTTATTTTACCCATGTATTTCGTTTCCGCAGAAATATCAGGGTACATAGAAATTCATTACAACGCCCGCTATGGCCCGCCAACTTTTGGGTAGGACCAAGCAAGCCCACGTTGGGCGCTTAATAGATGATATATTCTTTTGATCGCTATAAGTAGCAGGATGAATGAATTCACATAACCAAATCAGCAATATTACCACCAAAGCTGTGCACACGGAAAATTAACATAAAAGAGGAAACCAGTAGCAACTAAGTTACAAATGCTTCAAGTTACAACGTTTTGATGTCGATTGATACCCCAAAAATCTTTCGATAAATACAACTGTTTATGCAATCATCAGATAACAACGAAATCAAAAAAATTCATAAGGTGTCTTCATCCTAAGGTGAAGTTGTTGTGACAGGCCCTTGGTCTCATTGCCGAAAAATGTAACCAGGATTGAGTATTTTCGTAATATTTGTACTAGGAGATGCTGCCGACAAAAGTTCACATGTGAACGTTGTGAAAGCAGTGAAAGTTAATAAGAAGTGTGTGATCAGGGTCATACATGCCCTCCGATACAGGTTTAATTGAAATAAGGTGCACGTTTGGTAGAACATGTATTCAAATCCTACACAACTCCTCTACTTTCGTCCTAAACTCAATCTTTGTAGCGATTCATATGCACTAGAGTTTTTCATACTTAAACAACTTAAAACTGAAAAAGAATACCAAAAATATCTAAGTTACATCTTATTCTAAGTGAGATCTTAGAAAGATGTTCCTTCATGTTTCCTCGAATCATCGAGCTTCTCAAGGTATAATGTTGTACCAGAAGTTTAAACCTAAACCGTTTCAATTGACCCTTATATGACCGATTAGTTCTCTGGGGCTAGAAAATTAGAAACGGCTCTTCCAGCTAGAGACCATCTTATCAAGTTTATGCTTGTTTTGGGATTTTTGTCACCAACATAAAAAATGGTAGCTCAAGCAGGAAGCTACGGTAACTCACAATGCGAGCTACTTATTTTAATAACTTATATAGCGGAAAAGCTATTACGAGGCCTTTCTTCTTTTAAAAAAGAACCAAGAAAAACAACGTCCAATCATTTGAAGAGCGCCACTCCACATTAATTTATGAGCAATTCCATTGGTTGCTAGCCCTCAGTGTAAATGTAGAGCCAGAATTATTGTGAGCTTTGTTCCAGTTTAATTTTGATGCAGTCATTTATGAATTGAATTCATTTAGCTCTGAATAAGTACCTGGGTTAAAATCATGGGAAAGAGGGGTCACTGAACTAATCCCTGCAAACTACTACACAAATTTATTGTAAATTTGTGAAACAAGCTCTTTACCAGGCTCAACTCCTATAACCGCCAAACGTTTTGTCGATTGATTACTTTACTTTTCGCTTTGCTTTTATCGATTATTCTAAGTGAGCAATAATTGCTTTTTATTGGATGATGATAGTCTTTGAATCATGTTAAGAGCATAGTCGATATCATGGATAGACGGAACTATCCTTTTTTAGACTGACATTGTTAGATGAGGGGCCCACAAACGTGAAATGATTAGCTATTGAGTAGAAATAGTCTGGCACCGACAATTAGTGAGTGAGTGAGTGAGTGAGTGAGTGGGTGAGTGGAGTGTTAAATAGCAACGTCGAAATTATTCAAAGTATTTGACTTCCGTTGGTTAGATTTTAAAAACTAGATCTAATAGCTTCTTGAAACCGTGCGATATTACTGTTAACTTGGTCAATAAAAGTGGTTTTAACAGCAAACATTTAAAACTTATTTGAGCCTAGAGGACATGCAGGTCGTAAAATATTGTGATATTTCAAAAATCCAAATTTTGATTCTTAAACAGCTCAAAGTACTAGAAAATAGGAAAAGTTCAAAATCACATCCTAAAAGAAGATAGACTTTGTAAGCTGTAACAAAACGGACTATGCATACAACACTCCTTAAGGGATACCAGCACCACACATTCTATGGGTATAATGAACCCATCAACAGATGTGGTAGAACTTTCAACAGTATACCTAAACCATTACTATTTTTCAAGTATCTCCTAAATCTGTCTTCAAGACGAACTTGACAAAGGCCCTATTAACTTTTCATTCCATTTATTTCCCGTCTCAATTCGGCGGAATACAAGTAAGTATTATGTATTTTATGTGATGCCTTGTTCGGCAAATAAATAAATAATACTAAAAGAATTTGCTTTCCGCCCGAAAATACTTATAAAAACTTTGAATTTTCATTTAAAAACACAATTATTGAGTTTCGTCAGTTTTACGAAAAATTTCAACGTTTGAAATGCATTCCGTAAATAAACTGTGGTATTGTGAAGCAGTAAAATCTAAAAAAAAAAGTTATTTATATGCCACACAAAAATCAATGTTGCTTCTTCTTTGACAAATATTAACCAAATAGTAACGAATAAACATATTTCCATTGCAGTGAATTACCAGTTTAAGGAATAATCACAATTAGGATCGAAAAAAGTACTGAATTCGTAATCTATATTTGTAAAATTTTTGCAAGAACTGTCAGTAATATTCAGATAGGGGCTTTTTATTATCATACCACTTTCAAACCGTTTGTCGAAAATCTCCCAAACATATCGGTAATCTTACATTTTCGAAACAAATTAATATAGTGGCAATTAAATACATGTATGCTCTCATTATGATTTGAAACAAATGATCATCATACACTTCTCAAGAAACTTACCTTATTAAGTACGTGCTGTTGTTTTTCACATTCGCTTTGGTTCAATAATGTATGAAAAGAAAGTTTCAATTATGACAACCACTCCTTCTGGTGAAAGGATATTAAAAGTCAATCACTATCCCACTCATATTTTTCTTCAAAACTGTCACACTCGACATAAACATGAAATAATATCATAACGAACAACGTTAGCGTCAAGGAATAATGTCAAAAAAACATTTAATAAAAATTATTTCTTAGCTGGTATTCACCGGGACAATAACCATGTATAAACAAACCTTCACACCGTCTAGAGTATCTAAAAGCTCTCTCGAACCACGTGGTGAATAAGCGGTAAGAAAGTCTTTACTTTTGACAGTTTGTAATATAAGCGAAATTTCATTGAAATTCCTCTAACCGCGAGTCAATAATAATTTGCACTGCTTGCGAAAAGGCGCATATTAACATTCCAAAATTCAATACATTTATTCATATTTGATTATTATTTTTGAAACTTGATGCTTTAAGCATTCAATATGTTTTACGAAAGTCAACCGCTATACACTAGAATATTTTTTCCAAACAATTTTAATTACATCACTATCACAACCAGAACATGGGAAGCCATTCAGACTGAAAATCTCAGTCACTGAAAGGAAAAATGATTCCTCAAGCAGAAAGCAACTCTCCATTCACAACAACACGAGTTGGTGGACTACGGGATACAGCACAGTCTTACGCAAAACCCAACGGCAATTTTACTTAACCGCCGACCGTTCTTGTCCGTTTGTCACGTAATACTGATCTTAACAAACATCGCAACTTATTTGCTCCAACAGCACGAAAATACCTCAGATAGGTCCAATAAGCACGACTACTGCAGCAACTGAAGAGAGGTAGAACGTCAATGTATCCAAGGCGTCCAACGGCAGGGACAATTATTATAACACTTAGGCTGCTTCAATCTACGCCACCGAATTCGCCGTACTAGCTACCGTAGGGTGCAATGTGTGTTGCTTGCCCATGGGCTCCTGTAAGGCCTTGCCATAGTGAACATGTGTGTCCCCAACACCTCAGTCACAGCTAGCCATTCCGGCCTATGTAGATAGATATTCATTAATGCAGGCCAGACAAGCAAACTGCGTCTAGCCACCCAATGCAATTCGCCTAACTATCATACTAACTGAGCACCGTAGACGTAACACACAGTAAACCCTTTCCACAGGCAACTATATGTTCCACAGGCTGTCCTCAACACCCACAACTCATTCCTCACCGAACACATAGTTCACACAGTGCACTTTTTCCTCCATCAAAGTCATCCTGATCCGTCTCGGAAGCCCCAAGTCTCCCATATTGCGGAAGTATTTACCGTACACCCCTTCGACGTCTAGGCTTTGGTCTCGTCCTGCCGACGATCCGCGCTGTTGGCATTGTCGTAGGTTTCATCGTAAATGCTACGCTTTTCACGCTAGCAGGCTCACCGATTTATTTTTAGACTTCGGTTGTCTCCTATTGCAAGACAAGGACGTCATGATAGGCAAAAGTTCAAAAACTGGCTCTCGCAAAGGATTCACCTCGTCTAGTGAAACCGACTGCCATACTCCAGAATGCTTCGCTACAGTCTGACTCAACACATTACTAAAGCTTTTATCCCTTCACTATGAATATACGCACGTGTGATATCCATAAGCTTACACAAAATCTCATCCTGAAAGCTATACGTTGACGTCCATTCATTTCCTCGAATTCTGCTCCTTACACTGTTAAAAGACAAATGCTTTTGTAAAACATTACAGGCATGAAGATTTTATATTAAACTTTCAGTGCTGTAAATAAAGATATACAAAACATGGTTGTTTTGAAATGCAGGTTATCAAATTTGAGAATTGCGTATTTTTATTTTTGCATACTTAAAAATAGAAAGTCATGGAAGCTTAAAAATATTATCTAGAAAGTCGTCAGCATTTTATATTTTCGTGCGCCACTGGGATTCATCCAGTTCTTCGATTTGCATACTTGTGGCCATGTTCGCTGAATTCCATGTAATGTCCTGTGCACTTTCGGGTCATGCGTATAATCTGACAATCGAAACGTCCAATGACGGGGGAGAGTAAACAAATGAACAATAGCCTTTCCACCAGTTAGATTATGGCAAGCATGTCTCTGATGGAGTCTAAATAGGTTCTTCCTTTCGATGAATATGCAACGCCCTTCATAAGCGCTTTTACTAGAAAACCTGCTAGCCGGTGGCATGGGTTCGTCCTGCATCCACCTGTGCACTTCAGCCGCAGTTGAGAAATGGTTTTGCAGACCACGTGCTCTTGACAGGAACAACCCCTTTACAGGAATGTGTTTGTGTGAGGATATATCTACACCAGAGAAATGAGCATGGACCTTTAGGCTGACCGGACTGGACCATAACACAAATTTCTCTACATACGTTTAATGCAACCGCAATAGCCAATCGGTTTTACCAGACTGCGTTCTGATTTGGATAAAAATTACTAAAGCTGAGCTTATTAATTTGCTTAACGGATCGAAATTAAAAGCGTTTCGAATAATTTATTTTTAAGAGAGCTTAAACTGTCACGGTATGATATATGTTAGTATTACTGTATTATTTCACAGACACATCATTTTATGAAGTTGCATGCCTGCAGTTTTTCATACTTAACACTAATCAATCCCTGAATTTAATATTCATTATATCATGTCCTCTATTTTTTTTAAAAAAAATGTGTTGGGATCGAAACTGAACAAAGACAGGATAATAATTGTCAGAGTAACAATTGCTGACGTACTACGTCAGCAATTGTTACTCTGACAATTACTAATAATTACTAATAATTGTTACTCTGACAAGATCAGACCTGAAAAATCATTGAAGTTGGTAGATGCATCAATGTTTTCTATTTTCATATCATTGCAAATGATTTTAATACCTGACGTAAATCTAGTCGTCCAAGTCCTTCTTTGGAGGTTTTCTCTGTTCCGTTTGCAGGTACGGAAGTCTATTTCCATTCGCTTTTGTTGCGTCTACCCAGAACGCACAATGCACTTAAGCTTGGTCCTCTCCCGCAATCTTCTTCACAATTCAAGCATGTATTGAAAATGTTACCTTGAATTGCTATTTACCTTAGTTCTAATTTTAGTTTTCAAATTATTCAATTATTTTTGTTATTTCTTTTTCTTTTTTATGTTTAATTATTTTTTTTTTTTGCTTTCTTGGCGCTGTAATTGGAATTATATCTATAGCGCAAGGGATAAATAAATAAATAAATAAATAAATATATACATATATGTTTATATTTATCATTGCCTATTTCGAATTGGATCTATTTATTTAACGTGTAAAACAGCATTAAATAAATAAATAACTAAATTTTAATAAATACGATGGGTAAAAGAACATCTATATTTGAAGATTCATCCGATATAGACAGCATTAAGGCCAAAAAAGATCGACGATCTGCAATTAGAAGATCGAACTATAAAGAAACTGACTACTTACGGCTGCAGATGGAAAACTCTGTAATTTAACAACAAAACGTTATTAAAATCATTGTTGTCAATGGAAAGTCAAGAAGAAAACCGAATTCCATTGCATTAACTGCAATTAAAACAATAAGGACCCATTATTCCCACTATATCGATATCGAAATCTGAGAATTAAGATGGTTAAGTTTAGTTTAAAAATTATAAGGTTGTGTGGACAAGAATTCAATGAAGAATTCAAGAAATCAACAAGGAGCAATTATGTCACACCCTAAATCGTCAGATCCTGGGCGTAGAGAAAATATCATATAACAAATTTCAGTAGTGAGCTATTAACATTAAGTAATAGTAAGATATAGCAGCAACAGACTAGAAATATGAGTTACAGTTGAGGGATATGTAACAACAACTGCATTTACTGAATTTCCAAACCAGAATACAGCAACTCATGAAAATCGAAATGGAAATAGATCTGCTAAAATCAGATATATAGCGCATCAAAGCTACGGGTAGTGCCCCAACAGAATAAACTGGCTGTAAAAAACTCAAAGGGTCAATTTTCGACATGGAGACATACATACTTTACCATCTGCAAAAACTAGTTTGAGGCTAGAGCAGAGAATGACCACTGAAGAAATCGAGAGCCCGCAATCTAAAAAACAAAGATATAGTATCACTAAGAGGAGTCAAACGCGGCTACTACTAGATTTATAGTATAATTAATGTTTAGTGGTGGTGGTTTTTCCATCGCAATGGAAAGTTGCCCAATCGGTGCTCATTGATACGGCAAAGGGAGACTTGGACAACCCAATTGCGAACCGTTCACTTTGGATGCTAGACACGGCAGGGATGCTCTGAGAGTGGTTGCCGAACCAAGGCTGCTGTCAATAATTATATACGTCAGTGATCTGTCTAACAGACAGCACGGCATTCAACAGCAAGAGCGGAGGAGGCATGCCACAGCGCCAGACCGATTGTTCTGCTAGTGACACTAGATGTTCAGAATCAGACACTAGAATACCTTAAATTCGACGAACTGGACAGATGAGCTTTGGATCCTCGATCATAGTTTCTGCATTCCTGACTACTTGTTGGTCATCATGAGGGACTATCTAAGGGACCAATGGCCGCTATTCAACACCAATGATCGGAGGAAGCTCATCACTATCCTCAAACCTTACCTCTGGAATATTGTTTACGACATCGTTTTCACGACAGGCTGCAGTGCCTGAAAATTCCAACGGATGTGATTCTTGTGGGCTACTCTTACGCAGCAGTAATCACTTCTGGAACAATTGAGTTCGTCCAATTCAGTCTTATAGCTCATGAGGAGAGTTAAATGGTGGTTTACCAACCATGGCCTAAAGCTAGCGCTTTTGAAGACAGAGATCGTCACTCTAACAAAGCGTGCGATACCGACTGTGATCCCGATGACAGTAGGCTCTGCAGAGGTCCAGATCAGTAAATCAGTAAGGTAATGGTGAACAATAAGCTGACCTACTAGGACCACATCCGTAAGATATGTGATAGGGCTCCGAGAGCCATTGGCTTGCTAAGTAGGTTGATGGCTTACATTGGTGCTCACTGAGCAGATGGCTTACATTGAAATGCAGTGGCGGCTCGTCACAGTGGGCAAAGTGGGCCGGGCCCACCCTCTAAAACACATAAATAATAATTTTAAATAAAAGTTTGTGTCATCATTTACATATTAATTCATATACGTTTAACATAATAAATCCTTCTATAATTTTAATCCAGCAACAGCACATTTTTATATCATTCATTCATACCATGCAATGACGTAAAATCACATAGTGCCATACATACATTGAATGTCCATCGCGCAATGTATCAACATATTTTCATACACATAAAACAATTACTACAAAAAGCTACAAGCTTAAACTATACGATACAATATATACCTGCATCTTGTACACATGAATGTATATTCCTCTTCTCAGTCCCATACACGCCACGACGGGCAGACGCATCACTAGCCCATTCATAATTCTTCTACATCATCTACACTATGCTACAAACATAAGTATAAGCGAAGGTATAAGTTCGCGTTTGTGTGTTTATCGATTTCTGTTCATCAATGTGGCTCGGTGGGCCCAAGCATCACTGGCCCACTATGCGTTGTTACGAGTCCAAGCTGCGATCTATGAGCATTGACGCTTTCAATCGCAACAAAATTGAATTTGTATATTGGGCCGGCTCTTCATCTACGAAAAATTGACGTGTGCAATCGCGTCAAAATCTATGTTGCATATTGGGCCAGCCCATCATGCGTTTACATGCGTAGCTTGAATCAAAGAACTACAAGATCATGACGCGCGCAAGTTTCTCTCAGCTCTATGCTTGTGCGTGCGTCACCAGGAGAGTTCGGTTTATGAATGAATGAATGAAAAATTGTTTGTGGTATTTTTTTCAGCATTTTTTGTCAAATTATAAACTATAAATTGGCTTGGGGCTTGCTTGTATCATGCATGCGTAGGAAAGAAAATAGTAAAGTGAAGACGGCACAGAGAACGTTAATATAAGTAAAGCGCTAAACACTTACACGATTTAAACTTTTTCTGGATGAGTCTTCCGTTTTCAGTGGTACTTTTAAAACTATTCAAAACGATCTCATCATTAGTAAATGTACTATATTAAAAAAACGGTATATTTGTACTACATTAAAAAGCTTTATACTTGCTGAGATTCATAACGCTCCCTGTTATTCTTGGCAAATCGATGAGTCCACTGACACCAAGTGTTTGTCCCAACTATCAGTGATTTTTCGATACGTTTCAGAACAAGGCATTACAGTAGAGAGATTCATGGTTTTTTTTTTATGTAAGTCAAGGCAAAAAAGCTGGAGATCTCTATAATTTACTAACTAAATATTTAAGCATTTCGATATTGCCAGCATATTAGTGGGACAAACCTACACTCAGAAAAATATGTTTCCGAAAATCAAAGAAAATATTTACTTGTTTACGAGATGTGAAATCTTCACAAATCAAATAAACTTTTATTTGATATCAGTAATTTGTATACATATCATTGAAAAACTTCTTATATTCAACGAAATACAATTTTTGCTTTACCTTATTTCAAGTAAGTAATTTTCCACAAATCTTGTAAATTACGTCTATGAATTTAGTAAATTATATCTACACCGCGAATATTTTTTTCTATGTTTCAACAACAACCACGCTTCAATATTCACGAAAAAATTGATAGTTTTTCTGTCTTTTATCAACTTTTCCTCTACACAAATAAAGGGTCGATAGCTTAGTTCGCTAACGTGTCAATCCAAAGCAGCGATCTACCGCTCGAGGGTTCGAATGCCGCCGGGTTCATGTCATGGTTGACTTTGTTCGTCTTCAGTGTTCCTAACTCCATTGATTAAAGCTTAAATTGGCGACTGGGCATAAATAATACTAGCGCTTCAGAAAATGAGAAAAAATATCGCACCTTAAAAAAAGGAAAAAATGGTAATTTTTTTTTCAAAGTTTTTGCGTGCCAACAACATGCTATGCTTTCAAAGCGGTCCCCCATCTAAGTAGTAACCGCGCCCAGCACTGCTTAACTTCGGTGATCGTACGTGAACCAATTTATGCCAGATGCCAGATGTTCTTGAAATTATATTAAATTTTACTCAGGGCAAGTGCAATATCAGTGCTTGAAATGAATGAATTCCTTTCTTTCGATTGAATAAATATTTCTTTGAAACTATACCAAGTTTTACTCAGGGCAAGTACAATATTTGTTCTTTGAAATGAAGAAATGTCTTTCTTTGGATTGAGTAAATATTTCTTTGGCGCAGAATCATTACCAATTTTCTTTGATAATGTGTTCATTTTTCTTCAAAAAATAGAAGTATTTTTCTCAGTGCAGCACTGCTTAACTTCGGTGATCGTACGTGAACCGATTTATGCCAGATGCCAGATGTTCTTGAAATTATATTAAATTTTACTCAGGGCAAGTGCAATATCAATGCTTGAAATGAATAAATTCCTTTCTTTCGATTGAATAAATATTTCTTTGAAACTAAACCAAGTTTTACTCAGGGCAAGTACAATATTTGTTCTTTGAAATGAAGAAATGTCTTTCTTTGGATTGAGTAAATATTTCTTTGGCGCAGAATCATTACCAATTTTCTTTGATAATGTGTTCATTTTTCTTCAAAAAATAGAAGTATTTTTCTCAGTGTATGATGGTGCTTTTGTGATATCGAGGACTTGCAAAATAAAAGAATGCCGCATCTTTTTCGTGAATTTGACTGGGTTATTAGCATTTTTTTCCAACTCGACGAAGCGAACTAGTGTAGTTGATAAAGTTAATCGTAGGTGGCTACCTGATTGCAGCAATACACGATGGAACTATAAGTCTCGAATAATTTAAGTTCTTTCAAATAGTACAAATGAGTTGCTGGAAGTCTTCGCAATATTTTTAAATGATGAAGCCTTCGTCCAACAGAGAGAAACGATTAAAGAGTCTGTGGGCTTCAGGCATATTTTGTCGGTCTTCTCGTTTTTATTTTTGCTAAAAACTATCAACCTTATGTGTCAACAAACAGGTGTTCTATTTGAAATATTAATTATTGTAAAGTTAAGTGCAGATATTAATTATTGTAAAGAGCGAGTCAAAATCACAAAATCACATTAAAATCATACAGAGGAGACAATACATATTTTGAAAAAAAAATTAACGATGTTTGCAGTAATTTTGGGCAACCTGTTAATAGATGTAAAATAGATTACGGTAGCATTTCAGATGCGGAAACTTATTTTAAAAGACTTCATGCGTTAAATTTAGACTAATCTAACTAAACCTTTCGGATATGAAAAAAATAGATTTTATCAGTTTCATTAATAGTAGTAATCTCAAATCATTTGCGAAGGCTTTTCTTAAAAATCTACTAGACTCTCTTATCAACAGCTACCCCTAAATGTTTGAAAAAATTAAGTAACGAAACGAACTTTATGGGTAGTAATCTGATCATAACAAATATGGAATCACGCAAAGTTTATCGGACCTTTCAATTTTGATATCTGATAATAAGTTACAAACGGAAGTATTGGATATTTATAAATTGCTAAGTCAAGTTGCTTCACTGGCATCTTCTTCCACTTCAGTTGAACGAAGTTTTTCAGATCTTAAGAGAGTAAAAACCTTTTTACGGAATTCAATTTGTCAGACAAGGCTTTCCGATTTAAGTACAATGGAAATTGAAAGGGATTTAGTTAAAATGTTGCGAGAAGGTTACAATTTCAAATTTCACAACCAAATGATTGATCTCTTTGCTTCATCAAAGAGTAGACGTAACCAAATAATTTACAAGCATATGTAGTAAATTATATAGTGCATCACGCTTTAATCTTTATTTTTAAATACGTTTGAAAAATGTTAAATTTGATGTAGAATATTTTGCATGTATATATGTATATTAAACCACTTGAAACAAGTGTTTTACTTTCATATATTTTATAATGAGGAGCATTGAAATTGAATATTTCTCGAAAGTCTATCTACTGCGTAAACGTAGTAGATAACTAACTGGGCCAAAAAGAATGGTTGGATCGATTGAAAGGTGTGCATATTGGTGTTATATAAACAGCGACCAAAACACTAAATTTTATTTATTTGTAAAAACTGACCAGCATACAACGAAATCAACGAAAATTTGTTCGGATAACAATAAAAAACTGGGCCCACCCAATCTCAACAAGCACGAGCCGCCACTGTTGAAATGGCTTACATTGGTGCTCTTCGTATCGCCAGTAGTGGTATCGACATCAATAGTAGTATCACTTCTAGCAGTATCCACACGGTATCGGAAGATGCCATGTTGGTCTTAGCGGGTGTAGTCCCAATAGATCTGCTAGGAAAACAAACTTCGCAGCATCATCATCCATACCACAGCTACCAAGTCGAACTTAATTAGATTTAGTGAATACCCCAACACTTAGCATCAGTAAAATCAGAAGTGAACCACATGCACGTATATGTAAAAGAGCAAAGAGAATTACAGTCAAAGCCATTGGCTGGAAGAATTGCTTATGATTATCTTACGTGTAGCATACTCAGGAGAAAACACCACACAAGGCTGTAAAGAAAAGCATATTGAATCTAATATATATGAAAGCAGCAACACCATACTATAAAAACAACAATACAGCCAACGACAATGAATCTAGTCGAGATCAATAGGTCTATGAGTACCGCAAATGAATTAGAAATATCTAATATGATTCGAAAAAATAATTAGCTAAACTGACAAATAAAAGGCTTTAATCTATCTCGAACGCTCGTGGAGTTCTACGATCATCTTAAAATAGTACACACTTGTCAACGTTAGACGTAAAACGTGCTTTCATACCCTTTATCCCTGGTTGTGATCAAGGCGGGTAGTTCGAGTGGCCTTCGCTCACGAGATTTGAGCTGGGTTGCATTTGCATACCACTCGCTACTAATGCAATTGAATCCCACTCTACTGCCGCTTTGAAACGAGAACTAACGCACGGCTCTAGTGCACTAGTGCACGGCTCACAAGTATGGAGAAATCTGAAATCTATCTTTGATGCGGTAAATAACTTTACAGGCGAGATTCACTCCACATCGAAAGGAAAAGGGAGCATCCTCGACGTTTTTTTCGACAAAAATTCAGTGTTCATCGAAATCCTACCATTTTTTTTCTACGCGACAATATTAATTATCTTATAATCTAGAATTTAATCATTAATTCTTATAATCTATAATATAATATTCGAATTATCTTTGGCCACATAATCCTAAATCATTTAAAAATATCTACAAAATATAGTGTGCAGACTACCTTCAAAAATGTACATTTGCTGGTTCCGCTCGTTATTCCATCTCTGGAGCAAGTTCATTTACCACCCTCCGATCGAAATCACATCCTTCGATGATCATCTCATTAGCGCCGATCGACATTGCCACATATTTTATTTTATTTTTTCAATTTATAAATTAGTTTTCACTGAGAAACGACAATATTTCACTTTTGAGCATTGTAAACAGCATATTGCTCTTGCTTGCTTCACAGAAAACTTCTAAATAATTTGGGTACAATTGGCAAAACAAACAAAAATCTAGAAACCATACCTTATTTCTTGCATATTTTGGCAATTTTTTGAAAAATTTTGCATATATTGTTTTTTTTTTATTGCATGTTTATCAGCATATAACAGTGGTTTTTCGTGCATATTTGCATGCATATTTTGGTACTTTTTCGTGCATAACTATTCGAGCTCTACTTATTACTGATAATAACGATCCAAGTGGATAATCGATAGAATGAAACATTCACGTGTTATTTTAATTAAATATTTAAGAGAATATCCAGATGATTAGCTTAATGCTTAAAAATGCGTATAATGAACTATTACGACTAGTTATTCCGTCAATGTGAAAATATATATCCACACTTGAAAGGTTAAGTTATACCATAAGGGACGGTTAAGTTATACCATAAACGTATAAAAATTGAATATTTTCGGCTGCCTTGTAGGACTCATGAAGTCAACAAAATCCGAACATTTTTCACGTCGAAAAAACTCTCCACAAAGGAAAATCTTTCGGCAAAACTGAAAATCAGGGGTACACCCTGCTAGACCCAAGAATAAAAGCTAGAATAATACAAAAAAGAGATTTTTAAATTATCTAACTTCAATTGATTATATTTATCGTATGAACATACGCCTAACATCAAATGACCTACATAGGCTTACATTTGGAATGTAGAGGAAGGAGGAAAACAATTATGTTTATTTGCCAACTGACTGCATAAAATTTGGAAATATTTACTTCATTTTTAAAAACCTAATATCTTACCAGCGCAACTTGGAATATTAACAAGAATTCAGCATTACGAGCATATAAATATTTGGACCTTCTACATTTAATTCACTTTGATTAATGTGTTTCAATAAGGTTTCTCGGGATTGTCATGACTTATCTTGTAATCCATGCAAAATGCTAGGATTATTAAATTAATGTTTGCGTAATGGTGTATGAAAATAACTCATAATAAGCCACAATGAAATAAAAATAAGCAATCAGGTTAATAGCAAAATAACGATTTCTAATTATAGTCAATCTAGAGGTAATATCCTATGCCAATAGAATTTAGTTGATCAAGATAGCTGCTAGGTATAAAAATTACTAATTATCTAAATCATTTAGCAGTAACGACAACTATTTGTAGACATGAAGGTGAACGAATTTTATCTGGCAACCTTTTTCTCCAGTATACTAACTGTGGTTGCAGCCCGAAACATAAAGCAAGTAAGCGTATTAGATCTGCTTTAGAAAAATTCAATTATTTTTCATCTTGTGCTTAGAATTTATTTCAAGTGGAACTGACTAAAGTTGTTATTGATGCAGATCCAAGCTTCATGAGTGTTTCGTACGAAGTATGCAACACATACCTTTTGAATATGAATATAACCACACATCAGACAATTGAAACAGGAAATACGCTTCTGTCGATGGTAATTAAGATTCATTCGGGAGCAAGTGACTTTTTCCAAATACTTTTGAAATTCAACAATAATGATTTTTGTCAATATGCAACGACAACTGCAAAGGATCCACTGTTTCGAGTTGCTTTAAGGAAAATTCGTCCTCACACGAATATACTGGGATGTCCTATTGAGCCTGTAAATCATACAATCCTAAGCTAGTATTCTGAAATCAATTTAAATCTATTTTTTGTTTGCGTAGGGAGTGTACTATCTTCGAAATTTCACGGCAAATAACATCATTCCTGTAGGAATTATTCCAGATGGTGAATACATAATGAACGCAGTATTGCAATATAAGAATATTGAAAGGAGCTTTGCTAATTTCACTATCGTAGTAAATGTGGTAAACTAGGTCCACCAAATTAATAAAACAAAGACTTTCACATTAACATATGCATATGTGTAATAAACTTGTACAGTAAAAGTTTGTGTTTGTATGTCTCTTGATTTCAAACGCAACGTCAAAAACTGTACATTCAAATATCCTTTTCTACGCATTAAGAAGCTACATATATATTGTTCAAATAATCTGCACATTTATGCACTTTACTTCATTCACTTTACAATCACTTTACCTCTAGCAAAAGCAACAAAGAAATAAGCACAGCGGAACAATTCCATTCATGCCAAGTAACTTAGTTTCCTCGAGTTTTTAAGTAAATGATCGCAGCTGTGCAAATTAATTTTCAGAGCAAATTACTAAATCAAACTTTATCAAACAGTGTACTAGTAAGGCAATTTCGAGATGTTTTAAATATTTATCATAATAAAATTAAATTTTTAAAACTAACATTTTGGACATTTATAGATATTTCATACAGATTTTTTTTTACTGTGGAACAATTAGTGTTTCGTCTATGCCTCTTCCTTCTCTCAACACTTACTAGTCTAATTTTTTAGCTGATATTTTAAACAGAAAGTCATTTTCCGCGTCTGGGGTGTTTGTTTTGGACTATTGAATTAACATTTCGTGAGCTTGGATTTAAGCTTCATTATTGCTATGTAGACAACATTTTACTTGAGTCTCTGAAATCTGACTTAAGTTTCTAAAATTCAGTTAAAAATTTTTGTCTTCTGACAAAGTTCAGCAAATTAATATAATTTTTCAATCATTGAAATTCAGGAAAAATATTCAATAACTAAGTCTGGTTGATATATTTATTGATATATATGGAGTGTGTCCAGATGCCTACTGTGCCTTCTCAGTGCTATGTCCTACAGGATATCCAAACTTCTTATGAACCTGTTTATGTCCCTGAATGAAACTTTTTTCTGTCCCAGCCAAAAGTGAAGGGAAGAGCAGAGTCCAGGAGCTCTACTCTTTGTATTGCTGTAAAAAAAAAGCTCACAAACATTCCAAGTCGCAATCAAAATCGGATGATATCAACCTAAGTTGAGAAAGTGGATACCGTGAGCTACAAATGCTTAGATCAATATAGCAGTTATGGTTACAAGAAAAAGAAGCAGTTATGGTTACAAGAAAATAAAGCAGTTATGGTTCCAAGAAAAAATTAAAATTATATTTGTTCAAAATTTTCTAAGCTACAAATTCGTCATAAATTGTTTTTCTGTAGACATTACCGTTACTGAGATATTTAGGAAAAATCACTTTTTGTGACCTTTGACCCCGTATAAAAAGTAACGCAGCACTCGGATCGATGGGTACTTATGACACTTTATTCAACACGCCAGTCACACCAAAATTCAGCTTTTCCCTAATTTTTTCGAAGTTTCGCCTTTTTTATGTCGAATTTCACTGGATTATACGATCGACCCTATTGGTCGAAACACATAGCTGCAAAATTTTCGAAGGGGGTGGCGAACTTCTATGTAGAATTTCGCATTTGTATATGGTGAGCCACAATGCAGCGAAAATTTCGCTGTCAATGCACTGACGAATGACAGTTACATTCATGGCGCCAACCAAGGCACCAACCTAATTCATTTTTTTCAAATCCTGTTCTACGAGGATTAGGTTGGTTTATCACAATACATATTAGCCATCGTTTGTCTATACCACCAGACCATTCAACCTAATTCAAGCAGACTTAGACTTAATTCAACCTAACCTGCATCATTGAATGCTATTTTTATTCTTTTTTCCTTTCCTCCGCGTTTTAAGTTGGTTTGAAACAATTGAGACCTTGTGTTGTCTGCTCATCAGCTTTACCACACTCAAGACTGGTAACTGGAATGATCACCGGCTCTGCTAGCTTTCCACCTGCCCTTTCGACAGTTAACTCAGCTTGCCCAAACTGAAAACTAACATTTTCATCCCGATTAGTTTATCTAGATGCGTAGGCTTGGTGTACGCTATATCTAAAATGGCGCAATTGTCTTGTTTTGCTCTTAAAACTGCTCTCCAGGACTTTACATTGAGGGACTTATTTCCCATTTACTGTCAGGGTTGCTGTCTTGAGGATGAAGCTTACAAACGTCTAAAGCTCGAAAATTAGTGTACACCGTAAGTTATAAAATGGTGCTTCCTATAATTTTATTTTTAGACTATCCAGCCTTATAAATTCAACCGTAGGTCTATGCTTGCAATCGAGGGGTATATAAACTAATTTGTTGGTAATACTAAGAAAGTAAAGAACAGCACCTCACTCTGGCCTCACAAGCATTCTTTCGTCAAAAGCATTTCGTACGTCATCCAATTGAACGTTCATGAAAAGTACTTTGGAGCAAGCTCTCGACATGACCACCGTTCTTACACCTTTTAAACCTCAGCTATAAAGTATCTGTGACAACCTTTTTCAGTATGTTTTTGATGTTTTAGCGTCTCATTTGTGTTCCTTATCTTTTTCTGTAGCCAGACTTAAGCTGCAATAATCTTGGGTCTGAGTATTTTCCTTTCGAAATCTGGTATCATTGTTAGAATTGCCTTTTCCCTGGCATCTTGCTTGCTCTTCGTGAAGTGCTTCATTCCCTTTCTTTCTTTGGCTCTTCTGAAGTTATTTTCCATGTTTTAGGAGAGCTCTTTCATAATCTCGTTTAAAGATCTGCCATAATATGGAGGGAGAAGCTTCTGGAATCGCTACCGCCTTTCTCCCTTTAAGGTCGCCTCTTAATTTTTGGAGATTAGGGTGGAATTATTATGGTTATGATTCAAACGCGTTCTCGAATCACTTTCGCCCCTGACCTGGACCAAAAGGGGACAATATCGGCTGGCTATCGCTCTTGAAAATAAGGGTGCGTCGGAAGCCAGTCACTTCAATTGACTGAAATTACTACTTTACCGTCGCTCTGAAGTGAGAAGTTAGTGACTGTACTCACTACAAATAAATACCGTGCAATTGGAAATGCTAGAAAGATCAACCCCGCTGACTTGATTATCTTCCGATACAAGATTTTACTAAGAAAAACGTTAGTTTCGAAACCTGAACACACTTCACATTTTATTATTAAACGTCGCTATCGATTTATTTAATACTTCGCATTTAAAACCTAACGCAACTAATTTAACTAACTCTATACGTATCTAATTTAGTATCATAGTATGCACATTACCTTATATGCTCGTCGTGTCGCGTACAGCTGCCTCGCTGAGGCCGGTTTGTTAACTCGTTCACGTGCAAGATCCTCATCCAGCGATCGCTTTGCTCCCTTAGCTTGCTGCGGAACACCACATTGTTTGTCGAGTTCCCGCAAAGTTGGCTCCAATTCCTTTCCGCCGTTTGATTTGAAATTCCTCATGAAATCTACCGCCGCCGATTTCGGCCGTCGTATCGCCTTGTCCAACACCTCGGCCAGAACCAAACGAAAAAAAAAGAATAATTGCTTTCGTTGGATTTCTGCTACTTTTTCACCACAGACATCTGTCCACTGACCAAGATAGAATGGCTATAGGGATTTTTTCCCCTGTTTTGATATAAGCACGATTCGTTACACTGTGACACCTTGCTTTCTCCATTAATTGTTTTAATGCATAGCTTCTTTGCTCCCTACTCCCACTTGTTTCTTCCTTTAGGCCGGCGGTCTTGCTGGCTGGTTTTTTTAAATCTATCTTTAGATTTGGTCTTTTAAGTTAGGGAATTCATTGGGAAACACCGGAGCTCCAACTTCTTTGAAGTCATTGGAACCTTCAAATATATGAAACTTCAGGCAGCCTCTTCTTTTTATATGTTTATATTCGCAACTCTGATCCTATAAGTGTGAAAAGTTAAAATCCTCTTTACCCCGCCCAAAACTTGAATTAAAACGGGCTTTTATCACCTGACTCATGAGCACACATAGCTGCAACTGCTTACTCTTCGGCTTGGGGACTCTTTCCTCAAATTTTGACTGTTTATTCAATCCTTCCTTTAGAAAAGATTTTTCTCAGCAGCCACCACGAAGAAGCTATAATCACACTTGTTGCTTTGATGTTAGCCATGTTAACTTGATGCAACACTTGTTGATTGCAGCACAGGTTGGTCTTAAAACGGAGAAGGTCTAAGAAAATTTTTGTGACGGTGACCAGGTGATTTAATCAAATTTGTGCTGAGTAATGCTAGCATTACATGTTCATGCACTAGTATTCAGTCTAATAATCACCTCATTCGTATCAAAACATGATTTTGTATGCATGACAGCCATAAAGTAAGTAATTCCACGACAACCCGCGTATGGGTCTAGGGGCTAAAGCTAGTAGAGAGCTCTATTACAATTTTTCACTCAATGTGAATACGAGTGTGGAGTGATTAGATCCATGACTCAAGGTCTGTTCCCGTACTACAATTAATTGCGATTAATTGCAATGAAGCCGTTTTTTGTACTCCATTTTAGTACGCTTCATTGCAATTAATTGCAATTAATCGTAGTACGGGAACAGACCTTCAATTTATATCAGATTTAAATCAGGTACCTAATCAGAGCTAGTTGAACTCAAAGCTTGGTGCGCGGACCCTCGTCCGAACCTGGATTCGAACAAGGGCCACCACACGGAAGAAACCAGTACTCTACCCATTAGGCTACTCAAGCTTACAGTCATATAAAATCATATCATCATAGCATTACAGCCATATAAAATCTTAAATAAAATCCTCACGTTTACTATACGACGCCATGCTACAATCGATCGCAGTCTACCATGCTAACTTATAAAAGTCATAATTATGCGTGTTTACGAAAGTAGGCAGTTACTAAAGAATTTTATTGCCTTAAAGTGGGAGTCTACAGCTTTTTTCAAACAGTCACACACTGATGATCGTTTTTAAAGCCCTTGTCCTATAAACATTGTTGAAGGTGAGACTTGTTTCTCACAGTCACATCAGTCTATAGTAGAAAATATATATGTAGTTATAGAAAGGACTGGACAAGATGATTCAGCGATTTTTACGTACATTCATTCTCCGTAATTCTGTGGTAGAGTCTGTCCACCACCTTAACTCACTCAGCTTTGACCGAAAATCGGTACGGAATCTTACCCAAAAATCATGGTATAGTAAAATATTCAGAATTACGCTTGGATTCCCGCAAAATCATGTGGATTTTACCAAAAACCAAGATGATCAGAAACAATCTAGTACAATACTTCTAGTACAATGTACTTCTGATGAAAGTATGTGGTGAAAAAGTTTGTATTGTACCAACTGGAAATGTACTCTTCATTCATAATTTTATCGACTCACAACAAAGTGAAACTCAATCAACATTTTCTATTGAAAAATTCGTATTGCATGGTGTTCTAAAAGTGAAATTTTAAAAATCGAAAAATTGCTAAAATATGAACAATAATTTTAACTAAAGTTCACATGTGGCTGCTTATCTCCTATGACCTTCAAATTAATCATGTTTTATGCACGCACATTATATTTCGGTTTACCTGAGCGGAAATATAATCATTGCTTAATTGCCAACTCTTTTTATCGATGTACATTTTCCAAACAAAAAAACATCACGTGAAAACTGACAGGATGACAGAAAAAAAATTAATCATTTTTTCTGAATTAGTTCCACCTGCTTATTATTAGCTTAAAAAATTTCCGGAAATGATAAAAAAATTAGCTTATAATTGTGGGTGTTCTTGTCTGTTTCCTGAATATTTTGCTTAATATACCGTTTTTTGGTAAATTATAAAAGCCAAATATATGTTATTAGTGCCAGAACACTTTCGAAACTATAATGTTACAGTTTAGTTGGATTCTTGGATGTTTTGTTGGAGTGATTCTATTGGGATATACTGAAGGCAAGGTAAGCGAACTTTATTTTAAATTTATCAGAGAGCTTAAAGAATATGCCAGGAAACTTGATGAACATTTATGGTTCGTTTCATTTATTTTTATATTCTTGTACATTAATTTTCTATCAGCGTTTTGAGTGATTTGTTTGCAAATGCTTTAAGAACAATATGAAAATAAATCTTAAATACCAAATAGAGCGATTGGTGCATCATAAAGAAAATGAAGGGGCTTACTTTGAAAAACAATTTTATTTAACAAATAGCTCGTAATTTACTTGCTTTCACTTTTGAAAGCAGAAAAAATATAAGGTGCTCTCAAAACAACGGACTTCAAATCAATTTGAATGTTTTTTCAAGCAATAAAACATTTGGAAAACAGCAACTCATGAAATTTGCACGAAATTTTGGAAACAAATTTTATGGAACTCAATATTATCTGATGTTTTTGTTTACCCTTCTGTTATTTGATTGCAAAAGAATAGAGTGTAAATGTCGAACTAACGTTTGTGAAGGTCAGTTGTAAAGATTGTGTTCACTGCATAAACATTTTGGTCCGTTACGTTGAAACCGTGGACACTGTTTGAAAAGATTAAGAGGATGATGATTTGTTTTCCCAATGTTGTACGTTGATAGGACATATTTCAAACAAACATGAGTCTTGGGGCTAATTAAACTAGCTTCAAAAATTCGTGGAAATTCACAACGAGTTCCTTAAACACTGAGGTAAGAGTAACATTAGATGTGTCGAACATAGCAAATTTTCTGGTCTTTTTTTGCGTAGTACGGTATCCTGGATACTCGGAAGCCTTGCAAAGTCGAGAAAGTTGCGACTTACTGCCACTGGGTAAGATACCCCGTTCCTTTGATACCAAAGTAAAGACTAAGTGTTGACAAATAGTATTTGCTGCTTTGACAGGGTCGTGGTAAAACGTAAATAAGAGCATATTTGTGATTTTGACTTGAGTTTAGCCCACTGGAAAAGAAAGTCAGCGGTGAATATAATATGTGGGATTGGTCCAGTGACAGAACCTTGTAGAACTCTCTTGTGGTGTGTTTGAGAGAATCCACTCCAACGCTGACATAGTTTTGTCTTATGTCGTATGACCTCATGCAGGAATCCAAACTAGACCAACTTAAACAGAAGACCATGATTCCATACGGAGTCAAAAGATTTCAAGATCTCTAAAGGAAACACTACGGATGGAATATTGCTCATTCAGTTGAAACACAATTTGATCAAGCAAGTACGAGATGCCGAACTGTCTCATGCTTGTGCCTAAAAACAAACTGGTATTCAAGGATCGCTCATGTGTTTCGTCATTTCCATTCAAATTCTTTCAACATCTTTAACCAAATAAAGAAGCCGAGAAACTGCTAGCTCGTTTACTTTCACTCTTCTTATAGATAAGAAAAAACAAGCCAATGAGAGTGGAAGGTGTTGAACAATAAAATTAGACATATCGGACAAGACTTCTTGTCTTTTATACCGCGCAGCAGTAGCACCAAGTGTTCAGTTGCCGCACAAGACGATCGCTGTGAAATTCGCCAATTATTTCAGCAATGATTTTGCTGAGGCAGCTAATATTCAACAATGGTGCCTTGTCTTAATATTCGACAATGGTGACTTTGGACCACCAAAAAACCAAATTCTCCAAATCAACAACAATTTTTAACTCTTAAAAATGTCCGACTGTTGCGCATGATTTTGATGTTTATCAAGTGTGACCAGTGGTTTTGCTTAAAGTGTCATTAACGGACGCTACACGGTTATCAATCTCTTGGCTCATTAGGTTTGTCGTCACATAAACATCATTATTACCGCAACGTTTATATCGCGCTGATATTTGCCCCGATTGGTGCGTTTGAAACACCTGTTTTTTTCTGGGCAGAAGGGGAACTGAAGTCGGCTTCACGGAAAAGTGATCACGACCAGTGTTACCAGGGAAAAAAAATTGTTTTGAGGACCAACATTTTGGGGAAAATTGGACCAAAGAGGACCAACCAAGATAAAGTGCAAAAAAAGTCTTTATTTCGTTTCAAAATAATGAAAATATAACATCTTTCGATTATATTATACATAAAGTACGAGTAGATACATATGTAAGTGCATCTTTGTAAATAATTGGTTTCTTATTATTTCAAAGCTCTCTTTTACGAGAAAATAGCAGTCTTATATGTAGAATCAGCCATCCGTCACAAATAATTCTATGCGGCATAAACAAATCAAAATTCACTTTTTGAAACTAAAACAATTCTTCAAGAATATATAAATCTTTTGGCACGCAATTCAATGAAATCCCAAAGAAAGTAAAGGAATTTTAGATATGTGCTCTGAAAACTAAAATTTTGTTTTTTTAAATGAAAAGGACATACATACATACTAAAAATCAAAATTTAAATAAAATTTCAAAATTGTTTACGATTGCCATATTTTTAGTTCATACGCTCATTTTATTAGAAAATTTATTAACTTTTTAAGCACATTATACACAAAATAGTGAGTTAATTACTCATTATATGCAATAAATTAGTCATTAATCATATCACAATACTGAAAATATAAAACTTTCCACTATGTTGATTCAGGAACTAGATACATATATGCATAAATATTTATGTTTCTGTAAGTGAATAAAATTATGTAAATCTTTTTAGGCAAACATTTCTTCAAGAATATATCACTTTTACTACACGTAATTCAATAAACTGCATAGAACGGAACAGAATGTTAGATATGTGCACTGAAAATTAATCATCATGTTTGTCTTTGTTTATGATTGACATATATACTAACAAATTAAAGTGAAATGAAACCTGCAATCGAATTTTTGCTTTGAAGGAGCGCACGCAGTGCAGGTAGCTCTTCTCTTTGATTTCCACTGAAACATAGATCAAAATTATCGATGAAAGCAGAGATTAGGGGTTTTATTTGTAGATTTGGTAAGGATAGTTAAACATTGATTGAAATGAAAGCAAAGTAAATTGCTGATAGATGCGAACGGGACCAAAACCTGATGGTTTTCCCAAGAAAGGGATCAACGGACCAAAATTAAAAACATTGTGTAAAAGGGACCAAAAATGGTCCAAATGGGCCAAAGTGGCAACGCTGATCACGACTACCAGCATGCCTCCAGCAGTCTGGAGGATCAGCACTGCGGTACAGGCCGTCTAACGGGGAAAAGAAATTTATTGCTGAGCTACACCCTCATAGTTTTAAATAATTGGATCATTATCGATATCTGGATATTTCAAAAATATTTTGATGAAAATATAAAAATTAAATGTTTATTCATAAAATTACATCGAGTTCCAAAAATGTGCCTTGAAAATGGATATTTTAACATATAAAGTAATTTTTTTTACTGAAGAAATGCTGGTGATCATATATGTCTAAAGTGTAAAATAGCAATATCTAAGAGTAAGATATTATTTATTGCATTATACAATCATAAATCCACAAATAAATATTTTCGATTTATATATTTCAGTCTGATTTTTATAAATTTTGCTATGTAAAATGGCTTGATTTGTAGATTAGTAATGGATCTTTCCTCCCTCAGCCTTTATAAAACTTTTAACTCATTTGGGCACACATTCGTAGAGTTTTGGCAAATAGTCTGAAGTAATATCACTAAACCATACTTTTTTTATCAACCACTTAGTTAAAAATTTTCAATTTTTAATCAACTCACAAAAACAATTCCACATGATACTATTCTTCATATGTACATTTTTAATGGATAAGTAAGCTTACCTAATTTATCTTAGGTATTAGCGCCAATTAAGTGAATGAAAAGTAAATATGATATTTAAGACTACTGTTTTATTTTATTTATACTTTTATTTACAGATATTCATTACGATTCAAAATGCAACTGGAATACCAAACCCCAAGTATCTAGACTTATCTGTATCGACGAGAAACACAGAAAGCGGGCCAGTTGTCGATATTGACTCTCACTTGAAAGCTGATATGGGTACATCTATGCTTCTGTGGGTTGACTTGCAAGCTAAAAATGAACTGTCTGGATATGAAACACTCTTTAAATCAGATAATCTTGATGTATGTGTTCTACTAGAAAGTGCTAAAGACCATCCCATGGTAATGCCACTCATGAAGACTGTTGACAAGCATGGGAACATTCCTCAAACATGTCCAGTCGTAAAGGTAAGATCTATAGATTGATCATTTCTATTTTACTCTGCATTGATGAAATATATGAATATCTTTTTAAAAGGGTCACTACTATCTGAAAGATTTTCGACTTAACGGAGACATTTTACCCAGCTATTGTCCTTCAGGGCAATTTCGTGTGAGGTACGGCATGGTATATACGACGCCAGCCAACGTTAGCGAAAATATATTTGAAATGCAATGGGATATTGACATCAAAAATGATATGGACGTTCAATAATAACACATTGAGAAAATGCGGTAGTGAACTTGTAAATATTAAGTGAAAAAATATTTTGCAAACACTTGTCAATATAATGCTTAACTAAAAGTTAGAATTTTTGAATTAAACTAAAATATTAGTGTACGAAGCTTGCAAAGCTAAACCTTACACATGTAAAGTCTAAAGCAAGTCAAATAATTATGTAAGGTGAAGTTAAAGTCAGCTTGACACATGAAATGGTTAGCTAGCTTGTGTAAAAATGAGCGAAAGGAATTGTCCTGCCAAATAATTATCTGTATTGTATTAAATGAAATCTACATATTTTGATCCCTAGAGACATTGAAAAACATTTTTTCACGTGGAAAAATAGAACAGAAAGAAGTTTCTTTAGAGTAACGTAACCAATTATTTGAAGAGGATGTATCATGATCGCCTTAAGCTCAAAAATCCCATAAAATACAAAGAAAGCCCAGTTCATTGACTTAAACATCAACGCTATAGCAAGATTTTCGCAGTTCGAAGACAATGCTTCGAGGAACGGCTGATAAGTTCGCGGCCTAAGGTACTTAATGAATGAAAAGTATAGTTTTATATTTTTGACTTTTCAATGCGATCCCTCTCAAGTGAAATACACTTTTCACATCGTGAATATAATGCCTTTGTACTACTCAAAAAATATTCTTTCGGTTTCTCTTCAAAATGTTTTTCTACGGCTGACTTCATCACACTATCGTCCGAAAATCTTCAAATTTGAAGAAAAGGAAAAAGTCATTAGAAGCCATGTCCGGACCGACAGGTGAGTGTTCAATTTCTGTGAATCATAGCTTTCAACGCTCTAGCAACCCGAGCAATGTGAACAGGTGCGTTGTCTTGCAAAAAAAGCATTCCGTGCGCCAACTTGCCACGTCTCTTCTGTATCCTCACGCGGCTAACCCAGTAAATAAGCGTGGTACTGGTCGTTCATTGTAGTCCTTTTAAATACGTAATCAATTTATAAAATTCCCTCGCTATCGCAGAAAATTGTAGCCATAATCTTCGGTGCCGACTTTTCCATTTTGAATTCCTTCGGTGGCATGTTAGGACTCTGGATTATGCTGATAAATCAAAGTTTCATCAAAGGCCACAATTCAGTTATAAATATAATCACACAGACACAACTCCGAAAAATTCTTACAACTCTCCAACCTTCACTGCTGGTCTAGCGGTGTGAGCATTTCTAGAAAAATTGCAAGCTCAAATATTCATGTAAAATCTCTCTAACTATTTTTTTGCTGGTTTGTAATTTTTCTGCTATCTGGCACAATTTAATTCTTAGGTAAGCCAGGACTAATTTTTCGAATTTTTTGAAATTTTCTTCAGTTACGACCGTCACTGGTCAGCCCGGGTGAGGGTCGTATCTCTTCGCTGTTGAAACAGCCGACCCCATTTTTACCATCGTATATACAGGTGCTAAAAAACCGATAACAGTCAGCGAAATAACTCGTTTATTCGTTTCAAAGTGAGAAAATCGGTTTAAAGTGCTAAGTTTTGATGTTACTGTAGAAAATGTAGGAAAGAAATGGAACAAGCGCTCTCATTTTTTTCATGTCGGTGCGAAATTTCGTATCTCAAAAGAATGTCATCTACATATCAATGATGGCATTTTATTTCCCTACTGATTAAAAGATACTTTTCGCTGCATTTTGTTTCGCTCGTGTATACTAGGCTTTAACGTGAAAATGGCAGCACTTGTCAATTCAAACTTTTGGCAGATACTCACCAAAATTGCAGCCATTGTTGGAAGCGCAGTTGTTGTTTAATAATCGTTTGAGTGAGTCGATGTGAGTTTTTTTTTGTGCAAGGGGAAAAAATCGAGTATCGAGCTGTCATTAAATATTTGTTTTTGAAAGGCAATACGCTTACGCAGATGAAAGATGAGTTGGTTGCTGTGTGCAGGGACTTTGCGCCGTCTTTTACCACCGTAAACTTTTGGGCAGCTGAATTTACCAGGTCTAACATCGCTAAAACTCACCAAATGGTGCTTATCAACTGTCGGATTAAAGTGAGAGAGTTGGTAGAGCCTATCAATATGTCCAAAAAAAACCTCTTTTGTCACATATTGAATCAAGATATAGGCATGACAAAGCTGTCTGCGCGTTGGGTGATCCATTTTCTCTCGAAAAACGTGTTCGAATGAATATTTCCAACGATCTGTTGCCGCAGCTTAAAACCAATGTTTTGGCGCTGATGAATTACTGCTGATAAAACTTAGATACACCAGTATACGCCCAAAACATAAATACAGTCAAAACAGTGGACTGCGACGGTTGAAATTGCTCCCAAAAAGGCAAAAACAGGTTTTTTTCGGCTTGGAAAGTGATGGCGACTGTTTTTTGTGATAGGCATGGAGTTATTTTAACCGATTATCTTCAAGCAGGAAAAAATATTACAAGAGCATACTACGAATCTTTACTTGACCAGCTGATGGCAGAAATTGCGGAAAAACGGTCACATTTTCAGAAAATATTTTTTCACTAAGCATTGCAAGGTCTCACACCTCAGTGGCTGCCCTGACAAAAATTCACGAATTACGGTTTGAACTGTTTGACCACCTTCTTTACTTACCAGATCTAGCCCCAGGCGACTTGTTTGTTTTCTCTAATCTAAAAATTGCGCTCGGAGGACAGAAATTTTCGTCATATGAGGATACCATCACCTTCGTGAAGAATTATTTTGTAGAGAAAGACGTCGAGTACTATTTGGACGGGCAACGAGCATCACTGGGAGATGTATGTAGACTTACAAGCAGACTATGTAGACAAATATAAATAAATTAGTTGGAATAATAGGTTGGAGTCTTTTCAGACTATTCTCGTATTATAAGAAAAATTAATCAAAAAAATGTACATTTGTTAAAAAAATATTTTTTATCAGAATAATGTGCCTAGAGTCTAGTTCAAGTGTATTTAGTGATTCTGAACCAGTTTCAATCCTTTTTTGGCTGCAACATCGTGATTGAAAATATGTTTCAATATGTAGCAAGGTCTAAGATAATTTGACAAGCTTTGTAATTTTTGGGAAAGACGTGTCGTGTAGTGGATTGAGCACTGGCTCTTAGTGTGTGGGATCTTTGGTTATATTATCCAGGTTTCAACGAGGGACCGTACAACGAGCTTTGAGTTCACCTAGCTCTGAATAAGTAAGTACCTGAGTTAATCAGGGGTAGAGTGAGTCGTGGAACAAATAACTCTACACTCGTGTTCACATTGATAGTAAATTTTTGAATGAGGCTTTCTACCATCTTTAATCTCTAGACCCAACAAGATTTGTCGGGGGGTTACTATTACATACGTATTTAAAATGACTGTTCTAAAATGACTGATATAATTCTTGCCAAAAAGTGATCGATTTATAATTTGAACAGTTTCTCTGACATGTCTTCTATATCGTAGAAGCAAAATATCGTACACTTGCATGTGATAACTGCCTCGTCAATGACAAAATCAGGAAATTTCAGTGTTGTGACTTGGAGTTAAAGCAAATATTTAGGTCTAGTATTTGACATTGCTACAGATTAACTCAAAATGTTAATGCGACATAATGTACTATTGATGAAATTTACTTTTCGAGAAAAAAAATCTCTAGATTTTCACGGCGGCTCAAAAATTCCTCAATCTAGAGGAAAATTCCGTAGTTTTGACAGCTCTGGTCAGGATATGTTTCCACCAGATTCAAAGAATGATTTCATATAATAACGAAATATATATTTATCATTTTTTGTCATAACAAATATTCACAAATACGCTTTGGATTCTATACGCATTAGTTTAGTTTTGTTCAGTTTAGCTGAGACTTAAACAGAATGTAAACTCTAATGCTACTGCGGAAAAATAGGATATTAGCCCAAACTATTTCGGGTAAGAAGACTGAAGCGAATGGCGAAGAATTTTCGAAAGACACATTCCTTTTATAATTATTAGATGCCTAATTTTTGCTGAATCCGTTAATTTTAGACTCCCATGAAGTATCAAGTTAAACAGTAAGTATTCTCTCCAAGTTATCCACTTGTATACTTGTATATATAAAAACGTCATGACTCCTCTTGTCAATTTTATTGCGCGACTGTGGCAGCACTGGAAGCGAATATCATTAAATGTTTGAAAGCTTCATTGACTGCCTATTATACTCACCCTAATTGAAAAGATTGCAGGCATCGGGTTGATGACAAAGATTAAGACCGTAGTTGATTGAAAGAGTTTTCTTCGGTCTTATAACTGGAATCCTCTCAAGAATCACCTACCTTTTTTCGTGGTTCCAGTATTAAGCATCAACTTTGAAACACCTTGTCTCTAAAGCTAAATATAATTTTAGCATAAATTCAATCTCGTGTACTTTATGCACTGACTAAGTCCTATTCACTGTCATTTGGTCAACCTTACTTAACAGAAAACTATCAACATGCATCCTGAGCATACATTTTAATTTGCGAATAATCAGAATAAGCCCATACTTCTGCTCGCCTGCAGAAGTCCAAATATCATTATACGAATTGACATTTTTTTCGAAAGTCGTATTACTGCCCACATATCCATTGAAGTAATTTAATTTAACACAAACTCATTTCATGGGTCAATTATTAAATCCCAATGAGAATGATACTGTGTCTTAGGTGAATGTGCGATTAGTTCCTAAGTATGGACACAGAGCACAATATTACTTATATTCCATTGTGGATTTATATATGGCTCAGCATTTTGTCTTCTTCGTTTGAATACTGGTAGCCGGGAGGAAAAGTTCCGGGGCTGGAATTGAAATTCACCGAATCGCTTTTTTTGGCTGCTCTAAGCCGATTATCCATGGCTCAGTGACTGACCATTTCGCCCCTTTCAAGATGAAACCGCAAAATTAGGATGCGGCACTTTTGAAAATGAAACCTCTCTAGGATATTTTCCGATTGTATGTATCTGTAAATGTGCTCGTGAGTTTCAATTATATGTGTCTCTATATTCGCTCAGCAATATGATTTGTGAAACCAAACAATAGGTTTGATTTCGCTATATTTTCGTTACAGTTCTCATAAAGAAAATGTGATTTAAGTTTCGCTCTTCATCCTGATAGATGTATGAAATAATTGCATAGAGTTATCCGAAAACGAATGAATGAAATAAAATTGCTCACTAAGCTTGAAAAATGCCGCTGCGCTCCCTCGTACTTGATTCACGATATGCATTCATCTTTTTGATCCCTAAAGGGCGGAAAACTGTTGGTGAGACTGGTATCGAAAATTATACACATATGTAAGTATATATTCTATAAAAACGGTGACTTTTACCGGGAGATTAAACGAAGCATTTATACGAGCGTATACATATGTGTAAACTTAATGCTGCCATAATAAGGATGCGCCACTCAATCTTTATACAATTTTCAAGAGAATTTCAAGCTTGGTGTCGTGTTGCAAAGTGGGTGTCGGAAATTATACGCTTCTGAGTCTAGTGAATTTGTCGAAATTTGTTCCAAGCACTCATGGCAATTTTTGGATGATTAGTGGTTTTCAGGGTTTATTCGCCATGCAAAATAAGGCATGCTGCAATCTTAATAGCTGACTATTGTAGGTACTTGTACATATACGGTGTTCTAAATTAAACCTGAAGTAAATTTATATTTTTCTAACTTTTTATTGTTGCATCGTATTACAGGAATATGAAGAATTTATTTTTATCCATATTAGTTTGCAACAGTAAAGCTTACGAAATTAACTCTCTTCACGAGGTTAATCAATAAAATCAATGACCAGCCCAACTTCCCCATTTCACGGAATTTTGCGGAGCGGGGAAGTTGAAAATTTATCACTTTCCGATTATTATTGAGAAAGTCCAACGCATCCAAATGATGCATGTTGAACCTAAGCCGCTACCTAGTTAATGCATTTACCGAAATGCTTATTCAAACATACGGTATTGTCACTAAAACACTGCACTGACTAGATGCACTGTACTGATTAGATGATTGAATGATTATTTGAACTAGTTGAGCAGAAAGACAAGTTGACCAAATAACATTAATTGAATTATTTTCACTGACGATGTCATGTTGAATTTTTCGTACTAGTGTGTTGTTCTATCCCCTAGAAGCAAGTTTCAATAGCTAACTCCCTTAGCGTGGTGATGATGTACATGATGTACAAATCAAATCTAACCTTGGTGCCAAATACGACACCAAGATCCATGAATTGTTCAACTACACCTAGGAAAAAACCGCAAAGATGATAAAAGAACACAAATGAGGAATTGCTATGGGTTTAAGATATTTAACACTTGTGGCGCAAAAAAAATAGATCATTTTCATAATTTTTTTTTAAGAAAACTACGAAACTTTTTTGAACGGTTATTATGTTATCTTAAAGTACATACATTGAACACCTTTCAGTAATTTTTTTATTGAAAAATTTAACATTGTTAAATTACAAATGGGCGTCAAAACAATGGTATTTGAATTTTCACTTTTTGCGGTGATCAAAATTGTGTCGAACTGGATCAAACAATTTTTTTTTATTTTCCATATAATAGCTCTTCCGCCGACGATACCGCTTCCAAAAATGCAATTTGCTGTTACCTTCTCAGCATTCTGCCTTCCCGAGTTCGCTCGGCCGCAACAATAGATAGAAACCGGAGAGAGGGTCGAGCGCAGCAGACGGCAGATTAGCCGGTTGTATAAGTTACGGTTTCTTCTCTTTCAACGCTCATATCTCGGTCAATTTTTTTCGGATCGACTTGAAATTTGAAGGACGTATTTTCAGATAGTTATACTTAAAAAAACTGTAACAAAAAATAAAAGAAAAATTTCAAAGATACAAGTGGGGGTAACCCCTTAAAGGCGACATTACTTGATATTCAAAACGAGATAACTAAAACATCCAGTGAGAAAATACTACTAAATATCTGGGAATAACCCTGGACAAAAAATTGATATACAAAGATCATTTGATATACAAACTATGAGAAATCGCCAGAAGAAAAATTTCGAGTAAAATCCTGCAAGAAGGGAAATTTCCCCGACGAGGAATGATGTTATTTTTCGGTTAAGGGAAAATTAGAAACACAAGTTGGGTAAGTTTGTGTGCCCCCGGGCACAGCGTAATGCCGCGTTTACACTCTCGCCGAGGAATGGCAAATGTTTACGAGGTGAGTGTGTAAATGGTCTCCTTGTCTATTCTCGGCTGTTTTTTTTTCACGGCAAGCACGCGTGTGTAAATGGCTTGCTCGTCAGCTCTTGTTGGTTTTGTGAAGGGATAATGATCCTTTTATTGCTGTGCCTGAGTGTTTATGCCCGTCTCGTCCTAGCTCGAAGCCGCTGGAAGCAAAATCGGTTTTATGTATCGAGTCAAAGGGGTTTAAGAGGGTAGCGAATGCTCATTTACATTTTCGAATTTTTCGTCGGGACTTCAAACATGTCCTTGTGGAGCCAGGATTGAAATAACTCAACGCACACCAGGCATTTGCAAAAGCCAGAACCTGTACCTCAGCCATCGTTCACTGAACTAAACAAAACAGCTCACAACTGTCGAAAGGTGCATGGTGCATGGTGCGTGTTACATGGTGCAATATCCTAAGTAAAAAATTCACCCTATGTCTTGCTGAGCGTCTTGTCGAATGTTTTGCCGGATGCCCTCACGAGACGTTCGTCCCTATGTATAAATGCGGCATAAGAAGTTAATTCTTAATTAGCGTGCGAACTCCGTATTTGTAGCCAGTCAAAAAATCCAATGACCCGGCCTGAGATTGTATTGTTGATCAGTTGATTACAGGCATGGAAAGTTGGAAGAAATCCCATGGAACAAAAAGAGATGCAAGATAAGATTCGGCAACTACATACTCAGGCTGAATTTTTCGTTGCTCACATACGGCTCACTACTCTCTCACTGCGGGCAAACTTTAAGGTCAAAGTGTTTTTTTTTTTGGAAAAAGTGAAGGAGTTCACCCACTTATCTTTCTCTACACTTTGCCGCGGGTGCATAATTTCACCTAAAACTGAGTTGGGGAGCAGAACTATTATCTATTAGCAAACTGTAAATACTTACAAAGAACTAAACTAACTTTTTCATCGTGCATTTTCGGTTCAAATTCTTATGGTGACTATAACATGTAGCAACGTGGTTGAATTTGAGGAATGGGCCCGATTAAGCGTTAATGTTGTTTCATTTTTACTCCTTTGTACTGAATTTTACGAATTGAAAGTTTAAAATAAATGAAAAATTATTTTACGTTATTAGTTCATTCAAAACAAACACTTTTCTCATTTAGTTTGTCCTTGCGCCCTACCAAGTTAGTGTAAATTATTATCCCATAAAATCAAATTGTAGATAATAAATCTAGTATAAAACACATTTAACAATAATTCCATCAATCCGTTTCATCTGATTTACTTATGCATACCCCGCAGGAACTACTTTATTATAAGCAATTCAACAATCCAAAAGATAGTTGAGCTGAAAAGTATCTCGAGGCAGGCATTATAGATAGGTTCGGAACCAACATGCAATGTGCATTGAAGATTTATAGCAATTTTCGAAAAGCTCCATCATTCTTCTCGGAAATCCAACGAAAACTTTGTCCCAAGCATTGAACGGCTGTGGTGTGAGTATCTAGTCTTTACGAATCCGGTAAAATGTCCACTAGATATGTGAAAATAATGTGTTTTAGCCTTCGAAATTCTCCGCAGGATACGAAACTATTGAAATCTCACTATCTATCAATATATAGTGTTTGAATGTTGAAAATTGCCAAGCAGTGTTGTAAAGGAAACAAAGAAATGAAATCCAAATGCAGAAAATTATGTCGTCTGGTATATGCAAGATGTTTCGAACCTTGGACAACTGTGTAGCATATGGAAGTACGTCAATGCTGCCAATAAATTTTATGTCACTCTGCATATAAGGCTGAAACAGTTCCAGTCAGGGATGTATGTAGAAAAAGATTTCGTACGTTCTAAGGAAGATAAAGTACTCTACAGATATTTCGGAGTCTGACCTATGGTAGCAATATGCCGCCTAAGAAAAAGTTGAGATAATTTTCCAATTGAAAATCCTTGCCAAATGAAAAAATATTACATCGAATGAATCCATTCGGTAGAGATTAATATCTACGTTGATAGAAAAAACTCTATCGCATAAGAACCGCTAGAAAGATTGATTTTCGAACAAAAATTGAAAAATAGTGCTGATTTTGAATGCATGTTATACAACCGCTGACAAGTCATCAACGTAACCAGGAGCGGCTCATCGTTGGACCCAACGGAAGCAGTGCTTGTCTTGCTAAATATTCCTTACACAAAGAAAATAATTTTAATAAGATTTCTACTTTCTAAGAGCCAACTAATATAACTGTAAAGGTAACTTTACAGCAAAGCAATAGAAGCTCTTGGGTTTGGGTCCAAACCTCAAGCAGCTCGTACCATTGTAAGCCAGAACGCACAGCTCATTGCAGCGTACTAAAATATGCTACACAGAACACTAAAGCGATCTTGTCGCCATGCACTTACCACAATGTGTGCATACATCTAATAGCAAACATTACACAATTGATGGTCATGTTCTAAAATAGCAGCGCGCTCACTGCTCAGAAAACCTCTTGCTTATCCATCCGTTAAATGCCCGAGAAATTTTTGTACATGGACGCAGTAGGATTTACAGCGTTTTCTTTTCAGTTTCTGCTTTGCTACAAAACCTGAAGTTGGTTTGCTTTGGGCGACTGAGTTTAGGATGTTATTTGCATGTGTATGTATGATTAGTGTAAGGGATGTATTGTTTAACATAAGATGTTGTTTGTATGTTTAATTTGTATACCTAGCTCTAGAGTTATTCGGAAGACTTAAAAGTCTTCCATAAAAAATATAGAAAATCACTGGTAGAATCACAAAAGTGCCACTCACTTATGCCTCGTGATATCGCGTAAAACGCTGGCAATATAGTATTGTGGATACACTTGCATTAACATACTTCACATACATACATTCCACAACTCTTCACAAACACTATACTTAACATTATATCATGACACAAGAAGGCTCAGGAAAAATATGATATGTCAAGGAAAAAATAAAAAATAATTTAAGAGAGTTGTCAATTGATTTTGGAGGATTATTAGAGTTTAACTATAGTTTAACTATTATCATCGATCCATTTTTAAATAATATAAAGCAAATGTTAAATTAAATAAAAATAATTAAAAAGAAAAGTTAATGCGTTTAATTCCAGACGCATAGCTAAAATTAAATGTTTGATGTAGATTGAGATTCCTTTTTGCTTATTTGTGTTTATAGAGCATAATTTTGAATTCGAATGATTAAAGAAAAATAGTTCTTTTAAAAGTAAATAGTACAAAAGTTTTGAACCCATTTTGTCTTGGAAATTGTTGCGATTTTGCCATAGAAGATCGACTGCTTCAATAATTTTGACCTAAAGTTTTTGAAGAGAAAAATATACTTTATAGATTCTTGGTGCGCCAAGACTATTAATATCATTTAAATTAATTTTTATTTTGAAATATCTTGCTCTATTTAAACATTTATCAGATTGTCAGTGATCATACAGAGTAGGACTATCACTGAATCAAACTGTTGGAAACCGAATAGTACTGTAAAATTTTAACATATTTGCTGCGATGAAATATGTTCTTGATTATTCTGCGAAAACATGCAAAAATATTTGTGCTTCCCTGAATCTCAAAGCCACGAACCGCCCCTGAACGTAGCCCACCAGTAACACATCTGTTGGTATTTCCAGGGGCAACTCTTTATCGTGAACGACCTTGCGACCTACCCCTGAGGTGTAGATACTAATGGCGTTAATGCCAAACGTTTCAGTTTGATTGAATATTTTAAAATGTTCGCGGCTGGGAGCCCTAAAAATATTTCTACTCTTTTTGCTCTCAACGCAATCATCGAATCAAAACGAAATTTACAGCATGATAGCAAATTCGGTTTACTCTTGACTGTGATGTTAGCAAAGGGTTGCCAACACCAGGCATTTTCGCTACTTTGACGTGGAGCAGTTGTAATAGACTTCTGATGTTAGTGCTAAAAAATGTTTGTACTAGGAGATGCTGCTGTTAAATTTTCATACAATAAGCATCCTGTAATACAAATAATAGAACATGGGAGACTGAGGTGATACCAGACGATTGGCGCAGAAGCATCTGTCCCATCCATGAAAAGGGAGATAAACTGCGATGTGAGAATCACAGAGGCATCTCCTTAGTCTGTACGGCCTACAAAAATTCTGGCAAAAATCCTGGAGAATAGAATTAAACCGTTCACTGAAGAAATTGTTGGCGAGTATCAATTCGCTTTCAGATCTGGTCGCTCCACAATCAATCAGCTCTTCGCGGTCAAGCTAATTTGGCAATAGTGCTGGAAATACAACGTCGACGCATACCAAATATTTTTCGACTTTAAACAAGCATATGACAGCATCGACCTAGGCGCACTATATAACATAATGCTGCAATTTGGTATATCGGCCAAATTAGCGAGACTTATAAATATGACGATTACCAACTCCGTCTCCCAGATCCGGATCCAGAACAGATTCACAGATCCTTTTGAAACTCTAGTTGGCCTGAAGCAGGGCGATGGAATAGCACACACGTTCTTCAACCTTGCACTTGAGTCCGCTATTCGGGCTTTGAGCGTCAACACCAGCGGCACGCTACTCTTTAAGTCGACAAAATTGGCAGCATACGCAGATGACATTAATATCATGGCTCGAAAACTGACCAATGCAGCATCAAATTCGTGGACAATTTCGCTTACCTGGATAGCAACTTATCGAATGACGCCAACGAAACTGACGAAATCAAGCGACGGATACAACTAGCAAATAAGACGTTCTTCTCGGTCCTTCCCATTATGAAATTGAAGTATGTGCAAAGAAAGACTAAGCTCCGCGTTTATAAAATTATCGTAAGACCTGTGCTGTGCTGTGGCTGCGAAACATGGACCCCAATCCAAGCCTCCGAAAATATGATTGACACTTTCGAACGGAAAGTTCTACGGCGGATTTTCGGGGTTGCTCGCGACCGAGATGGATGGCGCATCCGGTAAAATAATGAGCTGTACGAACTGTACGATGAGCTGGAAGTCTCCAAAATCGTCAAACTGCAACGTATACAATGGGCATGGCATGCACAACGCATGGATGAAGATCACTTGCCAAAACGTGTTATTAACGGAAGAAGAGTCGATGGAGCGAGACTAAGAGGAAGACCAAGAGCTCCTCGGGAGAGCTCAGTATATGTGGACGCCGAGTAACTATTGGTGTTCCAAGACTGGCGGACGTGGTCACGTGACCGAGATAATTGGAGGAGAACGATCCAGGGGGCCAAGGCCCGACGTCGGACTGTTGGGCCACGATGATGATGAATACAAATAACAAATAATTGTTTTACGTTTGTAAATTTTGAAACTCTTTCAAGAGGTAGTCGTGTAAAACCTTTCCAATCTAAAAAGCCTTCCATGCACAACCGTACACAGCCTTCTGTATAGTTTAATTAAAGTTAAAAGCAGGTTTCGTAGAACATGTTGTGGGAACACATAATTACGCAATCCACAATTACACATTTACAATCGACAAACACTTTACACTCAACAACACTAACATCAACACTATACACAAGTAGGCTTATTTTTTAACCAAACAGAAGATATAGTTTTTTGTCATTGATTCAATAAATTATATTCAGATTGAACACACGTGTTTCGAAATTTTTAATATGAATTGCCAGCATATTCTTGTAAATGTATCAATTTTTATATTATTTGTACAGCTTCTGAATCGTGAATAGATGAAAACAAAATCTGATATCCATAATTTTAAATTCCTATTCGTGGTACTTCGTTGCGAAAATCGAGATACTAGTATTAAGAGGTGTACCTTTCTGATCTCTCCCATTGTTTTGACGGCAGTAAATATCAGTCTGTTCCGAATGTTTATCTCATTTCTTATCCCATGAAGACACACTTCTTCAACTGAATTGTCAGTACTGCAGACATTCTTTACAAACAATATACACAAAACCTTGCTCTGCAGCCACTCGAATTCATTTATGAAGTGGTTAGCATTTTATCGAGTGAAGTTAATCTAAAATTTTAACAAGCTCCTAATGAAATGAGCCCAACTATGTGAAACCGATGTTATACCGTAGCTATATTATGTAATAACTCTTAGAACAATTCGCTTGTTTGCCACCGTAGCAATTCAATGAAGTCTTTTCATGCAGAAGTAAATCCAAACGAGGGACTTTGTGATCTTTATTTCCGATTTGCATTGTCCCCATCGTTGAGCCTCTCTTCTCCATGCTTTAAGTGTGTACAATATGGAACACTTAATATTACAGTGTGCAGAAAAATTTCATTTATTCATGTCCTGAATACATCCTGTTAATAGCTAATCTAGTTTTTCAATCTGAAACAATAGCGAAAAATAAGCGCTATCACAGAAATAGTACCTACTATAGTACCTACTAGTCTATAACAAAGTAGTTTATAACTTAATCTTGTTATAAGCAAAAATGCACAAAATTTTAACTTTATCACTTTAAACATGAATACTCTCGTAACGCTGAATGTCCTTGTGGTTTTCGCTTGTGTGCACGATATCTCTACAACGTAATTTGGTTGGGTGACAGTCTTATACTTATTGTTCGGTGTAATTGAATGTAAGATGGCGGAAAATTAGACAAAAGTGTTCCTAAATTGCATAGAACTACGGTTATATCTCCGTGCATTATTGTACATTCGTTGTCATTTGAACAGCGACAAAATTGTTTTCGTGTAAAGTTTTCGAAAATACGTGTTATATCCGTACATATTGAATTTATAACGGCACGAAGAGAAAGTGATACCCGTGTATGTAAGTAGTCAAGTTTTAGACTGTGAAAATAAATTCATTTCCGCAAAGACAATGTTGTATCACTTAAACTTGACTATTCCAAAGAGATCTAGACAGTTGTATGCTGTGGTAAAGGTGAAGCTATAAGTACTGGCAAAGTACATTTAATGATGCAGATTCGTATATGAGTATGTACATCGGAAATGAAATTATTAATATCCTTAGGTCTTAGATACTAAAATACTAAAACTTATAACTGTATTAACCAGTTGAAAAGTAAATTAAAATTTGTTGAACATCTTCCTAAATTTATTTAAACTCAAAAGTTTTCAAAATTTAAATAAAAATTTATTTACATCACCTTCTCTTGCTCCTTATACTGCACTATTGACAAGTCATATACTGATATTGTTCGTTCTTTCGATGCACTGTTTTCTGACATTGACAAAAAGCTTCAATTATCACCTTCATCTAAAATGAACCTTGCTGGCAATTTCAAAGTGCAAAACGTTCAGTTGCTGAAATATTCTCCTACCACAAACACGCCGGGCAAGCACATTGATCTTTTTTGTGAGTCATTCAATTTAGAGCAGTTTGTACATTGTCCGACAAGAATTCCTAACGAGTCTGGATATAATGGGAACCTACACTCTAATAAATATTTGATTTCTGATTTCCACTAACCCAAGAGTTGAATTCTAGCTGGACCAACACATAAGACAGAAAGTCTTTGTCAACCAGAAAAGGCCAAAGCTTCCCGTCTCTTGTTAAAAGGATCATGAACAACCTCTCGAGTTGGGTTCTTCCGTGCCACTCCTTGTTCATGGTGGTAATGTATGCACTCAGCTACAGAATAAAGCTAACTTCTTTGTTGAGGTTTTTGTTGCAAACTCTTTCTTACCACTTGGTTGAACTCTCCTAGCCCTTCAATGAACGGCTTCCATTTTTCGGTATAGAAAATGCTCGCTATGGTTGATCTTTCCAAATTTTCCAAACTTGATTATATTTCACCCTCGTACTAAAGATCTAATACTCTGCCTACGCTAGCTCTCTACGGAAACTATTTAACTTGTCGTACTCGACTGGACTATTTCCTTCCACAAGAACTCTGCACACGTTCAGCCTATACCAAATAAAGAAGAGGCCTGTGATCCCTCTAACCACTGACTAAATGTACTCGTTTCAGCTCTGTCTAAGGCTTTCGAGTCTTTTGCAAATTTAAAATTAACGAAATATTTTGATTCGAAACATCTTACCAACGACCGCTAGAACAGTTTCCGATTTGAGTCCTTCTCACTGAGAGATGAAGATATCAATATAAAGATCACAGGTAGCACTGGTTTTGAGTAGAAGAAAACCTGAAAGGAGATGTTTAAAAGTTTGGGCAACCCAAAAGCAGTGGCGCTACCTCGAAGATTTTCTTTCTAAAACAATATTTCGGTTCCAAAAATTTGAAAATTTTCTCAGGCAATAACCCGAAAAAGCAGTATAAAAAGGGAATCAGATTCAGAATTTTTAAAAGCACTATCCATTTGGACTCCACCCGCCTGTATCAAATAGATTAAGATTCCTCGTAAATTGTTTCTTCCAATTTATTCTGAATTGAATGAAATCATACGTCCGCACTATCAATGCTGAAGTACAGCAAAATATTGTTATTTTTATTTATAAATAACCTCCCATCATTTTCAATCAAATTAATAGTTTTGCCAGCAACAGCACTCTTGACTTCGCATACTTTTTTGACACAGCTGCTGAATCTCGCGATAATGCTACATCTGTTAGCAGAGATCGCATGTTTAACTCGTTAAATAGAGGCTTAGTAAACATCGTTCTCCAAAATCCATCGCTTTCTTATTCGCTCAAGTCTAGTCCTCCTCCTACTAGCCACAATATTTTCGTTGTTGATGTAGGTATTTCTAGTTCACTAAACCTGTCAGGTTTTAACATCTTCAGCAAACTAAATATACCAGCCATATTTTTAAACTGTGAAAAAAGCCATGACATTTCTGGGTTTCTTTAGCGAGGTTAGAAATATTTAATCCCAAGCGGCATAGCGCGCATTTACAAGGCTTTATAAGACCAAGAATTGCATATAAATTCCATACTCGTATATAGGCTGGGGCAGGCTGGACTACTTTACCGCAATTAGACAAAACCCAATACAAAGCTTTAAGGCATTGGAAGAAATCGAAATTTAGATGATGTGTTGATCTTGAGGTGAAAGAGTTGTTGTTGACTTGGAATAGACTTTCGATGCAGTCATTGCAACAAACTGGCTCATAGCTTTCGGATTGGTCTTACTAAAGAGCATGTTTGTTAGAACATACATTCTAAATCTATACATTTCCCCAAATTGAAATTCACCGAGTACACACGTACACAAATCAGAAAGACAAAGGAAAATGTCAAAATTCGGCCTTTACAGGGCCTTCGACAGGGCTTATTGTTTCTTAAATCAAATATTGAATGATTTATGAATATACCAATTTGTTGATTGCTTGTTTCACAAAAAAAAAATAATACAAAGATAAAAAGGTTTCTTCGGTCCCCCACGAATTATTCTTGGCCTGGGAAGGACTCCAATAAATTACTATGAAACATATTAAGGCTAACAAGAACTATACACAATGAAGAGAGTGGAATCAAGAAGCATTTCATTTAAACCCATTTCAAATCAAGGAAAAATTCACGTAATTCAAATTTAAAAAAAATAATTCAAATAAAAAACGTCAAATTTTAACCAAAAATTTTGCATTTATTGAACATCGAAATTTTAACTGCAAAATGTAACAAACCGTTACAAATTGTAAAAAGTTAACTGTAACAAATAGCTGCAAATACACATCTTTATTTACACACTAGCATACCACCTTATCGAAAACATCTTTTTAATTTCGCCGTCGATTTTCTTCAGCATGATGAAGTGAATACAAAACTCCCCAGCACTAATTTTTTCGGCTATTACTCCGCGTGGCTCAAAATGAAATCCTCTCAGATAGTAATGACCCTAAAATAAATCAAGGTATTTTACTTTCCATTAGGAAGCGATTTTCCTCCTCACCTTCTTTAGCGGACAGCTTTGCAACAGGTTTCCATATTTGTGAAAGTCTTCGGACAGTGCATTTTCCACGGGATATTTTTCACGGTTTTCAGCGAAGTGGCATCGATCGATCTCGTCACTTTTGTACATGGTTTCGAAAGCACCGTCTATCTTTTTTTCGATATGCAGTTGCATAAAAACGTCTCTCTCTACATCTTGAAGCAATTCCGCTTCAATATCGACCAATGATTTTTCGTTTTCGTGTCGGACTTTGACATCTACGGTCATATAATCTTTATCGAAGAATTCGACATCGGCCTTGTCAATTTTAATCTAAAAAGAATTGAAAAATTATACAAAAACGTTTAAGTGTTGTTTTTTTAAACTCACAGCGTTTCCGAGTATGCAATAGTTTGTGAGGATGCAGGAAATAATGAACACGACAGCAAACATCTTTTTATACCTCACCCTCGTATTAACAAAATTATATCTTGTATGAAAGATTCGAAAAAAGTTTCGTGAATTTATAGTACAACGAAGCACGAATTTATTTCAATTGATTGAGTGGAAAATTTCTACAATATATGTACATGCAAATGAAAATAATAGCAGCAATTAAAACAAAAATTATCTCGTGGCTACGTACGCAACCGGTTGAAATACAAATAATTTTGAGCAGTAATTATTGCATGACAATATTTGTGTCACGAAATCAGTTCAAGGCTAAGCATATTAATATTTCTTTGGAAACATTTAAAGTCAGGGGTGAATCAAAGTGATATTGTCTATCATTTTTAAAGTCAATTTCATTTTTAAATATTATTATGAATCAAGTTTTGAAGGTCACGTACTATATTTTAACAATTCGTAATGATTTAATATTTGTTATATGTATTAGTTATTTTATCTGCACGAATTTAATTAAGTTTAATCGTTTGGATACAATAGCTTTATTAGTTATCATTGCTAAAACGAATAATGCCTATGGTGTTTTAAGCATTTAAAAGGAAGCAGTTACCTATTATGAGAGCGTTGGACATGAATATTCCTCGAATTCTAATGTTACTCTTAATCTTCTTACTCTACGGTTTCAAAAAATTATTACAATTTTTTTGCCTGGATAAAAAAAAATTAGATTAAAAAATCTATCTACGCTTCATCTTCTTAAAAAATGAGCATCCCTTATGGTAAGAAAAAGTCTCGAATTCAAATGATACCTAGCTGATTATTCTGCCATGAAAAAGCCTGGCCTGTCAGCACGAGTATATGTAGCAAGAAAGTTACTCGGTAGGATCAGAAACTGTTAAGCTCAGAAAGACACGAGAAAATTTCTCAATCCTGCTTATAAGAGCAGCATGGAGGATGATAAGACTGCCAACAGGATCTCACAAAAAAACCTACAAAAATTTTGTGATTCTATGGATGAATCATTCAAATGGGGCTATGTATGAGTCATTCAAATGGTTCAACCTACGCGGGGTCTTAAAAAAGGATCAATCAACTAAACTGGACTCTTAACATACCCTACTTTAGTATTGGGTAAGCCTTTGCATACTCAATCATAGAATCACTTCTGGAAGGGATTATCCTGGCATTAGTTCTGCTGAAGAGTTCTTGAGCCGTACAAACGTACTAGGACGCTTAAGTAAAAGTCCTTATATGTCGAAGAATGTGCGAACCAGTGAAAAAGTCATGCGAGTCAGCCCTTTATGCTTTGGCTTTCAAAGCTGAGGGAGCAGGATCTAATGATGAAAATACGATGGATGATATTGTGGAAATACAGGGGGTCTTTGACTCCGTGCCATTCCAGGAGGTATATGAAGCTGCAACACTTGCAGTCAGTATGGACCTGAATGTGGTGAGTCAAAACACGCAATAAGCATTTGATTTATGTGAAAGTTGTGTTCCAGGCACGGTTTTCCAGTGAATCCTGGTAAAACTTAACTGGTTTTGTTTACTATAGAAAAAGTAAACAAGAAGAACTATTGTTTCCAAAAATGAAGGATATGGGTGTCACTCAACCAGCCATTTCCATGCGTCTACGTGCCATGGGAAAGGTTCAAATAATTGGAAATGCGTACCCCATGAATTGAACGATAGGCAGATGGAGCGACGCCAAAACACATGCGAAATCTTGCTTGCCAGACAAAAAAGAAAGTCATTTCTGCATCGTGTGGTGACTGGCGATGAGAAATGGATTTATTTCGAGAATCCAAAACGCAAGAAATCGTGGGTTGATCCCGGCCAACCATCAACATCTTCCTCAAGACCAAATCGATTTGGACGGAAGACGATCCTGTGCGTTTGGTGGGATCAGCAGGGTATAGTCTACTACGAGCTGTTGAAACCTGGTGAAACTGTAGATTCCCACCGCTACCACCAACAGCTGATCAAATTGAACCGTGCTTTACGTGAAAAAAGGCCTGGATATCAACAAAGACATGATAAACTGATTTTCCTCCATGATAACGCACCATCGCACACGTCGAAATTGGTCCGAAATTACCTGGAAACACTCAACTGGGAGGTGTTACCCCACCCCGCTTATTCACCAGACCTGGCTCCTTCTGACTATCACCTGTTTTCGTCGATGGGCCACGCACTCGCAGAACAGCACTTCGATTCTTACGAAGACGTGCGAAAATGGCTGGACGAGTGGTTTGCTTCGAAAGAAAAGGAATTCTTTTGGCGTGGTATTCACAAATTGCTCGGGAGATGGGAAAAATGTATTGCTAGCGAGGGAAAGTACTTTGAATAAAATTCTTTTTTGCTTTTTATACAAAACAAATGTGTTTTTATTACTAAAAAACAGCGGATTTAAGCTTACTCAATTCATTGCCACAAAGAAGCATAAATTTCTTCTGATATAGCCAAGTACACAAAGATCGTTTTCTGAGAGCTTAACCATGGAACTCTAAGATTTCGCTTCAACAAGAGTTGGAAAATTTGAAGAATCATTGTAGACATATTGCCTGAGTACAACCACCTAGAATGTTATATGTAACATGCCCATTCTGTTTACAACAGGCTAATTTTTAAAAAAAACTCTAATTTACAGATTTTCAGAAATTATAAAAACTTACTCTACTATGATGACAACTTCGATTAAAAAATCACAGCCGATCATAGTTTAAAATTTCTTTAAGTCTACAGCTGATAATTGGTAAATTTCCCATCCAAATCCTTTTCATTGCAAAAATTACTTTAGGCTATTTGCATCATATGAAAGATTAATCATATAAAATTTTGATACTACTGATAATTTCGCTTAATAGCACGAAATTTTGTTTGCTTTTTCGTTAGATTGTATCTGCTTCCAACTAAATAATTACTTTTGAACCGATACTATGATTCTTACTTTGCCTTAATTGAAGCCGTTATCATTTATGAAACCTCACTCAAAGTAAGCGATAAGCTTTTGACCAATTAAACCCCGCTATTAAATGCACTTACACATCTACCATGCAGTGTCTAACAATGCAATTTTCCACTTTCACCACTGTCTTTAACTGCCCTTAGGAGTGTGTCAACTACTACCATAACATTTTTCTGCCATGAAGAGTTAATTGCCGGGGCGAACTTCCGTGATCCGTAATTGTCGAGCCCAAAGCTGATGCCGAAGAACGTAATTTAGTGTGAAGCTAATGGAATGGCAGATGTGACGGCTTTTGTTGCGATAATTGCTTCTTGAATACCTCACAGGAAATAGCTTTTTGAAAGAGATAAATGATAATGCTGCTGAAAAGAAAGAAAAAAGCTAGGTAAGGTAAGAATCAAAAAATGAATAGAGAGTTTATATTTTCAAATAGATATACGGATAAATTGTAATTTTTCGTTGTCAAGTTACCGGATTTAGGAAAAACCGAATGGATTCGTTTTGGCATTTTCGGAAACAATACACAGATGCAATAGTGCAGTTCCATTGGGTGCGGAACTAACCTTAAAAAACCTCTAGCGCATAGGAACCACTTGAAAAGCTGATTTTCGAAGTTAAATGGAGGAACAGTTCAAATTTTTGAATATATATTCTACCAAGCGTACTGTTTTATTAATCTCTCCATCCACCTCTCGTCCAATCCTTGTGGTACCCATCTGTAAACCTGCTGAATATTTCCCATCTCTCGTAAGCGAATGGAAATATCTTGTCCATTAATGAACAATTGCTCTTAGAGCTGGGGGGTTTTTTTTGCGCATCGTTTTAGTCCAACGATGTTTCCAATTTTACATCTTCAACTTTCTAGCGGCTTTAAGTGTCTTGTAATGCCAAAATCATCGATTACACGCATCTTGCGATGGAGCACGCACACAATAGGTCTGTTCCCGTACTTTAGCAAACTGCAGCAGTAACAGAATTTGCCAGCTGGCTTCTTTTTGCTGCAAAATTTGGCTTGCATTTGGCTTGCAGCAAAAGTACGAAAACGACTTGCTGCGAATCTATTTTAATATATTATAATAGATTCAAGTACGGGAACAGACCTAATAAGCTTCTCGAAGCAATCGGGTTGATACAGCAGCTGTTTTCTTTAAGTAAAAACAAAATATTGATGTTGCCCGTGAATACTCGTACACTTTATTTAGCACTAGTCCCAAAATATTAAACACAGCAAAACCATCGATCACATAGAAACATTTTTACTAGTGTTATGGTAATTTTCGTTTCTGGGGTTTTGAAAATTCGCTCAGGAAAATAAAGCTTTTTATCACTGCTATCACTGCCAGCGCAGCTATGAAATCAAAACTAATTTTATACGATAAATTGAACTTATTATAGGCATTATTCAGACGGAATCTGGTTGAAAAAGCATGCTAGGGCTGACAGCTATTATTGGTTTTGTATTTATTTGCAATATCTTTATTAAGCGATTTTATCGAGAAATTTTTAAAGAGTGATGATCTTGTAGACAATAAAAAACAAATATTATGTTTTCGAAAATTTGAAAACTTATGCGGCTGGTAGCCCTAAATTTCTTTGTACCCCTATAACTTCCAATGCAGCCATCGGATCAAAACGAAATTCACAGGGTAGGTTGATTTTAACGTGAGGCAGGTGTGATATATTGTTGGCTTTGATACTAGCGAAGGGTTGCCAGCGCGAAGTGTTTTTCGCTATTTTCGTATCTATATATGCTTACATTAAGTATTCGTATCGCGAACATTTATAATGAAAATAAGTTATCAATGTTTAAATTTTCTAAGTTCTAGAAATTTTTCGGTCCCAAACAACTTTCTTTTTTTGATACCAATCGTCTTTCTATCCCTGTAACTTTCGGCGAAATCATCGGGTAAAACTGAGATCGATGGAGTTATTTGATTTTGACGTGAGACAATTGTGGAAAACTTTTAGTTACAGTGCTGGTAAAGTGTTGCAAGCACTAAGAATTTTCTTTGCTTATGTTATTTTACTATGCTTTCAACGATTTGCAGTGTTTCGCTTTCCTAAATTTTGAAATTCATGCAAGCGGTAGTCCTGAAATCCTTTCCACCCTATGAGTTTGAATGCATTGTTAAGATCAAAGTTTCAAGCACGTGTGGTAGAAAATGCACTCAAAATCTGCACGATTCTTCTATTGTTCATCGAACAACAAACAAAATGTAAACTCTTTATATCAAATGTGTGAAATCTTTATGCCACACACTGCATTGATGCGCCATCTACTTTCTCGAATCCACATTTAATGCTGGTACACCTGCTATATGAATATGATTCTCATACCAATTTTCGTCGAAATTCAGTTAAACACATGCATTCATTTTATTCTAAAATTTAAAATCAATCTGTTTGGCCGAGTAAAACTTTTCAAATATTTTAAATATAAAATTAACAAAAATTAAAGGAGGGGCTATATTTTCTTTAACAATAGGGCCGACACAACAAAAGAAAAAGCTAAAACGAAAACGAAATCGAAAATGAAGATGAATTAGACATAAACAAATTGTTGGTTTTATCCAAAAATGATTTACCTTGCATAGTAATCGTACTAAAATTGAACCGCAGCTCGAATAATGCCATAATGTGAATAGAGCTTAACTAGAATTGTCAATTACACTGAGCAAGTAATATTTTGTAAGCGAATGCACACATGCAAAAAAATAGTAAAAACATGCCTAGACATTTCCGAATACGTTCTTTACAAGAATTTTCCTGTTTATAATAAAAAAAAATACGGAATAAGCAGATTGCTGTCAAGCTCAATACCTAATTTACGACGCTGCATGTTTCAAGGGGACATTTGACTTAGTTGAACACGATAAATCTATTCGAATTGTACCGTGAATAAATAATCCTCTATTGTTTCAGCTTATGCTCCGCAAGGCATTTTATTGGACAGCGGATTAGATGTAGGATAACTTAACATGGTAAACATACACACGTATTTGTATGAGCACTATTGAGCAAACTTAAATCCGGGCGATTGCATACCTTCGTAAAGAGTCTACTTTTCGCACAGAAAATAATGGTAAAAGGTCAAGCATTTTAATGCTATTGGGTGAAAAATCGTTTTGGCCTTTAAATCCCTTAGAGGGATTGAAAAATAGTTACAATATATGAAATTCTATCAGAGAGTGCAGTCATGAAATAAACAAATACTCTTGCTTTGATAAACTGAGTGCGAGTTTTTGAAAAAAAAAATGAAAACAGCAGTAAAAATTAAAGCAATTCGCCTGGTTCCGAGTTTTATTAGTGGTGAGGGAAAACACAGACAAATATGACAGTCATTTCCTCCGCGAATAGAAAATGCCCGGCATATGCACTGAGATAATATCCCATATCTACATAATTTTGACAATTAACGCCCCAAGCTCGCAGAGCGTAGGCAGCGGAAAAACCAAAGGGAAAATCTGAGGTAATTATGCTCTCGGTTTGTTTTATTTAAAGATTTAATCTTAAAATTGAAATGGCTTCACTAAATTTCGTATATGTTAACGCTTCTTTCGTTTCCTTAAATCTCTCTGTTCTGGGGATAAAACTCATTCCATTCCATCTGATGGCATACCCACGCTGCTTATGGAACTAATCTGTGTGAAAATTAATCCATCGGAAAGTTTTGATTGAGAGGCAATAGCCAATGAAAGAATTATTAAATGCAAGCAAAATTATCAAAAAACTTTCTTCTTGGAAATATAGCTAAATCTTTCGTTCAAAAAAATTCAATCTTTAAATTCAGGAGCTGTTGGATTGTGATTGAAAACTAATTAGTGTTTTCAATTACGCGTCTTTAGATAGTTATAATCAAAGTCGTAGAAGTTACGATCTGAGGCTCGGAGTTAGTGTACGAATCACATAAGGTATGTTCGCGTACTACAATTAATTGCGATTAATTGCAAATTCCGTTTTAAGCCCTGAAATGTATTCGATGCGAAACGGAACGAAGTGTCAAATCCCATACAAAATCAGCCTGGCGCGGAATTTCGTTTCGTTTGGTTTTGCTCGTCAGTAATGTGTTCGAAGGCGTATAAGAGTCTTCGAAGACAACGCAATGACTCGCTCTGAGATGGCGCTGCACAATGTATAAGTTAAATTTCGCGGCCATTTAATGACCCAGGACCTTAAATTGATGCGAAAAATGTGACAGCTCATAATTTCATTCGAGTTTGCGGATATTTTATTGAAAAATTGGTGAAAATGGATGGATGAGCCGCGCATCCTTGCAACAATAGTTTTTGTTTTGCCGATATTATCATTTTTGATGCCGGTTAGTTAAATTTATATGCACCGAATTCAAATGTAATGCACTTGTTAAATGTCATCAGTGGTAATTTATACTGCCCCCGGTGTCGGGGTGCGGAACTTTACTTCGCTCGATTCCGCACAGACGTTTTCGCTGTATTTCGTTCGTCGAATACATTACTAGGCTTTACTGAAAACTGCAAATTTCCCCTCTTTCAGTAAAATTCAGTAGGGGCTGAGCTACTGATAAATACTGAAAAGTGTCAAACGGTGTGGCGCGAGTAAATATTTTCAAATGTGCGCGGCAAGCAATATATTTTTTGCGCTTAGGATGACTTTATAATCACTATTGTTTTCCCAAAAACCGACAACTGACACTTTTGTTTGTCAATTTTCAAGAAATGCATTGAGAGCGTTTTCGTACTTTTCATGAATTTCCCCCACCACGTGATTCAGGAAAATTCAGTGACTGAAAGTACGCGAACAGACTTATTATAAGCTGTTGTGAAATAGAAAACAGCCTTGATGTTTAATTCAGATATATAAAAAATATGTCTTACTCTTTTGAAAATCCAGATTGGAAGAAGGGTTTTATTGACAAGAAAAATATAGCACACTGCTTGAATTACAATTGTGACATAATATTAAGTCTAAATTTACAATAGTTAAACAGAGTGGTGTGAACACCATTTAGATAAAAGTTAAGCAATTGATTCTTTCGGTTAACTAATGCACTTAATATAACAATACAAGGCTTCGTTATTTTTGAAAATTGAGTCGACTAGAATACTTAAATGTCTTTTACTTTCGATTTTTTGAATCAAAGTATTAGATTCGACTCAATTTTCAAGATATAGATATTAGAATGAAAGACAGTGAAAAACGTGGTTGTAATTTTTCTGGATTTATTAGAAGTGAACTATACGCATGGTTTTAGTGGATCACCAGAACGAACATTAAATGAACTCCTGTGTGAATAATGCCACGTTAAATTAATGAAATAAATTTGACTGACGTAAAGGAGAAACTAAAGGAGGAGCTTCGACGTAAGATGGTAAAGCAAAACTAATAGCCTGCTTAACCAACGCACTAGTGCTCGCAGCTGGATCGTGAAACATTCCAGTCTCCGGAAATAGAGAGTGTTGCAGGAGGTGTCGTCATGAATGCGCTCATGATGAATGAAGACTCCCTGAATGCGCTGATCCAAATATTGATGTTGATGCTGAAAAATATGGAACGGTAGTCAACAAACATCAAGATGTTGCTGGAACACGAGTCGAAATATCTGAAACAAAATATTGAAAATTTAAACCAAAAGCATGATTAAAAAATAAGCTATGAGAAAATGAGGCAATACTGGAAACAGTCCAAAATAATGGTGACTAACATATCAATCTCAACTTCATCTCCCAAACATAGTTCAAAGCTTCCGCAAGACGCAGTAACAGGAATAAACGAGAACAAAGAACAGGACTCATTCTGGAACCCAAGGTCCTTAAAACTGTTATACAAAATATAAGTTTTAGATCGAACAATACAGCTTTAACCTTATGACCGGTTATCCGAATGTCAGGTTTTCCGGATATTCCGTTTTCGGTTTTAAATCCGGACGTCCGTAGAACTGGTCATCCGGAAAAACCGTCATCCTGAAATCCGGACATCCGTAAAATCGAACGTCTCGAAAATAGGGCATCCGTGAAACCGGACATACGAAAAACCGAACATCCGGAAAACAGGAACTCTGGAATACCGGACATCCGGATGTCCGGATTTCCAGATGTTCTGCTTTCCGGACGTCTGGACTTCCGGATGTCTAGTGTTCCGAAGGTTCGGTTTTCCAGATGTTCGGTTTTCCGCATGACCGGATTTCCAGATGTTCGGTTTGCCGGATTTCACGTTTCCTGGATGTCCAGTTTTCCACATGTCCGGTTTTCCAGACGACCAGTTTCTCGGATATTCGGTTTCCCGGATATCCGGTTTTCCACATGCTTTGAAAGCCGAAATATGTCAAATTCGCAAAATTTGCATTGTATGCAGATGCATATGCAGGTGAATAACTATTCGATCCTTAGTGATAGCTAATTAGCTCGTTTAAGTCAGAAACATTGTACACGATTGTGTTTTAAGTTTGAAGTGAATTTCATTGAGTGAATACTGTAAATTGAAAAGTTTGAAACAAAATAAATAATTTCGAGTTGTGTTCTTGCTTTGGTAAAAAAATTATAACACAGGGGTTTTTTTAGAGGCATAGAACTTTGGGTCGTTAACACTTTTTAATGTTGTCATGCGTTATATATTTAGTTTGATTTGCCATTTTATCATAAATTCATAAATAGGTTGATGCAACTGCAAATTGTGCAGATTTATTTCGAAAAAAACGGTTTTCTTCGAGAAACCAATTTTTATTTTTCGCTTAGCGATGAGGCTCATTTCTAGTTGAATGGCTACATCAATAAACAAACCTGCCACATTTGGAGTGATGAGCAGCTACAAGCGGCTGTTCAAACACCGTTACATTCGGAGAAAGTCACTGTTTGGTGTGCTTTATGGGCCGGTGGAATAATTGGTCCATATGTCTTGAAAAATGCTGCTGGGAATAACATTACAGTCAATGGTGACCGCTATAGAGCCATGATCAATGACTTTCTCATCCGCAATTGATTCACCGTAATGCAGGGGACCTCTGGATTAACAGGATGGTGCAACATGCCATACAGCTCGTGCAACCATCGACTTATTGAAAGAAGCATTTGATGAGCGCATAATTTCTCCTTTTGGACTTGATCTTGTGATTTAACACCACCAGACTATTTCTTGTAAGGATACGTCAAACCACTCATCTACGCCGACAAATCCGAGACGCTTGACAATTTGGAAGACAACATTCGCTGCGTTATTGGCGAGATACGACCACAATTATTGGTTTTAGAGTAGTCGAAAATTGGACCTCTCGTTTGAACTTTCTTCGCGCTAGTCGTGGCGCTTACATCCCCGAAATTATACTCAAATAAAAATGGCAGAGAATTGTCTTTTCAATAAAACCAATTTCATGGCAATCAAAACAATTTATCCGTATTTTATTTCATTTCAATGTTCTATACCTTTATATAAAGAACCCTATAGTAGGTTCAACCAATACTATTCAATGAACTGGTTGGTATGTTCATTTGTGAGAAGGATATCATTGGGGATCGGAATAAGAAATAATCTGTTTCGAATCTACTTGTTCAAATGAGGTCTACTAGTGCTGCAGTATTCTATGAATTTTGTGGTTTCTTTGAATGCGTCAAAAACTATGGTGACTAACGTGGTGTCTATAGGTCTTTTGATTTTGAAGCCAACGTATAAATGTCTTAAAGAGGAGCACAATCTGAAAACTTTCAGAATTTAGCAAGAACAGAAGCTCGTGTCGCCTCTTCCAATTAAGATTAGAGGATTATAGTTGACATTCACTCACACGAGCCTGTCATTCATGTTAGAAGATATTGCTTCATTTGAAAAATTCACACTTAAAACTCGCCTCTGGCAAGATGAATAGCTAGTCAAACATTTTGGTATTAATTAGTCCTTGAATTCTGCATCATTTTTTACTCTGTATGAGTTGTATTCCACACTTTTATGTCTATGAGCTATTATTCAGGCTGCGATAAATTATTCAGTGTTTAAAAGTCTGCATTTGAGTGTGTTTTTCAAACAATCGAGCTATATTTTTTAACCGTAGACACTAGTCTATCCGCCATATATGTACTATGCTTAGTATTGATTCATGAAATGAGGACGCTAGTATGTGAAGCTCTCATCAACTTCAACATCATGTTTTGCGGTAACGTTACTCACCTACTCAAGTCCTCTTAAGTCGAATTAGCTATATAATACTTATGAATATAATCTCCGCACATATCATTAAAGTAGGGTAAAAAATAAAAGCTTTGCAATAAGCTCATTAATTTTAGTAGGCAGAGAGTCGGATTTTATGTCAAAGTATAGAATCAAGCGTTCGGATCCAGATTCAAACAGGACCAATGTGTAGCAATGTAAAAATTAAGAAATGAAATTTCAGCTATGATAAAAAGAAGTTTCATCTCCTACAGTTTTCAATGGACGCAACCGGACGCAAACGACGAACTTACCAACGTGGAGGACCTTAATATCCCACAAATTATTTGGTGTATATCTGACAACAGGAAATTTTTAGTGCTCACTCTTTAATCCTGCGATTGTGGCGTGCTTCCCGAACGCAATGCTTGTGTTAAATAAATCGCCAATAAAGTTATTCAAATAAAAGTTCCACAATTTTCCAATATTTTCCAATTAATTAATTTGAACTACTTTTAATACTTAAAAATTCCAAACTACAATTTAAACTAAAATTCAAATAAAATCTTAAATACATTAGCTTCCTTGTGAATTCCTAAAAAGTTCTTCTAACACCAACTTTCAAAAGTTTCAAATTCTATTTTAATTCACTACAAACTGGTGCGTTCGCCGGTACCATTTCTGCACACTAAAAGTGAGTGAGCTGTGCCGTTTTCCTATTTGACCGCAATGGCCACCTCGTAGCACTTGATTACCCGGGGTGTGTTCGATGTGCCTGCTATAGCTACTTCAATAACATAGCATCACTTTAGCAAGTGTCAAAATTTGCAGTAGCTAGGTGAAACAGCTATGGATATTGTACAGCCAACAGATGCTTCGAAGGTCAGCCTTTATACAGCACAACTCAGTAATAATTTTTTTAAAAGTTTAATCTTTGAATTTACCTGGATCAGCTCAATATTTTCATTACACTTTGGAAATTGTATGAATTTAGAATTTTTGCATTCGAAACAGGTTGGAGCACGTGTGGTAGAATATGCACTCAAAATCTGCACGATTCTTCTATTGTTCATCGAACATTAGTATTTCTAGCGGATCAGGTGCGCTAGAGTTTTTTTATTAATTAAATATGATACTGTGAGTACACTGCAAACATTAGCTAATTTCGCTACTATTTTGTTGAATTAATCCAAAGTAGTATATCATTAGCTCATCCCAAAAACTATTGTTGCGTAGTTGAAATAACTATATCATTTTGAAATTATATTATCAGTTGATTTTACCCATTCTTTTTTTTAGTGTAGAATTTGTTTTGTTATCGTTATCCAACTTTTAAACCAACCGCTTTTTCCTCGATCAGAGTCGATAAAAGGCCTTATTGACATTTAGCACCGGCCAGATGACATTTGTAGCGATTTTTTAATAGTCTGATCCACTTGGATCAGTAAGTCTTGAGATTTGATTATTTTTGTGAGGTAAGCTTTTCAGCAATGTTAATTTAACGAAAAGTACAGTCAAATGAGGTCAAAAAAGTAGTAAACCTGGGAACGAAAGAAAATTTATGTTAATCTATGCTGTGATATTTTATAAACTAAAAGTACCATACTCGTACACTGAAAAAAATCCACATGGCGCCCAGAGCCATGTAACATAGCGAATTATTTATGGCCCCATACGCTATGTATATTGTACTCTGAGCTATGCAACATGGCTCCCAGCGCCATAATGCCAGAATCTACATAGCGCGTGGTCCTATGTAACATGGCGCAGCATTTATGGTACCACACGCTATGTACATAGTGCCCTGAGCTATGCAGTATGGCTCCCAGCGCCATAATTACATGGCGCAGAAATTATAGCCCCACACGCTATATTACATAGTGCCATGAGCCATGTAATATGGCTTCAGTTGAAGAAGATAACTCCAAATATAACTGTGAGTATCAACGATAGAAGCACTGTGGCCAGATTTGGCTAATTCCCGCCAATTGTGCTATTTAAAAGATAAATGGGGGGAGGGGTGAATTTTTGATTTCGCGGGTTGGTGGGTTTATTTGAAAAACTGATGTTGTGCTATATATTGTTTATGGAAAACGATATTTGGGGTGTAAATTGTTTTGAAAAACTATATTTGGACTGTATATTGTTTTGAAAAACTATATTCTGTTTGGGCTATACAGTAAAACCTTTAATCGGGACACATCAAACCACCTGAATAATCGAACTACCTGAATAATCGAACTATAAAAATACCGTGCATACAATTTCTTGAAGAAAATTAACTCTGCACAGAAAAAACATATAGCGCCAGACGCCATGTACTATAGTCCTCTACGCCATGTACCATAGTCGTCCACGCCATGTACTATGGTCCTCCACGCCATGTACTATGGTCCACCACGCCATGTACTATAGTCCTCCACGCCTTGCACTAGGTCTGTTTCCGTACTTGAATCTATTATAATATATTAAAATAGATTCGCAGCAAGTCGTTTCCGTACTTTTGCTGCAAGCCAAATGCAAGCCAAATTTTGCAGCAAAAAGAAGCCAGCTGCCAAATTCTGTTACTGCTGCAGTTTGCTGAAAGTACGGAAACAGACCTACTATAGCATGGCATGGATGGCATGGAAGACTATATTACATGGCGTGGAGGACTATAGTACATGGCGTGGAGGGCTATAAGCATAGCGCCTGCTCCTATGTACTTTTCGCCATGTACTATGGCGTGTGGGGCTATATTTTATCACAATCGCCAAATCGACTATGTACATGGCGCCAGAAGTCTATAAATTATGGCGTCTGGCGCTATGTGTTTTTCCAGTGTAAAATCTCGTATACGCAAGACAAGATATTTAAGGTCAAGTGTCACGAAAATCAGTTTTTCTTTATTATCTCGTCAACTATTGGTTTAACGTGAATTTATATTTCTGTTGAATTTAATAAAAGCAAAAATCTGTACATCAGCTTCATACACAAAATTCATGTAAGATTAATGGTTCTCGAGATAAGAGACTAAGAAAACTTCAACTTTTAAATAAATAATGAATAGATAACGAATGAATCGTCTCGATTCAGCTTCATGCAGATCTTAGCACCAGACTTGAAGCAAAAAGTATTTCTAAACAATCAATTGATATCTTCTGTCTCGGGGAAAAATGGTGAAAAAAGACAAGCTCGTGGTACATTTAGTACCATGTGAAGAAATAACTTTCAGTTGCTTTAAGCACTGTCGTTCCTTTCCGGCAAACCAGAAGCATCGAAATTCAGACATTCTCAAAACAACCAAAATAACTTCACAATAGCATGGCGTAAAACTTAACATTTTCGATCAACGTACGCATTAGCTTTGGTTTCCGTCACAGCGGTAAGTTTGAAATTTATTTTGTTGTCTGTCTTAAAATTACTTTCTCACATATACACATCTGACTTTGTGGAGAGTTCGTAAAATTGAGATTCCAAGGAAAAAGTTTACATTTTGTTGCATTTGTTTTCCTTTGTATTGAAGCTCACTAGAGCTCCTAAATAAAATTTCATTTCAATGTATTACAAGAGAAAGAAGCGAATCTTGTACTTTTGAAACTTTTCTAGCTTTCAAGAGATAAATATGTTTAGTGAATGATAACGACAATCTTGAATGAAACTTATCTGAACTGAAGGCAATTATTTGAACAGACAACCGACCCACCAAACAGCAAAAGAATACAGCTAAGGGTTTAACTATTCGAAGTTTAAACTGGTAATGAAAATAAATAGGAAATAATATTCGGTTGCCAAAAGGAATCCAAAAGTATTCATTTCACTCTGACATCAATGTTAGGATCGTGTGAAAATAGTTGAAATCAGAGAAATAGTGCATTTAAGTGGAATGCACAAATTATTATTAATACTATTTTTTGATAAGCATACAATAAAATCAAATGACTTTCAAACTATTTTCAGAATCAAAATATACTTGGTTATTTCAACTGTTTATTCTACTTATATACTACATATGTACTTGATATCAGTGCTGGGAAGTGACTCCAAGATGGAACGAACGAAGCACAAATATACACGCATATGTAGAAGCATATGCAACGTTCAACTAGGTATTTCAGTATATCAAATATATTTTTAGTTTTCAACGGTACGATTTGATTGGCAGCACCTTGATTCAATGATTTTGAAAAAATCAATATGATATTTTAAAGTAAAATAATATCGGAGATACTCTGCAGTCTCGTGAAAATTACTAAGATCTTCTAAATGCACGTTTTTCTGTTCGAAAAAGTAAACATGGGCAGCAAAATATTATAATTGAAATTTTCCAGCCACTTATTCATTCGACCTCCACAGACAATATATATGAAAAGGGCGGGTGATAAGTTCGCGGCCTAAGGTACGTAGCGATGACTCATCATCTCTTTACTGATAAACACTAATTGTGTGACTAATTGTTAGTATAAATAACATGTTTTTTAAAAATTTCTTCTCCACTGGAAAAAGTAACAACACCATATCAACGAAAACTGAAAATTCTTACAATTTGCAGCACCGCACTGTGATGAAATTCCTTGTTACAAAAGGATATACGCCGAAAGAAATTTTCGAAGACATGTCATCGGTTTTGCAGGATTCTGTACCTTCATATACGGTGGTACAAAATGGGTTCGGCTATTTCAACAGGGAAGAAAGACCTGTGAAGATCACCCACACCCGGGCTGCCCAGTGACGGCCATAACCGAAGAAAATGTAAAAAAAATTTCAAAAATTTGTCCTGGCTAACCAATCAATTAAATTGTGCCAGATAGCAGAAAAACTACATATAAGCAAAAAATGAGTTGGAGAGGTTTTGCATGAATATGTATACAGTTCTACCAGCAGTGACGATTCGAGAGTTGTAAAGATTTTTTGGAGCTGTGTCTGTGTGATTTGGACAAAATTTATAACTGAATTGTGACCTTTGATGAAACCTTGATTTATCAGCATGGTCCCGAGTCCTAACAATGCAGTCCAAAAGTCGATGTAGTAAATAAAGAAGGGAGAAAGGCCGCAAAAGGAATTCAAAGTGGAAAAGTGGGCACCGAAGATTATGGCTACCATTTTCTGCGATAGTCAGGGAATTTTATTAATTGATTACTTGTTTAAAGGGACTACATGAACGGCCAGTATTACGCTAATTTACTAGATCAGACACGTGAGGCAGTCGCACAGAAGAGACGTGGCAAGTTGGCGCGTGGAATGCTGTTTTCACAAGACAACGCGCCTGTTCACACCACTCGGGTTGTTATTTAATAGTTAAACCTTGAAAGCTGTGGGATTAATAGAAATTGACCACTCACCCTTCAGTCCGGACAAGGAGGCTTTTAGTGACTTTTTCCTTTATTCAAATTTGAAAAAGGAGTTACGAGGACGAAGATTTTTAAACGACAGTGAGATGAAAACCAGCCGCAGAAAAGTATTTTGAAGAGGAATCGAAAGAATATTTTTCCAGTAATATAAACAATTATATTCACGAAGTGAAAATTGTATTTCACTTGAGAAGGATTGCATTGAAATATCAAAAAACATTAAGTACCTTAGGCCGCGAACTCATCAGCCACCCCTCCTATGTCACTTCTTGCAAAAGGTTGACTGAATGAAATAACTGTTCTAGATAATCTTGAATCTATAGTTATTTTTCTGCTCAAAAGATTTGAATGAAATACTAAATTTGACTACGTGCCCCCAATAGTCGTTAGACAACATTACCGATTGTCTTTTTTTGTGTTTTGTGGTTGTGTGTAGGTTTTTAGGGATGTTTTTTGTTTGTTTGCTTGTGTTGTCGCCTCGTCTAGTTTCGGTACGTTTTTGAATATTCTTCCTTAAGGTTTATCCTCTGCTACCACTAGAATACGAGCAGGGATAAAAAATTGAAGAATGACTAACAAAACCGCACAACAAACAACCAACCAAAAAAACACAATCGGTAAAGTTGTCGAACGACTATGAGGGGCACGTAGTTGAACTTTACTGAATGAAATCTAAATGCGTTTATTTAAAGAATTAATTCAAAACCGGCCAACGGATATGTAGCGTGAAAAAAATGTTGGATTTCAAAAGAATTCATTTCTCTTCTTATGAAACAATAAAACCCCGTTACCGGTAAGTTTAAAATTAGCTTCAGTGAAAAACTTCATTTCAATTTTAACATACAAATCTGGACTCAAAGCCGATTGAATTGTTTCCTTAAAACATGTTGCAAATGAAAAAGTGTACACAGCTAGCCCACGTTGGGCGCCATAAAATAATTGAAAATAAATAGTCAGATATGAGCTGATTTGTGGTAAAAACAAAAACTCAGAATCAAATCAAAACCGAATAACCAACTTTTTAAACTTTTGAATTAAACTTTTGCAAAAAAAAAACTTTCAAAAAGCTTTATAGATTAGAAATGGAGAACACTTCTCAGTTCGTTTGCCGACATATTTAGACTTATTCACTTAGATAATTCAATCAGTGCGTCAGTTAATTAAGGAAATGAAATTTCGATTGAATAATGAAAGGATAATGAATTCCTGCGCGGTCTTTAATCGAAAAGAAATAGTCAGTAAATATCTGTCAACGAAACAAATATAACATTAATGCATGAAATAAAACAAACTTATTCCTCTTCTTCCTCACAGTATGTCTATGTGAAAGTATGTATAAATTAGTAATTTAGTAATAACATGTTTTGGTATTGTGCGAAAACTAAGCTCCGTTCACTTCTGATAGTCACTGCTAGCTGATAGGCATTGTTCAAAAATACACGAAATCGAAACAACAAAAAATTCTTATGTTTTCAACATTTCTCGAAACAGCTAGGATATACTTTCTTGCTTTCAGCCAACCACGTATGTGAATATGCTAGTTTCTTTACATTGGTTCTTTTAAATATTTTTCGCATTCAATTATAGTTACAACAATTTACAATTGAGTTCTTATGACGCTTATTCTTTCATCAAGGTTCCTCCATAGAAGCGATGATGTATTCTGCCCTACTAGCCATAAAGGCTCTATCTACATCTTAGTCCTTTGGATGTATTCAATGATTAGTGTTTTGATTTGTACTGAAGATATATGGTGAGTACATTTTTCAATATCAATTTTAACATACTTTCACAAAAGATAGGTTTTTCAAATTTTGTAGAAGATTCAATAGGGTATGAAGATTTTGAATCCGGTGTTAGCTCAAAAATGAGAAAAATGTAGATGGAACCTTTATGGTTAGTAGGGCAGTATTGTTGTTACTTGATATTGACGAAGAAGTACCAACTACAAAAGCTAATGACAGAAATAGTTTGCTAGCAGCAATGTAAATGTTTTATGCAGTACATCAAACATGGATGAATTTTTAACAATTTATAAAAGTTGTCCCAGTGTTTTAACAGGGGGTTCCTTTGTCTTCAAATGGTACGATACACTAAAAACTTTTATGCAAAGAACTGATGTGTGAGCGCCATGTTTTGCTTCATCGCCTAGAAGCGTTGAAAAAATTTGTTTGTCAAAAGTGAAAAGGCAGATCAAAAGACGAAATTAAACCTAAGTATACATAAAATAAAAGTATCGATTAATAATTTTTATAATGTACCTTCGGAAATTTATGATAAATGTCTTGAGCCTGGAAGAAAAGCTGGACATAGTCTTAAGAAGTTGAAGCCTTAGGTGAATAAAAGCCGTGTTCAATCAATTCCGAAGAGGGACAGGATGGCAGCTGGACTTCAAAAAGATTTTTTTAATATTAATCTATAAAGACAATGTAACATTTTAAAAAAAATCTTGTGAAATCATTGATTCATTCACCTGAAGACACTTACTACAAACATTTGATAGTCAGTTCCTTGGAGTTTCTGGAATGAAGCGACAAATTCAAATAAAAACAAAGTGATAATCAAAAGTGACGTAATCATTAAAGATATCACTTCCGTCACCCAATTTAGATTATATTCAATTTGACTGTACCTAATAATAATTAATCACCAATCAGCCAGAAAAGATTCGTACAAAACTGAATGTATTTCAGCACTTTTTACCTAGGAAATACTAGTGTTATCATTAGATCTCAGCGAAATCATTACGGAAATTAAACATTCAAATAACGAGCTAACCCCAAATGTCCAAATTAATTCGGAGAACAAATGGCTGAAACCTTCGCTCTTAGTAAAAGCAAACACATAGAAGATATTGAAAACTTTAGCGCATACAAACCTCAGGAAAGACTGATTTTCACAGAAAAGTAGATTAAATAAATAGGTGTAAAATGTTTGTTGTACTTAAAATGCTCCTCTTTGCAACCAATGAAAAGGTTATATATCACTTTGATACAATTACAGCATCGGAAACCATTGGATCGCAAATTTTCAAACATCAGGAAAGGATATTTTCAGTATAAAATGAAAATCAAATGAAAACTTGATCGCAGTGCCACCTAGTACAAAAATGAGAAATATACTTGGTCCTGGTACTGCAAGCAAAAGACTACTACGATGGCTTCACAATCCCCCAGCATCCAGAGCGGATGCACATTATTGAATCTACCCCTCAATCTTGCACAGTTTGACAGTCACAGCGTATAGCGTTACGCTTTTCCCTTCACCTTTCATCCATTGCTCAGCAACCAGCTCTGAAGATGACAGATATTTCTGCTGGAAAAACAGAAGCATACTCACCGAGAGAAGAAAACCCTGCCTGTCATTCGATGCGCTAGAGTTCAAACCTGTCTTCGAACCAACTGTGTATAAGACCTCGGAGTAACACTTCGTACAGACATCTGGATGTTCCGAGTCACTTCTGCTTTGAATGTTTCATATTTTCTCCCGATTTCGAGAAGGAGAACTCGAGTGTCCGAAGGTATCACGAGAACCTAAGAGGTTCCTCAAATAAGATAAGCTGAAACGAAAAAATAACGATCAAGTTTCAAGTTGATGTGAATAAATCTAATTGATACGAATAAATTTAAATCAAAAATCAAATACTGCATGAAAAACTATTTATAAAAATCGAACCAGGCAGTACAACAAAGCATCCTCTAACTACTTCATCACAACTTCATTCATATTTCGAATAGTTTAGTTTTTTTATCCATTCGTTTGCACTCTGCAACCACACAAATACATATATGCAACAATCGTCGTATCAACGTGCATTTTCCCCGAAAGAAATAAGCTTCACTCATGACGACGTAGACGATAACGGAAAGCTAAATGCCGTTGAAAAATAATTGGTATCATTATTTTTAGTTCAGTGAGGAAATATTGATCTTCGAATCCATGCTGCATTACCTCACACCATCGTCGACGGCTGCTGTTAAAGTTAAAAATACTTTTATATAAATTTACCCTCGTATAGCACTCATGCATAGCCAATGAGTGTAATCACTAAGCGTAATTGGCCAATCTATTTTGCCATTGTCCTCTTCGGTTGTCTGTCTTTGACCGAAATGTTCCCTGATCCCTGGAGCCTGCAAATGATTTCCTTCAGTCATCCGGTCACACATTTTAACTATGTATATCTTTAACGAGGGCGTCGAGTTGTTCACACAGTCATTGACACGAGTAACTTAACTGTAGATTCGATAACGGTCAAAGTGAGATATGTTATTCCATAATTTCAACACAAACCTAGTGTAATTACTTATCTAATAAAGTTTTCAGCATGTGTAGTGGCTGTGAAACTTGCTTCTTAGCACTAATTTTACGAAGGATTCTGTATATTCTACGGCTGATGAGGTTTGATACCACTATTAGTCGATTGCTGTCGAAAGAGTGTCATCATCCTATGTAGGTGCTTCCTGGCATTGAAAGCTCAGCTCACATAGTGCTACTATGCGCAATTTTCGTGATTTCCCAATCAAAGGGTGATCTCGGAAGCGATGACGTTACTGCAGACTTGATATTCAACATACCAGTGAATCTACGAGGCATTAGCGAAGGATGAATAATAATTTAGGCTGCAGAGCACATAAAATGTATACTCATGTAAGTGAGTGCCCACACGGCTATATGTCAAAAAATGTGGTAAAATTGCAATAAATATTGACCCAAGTCATCCACAGTGCTGTATTTCACTTAATTACTGCTTACAATGCGCAACATGCCAATAGAATCAAGGAGAATTGGCAACATGCCAATAGAATCAAGTTATCTTATTGGAAGTTATCGAATATCATTGAAAAGCTATCATATTGTTGTGTTTTAATACTACTTAATTCAGAAACTATTCTATATTATTGATTTGACATGAAGCTATTAATTTACTGAATCTTTTCCCTCGAACTTGACTATGAAACTGTGAAGTGTGCTGCATCATAAAGTACCGAGGAAAGTAAAAATAATTTTGATAGATTTTGACATCACTCACTTTGGAAGTAAAAATTAATGCCCGGTGCTATTTCAGGAAATTTTTATGGCCTGAATCATCGTCCAAGCCTTTATGGAACATTGTTATTATATCTTCTTCTTCTATCATGACCAATTTCAATTACCTATTATATGTGTTATTTTTTTGCTTCACTTCCGACGGGCAGCGAAATCAGACAATTTCCTATTACTCCTCCAACGACTTTACCATTTCATCAGCAGCAGTGACCAATTTAATACTGATGTAATATGAAATACCATTCAGCGGAGGTAGAAGCTATGATATACCCATATCACTAAGATTTTCGTAGCGCATAAACGAAAAATATCATTTAATAGTTTCAACTTTTTTCCGAAGAAAACGTGACGTTACAACTCAAAAAGAATCTTTCTTTTACTCTTATCGAAGTAGAAAAGCCATTCAATCCTTGAAAATGTGAACGAACGGTTCTATAAGGCAGTCTCACATTACAGTTCTTATAACTTTTCTCCATGGATTCACTTATTATTAGTATTGTTATCGTTATCCATGTAAAAAGGGGCGAAGCGGATGCATTCTCAGTGCACATAAAACCAATAATCTATAAATGCAACAGTAGAATAATCTTGAAGGCCATGATGAAACGTGATGACGGCCTATCGCAAATTATACGTACGAGTGTGTATGGTATAGTTATGGGAGCAACGGCGTTTTAACGCTAGAATGGTACCGATGAGTAAATTTTACTCACATAGGGTATATATTTCGTCGCGTATCAGCCAGCTGGCCACTCCGACTGCCATGAGGCTAGAAGCTATATAATCTTTTTATGTTTAATGATAAAATAAATAAGGAAATAATACTATTGTTGCCTTCTTTTTAGTAAAAACATGTACCTAAAATCATCCAAAAATTTACCGTACTATTCCAGGGTTAAAAGCAAAACCGAAGACAAAACGTAATGCTCTAATGCCGGGTTTCCACCAAAGAGACAAAACAAGAAACACGGACAAAAAAGGTGTTTTGTTTACTAAAACAGTTTTCAGAGACAAAAATGCTCGCGAAACTGTTCAGTTTTTACAAAACATTCGTGTTTTTGTTCAGAAAAACATGTTTTGTCCGTGTTTTTTGTTTTGTCTCTTTGGTGGAAACCCGGCATAAGAGATGTTAATGATGAGTGATTTATATGTTCCAAAATTCGACACACGCTTAAATCGAATAAAATGATTGTATTTATAATATATATAATAGTATATTGGTATAGAGTATTTAAATGAATTTTCCCGCTAAAGTTTGTTAAGGTGGTGAATATTAAGAACAGACATATAAATTTACACTATTGGTTAGGGGTACAAAATGATATGAGTTCAAAATAAGAAATGTTTACAAAAAAATTTTCAGGTAGCAACTTGAAACGGAAAACACATATACTCTTAAAAAGAGATGTGCTAAACTGTTCTTTTTACTAAGCAGTGATCTCAGAGAGCAGTTTGAGCAAAGAGCAGTTTAGAGTAGCAGTTATTTCAATCGCAATTGTGATCCCAGTTTTTTGCGTACGACCAAGTGCTCGCTACCTTTGATTGCTCATTGCCATGGTTTGCTCGTTATCTGCTCATCGCTTTCGACTATTATTGTTCGCTGCCTGCTCCTTAAGCTTATTAAAGCCTGCGTTCTCAACGATTGAGAAGGGAGGGTCATCTTTAATGAATGAATTCATTAGCGATTTGTCTAACCGGTCTTTTTGCTTTGTCGAAAGAAAAGGTATAAAATGTTCGATGCTCTGCTGTTTCCTACTAATCTTCACACGTGGCTACGAAGCCTCGATAGTACTTGCGATCGGGACCTGATCCACAATTTGTCTGACCGAATCTTGCGTTGAAGGAGCTTCTCGTTTGGATCAAACTGCAACTCCAGGATTTCTTACGGAAAGGTGAGGCTTCAAGTTGATTATTGATGTTTTGTCAAACACATCACACATCACCATTTTTAACTATTTTCTTACACACACCTCTGATGTCTTCACAAAGAACGCTGGATGAAAACTAATATCCCAAAGATGTAATTCATTTTCCGACTCATTTTTATAGCATTATCCTACTTATAGTGTAAATAAATGCAATATTCACACTTTTAAGCTAAAGGACTTTCATATAAGTATAAATATAAAAAAAAAGACTGCAGCAGTAAAAATCGATCCCTTAGAATCTCAAAAGAATATTTTTTGCTATTATATCCTTTACTCTTTTTGTGTACTTATTATGTAGGTAAATACGATTTACAAACATTTAAGCTAAAAAAATCTAACGCACGAGAACCGCTAGAGACACTAGTGTTCGATGAGTAGTAGAGGATTCGTACAGATTTGACTGTATGTTCTATCAGCCTTATTTCAGCCAGCCTGTTTCGAGGGCTATGAACCGCTTCGATCACAAGAGTGCATTGAAACTCATAGGCTGGAAAGGCTTTAAGGATTTCCACTTGCATGAATTTCAAAATTAAGGAAAATCAATTCTGAGTGGCTTTCATCGTGGACAAAAAAAATTAAACCGCAAATAATCGATTTTAAACTTATCAACGAAAGATTGTGTGCAATCCGCATTCGAGCAAAGTTTTTTAATTTTTGGTTCATTAACGTTCACGTCCCTACTAAGGATAAGGATACGACAGAGAAAGATAAATTTTATAAACTTCTGAAAAGGTAATATGATTCTCCGCCATCAAATGATGTCAAAATTCTGCTGGGCGACCTCAACGCAAAGATTTGAAAGGAAGAAACACATCGCAGAACCACCGGCAAATTTAGTCTTCACGATCTCTGCAACGACAATGGACAACGACTTGTCGCATTCGCGAGCTTCATCGTCATTTCCACAATAGGGCATGGGATCCCCGGACGGTCACACAATCGTAAGTTTCACGTGTTTCCCTCATCGCGACATTCACAAAAGGAAATGGGCATCCCCGAACGGTCGCACATTCAATCAGATTGGTCATATTCTGATTCAGAAAAAGTGGGCCTCCAGTATTTTAGATGTGCGAGCCTTCCATGAAGCCAATTGCGACTCAGACAAATCCTTATTCAAGACTCGATATCGATGTTGAATTTCACTGTCGTATGAAGCCAGAGCTAGTTCAAGATGCAAGTTTGATGTCGACAAGCTTTGAAACAAGACGATGGAAACCGAGTATATATCTGCTCTGGAAATTGAACACCACGTCTATCAACGAAGCCTGAGCTACCATCAAAAGCGTAGTGAATGTAGCAGCCGAAAAAGTAGTAGGATATACAGCCCGGCAACGCAGATATAAATGGTTCGACGAGGAGCATCAAGCCACGTTGGACGAAAAAAATGCGGTCTATGAAATCCAGATTGAACGACCCACAAGAGCCAAGAAAGAAAAATATGGCGATCTTCGGAGAGTAGCGAATAGAATAATTAGACTTAAGAAACATGTTAAATAACATGAATGGCAACTTTATGACTAACAACACTCGACAACCGTACAACAGAGTGAGGCACTTAAAACAAGGCTTTAAACCACGCACTAGCTTATGTAGAACTGCCGATGGAAGCATCATAAGCGGCTCAGAATAGGTGAAAGAGAGATGGGCATCCTATTTCCAGCAATCACTGAACAAAAATGTACCCGCATCCGACGAATCGCCATCACTAATTGGCACACACCTTGACAGTGCCTCATCTCACCCTCCTACATTAGATGGACTCCGACAGGCCATGGACCGCTTGAAATCCAGCAAATCACTGGGCATCGATGGGATCCCCGCGGAGCTCCTGAAGACAGGCGGAATTTCCGCTTTAAGGGCAATCCATGGATTGGTGACAGGCATCTGGCAACAAGAAACGATGCCGGATGAGTGGCGAAAAAGTGTCATAAATGCCATTCACAAGAAAGGAGATAAATTACTGTGCAAAAACTACAGGGGCGTATCACTACTTTGTACGTCGTACAAGCTTCTGACAACGATTTTAGTTTCGTATTTCCTGTCACGCTAAGACAATTCTTGGTGAATATCAAGGCGGTTTCAGAAATGGCAAATTGACAATTGACCAAATACGGTCAAACAAATTTTGGAAAAGTGCTGAGAATTCAACATTGATGTTGATATCTTGATATCAAATAATCGTCGACTTTAAATAGCCAAAGAAGTTGGTCTTCAAATTAACGAACAAAAAACACAAATTATGACTCCATCCAAGAAAAGAACGCCGGTGAGTCAAAACATAACGATAGGGGGCTATAAACTTCAAAACGTAGACAACTTCGTGTCCCTAGGGACGAACCTTTTGAAGGATAGAAATGAGCATGACGAAATCAAACGACGGATTCAATTAGCCAATAAGACATTCTTTTCGGTGCCTACCACTTTAAATCTCGATGCGTACACAGGAATATGAAGCTTCGCATATACAAAACAATTATCAGACCTGTGTTATGCTACGGAAGCAAAACCTGGACACTGACCCAGGCGTCTAAAAAAGCCTTAAATACGTTCGAAAGAAGGGTATTGCGAAAAATCTTCGGTCCAGATGGATGGCGAATCCGATACAACAACGAGCTGTATACCATAAATGACGAGCCGGAAGTCTCTACCGTCATACGACTCCAAAAACTACAATGGGCTGGCCACATCGAACGAAAAAGCGACAATCGAATCCCCAAGCGGTCTCTCAAGGGGCGAGCGAGCGGAGCCAGGCCAGTCGATAAGCCACGCAATCGCTAAGAGGATTCGATAGATGCTGACAGCAGGTCGCTTTTGGGAGCACTGAGCTGGAGGACGCGGTCACTGAACCGAGACAAATAGAGGTGAAGCATTAAGGAGGCTAAGGCTCGATTCGGGCTGTAGTGCCATGATGATGATATGTTCAGCTGCTATATGAATTTTGTCAAAATATGGTCACTCAGTAATTTTTCAATATAGCACCACTGCCACAGGGCTGTCCAGATTTCAAAATCGCTTTTATTAGATCTGGTTCTACTTAAGAACAATACATTCTATGAATTTCAATTATATCTTCTTATTGGGTCGTGAGTTCCCGTAAATAAAAGTTTTTGTGGTTTAAAGTATAAGTAAATCGTGGAAGGGCTACCGTTCTTGTCTGATATGCAATTTCAAAAGTTTTACTTTGGTTGTATAGACAAAGCATAAAATTTATATATGTAAGCAAAAAAAATTCAGGAGATTCGATGATTTGAAGGTTTTCACTTTCAGTGCTTGTCGTAGCTGCAGGGCTACCAGCACGTTCATAAAACCTACGTGCGTCCACAATTTAATATATTCAATACATGCTGTAAGTTGTATTGACTTGGTAATCCTGTCGAAAGTTATCGCAATTTGAAATTTTTCAAAAGTTATCAATCTTATTTTAGGCAGCTAACGCATATATATGGTTAAACATTTCCAAAACATTCCATATCTATATAAAACAAACACTTTTGAAATTATTTTCGCAAACTCTGTTTTTTGAAAGTTATTTGTTGATAGAATCATAAAGATACTTAAAATATCACTGAAATAGCCACCAGCGCCAAAGAGGTAAAGATAATTAACATTTAACAGATAATTCTACATATACACAAATATATCCTGAAAATTTCAGCTCAATCGGATGGCGCGTTTTAAAAATATAAACGCAATATGTGAAAAAGTTTTTCATCGAAAAATAATTTTCTGATAAGGAAATCTTAACGCTGAACTTTGACACGTTATTGGCAACATAAAATTACTTACATAAATGCTTGACATAGGCGCTCATGGACCTGGTCAAACGAAATCGATTCCTGATTCCTGAACTAAACATATGAATGGAAACTAACAAGGGAAAGCACGTTTAACAAATACAATCGTATATAGGATCAGACAGCGTAAAGGCACTGCTACGCAGTGAGCCATTAAGGAAAGCAACGAACCAGACAACGACCTAAAAGGGTAAGAGAAGCAGCTTTCGATTTTCCACCGATTGCACGTTGTTGTGCAGTTCAACTCAGCCTCGAGATGCAACGGAAGTGGTTCTATGTTACATTGTCCAAAACTTTGTTGCCATCTTGCTTGTTGGGCTTACGTTATTCAGATGAACATGTTTATACAAATTAAGCAATATATTAATAACAAGCCAAATGTCATTTGAAGTTGTACACGGAAGTCGAAGTAACCCTTAGTTTTGAATGACCAGCATTTGTCCAAATAGTTTACTTGACAAAATAACAGAGTGACGGCGTTTTCTTGGTCAACAGTGTCATGGATTTTTTTGCATAGATGAGTATCACTTTACGCCGATCTAAAGCCGATGGTATGTGACACAGTGTAGGAGATAATGAAAAAGGAATCAGAATAGAATAAAATTTATGACCAGCTGTCATAGAAGCTTGCAAGGTGGGATTTCGTGAGCAATGTAGTGAGCAGTAAAATTGCTACGAATTTTAGATGAGCTCGCTTGATATTCAACGAGAAAAGTTGTTTGCTATTTTCCGTAATCAATGGAGCGATAAGTTGAGTCCAGAGACAATCACAATCGCCTAGCTGATGCAATCTCTGATGGGTCGTAGTGCTTGAAAGATGTACAGTTTTATAAGGAATGACAGGTGTTAATTATATTGGTGAATCGGCAAAATATTACTGCCGTTTAAAGTCAGTTTCGTTTGCGCTGAGTTCACGTCTGAGTAATATAATTTCCGGAATGATTAGCTTTTAAAATTAACTAATTTCATGGTGGGAAATAGTTAAATCGAATATGGCCCACATCGAATTTAGCAGGATGCTAATGTAAATTAATTGGAAATATGCTATCAGTACAGTATCAAGGAAAATTCATAGAATGATGGTTTATAAATATTTAACTCATTTGCCTATTTGCTTTTTAGTTCCATATTAACATTATGTATTTGGGTAAAGGATGTAATTAACGAGAGGGCATATGATTGAAAGTAGACCAAATACATCTTATTAAAGTCACTTGTAAGTGTTGTAAAAGAAAACTTGCAAACATTTTTCGAAATTTCACACAGCTGTTAATGGATTTAAAGGCAAAATTACAATTACTGTCATTGAGAGCTACTTGGAAAACTACCATTTGAATGTAAGATTCTTATTTAATTGCATCCATTTATATACTTATATCGTATTTATGATAAATAAACTTTAGGAAAAAAATCGAAAGGAAATTAGTAAGTGAAATGCACCAAAGCTTTGCCAAAGAATACTAGCACTGGCAGCTAATGTCAAACCAGAGTTAAAAGATTTTTGAAAAAAGACGAAATAAGTAGATATTGTTTCGGATTTATATGTTGTATATGTTTACGAAAACCCTTTTCCGAAAACACTTTCAAATAAAATACATTGATGTAGAAATGGCATAGGTCCATGTCTCACAAAAATTTGGGGTTCTTGAAACCTCAGGTGCCAGCGGAAATTTCACTGATACTTTAGCATATTTGCAGTTCGTTCCTAAAAGCTCGTGTAGTCTACTGGCTAGAGCACTTTCTTTCAGTTTCAGACGAGGAACCGCACACCTAGCTTTGAGCTCATCCAGCTCTGAATAGGTACCTGAGCTAATAAGGGTAAATTAAGTCGTATTCACATTGTTGGTAAATTTGTGCTCTGTACCAGCTTCAATCCTAGACCCAATAAGTGCTGCCAAGTTCTTTATAAAATTTGGCATTTGATAAAAACCAAACCAAATTTTTCCTGGACGTGTTTCAAACATAGATATGGAAACATTTAGCAAATTTTTAATGCTACGTGTGTGCTAAAAGGGCAAATAAATTTCGAAAATTACGAATTGTGATAACTTCCAACAGATTCATCTGAACATCACCATATTTATCTGACACAATAATGGACATAAGAAATATTCTTGTGTGTTGGTGAATATGCGGACAAGCTTGTAGTTTTGGTAGGTGCAGAAACAGAAATCTTTCAAACCTTCGATGTTTTTGCTTTGCATGCACCGTAAAATTGTAAATTTCCAAAAATCTTTACCCGAAAATTGCGTTGGTGAGCACTGACGACCAGATAATCTGAGCCAATTGAAATTCACAGGATATGCATATATGTCTGGAAAAGTAATTAATGCGGTTTTATCTCATCTTAAAATCATATCGTTTCGCCCTATAGCTACCGATGCAGCCACCAAATTTAAACTAAATTCACACAGTAGATGGACCTTAGTGTATACAAAATTTGGTATAGTTTAGATTGCACCTGCACCTACGGTAACTTTTGTCATGTTTTTGTTGAAAGATATCAAAATAACCTTATTAAATTAAAGCGATATCTCAACGTAAACAAGCACAGTTTCGAAAACTGAGAAATTTTCGCGGGCGGTAACCCTTGAAATTCCCTGGTCCTCATCATTCTCCCCTCTTTATGGAATTAGCTTTAAACCCCTCGTCTTAAGTTAAATCTTCTCCTACACTATGATTCAACTTTAAAATGGTGAATAATTCCGCTTTGTCTAATGAAAGAAATGGTACTAACTAGTATCATTTCTTCAGAAGGCTAAGAGAGGATGATGCTCTCTACAAAAATGTTTTCCTTCTTGTTCAACTTAGTTTCCGATTACATTCCTACTATTTGCTGTAAAAGAAGTTTCGACCCTTCGTGGTTTACGGTCAATGTCGCGATTGTTATTAGATGATCGTTTCAAGTTTCGAATGCTACAAGCTGCTGCCAAAAAAGCTGCCAATCACACGATGAGTGGTTAATTTGAGCAAGTCGAAACTTCTATTACATTCGACAATCATAAGCCTAAGCCACTTGCTCTGGCATTCTTTCTGCTATGTATCTTCATGATATGTCTGCTTCCAGAGCTCGGCTCTTTCCTTCTTTTACCTCCCGTCACAATGAATCTCCACTATCAATCAATTTTCCCGCACCTACTTCTTACCTTTCTTCTTTTTTTACTAATCCTTTGGAAGTTGAATCATTGAGGCAAGCATTAGCTTGGATGCTGATAACATTCGGAATCTTTTTGCTGAATTACTTTTAACTTCCTTGTGTATTTCTCTGTCAATCATTTCTTAGCATTTCAGCTGGAACCTTTCCATCACTTTAGAAATCTGCCTGTATATTTGTTATCCAAGAAGTTGGTGATATTTCTTGCACATCTGACTACCGTCGCATATCTCTTTCGCCTTATTTTAGTAAGCTCTTCGAAAGAGTCGTTTACAATAGAGTGTACGCGTTCATCCAGCTCTTGCTAGCCTGTGAGCAGTACGGATTCATTCAAAGTAAGTTATCGGTAACAAACTTAATGTCGTTTACAAACACGTGGCTTCCGCCATCGACCAGCAAAGGCAATTATATGTCCTATATACAGGCTTTGCCAAAGCTTTCGAATCTATGAGACATAATATTCTTCTATCAAAGCTACCGATTTTTGGTCTCTCTGGTGTCCTTTTTTCTTCGCTATCTTCTTAGGTTTGTTATCGCTCTTGAGGTATTACTGTTTGAACACTTTTTCTTAACTCATGAGTTCCGCAGGAACTAATTCTTAGCCCTTTGTTTTTCTTTTTGCGCATTGACAATCCTCCTTCCTTCTTTAAGGAAGGGGTAAGAGTTTCAGCATGAGAAAAACAAATTTTTTCACGAATTTGTTTTAGAAATATGGATAGAGCAAATTTATTGAAACCTTTTGTATATTATTAAGCGTTATTTCAGTAACATTTATGCGAAAATATTGACAAACTAACCTGGGACGAAGGTTTTTTAAGAATGTCGTTGGAAAAAGACGATTTACGGTGTTGATTGTGTCTCAGCTTAAAATTATCTGAAATAAAAGAGCATTAAAATTTAATCAAAGTATCATCAAATCCTCTCCCAACGTTCTCTGATTATTATTTTTTTTCAATTTGAAATTTTTGGTGGTCATATAAAGTGAAAATTGCTATTTTTGTAGGTGGAAAAACCCCTGAATGTAAAAAAAATCTAAAACATCGTTGGGGGTAGAATTTTACATGTAGAAAGTGTGTGCCGAGTTTGAAATGAATCGGTAATGTGGTTTTTAAATAACAGTGAACACGGACTTTTAAAAAGTGGTTTTGAGAAATGATCTACTATATTCCAAGCTGTCGGAGCTACAATGACAGAGGAGATGGGACTAAGTAGTTAATAACTTCGAGAATTTTGCTCTGATTGACTTCAAATTTTGGGACTATATTCGCCAGATGTTAAACTATAAGAAAAGACAAAAATATTTTTTTCATTAGTGCAAACTCTTACCTTCCGTTAACTCACCCTGTCTTTTGTACGCTGATGATCTTAAAACTGTCAGAGTGATGAAATCCGCTAATGCTTCATATTGCAAAACGATTTCGATGTTTTTGCTTATTGGTGCGCTGAAAATTCTCTTACTCTGAACGTTTCGAATTTTCATCAATTTCCTCCATCTATAAAGCATCTCCTCTGCTCTTCCCTTATTCTACTCTGGGCTCCCCTTTCAATGCTGTTACTGGTTTCAATACCCTTGGCGTGATCTTTGACTTTGTTGAAGTAGCATATTTCCCGGCTTCATCATCATATCCTCTAAACTTTTTGCTAAATTTCTCTTCTTTATATCTGTTGTTGTCCTTTATCCGTTGTGTTCTTGTATACGGTTACCAATTTTAGTGTCCCAATTACAGATACCTGATCAATGCGGTTGAATCCGTGCAACACCGATTCACACGCTCATTAGACTATAAGCTCAGTATTCATTATTGTGATTACAGTTTGCGCATCTCCATTGAGTTACACAGAATGTCTCTCGACGAGTGCTTCTTTTTTAAATTTTTTTAAAGGCTGTGTATTAGATGACCCCAGCATTCACCCTTCGAGCCGTCCTAACAGGCTACCTCCACTAGCCATTTTCCATGGCATGCCATTCGAAATGGCCAGTGGGGGCGGTCTATGGTATGCCATATTTGATGGCATACCATAAATGGCATGCTTGGCCATCTGCCTGGCCATATTTTGACAGTTTCTAATATTCAAAATGGCGATGAACCGTGGTCATGCTCCATTTCTTATAAGAAAATGTAGGAATTCTGAATTTACAGAGATTTGATGATCTTGTTGAGTAATCAAAATAATGTAAAAAATATAGAAAAGCGGGAAATTGCGGAAAAAGTCGAATTATGATATGTAAATTTTGAACAATAAAATTAAATACTTGTTATTTTGAAGAAGATAGTTTTACAATTTTTAAGGATGTGTATATATAAGAAAGTGCCTATTGATGAGTGGCGCATTTTTTGTTTTTGAATTACTTCTACCCTCCCCTTTCGTACCCAGCAAATTTTAGAATAGTTTCACCTTCATCTGAAATTTGCCTCGCCTATCAAAAAAGGGATTTATCCTACACGCGGAGTTTTCATGAACAGCAGAATTCCTTCAGTCTCCACTTTAAATACCTTTTCAACACATCCTCACCGTTTGGACGCATTTTTGAAATGATATGGCATGCCATGAAATTGCCCACGTATCAAACGGCATGCCATAAATTGATAGTCGGTGCCGTCGGATATGGCAGGGAAAATGGCTAGTCGAGTCCCGGTGTAATAGATTCAACTTTAAAGTTCCATTTGTCGGTACATATGTTTATCTATGTCTTTTCCCCACTAAAATTAGATACACACGGTAAGTTGATCATGTCGTGAAAAATTTGTGAGAGACTGTTGGTTGCAGGGCTCGAAAAGTTTCATCATTTTGCACTAGGGGACACTGCGATCAAATTTTCATTTTATGAGCATCCTACAATAGCAATAAGTAAAAAAAATTTAAGCTCTTTAATTTTGAAACTCATGCGAGGGGTAGCCCTGGAAACTTTTCTATCCTTTGACTGCCAGCCATAGGATCAAAGTAGTATTTGACTTTCGATACAGGTTGATTGTAATAAGGAGAACGTTTGGTAGTACATGCATTGTTAATCTACACAATTCCTCCTCTCTTCTTCAATCAGCATTTTTCAGTGATTGCTATTTTATCACTTCAAAACTGACAGCGTTTTCTCAACCTAACGAAACCGTTTTTCACATAATATTTGAATGACCTGCACTTAAGCGAATGACAATTTGGGCTTGAAGTGACAAAAAATAATGTTAAATTAAATAGAGAAGGCAAGCACTTTTTTATTGTTTTATTTGATCGTTACGAATTCAATAAAACAAAAAAATGTAAAATAGTAGTACCCAAAATCTCAACAAACAATGTGCAAAATAACAACTGAATTCAATTATCTTCAGATACATACATAAGTATAAATAATACCAGCAATATCCGTTTTATTTCATCAAAAATTTAAAAGCTGAACATATCCTTCAGATTAATGATGCATATTAAATTGATTGAACACTTTGGAATAATATACATAAGTAATAAAATCACCTTTATTCACTTTTTTAAACATTTTTTTCCACAATTTCAATACGAAATAGTTCACGGGAAATGTCAATTTAAAGCTTTTGACTACAGCTCGTAAGGCTCGAACGCAATTCCCCGTGAATTTCAGCCTTGCATGTATTCGCAATAAGCGAAGGTACAATGCGGAAAATACGGACTCCGTAAAACAAAAAAGCGAACCGAAAGTACTTACCGTCAATCAATTGTTTCAGAGACAAAATCTAGAGGGTTATTTCCTTTGATGATATCTTTTGGACCATGCATAATTCGGTATTGCCGTTTTATTGCGATATAGATGATGGAAACGTAGATAATGAGGAATCTTACCTTGACGAATATTCAAAGATTTCGCCTATCTTTCGATTCTTCTTTCTCCTGAAGATGATAGTGTTCTTAGAAACAGTTTAAATCTTCCTTTAAACATTTGGAGTGGATCATATCACAGTTTAGACTGTAGTGGGTTTGAGTGTTCTTTGCATATTGTCATCAGCTATGGTTATTTTTTATCGTGAAAGTGCTTAGCGATTTTGAATATAGTGTATTTATTCATACTGCGCAAGGATGATGAGCTAGGAAGAATTCTAGGCTGATAAAATATTTAAGCGTTATAATGTAATTTCAAACCGGGTGGGTGATCTGTAGGTTCAGAAGGTGTTGTGATGTTGAGGTATTATTTGAATTTTGATTGATTTTGTCGTATTTCTATCGACACTTTGACCCTCTTGCTTTTGCTTCCAAAACGATATCTTCAACTTTTTTGCAACATATCTTAGTTTATTTAACAGTATCCTGTGAAAAAATGATGATTAAGGCCCGTTTCACACGAGACACTCGGTTTCCGGCCACTGTGTCTCTAGCCACTGCCGGGGCATAGAAATAAATGAGACCATACACGCAGAGCCACAGTGTCTGGGCCACAATTCTATACAAAAACAGTGGCTGATGATTCAGTGGCCGGACACCGAGTGTCTCGTGTGAAACGGCTCTTAGTTCCTTAAAATTGTCAACAGCCGTAATAGAAGATCCATACAGACAGTAGGAATCTCAGAACAGAGAGATTTAAGGAAATGAAACAAGCGTATACATATACGAAATTTAGTGAAGCAATTTCATTACAAAGATAAAATCTATAAATAGAACAAATCGAGAGAATTACTACCTTGGTTTCTCCACTGCCTAGGTTCTACGAACTTTTAGCTGTTACTTATCAAATTTCCGTACAAATGGCCTACTATCTCTATCTTTCTGTTCGCGGAGGAGAAGACTGTCAAATTAGGCCATAGTGCTTAAACAAAGTTTCCCTTCACTACTACTAACGCTCATAGTCAGTCAAATTGCTTCAATTCCCACTGCTATTTCCATTTCCTGATATCTCTCTTCTGAGGTAGGAATATATTAAGCGGTGACATTTTATACGTACAGGGCATTGAATGACATTTGAATATGCTTGACATTTGAATATGAATGACATTTGAGTATGCTCACAGTAAGTGAATTTTGAGAGCACCAGACGCAGAGAGTACAAAGGGTAGATTCAATTACTCTGAACACTTTGAAGTGATCAGCAAACAACAAGAGGCAGGGAGAACGAATAAAGGAAGGGAGATCATTAATAAAAACTAGAAATAATAATGGGCCCAGAATGGAGCCCTGAGAAACTCCGGAAAGTGGGCAGACAGTGAAAGAGGTGGTGAAATACACAAGTACGGCCAGAAACATAGGATGAAAATCGAGATAAAAGAAGACCAGACACTCCCTAACCTCCATGCTTTGCAAAAAGCGATCAATATATGTGATCTGGGATCTGAAGTTAGTAAATAATATAAGATTAGAGGTGAGAGATCTACCTTTGATGAAACCATGTTGCTTAGGACCAAGCAAAGGATGCAAGAGAGGAAGCAGCTTGTTTTGAATGAATCTTTCAAGATTTTTAACAAATCTAAGAAGTTGGAATTTGGGACGATAGTCGGAAATGCAGTTGGGGTTGTAGTATAATATAAGCGAATTTCCAGCTGATTTGGAAAGGATTTGTAAATAATAATGATGAACAACCGTTTGTAAAATATAATTGAATCGTATTAGAGATCGATGGTCATCTTTTTATCATCATCATAATCATCATCACTGGTCCTACAGCTGGAGACCGGGTTTTCCACTCTGAACAAGTCTCTTCATCCAATTCAATCGTGAGCTGCTTGCATCCAGCTAGACATCTCTACGTTCTGAGCGTCCAGGTCAATTAAATTCCTACAGCGCAAGCAAGGTCTCGGTTTATTTTGCCATAAAATTCTTGATCCTTCCCTCGCACCCAAATCTCAGATCCATACAAGATCATGTTCTTGAGCAGAAACAACTTTGAACTTCAGGTTGCATGTTAGGATTTGAAGAGCCTTGACCAACTGTAGTCTTTGTTGATTCCAAGCAAACGCCAGCGAATTATTTTTTACATGCTACTATTGAGTCAAAGTAGCTTCAAATTCATAACGAACTTTTTGTTCTTTTTTACATTTACTTCTTCTTTCTGTCATTTCGTCATTTCTAGCCGTCATCCAGACAATTCAAATATATCGATGATATAAATGTCTTCTGTCCGGACTTTGTATTGTTGCCATGCTAGACTTCTGGGTTGCTTTCTTTAATCCTGGCTAAAGCAGGAGCAGAGGCAGGCTACACTCTTGTGGGGGCGTATTGTAAATCCTGATTGGGTTGGATATGAAAACGACTGTTTCTATTTGACTTATTATGTTTATCATGGCCAACTTACACTGGGATGTTGCATAGTTTGCTCGAAATGTCGCATTCTCTCATCCTTTTATACAGTTCTATCCTAGGTATACTGCCGCAGGTCGCCTTCAAGTCAATTTATATGGGCTGTTGGTTTTAGTAGCCTTGTTACATTTCGTTGACTTTTCAGCTGGTGCTTTGTACCTCTTCTGCTACCATTTCTATGCTTGGTGGTAGCATGTGGTCTTCCTTTTCCATTGCAAAAGTCTACAATTTTTGGAAGAGGTGACTGTTTAGTCATTTATTAAAGTGCATTTCCCATCGTTCCAGAATGCATTCAGGATCAGTGATCAAATTACGCTTTTTATCCTTTCAATACTTGCAGCGTTATTTGTACTGTTTATTAGAGCTTCCGTGCTGGGTATGGACATCGCTTTCTTGCTTTGCTCTGTTTCACAGATGAAGTCTTTCTTATAGGCTGCTCTCTTCCATCTGTAAGTTTCTTCTCTATTCTTCTCAGCCCTTTAAATACCTCGTTGCGTGCCCACGTTGTATAAGATTGCTTCTTGCCAAGTTCACTTCTCGGTTATTTTCAATCAACCTAGTACCATGTAAACGCTAGTATACTTTTTTCAAAAAACACATATCTTTTCTTTAATTATTTTATCCGTAGTCTGACCTAAGTTGCAGATTTGCTGTGAGGGGCAGCTGCCACATCAGAATATTAGCCTGGCCCGTCAACCTCGCTTGACATTATAGTGCCGGCTAGTCACTGATTTCGTGGATGGTTTGCGGGACAGGTCATGGCACTAGCTGTGTCACACATCATACCATGCTGGCCAACACAAAAGGAAAAAACCTAAAGGGAAGAGAAATCAGGAGCCCACCTGAACATGGTTCCACTAAAAGTTTAGCACCCCATAATTAATGGATAAAATTCAGAAGAAACCGTAAAATTAAAAGAAACAAGAATGAAATCTCCAGTTAAATCCAAGTATAATTAAAAAGAAAAGAGATATGGGTCAACAAAAAAATTACAATCGAGTTTGGGAGTCAAATTCATAGATTTTTGGTACAAATTCATAACATTTTCGAGTCTAATTCATTTTTTTTCTAATCAAATTCGTAAACTTTCAATATCTATCCACAAGCTTTCGAAACAAATTAGTAATTGTTTTCGAATCATAATCAGAAATTTTTCAAGTCAAATTCATAATGTTTAAATAAATTCCCACATTTTTAGGGCAAGTTCCTATTATGCGCATCAAATTCATAAATTATGATCTTGACCCACCACGAATTTGAGTCGAAAAATTTATGAATTTGATTCGAGGAAAATGGGCTCAAAACAATTATGCATTTTTATCGATAATTTACTAGTTTGATTTGAAAAATAATGAATTAGACTCGAAAATATCATGTTTTTGTACCAAAAGTCTCTGAATTTAGTATATAATCGATTTATATATGTGTAGCATAAATAGTAACATACGAAATAAGTAAAAAGTAATAGTGAATAGATATAATAATAAGAGATTAAACAATCGCACGTATAAATGTAAATAATAACGAGAAATCAACTCTAGCCACCCAACCTGGACTCCAATCGACCGCTGTACGGACTGGATGGATAAAAAATATGTTGTTTCTTTAAAAACATTTGAATAATAAATATTGTTTCTGCAATTCATATCTGAATGTTCATCGTTTGAAACGGCAAATTCATTCATCATATTTTGCTTTTGAGCCATATTGACTGTTCGATATTGGCAACAAAATACTCAAAATAAAATACCAACATGACTCTAAAAAATATTGAAATAACTTGAGTCAAAACAAAAAAATATATTTTATGTTTTAAATTTGGCTAATCTAGAACCTAATTTATAAGCCCTACAAGTTGCATCTGCCTTTATTTGAAAATGCATAAATAAGTGACTAAGTTTTTAGTAAATTATTGAAAAAACCTTTGATACTCCTCTGGCTGCTTCCTGGTGCAAGCAGCACCGTTTATTGATTGCACTGCATTTTTTTTTTCTTCTTTACAATGAATTGCCAAATGATTTTTTCACCAAATTCAGTCTTCTTTGCCCGTCTTGTACACATTTATTTTCTGTGCATTTTCTTAAAGGCTGGTGAATCATCGAGTTTGACGATTTCTTAATTTCAATTACATGGAAGATACCAACATCTCGAGGGTAGTCCGCCCTATTCTTTAGAATCAATTGGTCTTCAGTGATAAAAAATCTATCTCATCAAAAAATATTTCACTTAGAGTTTTTCTGGCCGATGATCTTGCTTAGTTTTCTTATTCAGTTCCTAACGGTTTTTTGAAAAAAAATATGTCACAAAGATATTAAATGTTTCTTAAAAGTGCTTCTAAGGCTAAGACTACAGGTCTGCAAAAGTTGAATAGAAAATTCAGCTTCCAATCAATGTAAACTTCACATGCGAAAGAGGGTGTGAATTCACATCAACTATGGGAACACAGTACACGCTGATTGGGTTCGGACGGACTCGTATCTTAAAGTAGAATGTAACCCCTCTTTCAACCAGCTAGTTGTGTTCGAACTCGAGCCGGATGTGATTACCTACTTGTCTCACATGCTAATTTTAATTAAATATGCTAATCGATACAGACGTGGAGTCGATGTACGCAGCATAATTTATTACGACACTTGCTCTTGAGGTTATTAAACAATGTACAAGATGAACTGAATAGTAGAGTGTCACTTAATTCAATGAACAGAATCACAAAATACAGCTACAAGAGTTTGTCGAAATTGGAATTACATAAATATAGGATAATCCTTATGCGTTTATTTATGGCACATCACAGAATGCAGATAGAATAACATGAACAACGAACGCATTAACAAGCAAACTGAAACAACTCTAGTGAGTTAGTGCTGCGAAATTGGACTTATTTTGAAAGTAGCTGCGCTTAGATAGAAACAGTTTTTACTGATTTTGGAAGAAAATACCTATTGCATTCACTTTACTCAAAAATTCATATTTCTTTACATTTTTAAAATGTAAAAATCCAAAATTCAAAAGATGTGTTAAACCTACTGTGAAACAAACTTGTTAGATTTCCTACTGTAAGGGTACAGGGGAAGAACGGATTTAGTCCATTCAAATTCAAATTTAAATTTTCCCTACTCCCACATGCTTCAGGTACCAGATAAAAATACCCAGAAACCATTATATGATTCGATTATATATTTATTATAACGTAGAAAAGTGAAAATAGTTTCTAAATAAAATTCACATTATCCTTTCAACTAAAAATATTTAAAAATAACATGGACTGAAGTCATTTTTCCCCGGTAATCAAGTGTCAATTGGTGGATCATCCAGGTACTCATCATCAGTTTCTTCAGGTTCCATCTTTTGTAATATTGATTGGTGTCTGGTTTTTCAAGAAATGTTGACAGCGCTTGCAAATTTTCAAATTTGGCGTTTTTGATTGGTAATTATTTGGTGTACAACTTTTTTAATGTAACGACGTGCTTTTGCTTCTTAGGTTTCTTTAATGGAAACTGTTGGTAAATCCCCCAAAATGCAATTTTGTGACAAACTCTATTTGGTTGTGTTAATTCAACCGGACTCGATAGCTGAACGAAGCTGAATTTATTCGCACCTCGTCGTCATTTTTCCGCCGACGCCTACGCATGACTGGGAGCACAGTTATAAGGCCTGCAAGGTAAGTGTTTTGGGCATTGGTTTCTCTCAACTCATTGAATTCGCGTATTATACGACGACGTTCTGGCTCTTCTATTGAAGCAAAATATTGAAATCGGTTACAAAAACAATCAGGTCCAAGTTCATCACTTTCATGACATCTCTAACCCTACCTTTTTTTCGTCCCTCTGTTCGACGTGCCCGACTCTTCTAAACTACACTGCGAACACTCACTGCTCATTTCTAATGCACAGAACTACAATAATTAAAAAAAAAAGTCTAGCGCATCAAAACCGCTAAAAAATTAATTTTCGAAGAAATTGTCTTTGAGTGACAAAAAAATGTGAAAAGACGTAATACACTTTTTTGTAGAATCATATCATATCATATCCAAAGCAACAAAACTCAACTATAACACAAATGATGAAAATGTTCAGTGCTGGCAACACTTTCCCAACGAAGCAGCAATAAGTTTACCATAACAAGCTCATACTTAAATCAACTTATCCTTTGAATTTCGTTCTCATCGGAGGATTCCATCGAAAGTTTCAGCGGTTAAACGTTGTTTGAGGCTGCCACCCGAAAAATGTTCAAAAATCGGAAAATTTAAAAATTGGTTTCTTATTTTTATTACGTAATACGTAATTTGAAGCATCTGTTGGTGCAATATTTACGAAAATGGCTAATGCTGGTTACCCTGTGTCAGCAGCAAAGCAAAATATATACCAAATCTGATTCACGTTAAGTTAAACCCAACCAGTATATTTCGTTTCGATTGAATCACTGCACTGGAAGCTAAACGGGTGAGAATAATTTTAGGATTACCACCCTCAAAACTTTTCAAATTTTTAAAGCGTTAATATTTGTTGTTAATTTTCATTGCAGAATCATTCCCATTTGCAAATCGAATGATATAATCGCTCAGTAAAGAAATTGCACAAAATTACAAAAAAACCCTTTATTTTGCTGAGCAAATTTGCAGGATTTATGAGACAAAAATCACCATAGCTGGCAACTCTATTCTAATTTTTCAGCCAAATTTTCACCAAATCTGAAATAAGATCCAATTACTGTGTGAATTTAAATCGTTTAAATCTGATGGCTGAATCGGAAGTTATAGACAAAAAACCGGTTTTTTTTTCTCAGTGATTTTTCAAGATGATACCACTGCCACAGGGTTGCCTGCATTTCAAAATCACTTCTATCAGACCTAGTCCTAGCTAATACCAACATGTCTTGTAAATTGATAATCCGGTCGACAGTTCTCGTGAAAAGAACTTTCAAGTGTTGAAAATAGAGGTAATTTGGTGATGGGTGATGATATTGGCATCGTGATTCCAGCCCTTCATTTCGAAGATAATTAAATGGATGATCACAAAGCGAAAAAAACTATCAATAGAACGGATAAAGGTTGGCGACTGCATAATGACTCCACAGCCTGCTATAAAATATATATAATCAACTATCGACGATAAACTGAGCTTCAAACCTCATCTGGAGAAAGCAGGTAAGAAAGCATCCGTTGTTAGTTCAGCACTCGCCAGAATGTTACCCAATATTGGTGGCCCGAAGCAAAGCCAAAGGTTACTGATTTCAAGAGAGGGTAAGCTCTATCTTACTCTACGCAGCACCAGTGCGAGAACCAGTACCGCAAAATTTTTGCAAAATAAAAACTGGAGCAACCATTGAACGTTTATAATTTTTATATTATCTGCCAAAACTGCTGACCCAAAGCTTGGCTAGCTTTCCTTTGAGTGACTTTTGAGCGTACTCAACAAAGGACTTCAAAAGCCAACTTCTAAAAATCTAACGGCGAGAAAAGCCATGTTACATTGATTGTTCTCATGATTTTCTGCTTGTCACTTGATGTAAAAGTTTAAGGGGGGAGATACATGTAACTGCTAAAACACAAACGATTTTTTTTTATTGCATCAAAGTGTTCAAAATACTCTTAAAATATACCAAAAAAAGTTTTGAAGCGATATTCGTATTAGTTCTCGAGTTATAGCCAGTTATAGACAGCGCGGCGTTCCTAAGGTCGGTGGAGCTTTAGAACTTTAAACGCGCTTTTCTCAAAGTAGTACTTTTTCAATTTCCGTACAAGATATCTCAAAAAATATTGAACCTATTCGGCTCAAATTTATATCACATGTACAAAAGAGTATTATCTCATCGTTGAACCTACATTTTCTTGTAATTTCGGAAAAATAATTAGTTTACCAATGTTTAAAACGTGATTTTTTTTGAAAAAAAATCGGTTTTTTTTTTAATCTAATATTAATGTAAAAATTTGATTTTTTTTTCTAAATTTTATTGGTTCACCAAGGAATTATAGACCTCTTTAGCATATTTTTTTTTTTCTCTGAACGTTGCAAGTTTCTCGGAAAAGGCGTTAAGTTGTACGAGGCTGTTTTTGATGTGTTTTTTTCATTTGCTCGTATCGCCTCCATTTTGTGTTGAAAAGTTATTAAAAAAATATTTTCATTTACTATAAGATATGTACTTTGAGGATTTAATATTAAAAATTTTCTGAATAAACAATATATATATTTTAAGTCAATCTGAAATTAGCAATTTCTTTTCCATTTTACATGTATTTCCCCCCTTAAGGAGTTTTCGTTGATGGGAGTCATCAAGCAAAACAACTTAAATACCCAAATATTTTTCCTAAATGCAACTTAATAGTCAATACTTTCTGGTACATTTACTTTAAGATTTATCTACCTTGCAGTTTACCTTTCAGTATTTTCGTGAAAAATATACATTCATAGACCATTTAATTTTCCACGTAAGCAGAAATAAAATTAATTGGCTATAATTAAATGCCAGTTGGTATATTTCCATTAATTTCTGCTATTCAGCAGGCAATTAATCATTTTGTCCAATTCATTGTACTACGTGGCCGGTAAATATATATAAATTTACATTGTTCACTATAGCATACTGACAATTGATTTGTCACATGCGGCTACAATCCGTTCTATTCCCTCATTGCAGCTGATAACTATTCTTGCTATACTTTGCACTACCGTTCACTGTTAAAACCCACACCCATCCTTTTGCAATTATCCGTTTCGGGTTTTGCACGTAACCAGCTCATCAGAAAATGGTCGAAAAGTTCAAAGTGCTCAGTATGCAGTTTCCACTTTCCATAAATAACTTAGCTGACTTATAATATATGATGGTACACACATAATTAATTGGTTTCAGATTTCTTCGTGTCAATATGATAGAAACAAGCTTTTCTCTGGCAACTTTCTATGAAGATTTGGACAAAATATTTCTCTAACAATAAATAGTTCAGGATATTAATGATAAAAGTTATATAAAAGCTGAAACAAATATATCAGTGGACTTAGAATGAATTTTATCTGCCGCATCAGCTATTTTACTAAAAACATTAAGCAGAACAACTCTGAAAAATCAGGAAAAATACATACAGTAATTTTTTGCGGCAGTCAAAAATGAAATTTGGTATAAAATGAAAGAAAATCAATTGTTTGCATAAATTTAGCCAAGCGAAACCCCTTATATTATTTTTCCCCACGGAAAAACAAGAAAAATAGAGAAGACTACTTTCTGATTTGTATGTAATTATGAACCTCTATGTGATTCTGTCTTATTAAAATAAAGATAATAAAATTGTGATTAAATTGGTTGATTCTATTGGTTTTAGCTATTACTTAATACAGTACGTTCCTGATGGTCTCCTTGAAAGAGTTTATATTATTCTAGTTGAATAACTAATTACTGCTCAGATTTTAAAAAAAGTATGTTTTATTTCTTTATATTATTAACTGTTTTAATTTGTTCACGTAAAAGAAATAAATCCCAATCAGTTAGGGGCAAATATTGAGCATCTATTATTTGTAATAGAACCAACTTTGTTACCAGAACGAGTAGAAGTGGCCTGAAACTAGAAACCTCCCGAAAACTTTGTAGAAATTCACCATTTACTTCGAAAAACTACCCATGTTTTAACGCCATTCAACATTATTTTCAAAGGCATAAGAAAAAAGGACAAGATACTTGCTACGTGGACAGACAATTTCCATACTTTCTGTTAAAGCACACTCTTTTTTAAGATCCATCGGCTTAATCATCGGCTCAAAAAATAGTAGATGCTACAATCTTTTCCACCACACAATACCGCAAATTTAAAAAAGTGTATCCTTTTCGAAAAAGTTTATTTATTATTTTATAGATTACATATAAATTAAAACTTGCTGTAGTAGTAAAATATTTTAAATCACATTAATTAAACACCAGATTTGCATTAATTTCATCTACATTGCGTCGAAATGAAAACGATGCGCCTCTTGCAGTTTCTCCTGTTTGTCTTCTCGTTTTTCTTTTATGTATAGTCCTAAGATTATCAACGTTATCACGAAACATGTCCCACCTAAGGCAAATACACTCATCAAGATTAGTTTACTAGGCGTAACAAATAGCTGTGCCTTCCATCGTTGAGGTTCATTTACAGGTCGCGGCACAACTATCATTTGTGAGTTTGGAATCAATTGCGTCCAAGTACGAGACTTATTAGCCAGTCCCACTATGAGCGAATCCACGAAATTGGGAGTGCGACCTAACCCGAATATCGTATATGGTAGCTGCAGTGCAAAATATGCTGATTGCGATAGTTGTGCACTAGAACCATGTTGGCTATCTCCTTCTTGAGTTGTCGTAAAGTAAACGATACGGGGACCAGGTAAGTTTGTGCCATAGGTTCGCTTCTTGCGACCAAGCGCCGTGATAGTTGTCTCGTTTATTTTATTAGTCAGTCCAGTCACAACTATTACTTTCACAAAATTCGCATCATAGTCTAAAGTATTCCTGAACGCCAGAGGTCTATACTTGTTGCCCACTTTCTCAATTAGGATTACATCTAAAACACCATCTTGGTAAAAATCATAAAATGTTCCTGCCACAGTGTTGTTACCCATTGGTGACAATGCATTCCATTTTACTTCGAATGCTCTCGACATAGGCTTACACAACTGTGTGCAAGGTACATTTTCTAGGAGGAACGTTTGTATTCTGTTGGCATTTGCGACACTTTTCAACGTAACTAAAAGATCAGGATAACCATCCATATTAAAGTCACCTTCACGCAGTGTAATTGCGTTGGTGTATACACCATCATCCGGAACCACAAAACCCCAAGTCGTGCCTTGCAAGTCCTTCAAGCCAATGTGTAAGTCATGAAACTCTTTGTCATCATATACCATGATTGTTGCGTTGTTGCAGTTGCTATCAAAGCAAACGGGAACAACATGATTTTGAACTCCTTTTAATTCCATATCCAAGAAGACACTTTGTCCAAATCTCAAATTATTATTTCCAATCGGATACTTGATGCTCGTATTATATAAGAAGCCTTCCTTCTCTAACCCATACCAAATTTCATATGAATTATTCGTTTCTATGAAAAGATCAGCAGTAAAATCACGATTAACATCCAAATAAGCATTTGAGTTGGGAAAACGAAGTGGAACTTTTTCTGGCGGAACCATATTAATTCGATTGGGTTTTTCACGATTATTTTCAAAAACGTAGTAGTATCTATTGTCACGGGGATCATCAGTTCCAAATAAGTCAATAATCATATCATGATTATAGTCGATTGCCAGTGGTTCGCCATATGTAGTTAAAATTGGTTTTAACTCTTCTGTGCAATTCAAACTATCCGATCGTCCCCAATTTATATAAATGTCAAAATATCCTTTCTTTTCTGTGCGTGTTGTTATTAATACATCCATATACGCATCTCCATCGAAATCACCTGGAACAACACTAGTTATTTCAAGCTCTTTGAAGTCGCATTTTGGACCGGGCCTCAGAAGTGGTTCAGTATCAGCAGCTGAAAAGTAGAGAAATATATTCTTATTGCGAATTTTAGTATAAATTTACAGAACATGATACGAAATTCAATATAAATTTATAGAGCATGATACATTTATATAACTATTAAAGATGTTTGTAGGCAGGATATTATGCATAAATTACAAAACGGCGCAGTAAAGTATTTTTAATATAAGCTGAGCTCTGTACATATAAATTCCCATAGTATCGAAATGAGACTACTATAGTTTTCGGTGAATAATGCAAGCAATAAAGTATTGAAGCTCTTTTCTGTCCTTATATGAATCTCTCGATTTGTACTACTCCTCAGTTTCAATAGATATAAGATGCATCAATCTTCCAAGAAAAACTGCTGTTCTATCTGTTTCAACTGCCTGAAAGCCAATTTCCCAGGCAGGACTTCGAAAATAGGAGATCACAACAGGTGGAAATAATTTCTTCCCAAATCGTCTCAAAGAATTTCCCCAAATCAGGAAGCTGAGAGATTGCGCGTCAATTGCTATCTTCATTACATTTGCCTATTGTGCGATTGCGAATAATCTAAGCAGCTTTCCATGAGTCAGAAAAGTTGCCGTTTTCAAGGTATGATTGGAAATACTAGAACTTTCAGCCTTAAGAGTGCAAAGGTGTTTGACAATAAAGCTAGACATGCCCAGATTAGCTTTCTACTTGAAACAAGTTGCCGATCATCCGATGTATTTTCCAATGAAAATGTGACTATAGGCTCAATGTGTGTATTAAAGAATGAGCTGACTTCTCTCACGAACGGTTCGGATGTTAGAAGCAGAACAGTTGAGCGGAACAGCATTTAATTACGATTGAAATGTTTTTGAAAATGATTGATTGATCACAACAACATTGTCAGCCATTGCCGTGATCTTGTCGTTGATATATTTACCAGAAACCAAATGGATTTCCTTAACATGTCGGAATCCACCAACTTTTCTAGCAATGATTTTGTGACAGACAGTGAATACTCAAGAGCAGCGACTTGTACAGTGGATGATCCTTCAAATGTATGTGGGAAATCCGCTTTAACTTGCAGCGCCAAAGATACCTCACCTTCATGTGCTTAACAATATCCATCAGTAGTGCATAACTCTGATATTTGTCAGCCTTCTTTAAGATGGTATTCCGGTCAACATATGAGTTTATAATATTAGGGGCGCATTCAATAAGACTATCGATTTGACAATTTGACAGATTTTCCGTCGTACAACAGCAAGATTCTTTACCAAAGTGTCTATGCTACGTCGAAAACTACTCTAATCGATATTTCCGAAAGATCTTAAAGTTTTCTGGAATTTTTTACGAGGCTAAAAAAGGACTGGAACTGAATTTTCAGTCTAGCAGTCAAATTATTGGACAAATAAGCTAATGTCTATGAGGCTACACTACTGAGCAGATCATTTGACAGGAGAAAACAATTTATTGAACTACTAGTTGATCTGGTCAGTGAGTTTGGAGCAAGCACTTATAATCAAATAGGAGCCCTGCTTTTCTGTAGCAAATCAAACAAAGCCCTACCATTTTCGTTCACAACAGAACCTTCGAACCTCGAATTCATGTCACCACCGATAAACGAGCGTTTCAATTGAGAAGCTGATCGCTCCAAAATTACGCCAGGGATTTGATTTTGCCAACCTAAATCGAAAAAATAGAGGAGCAATCAAGATGCGTCTATGGCCTACAGTTTTAATCCCAGGAACAAAAAAATGAACAGCAATTCAGATCGGGCACCAGATTTTCTACCCAAATTGTTATTTACTGTGATACCACATACGGTGATACCACATTTTGTCGAATATGGTTTTGTATCTATGAAAAAAGAAAGAAAAATAAATTATAAAGTTAAGTCTATCGGAGTAGTTAATTAGCTTTCTGCGAAACTACCTGTGAAATTCTCTTACTTGATCGCAAGGACATTTTTACTAACATTTTAAGTAATGATTATTTTTAGAAAATTGTATACGGTCTTTATCTGAAAACTTCTATTTGTTAATGCATGTGACATGCATTTTTTTGTTTCTTCATTATGGCTTCAAAGAAACAAGCAGACGAAAAATGAATTTCAAACTCTTGTTAAGGCAGGAAATAGGATAGGAAATAACCAGAACACTAGGTGTGAACAGGAAAAATCGTGCGATTATGGCTGGAAACAACAAGCTCTCTGGTAAAGCGACGATTTTTTACCTACAACATAAATAGCCACTTCTTAGAGAAGATTAAAGTAGGGTTACAAAAAAAACGATCCCGAGCAGAAAACTTGCTGTGTTCGAAAATGTTTTTACATTCGCTGAGCTTTCGCTTGGGTTGGTTGTTAAATTAGTATGACACATAGAAAAAACCTGAATTAAATCTTATCTAGGTTTTAATCGAAATCAGACATGAAACTTGCATATGAAATAATCTACAATGTAATGTGCATTGAAACACTGAAAAACAGCCTGCGCACTACAAGATTTGATTTAAAATAATTGATAGTTACGAAGTGCTATGCCAATTCATTCAATCCAACTGCCTGGCAAATTATGCTTCAGTGATGCGACATGTGCAGAATTTTGTTGTTGTGTTCAATATTCTTAGCAAAATTTGAACTGCTCGGGTGTACAAAAAAAAGCACCTAACGACAATTAGGAATGTGAGGAAAAACAAGCCAGGAAGCAAGGACAGCGAACGAAATGGTAAATTATCAGCACCATACTTTATTGAAAATAACCAACAACATAGATTTGGTACTTGAACTAAAATGTGATGTGTTTTCCATTTATTTATATTTTTTCTCAATATTTCCTTTACGTACGGAATTTTATTGGAGCCAAACATCTTAACGCAACATGCAGAAAAATGAAAGACCAATTAACAAAGCAGTTAAAGCCACATATAAAGCGCTGAGAATCACGCCACCTTTAACAGTGCATTGCTAATCAGGACTTCTCAATATCGAACAAATTACGCTTCTTCAACAAGGAAAACTAATGCACAAAATTGTTAAGAAGCAATTGTTAATAAACGGCTGAAGAGACGACCAATATTTCAACAGTAAATGCAAGAAAAATATCAATAGACCCTGAGAACTGAAAGATTAAAAATTAAGATTTTACAGCGAATAGCGCCATTCTACGATCCCTGACCAGATTTGATAAATAATCAGCAAAACTTAATGACATTAAAAGAAAATATAGGGTAAATGTATTAGTCCCGGACAGTTAGTGAATTTTTTAACTTTAGTTCGGTGTTACTAATTAGAAGCTTAATATTTGGTTGACATGCAAGTTTTTCATACATTGGCATTGGTTGTGGGTCTTTTGTGCCAATTTCGAATTCAATCAAAGAAATAAGAATGCTGATAGTCTAAGTAAATGAACTTGAGTCAAATTGTGCTAGTACCCGGACACCTTGAGCCAGTACTCGGACAGCTTTGAGCTAGTAATCCGGACATTGCATATTTCATCTTCTGTTTAGGTTTTTTAGTTGGAAACCTAAGCTTAGGTTTAAACATAAGCTTTTTCATAAATTGGCTGTGGATTTGATCCTTTTTTTTGGTTTTTATTTCAGTAAGATGAGTTCAAGTAAATGAACAAAAGTCACATATTTCGGTTATTAGTACCATATTTCGGACACCACAAATCAGTGTTCGGACAAATTTGGTCAAAGCTCTAATTGCTAACTAAAATAGCGGTTACTCTATTTTACTGGAATTTAGGAATGAAATCTCCTTTAAGGCTGGTTCGTTGCGCGGGGATACAAAATTGAACTTGAAAATCTATAGTTTTAGTGTGATATATTTATTTTAAAGGGTGTAAATAGCTATCATACCAGCATAATTTCCTTTTAGATTTTATAAGAGCTAATGTTAAACTCATCAAGTAACCAATATGTGCAATAGCATATTTGACTGGTTTTTTAAGTATTCGGAAGCTCTTGTCCGGATACTGAAAAACTGCACAAAAACGGTTCTACTCTCCTGACACTAAACATTTCCAATCATATTTCCATAAAATATGCTTTCAAAAGTAGGAAACTTTACACACAATGGTCTTTATGCATGCAGAAAAAAAATTCAGAAATTTAGCTACAGAAAGTGAATAACGTACGTTTAGAAATTTCGCTTACCACTAGCAAAAAATTACGTGACAAACGACTTTGACAAAAAACATGCAGACTTCAAATGGTTAGCGCGTTGTAGGCTGGCTGCTTTTTATTTATATTTGTTCAACCTTATGGTTCTCTCAAATCGAAAGGTACATAAGAATTAGTCAAAAAAGAAAAAATATCAGAATGTGAACCTTATTTCCTAGAAAGTGAACATTTGAGTTGGAGTGTCCGCTCCACACTGCCCGGAGAACTAGTGCAGTTACCCTACATCAGCAGAACAAACTGAAATGATAAAATCAGTGTTTTTTGTGGATTTTTCTCTGGACATTCTCATGGCGAGATATCCACAATATCTCGAGGCATAATATCATAATAGATTAAACGGAATATTAATTTATTTTTAATTAACAATACTTCCAATGTCCAATATGGAATAGAATTAATTTGCAGGGGCTTTTCTTCAATCCTCTTTGAATACCTTGTTAAGGTGAAGAATATTTGTCTCTTATCCTTTTAGAAAGTATTGAGTCCATAAACATAGTACCTAGCTAGCATTTTAGAACTTGACGCTTTAGCTGAGCTCAAGAATCAGCGAATAAATGCATCAATTTGGCTCCATTGGTGACAGCTTGCATCAATGAAACGTAAGTGCACATATTTGCTAAGTATATAAATTTTGTAATTTTAATATACGAACGAGTACAAATCAACTTTGTTCGATCAATCTTTAATTACGGCAATGTTTTCATATATGGGACAAATCAAAGTAGAATTAGAGGTTAAAACTAATACTTTCTCTATATATTTACCGAGTAAAATCTGAAGTGTTTTGCTCTTATTCCGCAAAATGAAAACGTCCGTGAACTCATCTGAGTTGAAATCTCCGAAGGCAGCAATAATCCCATCATCTATTCCAGCGAAAACTTGCTTTGTAATATCTGTAGCCTCACAAAGATCCAACTTAAATGTGATTGCCGATAAAAACAACCAAGGGAGCCAGTGAATCACAACTGATACTGTTTGCATCATTGCACCTCACACAATTTGTTAGTCGATAGGCTGAAGTGTTTATAATCGATCAACAGTTTTCTTCAAAACGTTTTATTTGCTAATCATATCCAAAGTCACTTAATAACGTAGAATATACGTATGCACAAACGTTAAACCGAATTAAATATTATGGCAAAAACAAACTTCCATGCATGGTTCGCGAAGTATGATTCTTCGCAACAAAAACTTCTTCGAATGACAGCATGTGTCAACACACCATTTTCAAGTTTCAACTTCCCACATGTACTGTACGTATATAGTAGGGCTGTGCATTGCAACATTATTTGAAATGTTAAATCAATTTTATGGTATTTCTCTTTTATAATAGCTCATAAGAAACGCTATTAACTAAATTATATTCAAAATAACGCTAGTTGTTGGGTCTTAACGACAACGGGTGGTATTGATAAATTTAATTTTTGGGCACACCTTAATAGAGTTTTCTACTACCCAAATATTATAGTAAAATTTCTATAATTTACTTTTTTCACACAGCTTTGACAGTTAATCAGCCAATCAGATTACTGGTATTTGACCCATAATTTGGCCGAGGTAAATAAAATCTCTCTCAAGCAACTGCCCACATATAAAATTAATCTCATGCTCCATCATTGCCCCGGACTTGTACTGAGCGCCACATCCACTGCTGCTTAACTCCTTGTTGCCTTATTGGATGCACGCCGCTGGTGTAATCATAAACGTCAACAGAAAAACAAATCTGCATATACACGTTGGGTTTGTTCACTGGGCTAGGATTTTGCTTACGCATCAACTTGTGGAATAAGTAATATAAACAGGAAAGTATTCAGATATGTCACCCAAGTTAAAGATAAGCAGCTTCGTCCTTAAGGTAAAACAATTATATTGAAGTTTTAATCTATTATCTAAGCATGATCTGCATGTTTGATTACAGCGAATTGAAAAGGTTAACCAACAATGCACGGGTTGCCTCTTTGGATTAATGTACGACGGTACCCTCCTCATCATGAGCTTCAATATCGAATCAACAATAGGAGAGCTCAATTACAGAGACATACAACACAAATTTCCGGCCGAATTGGATCTTTGCGGAGTGATAAAGTTCGGCGACCCTGGTGATACCGAAGTCAACATGAACGAAATTGTCCAGGATGTCGACTTTACCGACAATCCCATATTGTTAGCATGTGGACTAGGAACTTTGGTTGACTTGAAAGCGAAGATTTCAATGCATGGAAAACTAGAAGAGATTCCATATAAAGAGATAAGCGAAGAAGAATTGTATAGAGAATTTTGTTTCACACGCCTGGGATGTGAATTAAAATTTATTACTGAAGTTAATGCGAATGTTATTAAAAAAGATATACAATCTTTGCGGAAAAACTTAGCGAGTGGAAATTTGGCGTTTTACTGTGAAGGTGCTGGGAAATATATTACAAGCGGTAAGAAAACACAATTTAATAAAACTGACTTCTTTTGATACTTGTAACTAACATAACTACTTCATTTTGCATTTCAATTCCGCTAAAGTTATAACTATTATATCTCTGACACTTTCCACATTTCTGCGGAGTTCATTACTACTGAATTTATCTAAGTTACTATGCCTGTGACATAGAATTAACTGGTTGCAAGAACCTCTATACTCGTAATAATTAGACAAATACTACTTAAAAAATATACTCTCGTTAGTTCGAAACTCAAGCCACTATGAAAACATATTATTGCAGTGTGAAGCTAAATTTATGTGTGGCGTAGATAGGCGAAGTTATAAGTTTTAGCGATGTCAAATCTGAAGAATCTTAACTGAACTGAGGTCCAGAAGACAGCCTACAATAGCAATGCTGGGAAGACATAAAATGAGGCAAAACAAAAAAAAAACAAGTTATGTCCCAGCATCAGGGTGCCCTAGAAATTGCAACGAAGGCCTCAAAATCAAACCTCTGATCCACTGATGAGCTTTGCTAGACGGCAAAAACACATATTTATTTATTTGTTTATTATCTATCACGTTACAAATATAATCCGATCACAGTATCAACAATGAAAATAAAACGTAATACAAAATAAGAAATTCAAGACGAAAAATGAGAAAGAATTGAATAAATTTTAAAACTGTCGATAAAAATTCGAACTAATTTTTAATGGAATTCAAGATAACATTTTTAATACATTAGTGAATTCTAAAAAATATTGCGGAAGAGGCCCAAGCTTAAGAGCATTGTACATTCTAGGAACACGCAACAAAAATAAGTGAAAATAGACTTGCGAACGTGTAACAAGAAAGGAAAAAGCCTCAGATGATCGACTTGGACAACTAGATTCTGTGAACCAAAATTTGACCAAAAAAAGCCTTGCGAAATTTGAAAAGTAAACACTCATCGAGGAACAATGAGGAAACATGAAAGATGGAAAGACGAGGGGAGTAGGAGCGATAGGGGATTCTAGATTTAAAAAACAGCCAGCGACTGAACCTACCCTGAGCTGATACAACGGCGTCAGATAAATACTAAAAGCGGGGGGATCGGATTTGGCACAGGTATTCCAGAATACTACGTACTAAGATAACATATAAATGAATGCCGGTGGAAATGTTGGTAAACATATACGAAGAATGCAAGACAACCCCAGCAATCTTAGAGGCCCTGGTCGTGACATTAATGACATGAACATCAAATTTCAATTTAGAATCAAACACGACACCAAGATCTTTAAAATGCTGAACAACTGACAGGGAGATACCAGATAAGGAATAAGAAAACAAATGTGGACCATTTTTATATAAACTTCAATGTGTTTAGTGGTAAGAATCTGTTTTGGCACCAGTTATTGAGAGTAAACAAATCACCTTGCAATTGATGATAATCGTCCGCAGACTTGATTGCCTTGCATAATTTTAAGTAATCTGCATATAGATAACAGGAGCAGTTGACAAACAAAGGAATGTCATTGACAAACAAGATAAAAAGTAAGAGACCTAGGATAGATCCTTGTGGAACTCCGGATGTGGGAAATATAGAAGAAATGGAACGGTTTAAAGAGACTACAGGGACGACTATGAACTTAGAAGAAAAACCAGGAGAGAAGGGAACAAACAATGACGAACCCTTCAGGTTTATTGAGTAATAGGTTATGTTAAGACTTCAAAATGTCCGCATAAATTACATCAATTTGACGTTGAAAGTCGAAGGCAAAGGAGACACAATTAGTAAAAACCATAAGGTTGGTCGTTTTAGATCGGCCTTTGATGAAACCATGCTGCTCAGGACTAAGAAAAGGTTGTAGCGAATGATAAAGTCTATTCTAAACAATCAAGGAGTTTACCGAAACAGCAGAGGAGGGATATAGGACGATAGATGGAAACGACAGATGGATCAGTAGATTTGAAAATTTGTACGATATTAGCTGCTTTCCATAATGAGAGGAATAAATCATTTTTAAAGGCGGATGAGAAAATGATAGCAAATAATTCACAAATAGCCTAAGATTTGAAACAGTAGTGTCATCAAGGTGCATAAAATCAGTTACTGATGAATTGGGCTTAAGGGAACGTATATACCACCAAAAATGATTTTGGTTAATTGGAACAGATTGAAGCCTCAATGCTCAAAAAGTAATCACGCATTGCCTGCTTGACCACTCTTTTAGCTTCAGAACGTAAACTACGGAATTCATGAAGATCAGTGGGCGAACCCATCTACTTCAGCTCTCTACAAGCTTTTTCTTTAGATTTTATAGCATCAGAGACTTTCAACGTGAACATCATTAGGTTTAAGAACATGTTTGATAGAAGTAAAGCCAAACGATAAGATTAGAGCAAAACGAGTAGAATTTGGGCAATGTTCAATCAACATACAATCCTTTGAAAAATGAATACCAATTGATAAAACTGATTTCAGTCGACATTTTCCGAAAGTAAGCTTTATAGAAGTTATAACGGAAGTTTAGGTCAACATCAACTAGGAGAAGACAGTGATGAAGATCAGGCTGCACATATTGAAAAGGAACAGAAGAAAAAGAAAGGATATTTGAAGGAATGCTAAAAAGGAGTAAATGGAGAATTTTGTTGTTGATTTGAGAACAAGAACAAAGAGAAAGAAAGGAATAAGTCACAACAGAGTGGTGATTGCAGGATAGTAAACAGAGGATATTGGAGGCCCACTCTCCAGCAGGCATATGAAAGGCACCAAAAGTGAGGAGGGAAGCTGAAAAAATCGGAAAATAATGAAGCTAGAAAGTTCAGCGAAAAAACTTTCGTACGTGTCGACAGACGAATTACAAGGCATGTGGATTCAATATATCCAATAAATCGGAATTTGGAGAAAGGCTAACACATACCACAAATCACACGGGGAACGAACTCGGCACAGAGCGCTCCAAACGTTATGGATGGCGATTAAATAGTTCAGACTCTTGCGTAGTCTAAACTGTTTAACGCGGATTCCATCAAGCCAAAACTCCGGCGCAAGTACAATGTCTAAATAAACAACTACTACAATGATCTTGAATGGAGCAATAACTCTATCCGGCAAGTTGTCGGGTGTGAGTTTAACGAAGAACAAAATACTACATGGAAAGTTACGCCTAGGCGAAATTCAAGGTGTCCTCTACAGTTACGCCATGAGTTATTCGACTTATGAAAATTTGAAAAAGAAGCAAAGCAACAGGTATTGGTGGTGCGTCATGCAGCGTAATTCTCTGCTTTTCAGGAACGGTGTCAGAGCCAGGCTTATCATCAGAATGTACCTGTATGATAAGTGCATGAAGATTAACGACGCGGTATTGTGTTTGTCGTTTACGTTGAGCTTAAAGTTTGGTTTGTGCCTGTGCATTCGGTGAGTTGACTTGATGAAAATCCACATGTAGCATCGATCCACTGATGTATGAACAACCCGATCCTGAGTCAGAGCCTGCTGCAGCTGGGCCTGATTTGGATGCAGTTGCTTTGTTAATCGCAATATTAAACAATTAACACAGCGAAAGGAGCTGCATCCGCAAAGAACTCGAAGGTTATCGGCCATGAACTGGCTAAGTCAGACTCAGTCGAGAGAGAGAGAGAGAGAGAGAGAGAGAGAGAGAGCTGCAAAGCCACACACAAGGTCACACATGCAGAAAAAATCCGTCCATTCACAAGGTGTACCTATTTGGGTGCAGACAGCCTCCGACCCCAGACGTTGATGTGTAAGCCTGTGATTTTGGCTCCTAAAGCGTTGAAAGTCCTCCTCTAAACTAGCAGCCCAGCCTGTACCTGAATTGAAACGTTTTTCCAGGCAATAAAAACGTAATTCTTTAACCCTAGAATGGTACCGATGAGTAAATTTTACTCACATAGGGTATATATTTCGTCGCGCAACAGCCAGTTGGCCACTCCGACTGCCATGAGACTAGAAGCTATATAATCTTTTTATGTTTAATGATAAAATAAAAAACGTACATAATACTATTGTTGCCTTCTTTTTAGTAAAAACATGTACCTAAAATCACCCAAAAATTTACCGTACCATTCCAGGGTTAAGAATCGAACACCATGAATTTAATTAAAAGTTAGCATACTGACCAAGGTGAAAAAAATATCTGCCACTTATTGTAGCGAAATTTGTTAAAGATACAGACATATGACTGCAACGTTAATAAAATGATTTTTAAATAGTGATAAATCTAAGTATTTTAAGTCGCATACAATCTAGATGAAGGCTATGAATTTCGAATTATTTGTTTTTCTGTTGTGTTTCTAAATACAATGAATTCTCAATAAAGCATTTACCATATACTTCTATATTTTATTTCGATGGATAAATAAATCTACCAAAAACTGCACATTTGCTATCTATACTCCTCATATGCAAATAATCGTTGCGTAATCATCCTATTCCTTCAACCTATTGATACCTTACCTCTACCATAAATTGTCGTTTTGTTATCTGTAAATTTAATGATCTGCCAACTTCAATGCTCAAGTCACGCAATCTTTAGTGGCGGTCAGATAACTTTGACTTACTTTACAAATTCACCAGAATTCGGAATCAGCCATTCTTTGGTAAACTGAAACGAAACTGAATTTTAAAAACTAAAATTCAGTTTCGTTCTATATTCAATTAATTAATATTATATTGATTTACAAAAGCTTAAATCGTTTTGCTTTCATATTCTTGGATTCTTCTTTAACCAACCGTCAATTTTTCACCACATTTGAATAAATCATTTTATTCCTTTTGCTTATATTTTGCTATCTATTCCTTTTTAGGTGAACTGAATATTAACAAAATTTATTCCTTTTTAGGTGGTCTCAATGGAGTCATTTCATCGGATACCGTTGCTGATCTTCTGAGTGCAATAAATGATCCAGATGGAAACAAGAAGCAAAAATCAAAAGCCAAGAACCTACCGCCTCCAACTGAATATGAAATAATAAAAATTAATGCTTTAACGCGGAAAACGCACGATCTACAAGAAAAAAGCAGTCGAGCTTTGAAGATGATTCTAAATGGAGCCGAGAAAAAAGTTATAATACCATTACAAGTCGATGCAATGGCCATGCTCTATAAGCAAACCAGCTTAGGAAACGTGTACAATATTCTCATTGAGAGCGTATGCAGATCTTTGCGCCTCTTAGAAAACAGTATCGTGGATATGGTGGTAAACGAAAAATCACTTTCTGTCCCGCAAGTTCATCACATCAACGTGCCCGAGTTCGGACACTTTTTGTCGATCGTCAACTTTTCGAACATGAATGAAGACGAACCATATTTCCAACAGAAAAGGAAAAAATTGCATCACCACTTTGGATTGCCTATTATTCGGCCTTACTTTAGGAGAGCGAATAGGTTCATTTTCAAAGAAGAACTCGTCGATGTGCCTCTTGTGAACCCGCATGTTGGATTAAAACCAACCGGGCTTAAAGACAGCCAGCAGTACTTAGTGCAGGGGAAATACAGCTATTACCACTATAAGCAGCAAAACGTCGACGATAGCGGTTGGGGCTGCGCGTATCGATCGTTGCAAACGGTGTGTTCGTGGTTTAATTGGCAAGGCTATTCAGACCGTTCTGTACCAACGCACCCTGAGATTCAAAAACATCTGGTGAAAATTGGAGATAAACCTCGAGATTTTGTAGGTTCGAATAAATGGATAGGCTCGATCGAAGTGCAAGCATGTCTCAAGGGATTTTTGAATGTGGACTCTCGAATTTTAAACGTGCAATCAGGCCGAGAACTTAGTTCGAAAGGTAGTGAAATCGCAATGCATTTCCAATCGCAGGGGACACCAATAATGATTGGCGGCGGAGTTCTAGCACATACTATTATAGGTGTAGATTTTAGTTCTCTTACGGGTGAAATTCGATTTCTCATATTGGATCCACATTACACAGATCGTGATGATTTGAGCATAATCCAGGGAAAAGGCTGGTGTGGATGGAAAGGTCCCGATTTTTGGGATAAAAACGCTTATTATAATTTGTGTATGCCGCAACGGCCGTACATTTATTGAAATGTTGCTGATTTATTAAAAATTTTAATGTTTAATACAATTTTAATTCAAATAAAACTTGCTTTGTACGATAGTTAACAGGTCCTTGTCAAGTAAATTAAAATTATCAAATTTACGCAACAATTAAGCATTGAAGTAACAGTAAAAGTGAAATAGTTCAATTTTGAAATTGTGGTTGATTTGTTGTTTTTAAAGTTGTACTTTTTATACGCCAATGCAAAATTAAATGATATTATGCAACATTAAATATTTTCATTTAAAATAAGTTTAATTTTGTTGTAACAAATACCCGAACTGTCTGATCGAATGAAGCACAAACTCCTAAGCCCAGCTTATCGGCGCTCCAGTCTAAAGCATTTACAGGTTGGCTGGACATTGTGACAGCATGTAACATTTGTAGGTTGCCGGCAACTCCCATTCTCTCGCCATTTTCGATTTCTTTATATCTCTTAGAAGGATATTCGTAACTCCACAATCTGACTGAACCTGTACCACCGCATGACGCAAATATATCACGATTCTGAGGCAGATGCTTAACACACCATACAGTTGCTTTGGGTCCTGTGATAACACCATTCGTGCCCAAGGAACGGCCAGCATTCCTCTCTGTCACACAGGTGAACCCTTTAGTTGGATGCTGCGTCCTCATATCATAAACGTGAAGTCCACCTTCTAGCGTACTGACACATAGCTTATTCATAGGAATATCACGGCGATCGAATTCTAAACTACAAATGCCATTTTTCTTAGTGGTATCCCAAAGCGTGCGGATCTGTCGTAAATCGAAAAGTTTAACATCGCCGTTATCATAGCCCGCCGCAACGCATCGCTCTTCATTATTGTGTGAATTTCCGAAGGCAACAGCCCAACAATCGCGTTTACTATTCGGTTTGTCAGCTTCGTCGTGTTTCTTCCTAATATCAACAACTGGGGCGCCATCCTGTCTAGGATCCCAAACTTTAACCTCCCCATCTCGGCTGCCCGTCACTATTTCTGGCGCTCCACAGTCGATTTGTGTCCCACCAACTGTATCCAGCGAATTGATAATACCACTGTGAGCTTTAGTATTAAAGATAGGAATTTCAGGACGCTCCAAATCTCTGAAACGTAACAAAAGAATAAAGTCAAAAAATATGGAGAGTTAAAAAAGAATATGCAATGACATCGAAATTATCATGTTCAAGGTATTTATTCAACCAATGATTACACATGCGTACATGCTTTTAACCTCCTCGCGGTGGCTGCGGGAAACAACCTTTTTTTTATAGAAAAGGTTGGCGAATATTTAAAGGCTAGTCCCTTCTAAGTAAGGTTGGCGAGAGACCGATTACCTCTCCCTCCCTCTCCTTTTCCATGGAACGTTAGATCGCTCTGCATAGCTCGAGCTGCTCAGCAGCTAGCCGATACTCTGTCTCAATATAAGGCTGATATAACAGCAATACAAGAGGTCACATGGACAGGGAATGGTGTTTTACAAAAGAAACAATAGATGCGTTTTTTTGCTCCGATACAGAACAGAATAGAACTATGCGGCAAAAACAACGATCTAGTATAACACAGCAGTGCATTCGCTAAGACTGACATAGGTTGCTGTATTCGCTGTGGTAGTACAAAACAGCTGAAAATAAAGGGAGAAAATTACGAGTATAAACTATGCACTTACTGTAAGGACAAAGAGAGTAATCTGATCACCGATCCTGAAGGCATTCTGGAGCGAAGGGAAGTGCACTTTAGTGAATTGCTAAGCCTCCACCAATGCAAGAAGACGACCTTATGCTGCCGCCAACAAGCATAGAAGAGGTACGAAGAGCCATAAGTTGGCTGAAAGATAACAAAATCACTGGAGCCGACGGCATACCAGCTGAGCTTATTAAATATGGAAGGCCCACATTACACCAAGCAATTCATAAAATTATATTCCACGTATGGGATCATGGAGAAGTGCCAGAAACCTGGCGCAAAGATATAATATGCCCCATACATAAGAAAGGAGATGTAACAATGTGCAGCAACTATAGGAGTATAACATTCTTGAGTACTTCCTATAAGATACTCTCCGCTATCCTGCAAGAACGGATAGCCCCATACGCTAAAGTTATCATCGGACAATATCAATGTAGCTTCATCACAGGCAAATCAACAATTGATGGAAAAATGTCTGTAATTCAACATTTCGCTGTACCATCTATTTATAGACTTTAAGACCACCTATGATAGCATAGCCAGGGTAGAACTGTATAAAGCCATGAGAGAATTCGGCATCCCAAAAAAAAACTGACACGATTGTGTAGGTTGACCATGACTAGTTAATGTAACAAGCCAAGTTAAAATAGCCGGATTGCTATCCAGACCGTTCAACATCTATAGTGGGGCCCGACAAGGGGATGGTCTGGCCTGCCTCCTCTTCAACCTGGCGTTGGAGAAAGCAATCCGAGACTCTGGCACGTCAACGAGAGGGACTATCGTCGCCAAGTCCTACCAGATATTGGCTTATGCAGATGACATAGATATAATTGGAAGATCAGAACTAGCTATACGAAAATCCTTCATTCAGATCGAGCGAGCGGCACAAAAACTGGGGCTGCACATAAATGAATGAAAGACTAAGTACATGGTGGCAGCATTTGCAGGAAGAACACCTAGAGTTGGTCAAACCTTCAGGGTATTTGAGCATGAATTTGAAGTAGTGCCATCTTTCAACTAACTTGAGTCAATCGTAGCAGCCGATAACAAAATGGAGGAAGAAATACGCTGTTGAAATCCAACAAAGCCTACAACAGTCCGTTAAGACTTTTCAAGTCCCAAAATCTCACCCGAACATCAAAGCCGGGCTGAGTGGCGATCCTTGGGGAACCCCAGCTAAAATGCTAGGCATTTCCATTTTTTTTAATATAAGAGGAACGATTTTGTATAAGGTTCATATCAAGTGGGCGAAGATATATTGGAAATCATTTGTAGACAAGTCCACTGTACCAAAAATAGACAAAAGCCTTTTCTAGATCTAATGTAAAAAAAAAACAGTAAATTTCCTAGTGACAAAGTTGTTGAGGACGACATTTTTTATCCGAAGGATCTGCTGTTTAGTGCAATGCATTTTTCTGAATTCAAATTGTTCATCAGAAAATATATTATTTTATATAAATTTTTTTGAAAGAAGCCTGACTGTTTTAGTTGAGAACAAATGCTCCGAGCATTCTAGAAGATTGTGTTTAGCTCATTTTGGAACCTGACCATCATCCAAAATATTTAGTTGCCATTTCGATAATGACCCTAAACTGTTGTTGCCTGCTAATACACTCACTAAGTTTATTGAGTGTTTCATTGAGTAAACGCACGATTTTCGCCTCAGCCAATAAGTTGCTTCCTGATAGCGGTGGCGTAAATAGTGGCGCGTCTTTGCTGTTTGAGGTTGGCAGAAGAATTTACTAGCCTTGTTGCTTTTGTTCGCCGGGAATTCACTTCGGTTGAGAATGAAAGCTAGAGAACTAAAATTGGCTTTATTCAGTTTTGTATGCTGCTGTTTGCATTTTAATCGAGTTTGTAGGATGATGCGTTTTTTTGGTCAGAACAATCTTTTAAGTTTAAGAGATAATCGCCGGAGCAATTTGCGCATTATCGTTTGACGTAAATGTCTTCTTTGATAGGAAACTCGGTAGATTGGTGTTCCCGGCACAGTTTTTAAGCAACTGCCACTAATACTGTGGTCGTAGATTTGGCACTTTAGGCAACACACTGGACTTAATCTTTTACGCTATTTACGCTATGCATATGTTTATCGTCCTGGGAAGCATGATGGCGATTAAGCTGAAGATAATATATTGCGGGATCGTAGTTTTATTATATATGTAAATACAATATTTATAAGGAAAGTTATTTAAATAAACTGAGTGCGCTTATCTGCTACTGTAATAATGAACATTATATAATAACGAGACTTACATTATTTGTAGGTGTCCAGCAAAGTCGCCGATTGTTAAATGACGATTTCTTAAACTTGAAACTCCAAATGTTCCGCATCTCAAGGCACTTTTCTTCTCAACTTCTTTCACTAGATCGACATCTGAACCATTTAGTTCGTATATTTGCAATATTCCTGTTCCTTTCGGCTGTGACCCAAGCACAACAAATTTCGCGGAACATGGAATCCACTTCACATCAAATATCGTGTAATTCAAACTTTTTTCGATGTGTGCAATTATTTTCGGATTGTTCATTTTAGAAACATGTAATAGAAATTCTTGCAAAAGATTGCAAATGCTTGATCGATGACAATGTCGCGGAAACCTAGGCTACAGCCTAGCTATGGCATTCGAAGGAGACCAGATACTTTTTGAAACGTTGTTTACAAATTTTCGGTACTAGTATCCAAACAAACAAACTCAGCAGGCCGGCTGTGTTATCAAATGTCAAAAGATGTTAGCGATGCCACAGTAGAAGTCGAAAGTATTCTCATCTTTCTGTCAAAGTATTAGAGCAAAGAACAAAGTAGGAATAGAACGATGTCATTTGTCATTTTTTTGTGTAATTTTATCGGAGTTGTTTTTGGCTCCAAAAATGAAGTGGACGTCGCGATATTTTCTATTAAGCGCTAAAATTTACTTGAATGAGCAGTGTATTGCCGAATGTGAATGTGGGGATGATGCGACATTTAAAAAAGGATGATTGCTACTGATAAATGATAAGTTCAAGCAAAGTAATGAATTGGTAAGTTGATCAAAATACTAAAATAAAATAGTAGTCAATATGCAAAGATTTTCGTGTTGCGACAGCCGCTTTTCTTTAAAGCCAATTCATATTGATTTATTTCATCGCAATATTTCATCAAGTTGATCGAATGGACCGTTATATTTTTTACTTAAATCTTTTCAATTTTTTATTTAAACCGAACAAGTGAGGTTTTATTTCTGAAGAATTCGTTTCCCAACAATGCATAATGAATTGCAATTAAATAAATACTCAAGTAGTTCTGAGAAGAACGTCAATAGGGTGAACAAATATTTGACGAACTTCTAAACAACAATGATCACAATTCGAATCGAATGCATTTTGGCTCAACATCACCAAATGGCTGTGTTCCCCGAAATTGTCATGTTCACCAAGCCATTGCATCCTTTGGTTCGCATGTAAATAGCTTTATATTTGAGTATACATTTAGGAAGATCTTTGTAAAATGTTAAGGGCTGATTGGTTTACTAAAAAAAAAACAGACGATAGGTCATGCAACATTTTTAACGTAAGCTGTTTCCGCTGACGACGTCTTTAGTATTTATGAGCATACTTAAATGCGAAAGTTACCTAATAAATTTTTATCAAGACATAAACTGCGCATTGCGTTAGTATCTCATATCTCTATTTAACTTGTCTAATAATTAAGTCTATTTTCTTATAAAAGTCAAACCCTAAATCTTCGGGCAAATATTAATTCATTGCGCCATCGGTGCTCGTTGCGCTTTTGCCACTTCAGTCTTGAATTTTTCAATAGTTTCCCGAGCGACTTTTAACTTTTCTTTCAGGACTGTAATTTCCGACTTGATTTTCTTTTTAACTTCGATAATATTCTGCAATGTCTTCACTTTTTTCTTTTCAACTGCAAAAAACCATAAAATTTGAATTTTATTATGGTAAAAAGTCATAAATAGCTTACAATCTGTATCGTGTCTCCAAGGACCAGATGTGATCGGTTGAACATTAGTCAAATAGTGCTGCATAAGTTGTGTCGGCTCTTGAAAAACAATTTCTTCATAGCTTTCGGAAACCAATCCCTTTTTCGCATCGGCTGATGGAAGGGAGCTGTCCGGTTCTACAACTGGTGACTGAAATAGCTTTAGGATGTGGTAGAGCGTAACTGGACGTTCGATTGGATCGTGGAAATGTATCTTAATTACAACTTCAAATTCTCCCCATCCTGTTTCAGTTACTTCGTATGGGGGTTTAGTTACAATGCGGTTGGGATTTGTATAGCTCTCATGGAGTTTGAAATGAACTTTTTTCACATAGGCTGACATATCTTCATTGTAATATGGTTTCACATACACTGTCCATTGGTGAGTGTGTCCATCTTCTTCGCGCTTCTTGCCAAATGACCGAGCAACATTACCGTACACAATTGGCTTGACTATCGTGAGGCCCTGTGGAATTGATTAATAGATTTCATCGCATTGGCAAATATTAAGAGCTAAATGGCTTAATTGAGAGACTTGTCACTAAGGCAATAAAAGCGATGTTTAGAATAGCAATCTTAACACCGATGGTCGCTATGTACATTCAAACAGAATTGTTTAATATGCAACAATTTATTAGTCTTGAAAAGGGAAAAATAAATTGCTAAATATTAACAAAAAACTATATTAAGTGAAGCCTTGTCTAGCAGAGAAACTAGGACGACCGTTATCTTTCGGTATGAATGCCAAAAGAACTGAAAGACAAAAAAAGTGGATTGGATACAGCATGCTGATAAGGATAACCTTATACCAATATACCAGTTGTCTGGGAAGCACTATTAAAAATTTATTAGAGGGAAAGAGTTGATGCACATCGACAGCGCACCTGATTGATTGATAGAAAGATTGGAAGGGAGGAAAAAAATATAAAACATATAGAACACATCTATACGACAGAATCTAACGAAGAGAAACTTAGCGGAAGGCTATCTTTAACTTCAACAATATGTGTGCCATCTTTTTACAGTATAAATGACAGTGTATGATTGAGGCATAAGAAAAGACGGTTGTTACAACCTATTTTCGGGCGCTAAAATGAATTTTACTAGCCTATAACCATTCCACCAAATTCAGTATGAACGTACATATTTCTAAACAGACACCACGCACGCATTCAGAAACTTTTACATCATTTAAGCCTGCTGAGTACATTATTTCTGGATTATTAGCAAACTCCAAACGAATATGTTTCAAATCATGTAAACGTTTGCTGATGCCTGTTAGTCAGAAAGCCAGGTTTTTTTTCGGGAACCTCCAGAAGCCTTTATACTAAAAAAAAGACACAACCAACTCGTCTCTACAGCATTCGTTTGAAAAGTACATGTTTTGAATTAAAAGGATGCAATCGATGTAGCAATGCAAATAATACATTCAGTTACCTTAACGCGTCCACCAGAATCTGGGCCGAAATCCGTAGGAATATTAATCGAACTCATCTAATTCTGTAATCTTATGTTTGATAGTGAAATTATACTGTTTTGTAGATTCACGACTGCACTTGCAAACAAACTTACAATTGACAACTTGATTTGTCACAATAAAAACAGCTGTTCGTACTTACAATCCACATTTGACATTTGCTCTACAGCCCACAAAGTAATTTAGAAACGTCGGCATTTACACGGTTCAGCTCAATTTGAAATTTCCAGAAAATATGAACGTAAATTACGAATAGGTCAACTTCAAGTTAAAATTAAGCAATGTTTAACCATTTGGAGGCAGCGAGGATTTTTCCGGTTATAGAACGATTTTTTTTTGTTAAAAGCAAGTATACGAAATGAAAACTGTTAAAGTTTTATGCGTGGTTAACGATAATAGGCGCGTTTTATTATACATCCAGAGTAGTGCAGGATATCGATTTGCACACGAAACAACAACAACATCCAGAGTACAAACACTCGTGAATTCAGTGGATTTCGTACTCGTGCTCTCTGTGGAACGTATTTTGAAAAGTCATATCAACTGGAATAGTTGGAATTTTGAAAAATTTTCCATGTCACCCTGGCAACCAGGATAAATAGTGATACATTTGAAAACGGCGTTGGTTATATGACAGCTCAAATTTTGAAATGACAACTGTCTGACAGAAAAAAACTCGCGTGTTACTCTGGATCGTTTTACTATGCATCCAGGATACCTACTACACTCTGGATGATAATAAAACGCAGCTTATTATAACGGTTTGGGCATTTTTAACCCTATGCGGGCCCTGTATGAAATAAATAAATATGCTTTCTGAAAAAAAAACTGGAAACAATTGCTAAATTTTATCTATTGCCCAGACTGCCAAATTGGTATTTTCAGAATTCCGCGACGCACAAGAACGGTAACGCTTCATCAATTTTCGTATTTTCTAAGCATTCGAAACTTATGTTCACAGGAGCTCACGTCCGTAAAATCAGATCAGTATAAAATCCCCAGATGCGTGAACTTTGAGTAGGAACAGATGTATTCTAAAAATTATTTGAAAATGTGGGAAACCCTGTGATTGTAATGCCATCTTGAAAAACCTCTAAAAAAAAATAATGCTCTGCTCTCTTTAAAATCGGTGGCAGCCATTAGATTAAATTGGCCAAGTTTGGTAGGAAATTGGATGAAAAGCTTTGACAAGGCTACCAGTTATGGTAATTTTTGGATTTTTTTGTCCTATCATTACTAAGATATGCTACCCTTAAATTTCCGAACAAACGATAATGATATTGTAGTGAAAATCTACAAATAAATTTTCAGTTAAAAAAATTTTGAAATTTTTGGGGGCGGTAGCCCTTAAATTCTTTCTATCCGTATAACGGCAGTCACTAAATCGAAACGAAATTTATGGGGTGAGTTGACCTCAACATCCGCAGATGTTGTTTACTTGTGACTATGGTGCTAGAAAAGAGTTCTCAGCACCAAACATTTTCGATGTTTTTGACACAGCAGATGTTAATACGATTTTGAACCCTAGAACTTTGTTAACCCATAATACCCTATACATTTTGATGCAGTCACCGGATCAACGTGGTACATGACACTTCCATAGAAGTTGGTTGTAATAAGGAGCACATTTGATAAAACATGCATTTGAAATCTACACAATTCCTCTACTTTTCTTCGATAATCAGTGTTTCTAAAGTTTACCATGCTTGGATGCTCACATTGACTTCAGGTGGTAGCAAACTTTCAAGCGGTTTCAAAAAACGAATGGTATGTTGTTAGTTTTTGTGTTCTTCCACACTCAAAAATTATGAGCAATGTAACACTTTCCAGGCTAGATGTATTCAAGAGGCTGTGTCAGTTTGCATGCTCTCTATCATGAGGTTGTTGTAGCCATGGAAATATTGAGCGTTAAGGTTCTCGGCTGTACTACTGGAACTTCTGATTCATTCTCATAAATATTCTCATATGAACATCAACTTTAGAAATGTCTCATACGAGAACATTTAATATATTAGGTTACTTCTATTCTATTGGCTACGGTGTTCTATCGATGCCTGCTTGCGGTGGGTGCTCCTTTCAGTTCGGTCGGTGTCCATGAATTGCCGGACTCTATTTGCTGTCGATTGGGGAGCAAATCTACTTTCAGTCAGCGTTCTGGCAGTGATGTAATTTACTTTAATGCCTTCTTTTTTAACTCTTCAATAGAGATGTAGCCCAGTAGGGTGAAGGAAGATTCTGGTCTTTAGTTCGTCCAATAGGCCGCTGTGTCCTACGCCTGCACTAGAACTGTTCACCTCAGTTCCGCTAGCTCCTCAGTCCACCAATAAGCCTTCTGTTTCCCCGATAGTAGCTTTCCAAGTGGCATCGACGAATTGTACGCTCGCCAAATTTCGCCCATGATGAAATTTACCATCGTACCTATTTCCCCAGGGCCCACCGCTACCCTTGTTTGGCATGCGCTGACCTCGTCAGCAAAGCTGGTGTCGTGACTCCAACAGCTTTCTCCTGTCAAACTTCGAAACATTCCACCCAAGTATTTTTCGGCTAGAGTTCTAGGGGTCAGTACTTTTCCCCGACAGTCAGAAGGTGATATAGTTGTGGTCACTTCCAGTATGCTCCTCCGTCAAGCTCCAGGCCCTTGTCAACGTGAACAATGCCTCCGAAACAAGAGTTATATCGGAAATGGACTCGCCGATTCTGAACTGCGATTGATAACTGTCGAGCTCTTGTTCTTTACGGCCATAATTAGCCTGGACGTCATTTCTATAACTAATCTCACCACTGTGGTTTGAGTTGGCATCCCCCACTCCAAAGCTGTCACATTGAAATCACCAGTTTGCCAGGAAGATCTTAAAGAGCGTCTTCCAATGTTTCTATCTGTCCACGAAATTCTCTTATTGAGTCATTCGGTTAAAAATAACAACTGACAAAGCTGATGCCTCGGTTTTCAATCCACACATATCCATCGCCCGAACCTCGCTGATCAACCCAGACTTTATGAGTCTATACAACCCATAAGCAGTGTTGCCAATTTAGCTATTTTGTAGCTAGATTTAGCTACAAAAAGAACCTGTTTAGCTACGTAATTTTTCATTTAGCTATTGGCTACAAATTTAGCTACAAATTTATAGATTATAGATAATTTAAATTTTTGCTTTGATTGTATTAACTTACACTAGTTTATGAATATTTAAAACACTCAGTGTTTCAAAATAATTTCCTCAAATTCTAAGGTAATCGCCAATGCTTTGGGTAGTACAATAGTACTACTACTATGTACTATGTCTTTCTAGGCATAGAACAATAATAATCTTTTACGAACAGTTTTATTTCTTTTGTTCGGTGCGAAGAAAAACCGAGAGTATTAACTCATTAGGAATAAACTAAAATAGGTAAGATAAACGAAATATGTTTAATATAGAATACATATTATGTGCCTAAATTTGAAGACAAGAACCAAAAAATTCAGGCGTAGACATAAAATTGTAATAAAACGTAGACAAAGTGTTCGCACAAAACTCTAGAAGACATTAGAAATCGTGCTCAGTAGTAAAATCAAACGTTAGAATTGTGCTAGCTATGTTTTTTTTCCATTTTGAAGAGTTTTTCAACACAGCGAAAAATAAAGACTATATTTTCTTAGTTGGGGGCAGTTTGTTTCCATACTTCACATCGGATTTGAAGGCAGATTTTGATAACTGTATTTCCAGTATTTTAATTGACGAGTCTACGGACATTTGAGTGATATTTAGCAAAAATTTATTACAATTTACGTGAAAGAGCTAGAAAGGGGAGCTGTTGAAAGTATTACTACTGTCATAAACACGTGCTTAGAAAAATACATCCTAAATATTACAAATATGACAGACAAAGCAAGTCTTATGATCGGAGTCAATAACGGTGTATTTAAAAAATTAAGTCGTCAAAATCCTTTTATAATACTAATAAGATGAGCTTGTCATTCCGTTCAGGTTTCAGTTTCTGCAGCTTGAGGATCGTTTCTTTCCCAAACCTTAAAGTTTTTACCTGCAGAAATTTATAATTGGTTCTCTAAATTCCTCTGAAGATGATACGGAGTTAGTAAACGAGGTGGTTGTCAATAACGGGATCAGTATCAAGGATCATTAACCAATAACTATGGCTAAAACTCCACTTCAGCATAGTCCAAACATCAGAAGAATGTTATTTAGCAAAAATGATTTACAAGGAGTATAACAATCAAAAACCTTTTATATCTCCTATTTCTTCAACCCATTTTAAAGGATGAATAAAAAAATAAAATAGAATTCTGTTGAACTTAATAAGCTCTTCAACGATTTTTATACTCTTTTATACTGTTAAATTAATAAACTACTCATAATACAATGTACATCCAATATTTTTCCATATCAATTATACACATTAGCTTAATAAAACTGTTTTCCAGAACCTTGAGTTTTTTATTGTTGAATTTAGCTACACTTTTTAGCTACAAAGTGAACATTTTAGCTATTTTTAGCTATTTTTTCCCTCAAATCTAGCTACAACGGCTGGAAAATAGTTGGCAACACTGCCCATAAGGCTGCATAGTTCGAACAGTCTTAATACCAAGTCTGGTCTTTGCAATTTATACTCTGGTTTCATGTATCAGCTGTGTTAGTAAGTTGTCTGCAGTGCGGCATCTTTGTAGATTCCATTGTAGAACCCTTATCCACGCAACAGATTTTTCATAGCATTGAGTGCTTCTCGCACTGAAAGAAAAATCTTGGTATAATCAACCATTTTCCTTAGTTGTTTTTGCGTCAACTACGGGCTATGGTTAAAACAACCATAAAAAAATTGTTGATTACTTTTATGCACCATGACGCGTGGTTGATAAACAACGTCCGTGGTGCAAAAAAGTACTGGTTCAGGCGGTAACGATGTATTGGTATATTTTTCTCTAAATGCTTGTATCATTAGAGGAGCATTGATAAGCCATAAACCATAGCAACATAATCCATCCAAGCCTTAAATAGAAACAGGACGTGAGACGTGAAATTCAGTTCATATGCATAGCTGCAAGCTGCAGCATCTATGAAAACAATTGAAACTGCTAAACAATTTCTGGCATTGGGACAATCGTATTCGTTTTCGGGACTCCCTGTTTTATAACAGTGATCTGCAAACAGAAGACTTATATTTTGTGAATAGAAGAAGGGAAATATAAAGGCTTCACAGCATAACATGAATATGAATTATATCGAACAGCAAACCGAACACAATTTTGCCATGTAGCATATGAAACTTCTATGATAGAATAGGATTATGAGTATGAGGAGTATGAAAAATCAACAGTTTGCCTTAGTTGTTTTTGCATCAACTAGGGCTATAGTTAAAACAACCATAAAAAAATAGTTGATTACTTTTATGCACCATGACGCGTGGTTGATAAACAATTTCATTCGGAGCATGAAAAACATCCAAATGTTGAAACCATTCTAATTTGCGTAGAGTAATTCCAAAGACGTTGCTCACTGAATTACGTTTGTTGAAATCAACTATTGTGAAGTAGTTTAAGTACCATAAAAACAGTTGATAATTCGAAACGTTGAAGTTTTGAGTGAATTGATGAAAATTTTTCTATTTATCAACTAATTTTCGTGGTTATGAAACAATTAAAACAGTTGATTTCATTAACGTTGCGATATTTTTGTACAACCAGAACCAACTACTTTTATATCGTTAAATTAACTATATTAACATAATAAAAATAACTATTTTCCGTAGTTCGTTTAACGATTTTGAATGAATCGTTGCAATACTATTAAAAATAGTTGAACCAACCAAGAGTTTTTCTTTCAGTGCGGTAAGCTTCATATATTGCTGGCCCCAGAACATACCTTCTCCTGTTTTGCCTTTGTCGTTACACGGTAAGCAAAATGACTCAATCAAGCATCCCTCTGCAAGATGCCCAACCTGTCCACACTTCCAGTAGTTGGTGGTACGGATTGGTTCTTTGCAGCTCTTTTTGTGTGGTTGTATCCCATGCCCTTGAAACAGCGCAAAACTTAAGGTCGCCTCCTTACCATAGCGTCAACTCAATCAATTCTTATTCGTCCAGGCGGCTTTCCTCTATTCCTTTGTATTCACGGGCAAATAAGGTAATTTGAACGTTTAAAATCCCTTCCTCCCGAATTGTTGCTGACACTTCTTCCTCTGTCCTAAGACTATCCGGTCAAGTATTTCGACGAGCCTTTAACCTCTCCGAAATCCCCGGCAGCAGTCTGGATTACATCGCCGAATTTAGTGATCACAAGTCTGCCGTTTTCCTGGTTTAGTGAACTTGTGCCCCCACTTCGCTTGGGCTTACTTCTATGCGGATTTGCTGAACGACTTCCGCCTAAATATTCGCTTGGGTAGGTTTTATTACCACAGTTTTCTTTTTGCCGTGGACGATTGCGTTTTCTTCCGCGAAAGGTTTTTTTTTGCTTTTTTGCTAGATCAACCAGAATTCGTCCTTCTATCTTGACAGGCACATTCGGAAAATGCGGGCTCATTTCCTGAATGCTGTCTATCTAAATTAATGGCTTTTTCATCACAGTCATCCATAGGGGCTGTTCGGTGGTGCCAATTTTTTTTTCGAGCGCTAACGATACTTTCTTTTTTGGACCTTGGTTCAGACGTCCCTGCTCGTTTTTGTCTTTGGACTTACACAGAACATGGAGTTTACGCAGGATATTTTGCTCTGTGTTCTCTAGACTGGGTTAAAAGCTCAGCCTTCTTCCAATTTGCTCTACACGCTTTTATAACTTTTAGAGCTTCTTAAAGTTCAAGAAGACCGTGTTTTACCTGTCGCGACCTATTCTTGTCCTTTATTACGTTATTATTTGTCGTTAAGGAAGCCTTATTAATATTTTTCGCTACCTATCTCTTGTTTTTCTTCCTTGGATTACCTTCATTTTGTTGTCTGCGTAATAACAGTTGGTCGTTGCTACCTTCCATTCATTTTATGAATGCTGAAGATGATAAAATCAGATTTGAAGATGTATAATACTTCTCCTGTTGATTTCCAACTATAAAATGAGTCACCAATGCTTATCACCATAAATTAAGCTACGGCCTGGACCGAAGGGATTTTATAACTTGATCGTAGACCATAATGACTTCTCGTAATAATTCCTAACATTAAATCATTGTTTCAAATGCGTACATTCTTATTCATCTGTTCCAATAATTTCGCTCAATAGCTTCGCGACCTCGAACATAATTATTTTAACATATGCACTATGCATCTAAGCTTGGACTAGCAAGAAATCTGGCCACCTCAAACCTTTTCGTGTTCTTTGTAGAAACATAGCGCATAAGAAGCAAGAGTCATTGTTCACATAGTATTTATGTATGTGTATAAAACTGAAAGCATATTTAGGTTCAGAGTTCGTTCCCGTTTCAGTATGACTAGTAAATAAAGGGAAGCTACAGACAAGCGAATGGAGACACAAACGATTTCCAAAAGAACTTGAAAGTCCCCAACTAGAGAAATGATGAAATGGAAGGGTGTTGTCTGGAAACTCCTTCCTACATGCACTTCAGCCCAACGAACTCGTTCCTTGACAGCGATAGGAAGTATACTATTTAGTGGTGTATTTATCATATTATGGTCGTCGTGAAAGTACTGGGTTTGCACCAGTAAAATACTACTAATAGATTATGCAGAACAGATTGAGAATCGAATGTCATTAGTTTACTATAGCGAAGTGGATTTTTCGATATCAAAGTAGCAAAAGGTTGCAGAGAAAGTGATGAGACGCAGCTTAAGGCTTATAAAACCTACATCCCATAGGGTAAATCGGTCACAGTGTAAAGAATAGTTTGGGTCGAAGTTCGGAAAATGAGGAAAAGATTTCGAAGAAGAAATATCATTTTCTAATAAATTTGTACGGCCGTGAAAATTTTAAGTTTTTCACACTGTTCCTGTATTTACAAGCTATTGTGTATTTAACTCAGCTTAATTCTAAAAACCCCGTAATACAACCGCTCATTATAAGATACACAAAATGATTTTTGAATAAGATTCAAGCTTAATCACTCTTTTGCTATCATTTTGTTTTTTGCAAATAGCCAAACCGCTGCTTATAATCGAAGACATGCCTTTTTTGAGTTAGCTTATGCCGTAGAATATCATTTTAAGAGTTCGAAGAATATCAGTATAAGAACCAGTACGCCAAAATATGTATATTTCTTTATATATACGAAGGAAGAATTATAGATTTTGGGTTTTCTAATTAAAAACGGGAAATAAAATAAAAAAAATCATTTTTTTTTCCAATATATTCTCCCCGTATTGGCATGCAATTGTTACATCTTACGATTAACAGTTCAATTCCTTCTAGAAAATACGATTTGTCCTTACTGTTAAAAAAATCTTCTACCGGTTCCGTTAGTGAATCATCATCGGGATATTTCGCTCCACGTGGGCATTTTTTTCAAATGTGGAAATAAATAATAATCATTCAAACGAGGTATGGGCTGTAAGGAGGATGGCTAATTCCTTGGAATCTACAGAACGAAGCAGCCTAGATTGTTTTTTTACTGCGGTGTATTGCTACATTAGCATCTTTTAGCTGCGTTTCTTTATCCGGAGTAGAGAATGATAGCAATAGTGCACATGAAATAACAGCAATGACGAGAGAATGAATTCTTATATGATTACTGAATTTCTTACTCTGCTCTTTTTGGAACGTACGGTTTGAGCTTTTGATAAGTCATTTCAATTGAAACTATTGGCTGCAGGGACAAATTCCACAAAATTTCCCCGTCAACTTGACAACCAAGAAAAATTAAATCGGATGTCAATTGATTTTCATCCCCTGAATCGAAACTTTCTTCGAATATAATAGGCGCGTTTTATTATACATCCAGAGTAGTGCAGGATATCGATTTGCACACGAAACAACAACAACATCCAGAGTACAAACACTTGTGAATTCAGTGGATTTCGTACTCGTGCTCTCTGTGGAACGTATTTTGAAAAGTCATATCAACTGGAATAGTTGGAATTTTCAAAAATTTTCCATGTCACCCTGGCAACCAGGATAAATAGTCATACATTTGAAAACGGCGTTGGTTATATGACAGCTCAAATTGTGAAATGACAACTGTCTGACAGAAAAAAACTCGCGTGCTACTCTGGATCGTTTTATTATGCATCCAGGATACCTACTACACTCTGGATGATAATAAAACGCAGCTATTTTAAAATGACGTTAACCTGATTCTAATTTGAAATATCACATTTGGATTTGAAACCAAATGTGATATTTAATCGAATATGATTGTAAACCGAAACCCCGAATCAAGTTTAAAATCACTGCAGTACAACACAATTAACCGCGTTTTAAGCCTGAATTACATTGCCATGCAGTGCACTGAAATTTAGAACTCATGTAATTCCATGTGGCAATTCACATTAACTGCAGTGCAGTGCAGCGGACTGCACTGCATCGTTTAGGCTAATTTCTAAAAACGCTGCAGACTGCATCAGCTGACATTCGTTTGAGAGCTGTTGACCGGGCAAAAACCATTTTAATTGAGGCGGAAATTCCGTTCCAGGCATTAAATTGTAAATGGACGAAAAACAGATGCAGAAAATCTAAATATCAAACCTCCACAAATTAATTTGACTTTCATTGTCAGACCAATGTGCTTTGCAATGCGTGCACTGCTTCGGCACCGCGCTGGACTGCAGTTTACTGCACTGCACTGCATGGTAATGTAATTCAGGCTTTAAATAACTTTCACTAAAACCACAACCACCGGCGCGTACATTTGACAACGAATTTTGACAGCTAAGCCCAATCAGGCCCAAGTCAGAGAGAATAAAAGAGCGCGTTTTTGTCATATTACACAGGCAGAAATGTAGGGCCAAAAGGGTAGGGTAGGGCACTCCTCTTAGTTTTCTACTGTCATCTGCGAACCGTGTGAGAATGAAATAAACTTGTATGCTACACCGGTTCTATCATTTTGCAAGTTGATTAGGTACTCTATATTAGATACAAAAAACGCAGCTATTATCGTCTAAAAGGAGAACGCTCTGAATTATCGTTCCTCTGCGCTTTGATTTTACTGCTTCCTTTAATTTATTTAGAATTGAAGCATAATTTCTGCCAAATAATTACACATATTTATCTTTATAATCTATTAGCAGCATTTCTTGACGATGTCAAAATTTTGTAGTTTTTACTTTTCCTGTTCTCGCTCCAGACTACATCGCTCCGGACGTTTTACTACACTGAGAGAAAAACTCTTGGTTGGTTCAACTATTTTTAATAGTATTGCAACGATTCATTCAAAATCGTTAAACGAACTACGGAAAATAGTTATTTTTACTATGTTAATATAGTTAATTTAACGATATAAAAGTAGTTGATTCTGGTTATACAAAAAATATCACAACGTTCATGAAATCAACTGTTTTAATTGTTTCATAACCACGAAAAACAGTTGATAAATAGAAAAATATTCATCAATTCACTCAAAACTTCAACGTTTCGAATTATCAACAGTTTTTATGGTACTTAAACTACTTCGCAATAGTTGATTTCAGCAAACGTAATTCAGTGAACAACGTCTTTGAAATTATTCTACGCAAAGTAGAATGGTTTCAACATTTGGACGTTTTTCATGCTCCGAATGAAATTGTTTATCAACCACGCGCATGGTGCAGAAAAGTAATCAACGATTTTCTTATGGTTGTTTTAACTATAGCCCTAGTTGATGCAAAAACAACTAAGGCAAACTATTGATTTTTCATACTCCTCATACTCATACTCCTATTCTATCATAGAAGTTTCATATACTACATGGCAAAATTATGTTCGGTTTGCTGTTCGATATAATTCATATGCATGTTATGCAGTGAAGCCTTTATATTACGTTGTATGACGCTTTCTTCCACTGTGGTAAACGCAGTGGACTGCGGCAAAGTGCTGTGAAAAAATTTACTGTAAACACAAAACAGCGGCATTGCGGCAGCGGCGCCACAGGGGGAGGCGTGAATGCCGCAGTTGAATTAGGTGAATCACAATGCAGCGACAATGTTGCTGTCAATGCAACCAAGGCATCAACCAAATTCATTTTGTTTTGTCTTTTGTATTGCTAAATCCTGTTGTACGAGGATTAGGTTGGCTACCACATACTATATACATAAACTATATATATATATTACATACTATAGTCTTTTCTTATCTCGTACTATGTATATTGTTAGAATACCATTGTTTGTGGTTGCTTACTTTTTTTGCACCACGGACGTTGTTTGTCAACTACGCGTCATGGTGCATAAAAGTAATCAACTATTTTTTTATGGTTGTTTTAACTATAGCCCGTAGTTGACGCAAAAACAACTAAGGAAAATTGTTGATTTTACCAAGATTTTTCTTTCAGTGTAGATTTGGTATTTACAATCCGCATTCCTGGTAGGAATGAATGGGATGAAAGTGTCACTCTCGAAAGTGGGCTTCTCCATAAGCATACCAATGGCTCAAAGTTAGTAGGGAGTGGTGTATATTTGGATGAGTAGAATATCCGTCATTTTAGTGTATTTCAAACCGAAGTTGTGACTAGTTGTCAGGCAATCGACTGCTTTCTGTGTAATCGAATATTCAGAGTCAATATTAGTATTTTCACAGATAGCCAAGAGGCTGGTCGTTGTACAGTTTCTATGATTGTCGCTGAATGCCGTGCATCTCTTTGGGCAATGTTGAGACACTTGGCAATACAATTGATTTATACCTAAACCTATTGTGTTTCAGGGCAACTGTGGGGCCGATGTGCTGATGAGGCTTGGACCTTGCTACCGTCGATCTCACGTCCCTTCGAGGACCCTAGGCAGTCGCAGGCTGATGAATCATACTGTGCGATAACAAGACATTTCTGGATCTCCATGGACGCGCATTGCACCATGCAACTATTAGTGCTCTGCGTTGTTCTGTGGGCGTTCTCATAGGCCACTGTCACATAGAACGGAATGCGCAAAGGTTTGGCGCAAAGTTCAACGGTTTTTGTTGGAGCTGTAGCTCTGAGGACGAAAAGAAATCCGTCCTCCATCCCGTGTGCCAGTGTTTGGCTTTGCCAAGGACGATGAAGGCGGCACTTGGTGCACTCTTTAGCTAAAGTTTGACCGAACTATCCCTGGTTAACTTAAAAGAGATAGTGGGATTTATCAAAGACAGCAGATGGTTTCCTGACTTTAGTGCCTAAAGGAGAGTTAACTACTGTAATATCACAAAAAGTCTCTTTTGTGCCTACGTGCGTCTGTCGACAGGCCTCTGTGTATCAACAGCCATTTCAACCTACCTACCTTTTGTGCAGACTGATCTACTTTGGCTTTTTTATCATTTCTAATCATTGTTTTGATTCATCTTTTTTTTTCCTTGGTCAAAATCATGAGCCACGTTCATTGCAGCACTGAACACAAAAATGTTTTTACATTGAAGAAACCTTGTCACAATCGCAAGTCTTGCATTGATTTTTGACGTGCTGAAATGTTCGCGTAAAATCTGAATCACTGTAGTTCTCGATACCCGAAGCATCATATAGTTTCCTTCTTCTTTAACCTACCATCTTGCAGAACTAACTAATCCACTTTCTCAACAATATCTGATGCGGTTACTTCTTTAGGTCTCCCTATTCTGAATTCACCATCAAAGGAGTGCAATTTGGTAAATATTTCTCTAGAATTTTTTTATTATTTTTTTGACAGAAATTTGAGCATTCAATCTTCCCTTAATCCATTTTTACATAGAATAGATTCGGTCTTGTAATCGGTTGCGCGGAACTCGGTCCAGGAAAAGATTCAATGACGAATTTCGAAAAACTTTCCACTACAAACCCACCAAAAGCTTTATTTTACACTACCCCTCAAAGGAAATAAAAATATAGCAATGGTAATTTTATTATTACGATGGCAACTGTTCTAAGACGATTGTTTACGTTTTCACGGCCATGCCAGCTAAGAGTCTAGCTAAAGTCTACAAACAACAGACAAGTATTCAAAATTTCTCAAATAGAGAATATTCCGAATTTTTAATGCTTTGACGCGAGAACTAATATTGTTTTGTTTTCACACTCACTCACCTAATCAAGCTCGCTTGATTTTACACCAATAAGTATTTTTGACGTTTTTCAGATTTTTTTTTTTTAATCCTAGAATCCGCTTCCAAAAAGACTTCTCATCAATTTCATCCATTTTTCAGAAGCCCATAACTCAGCAACTAAACCTCATAGAAACCAAAAATTGTGTATCCACAAAGTACCATTATGCGCAATATGAACGAAATTCAGAAGCTCAACTTTTTTTCGTTGTCCGCTTTAAGTGAAATGCCCCATTTTCAAACGTAGCAACAATTTTTACTGCCAATATGCGGCAGAAAATATAAGAAACAATAAAATTCATGGTCATATATGATCCGTAACAAGGAGTTGTTCAAAAATGCTTTTCTGAAGGCCTGAAATGAAATTATTTCGAATGCAAAAAAGCGTCGCTCGTTCAATGCCTTAAAGATGGTCTAGCTCGATGTCAAATAGAATTCTTGCCATTAAAAGATGATTATTTTTGCATTTTATTATTTGTTTACTGTATGTAAATTTTTCTGGGACATCTTTTTTTATTTTTTTATTTTATTCTATTGAACTCTTCTTTTAATAAGTCTCTTCCATAATATGTATGTATATACAAGTAAAAATTGTTAAATAATTTCAATTTGAATTACTTAGGGTTTTATGTAGCAAACAAAGTTGAAGATTTTCACGTGTAAGTTGAGACTTTTGTGACTAAGTGTATCTGCTTTCTCAAAAATATTAGTACCAACAGGAATCAAAATAGTTTATAACATATTGAATCTCGAACTTTTCCATAGTGTGTATCAAACGAGATTCAAAACTCTCAAAATTCATTGGAAACTAGCGAACGAGATTCGATTTTAGTCTGGTTCCAGTTTAAATTATGTGAATTATGCGTTTTTGTAGTGCAAATTGCATCAAATTTGAACTGACTTCATTTTCTTCTTTTCGTCTTGAAAATTTCTTATGCTCACCAATTCTACAAATGATCTTAGTACCTATATCTTGTTTTTTTTCATGTTTATTTTACCATTTTACTAAAATATTAAACTCAATATCTCAATCGAATTCATTATTTTAACCTAAACTGATGCCTAAAAAAACTTACCAAATATTAATATGCATTTGAGAGTTCATTCATTCTGCATTGCTAGTAGTACATACTTGCATTGAAAACCGTTTACAGAAGAAAATAAACGGGCACGTTAAACCCAGAGATGGTCATTTACATCAAAAATCCAGTGTTGACGATTATAGCGTAAACATGAGTCAACAACGTAAACAGACGTAAACAAAGTAAACAGACTTTAACTAGGTCAATTCAGCGGAAATGTCAGCAGATTTGTGTGTCTGTGAATATACTCGGGGTTAGTAATATTGCTGAAATTTAAAACAGAATTTGTTGAAAAAAAATACACCAAAAAGACCTATTGGCAAAAAGTTAACGTCCGAGTTGAATAAAAACGCTCGAAAATAAATCGCAAAATGCTCGATTTTTTTTTTAAACTTGATCAAGTTTATCTACAAAAAATTATTCACATTAGTGAAATTTGAGACCATTGTTTTTTTTTTTGGAGTTTGCTTCTGGGTTCTCTGAATTTTACAGGACAAACGCGATAAACGAAACTTGAATAGCTCGTGTAGTGGTGCTAACATTGGAAGGTATTGTCCGCAATTAATCAAGGAATTTAAAGTCTCTAAGCCATTCAGAGATTTTATTAAAATAACTTAGGTTTGCTTGTGACAAAATTACGCCATGTAGAAGATACTTTCTACTACTCTCCTTGATAAGGGTATCCAGAGGTAGATTGAGGTAGATTGAGGAAACAAAATAAAATAACGAAATGCAGATATATTTGCTATTGTTTTAGCTCTTGAAATGTACAACGCCTTCATTTACATATATCGTTGTGATTGATAATATAGTTGCAATATAAAAAATGGGAAAAATAAGTATTTTAATTTTCGGTCGTTTTTGTTATTGAAAAGACATTTGCACAATTCAATTTTCAAGTTCAAACACTCAATGTCACTTTTTAGCTCGAAAGAATGAACTGCACATACTAAATTGGCATGAAATGATTTTAGACATGAGTTAAGGGGACATAGAACCTTCAATTTGAAAAAATATTTTTTTTTCGAAGGTTAATTTTTCATTGAATAAAAAGGCATGTCTTAATGAAACTTGGTATTTGCTTCATACTATACAAAATAATTTTTTAAAAATTTTTTGTGGCCCACTGTGGTGTGGTACAAGTTTTTTGAAATCACGGCGTGCATGATAACTGCCCTCAGAAAAGTCAGGAAAATAAAAAAAAGGGGTTTTAGCCAGCATCAAAGCGGCCTTGGAATTAACTAGGAGAAAAAAATTTGGGCGAAAAATAACATAATGGCGGCGTTTTATTTTTCAAAAACCGAGTTTTTTCCCCCAAAAATCGGTTATAACTAAAAAAATTTAATTCCGATTTTTTGATCCGTAGCTCATTCTGAGCATCACATGTGTAGATTAACGTGTTAATATTTCAGAAGATTGGAGAAATACTTTTTTCTTAATCATGCACGCCAACTTGAAAAAGTTTATTTCGGGAAAATCACGTTTAAAGTTCAAATTCAATTTTTTTTGTGAGTGGCATATGTGTATATAACATATATATATATATATATATATATATATATATATATATATATATATATATATATATATATATAGGTAATACTAGTATCCCACAATGTCCCCCTCTTCCTTTACAGCTGCTATGTGAGAGCATAACGTATTGCACTATATATGTATGTATATATTAAGCGGATGTTGTTGAGAGAAAGTCGATGTAGCGGTAAAGCGAAGTAAATGAAAACCACAGAAAAAATGAAATTGGTGCGCTTCGCCATATATGTTCATATATTTTTTTTCAGAACTTCAATTTTATATTATTTAAATCATATTTTTAAAGCTTCATTCTAACATACTTATTCTATCACAACAAAAAAATCGATTTTTGAAAATTTGAAGGTGCTATGTCTTCTTAACACCATCTGCATTTCAATTCTGAACGCAGCTTTTGACGGAAAGAAGCAATCTTTTCACGCTAAGAAGTGAGTACAATTCTTGCTTATTTACAAGCTAAATTTTCGCCGAAACAAATTTTACGTGAAATTTTGTATGGAAATTTCCGGTGAAATCGAAGACAGTACTAAGGTTAAGGTTTTAAGGGAAGATAAGGAGGTACGCACAAAAATACAATGAACAGAAGGACGAGTAGGAAAATTGCAATAGAAGGTTCCGTGGAATGCCTTTTGAATGCCGATGAGAACACCTCCACCATCGGATTTACCACTAAGTAAACGGTCCCGTTCCTTGCTGAAAACTGTGTGATTAGGTGAAATTTCAGAATCGTAGATATCATCAGTGAACCAGGTTTCCGTTAAACATAGATATAATATCGTCCACAGCTACATTATCAGAAACCTGAACGCATTTGTTCTGGTCCTCAAATTCCGGACATTTTGATAATTGTTGGTTCGTTTCCAAACGCAATGATTTTCTGTTCAGATCTCTCTTTATTTTCAGTCTAATTGAATAGTACTAACTATAATCAATGTACTTCAAATCAAAACCCGAAGATCCTTGCTCCTCTTATCCGAAAATCCCTGCGAGGAATTCGGGTGAATTTTTTAACTAGAATGCCAGGAAACCTGAAGTCCTTTCGTAGTAGCTCATTGATACCAGCAGATACGGTTTTAGGGAAATATGCCGCTACTTGATTCTGCAAGATTTCAGGCGTCAGGTTTTTGCAGAAAAGAAACGGTAGCATGTAACCGAGTTAACCAGCCGCAAATTAGCTAATCATCTCAGCTGAAGTATTATAGACGATAAGAGAAATGAAACCCTGCAGCGACGAGCTCACCGCTGCGGAGGCACAAAATTTAGCGCAGAAGATTGAAAATGTCCACTGGGTTGACTTTGAGGAAGTACGTGAGCTTCTGTAGCGTTGGTACGAGTTGCGTAGGTGGTAGGAATGTTCAAGAGGAAGGTCGATCGTAAGGTTGATGCAGGGGCCGATGTTCATCATGAAGAGGTTGAGACAATTGCAGCGAAATTGATTGAGACACTTAGGCTCGAGATTTGCATTTGTTCCGTATCGTGACTCTAGCAGCAGATTTTGCAGCTTATCAAGTGTTGTGTTCCCATATTAGGTACCATGGTGTTGCCTTGGAATCCGCCCATCGTAGTTTCACACGTTGTTTATTCTTCAAAAGTAGCATTTTTTGTGTTACGTACGGTGAACATTTAACATTTTTGCAAATCGCATCTCTTGAATCACGCAGGCTGCTCCTTAATGAATGCCTTCTTTTCAAGCTTCATCGCTAACTTATACTCTATGATCTCTATTCCAAAATACTGTCTGACCTCTGTTCCCGAAGTTTCTATTCATGAATCAGATCACTATGTACTTCAACTCGCTTTCATTGCGAAAGTTAAAGAATCTTTACCTTGGTCAATGCCGCAATTTGAAGTTATTTGTAAAAATACAGTAATTTTTTTTTCTGTTAATTTTTATTTTAATCTCACTCCATTTTATTCTTGTATAGTTCAGCTCATTATTATTTTTTTGCTTTTAATGTATGTTTTCTTGAATTAATATATTATCATGCTGCTTATCTCTCATTTAGTTTTTTAGCACTTTTATACTTCATGCAATAATTGGACTATGAATTGAAGTATTGAATTGAAGTAAATAAATAGACGGTTTTCTTAGCAGATTACTTTGTGTGAAGACTTTTATCCACCACTGTATGAAAAAAAAAAATTTGAATCAATCTCATTTGAATTAATTCACGCTGAAGTCCATCAATGTGAATGTAACGATTGCACTTTTTTTCATTTTAAGAGCATGTGCAGGCCACTGTGTGGCCACTGTACATTACATGCTAATTGCAAGACCATCGATATGATAAGTGTTGATGCTTATGAGTATCCCATACCTCAGATCATATACTTTTAATCCAGCGGGCGTTACAGATTTTCAAAAGTTTTCAGCGGAAGTTCAGATTTTCAAGTATTCAAAAGCTACCACATAATCTTCACAACTTAACCCAAACGTTCACAGAGCAAATGATCCAACTTACCAGAATAGATTAATTCAAGATTTACTAAAGCTCTTGGCAAATATCAAGTCACGAAATGTTCCGTTTATAAATACCCAATGCATGTGCTAAATTAAAATTGAAATAAAAATATCCAAGTGCAATGTTGCAATGCTCATATTACGTGAATAAGGGCTAAAGAAAGAGGACAATTACCCTTGTATGAGTATTCGCAGAGTTAAACGTAGCATTCAGACTCATGGACTCATGCATATTCACTCGAGCGAATATTTGGCTAGATATTATAAAATGAGGCAATTGAACGAGAAATGTCTAGGCTCCAAGTCTGCACTCGATGACTGCTAGCGTCAAGTCAACTAAGGGAACGTGGGGTGCAGCATGGATTGCGAAAAGTCTGCCACGGACGGACATATGTACGTGCATATTCGAGGCAGGGAACGAGCATTGTTAGGTACAACAAATTCCTTACCATTCGCATCTTCGGTTACCCTCGGCTGAGAATCCACACAATCCTCCATCCGATCCGACATTCAAAGACCCCATTCCATAGTAGCCCGAAAACTGGATTCTGCGCGCTTCGCTTTCTGCAAGGATGACGATGCCGACGACGACGGCGAGAAGTGCAACGTTTGTTGGTGGACTTGAAAGAAGTGCAAGGTCGACGAACGGGTCTACATTCACATGAATATACGAACGCCTGTCTCACGCCCCACCTCACACGACATAGCGAAAAACCCTGAACTTGCAACTCAACTCGACTCACAGCACAGCTAGGTTTTGCTGCGCTGCCGATGAAGTGGTTCAAGTTGAAATGCGGTGATGGTCACCATCCCCCTGGCGTTTATGTTTTGTTTATGGAATGGGAAGCGTTTCGAGAAGAGGGTCTGTGACCTTGTTTTCAGCACATAAGCTAGAGTTTTGCGGAAGAAGGCTGTCTGCTTGTATCTGTATGCGAGTGTTTCATGCGACTTTTTTTTCGAAGCAATGGAGAGGATTTATAAGTTTTACGATTATTTTTCAGGAAAATAGGTTTAGACGTGGGCTCGCGTTGCGTAACTAAATATAAATATCTCTATTCCGGAACTTGAGCACATTTATGCACATTTATTCCCACTCCAATTGTGAGTAGAATTTCGACGAACTTTTGACTGAAGTTACATTTGAAGTGTTCTGTTTGCATATTTACATACATAGGTACATCGGTTACACAAGTTTTTCAGGGTAACATTGCACAAATGTATAGGGACAATGAAACTAAAAACATGTTCGTGAAATGGACACATTTTATGACATACACTATTTTATAGGTTAAGTGAATGTAATATCGACAATGTAGTAGTGCTCTATTATTAAGTTTGATAAATATATTGGCAGGGCAAATATGTATGTTTTGCAAAATATGCTAGATTCGCATAGTAGATAGCGCATGCAAATGTACGCATACAGATCTGGGTTTCTTGCCCATTCCAATGTATTATATCATTAGTCGGAGCTATCATGTCAACTGAAACAGTTGGCTGCCGTGATAAATTCCCCAAAATTTCCCTGTCAATCTAGCAGCCAGTGGTGTGATGCTCCAAAAGCATAGTATAACATCACTTTAGCAAGGGTAAAAATTCGCAGTAGCTAGGTGAAGCAGCTATGGATATTGGACAAACAAGAGCTGCTATATAGGTCGGCTTTTACACAGCACAACTCAATGACAAATTGTTTGAAGTTTTATTTATAGAACTTTGGAAATTGCATGTAATTTCACAGTTTTAAATCAAAAACTATTAAAATTTTCCGAACATATTCAAAACGTTTCACTTATTTGCGTTTTTTGACCCCATATCTGTGAACAAAGGGGAGTGAAGAAGAGACGTTAAAATTGGATCAGCGAACCCGGCTTTTTGTACTTCACACTCGCCTTCTAAAAACTCAAGATCAGTTGCGTTGTGTAAAAGCCTACTTAAAACTCGAGTTGAATTGAAGTTTATGATAGCGCTAGAACTTCTTTTCATTTTCATTTCTAATTAAAATGACGTTTGGACAGTATGCCAGCTGTGTAGGCACGTCCATTTTACCTTAGCTACTTTCTTGCTATCCTCCAGTCTGCGAGCAGCAAATAACTGCTACCATAACAGCTATTCCGAAATCTTGGGACAGTCCGACTTTCAAATAGCAAGCATCAGAAAGAAGCTACTCCGTGAGATTGGACAGCCAGAGCTACTAAATTAGTAGCTAATAACTCTTATAGCAAGAATATTGAACACACTCCAGGAAACATTAAAATGGATGAATAGGATTAAAAAAATTAATACTGTCAACAGAATTCTCATCCTATGCATCGGAATATTCTTCCACTACGTTTTAAAAAGAAATTCACATCATTCTAAATTTCTAGGTAGACATTTGTTGTTTCGAAATTTGAATTTTGAATTTTGAACTGACAAATGTCTGGCAAACAAACTGCTGCCAACAAGTAGGAATGAAATAAACTCGCATGCTACTGCAGATCGTTTTTTTATGCATGCAAGATGCCTACTCCACTCTGGATAAAAAAAAACCCCAGCTTTTATTACTTCGCCTTGTTTTGGATAATTTTTACCCACGAAACAATTTTAGACGTAACTCAGGTCTAATTGACAATATACGAACAGTTGTCTCATCTTTCCATCTATTTCTTATAGTCTAGTTGCTTACCGATGATTAATAATGAGAATAAAAATGTGTTGTCCTCAAATGTCATTGTGATATTGCGATGAATCATCGCGCTGAGTGAAGACAGTGTTAGGATATGCTACTAAGTGAAACCTCTTTCAAAGGCTTCCAATTATCCCTTTACCTCAGTAAACTCATCATTCTTATAACTGTTTATGTATTCGTCCCCGGATTGTGGGACGGTAGCAGTTCCGTATCAATAATTTCTCTATTTCAATTATTTTTTGCTCACTGTAGATAATTTTTCAAGTCTCCACATGTGCATTACGGTGACTTTCTTCAAGTTACTTTCTGTCGTCTATCCCACATCAGATATCGCTAACAAAGCCCTTTCGCCACGCCACGCCATACCGTCAGGATGATAAGCCCAACCCATTCTAAATTATCGATTGGAATTTGTCTCAGTTGAAATACGGGTCATTGATCCGTTGCTGCGGTCGGGAAAGTTGCATACAGCTTGCTGTAGTCGGTCTGTCGGTTGATCCGCTTTTCCTGGCAGGATGGGTGCCCTATACTGCTAACCTATGTTAAGCGAAACCCAGTACTTCTGCATAGATATGATGCATGCATGTAGGTTGAATCATGTTGTGGAACGGCTCCTGCAGTCTACGGAATAACTTTCCTTGATGGCAAACATCCCCTAGTGAACGACACTTCTGCAAGCTATCATGACAACGCTGGATTGCATTGAACACGCGGGAATATTTATTTACATTATATGGAAGCGAATAATACGTTATAAATGCATAAGTATACGTGTATGCCACTGCGAGTCTATGTGCAATTTTTTTTATAATAGTCGACGTTACAGACGACGCTACTATCGACAGTGGGGAGGCACAGCATGAAAGTTTATGGGTATGCTAGGAAATGAATGCAGTCAAATGAATTTTCTTGGTTTCAAATAGTCACTTTTGCTGCGAGAGGTGTAGACAGGGACGAAGTCTTAAGAGTTCTGAACATGTTTTGAACTCATAAATAAATGTCAGCCACATTTCATTTGAATGCTTATGAGTATTGGCGTAGGATACAATATTTTTCCTAAGGCTTATGTATATTTGTATTTCAAATGCTTATAAGACCTGCTGACAAATTTCGAACAATAGCCTTATAGTAACGATTGCCTATGAGATTTATAAGGTTTTCTGCAAATAACGCAGGATTGTGTGAGATTTCCACTCAGTAAAAACATCTTCAGCTAATGATGCATTCACGCAACTTAGATTTAGCCGTACCAGGATCGCTTGATAGAACGGTATCAATCAATCGATCATGTTGTGAACATTTCATTCATAAGAAGGACAAAAGTAAAGAAGCCAGCAATTTCCGTCCTATCACTTTGCTTCCTAATTTGGAGATTGTTTTTGAGAGAATATGGATGGAAATGGTAAAAAACCATTGTGAACTTACGCAAGTAATTCCCGAATACAAGTTTGGTTTTAGGCGAAAGCACGGCACCCAGCACGCCATCTCATACTTGCATCACCAAATATTTCTCGCTTAAATGAGCAAAACATTCCCACGGTAGTGTGTGTTCTAGATATCGAGAAGGCTTTCAATTCCAATTGGCACGAAGGCCTTCTTATTAAGTTGATAAAGTTTGGATTCCCGGAAGAGGCAATAAGACTTCCGGTGAGTTACTAACAGACAATACTATGTGAGCGTTAACGGAGCATATTCACTCATTGAACCTGTGACATCAGGAGTGCCACAAGGTTCTTTTACTGGACCAATTTTATGTACTATATCCACCACTGATCTCATTCCTTTGGACCAACCTCAAGTTCAAATCCTCTAATATTCCGATGAGACGCTCTTATTTGCGACGAGCCAAGATCCGCTCAAAGCAGCGAAGAGCCTGTAGTACTAGTTGGCAGAACTTAGTCTTTACTTGGACGAATGAGCAGTAAGACACAGCTTTGTTTATTTCGCAATCATTCGAAGTATTGGGGATCCCAAACTATTTGCAATAAGACCAAAAAACTCGCTGTCTTGTTCGGAATTTCTAGGATTACTCCTAGCTCATTGTTTAAGTACTTCGGAATCGATTTCCATGAGTTTCTCAAGTTTAATCCTTATTTACGGCAAAACAATCAAAGTTACTAAATCTGTATTTCAACGCATCCGACCTCTTTTTGCCAAAAAGATGGGCATGACCACCAAAGCTAAATCCATTTGCTACCAACAGCTTATCCGACCTATCCTGACTTATGCATCCCCATCCTAGATTACCTGCTCAAAGACTGTCATGACAGAAGCGGTGATATTCGAATGAAGAATACTCCGCTTCTGCACTGGCAGGTTCTAATGCCCGGTAACTAAGAAGTGGCCGAAGAATCTTCTCCTGTATCAGGAATCGAGACTAAAACCACTTAGGGACCGGGTTGTAGAATTAACGCCAAGATTCTACGGACATACAGACGGACAATGAGAACGGACTGGTTCGATCGATAGGGCGTACAGGTGGCTCTAATGAGCCATTTATGCGCCCCGCGAAAATAGCGTGCCAACTGCAGCTCATGGATGCGCTATTTAACTATGTAGGCCTTCCGTCGAATAGACGGGGCTAGATGTAAGACCTAGGTTAAGATTTAGGTCTAACAAAGTTAAGCTAATTATAACTAGGTTTAGGTTAGGTTTTAATTGTAGTGTAAGATAATTTTTAAGCGAAATATTGCCAAGGTAACCCCAGTATTGTACAGACTGGGTAGTATTATTAGTGTAAAAACTGTCCATGAAAAATAAAAATATTTTTAAAAAAACACGATAATTGCCAGCAGGCCAAGTTTTAAGTTTTCATTGTTAATTAAATTTTAAGCTAGGTTACAAATGTACAATTAAAATGAAATTTTTTTTCAATATACACAATGTGAACATTCAGTTTCAAAAGTTTTGAAATTATTGCGGACCATAACCCTTAAATTGGATATACCTCTATAGCTTTCAATCCAGTCATAGGATCGGAATGAAATTTACAGGGTGAATTGACCTCAACTAGAAAAATATTTGGTACACTTTTGATTGTACGATTAACAAAGGGTTGCGAGCGCCGAGTATTTTCGTTATTTTTGTACCAGCAGATACTACCATTAAATTTTCATATGATAAACGTCTATCATTAAAATAAGTAACACATGGTATGCTTTGCTGTGTTTTGATAATTTCACGTATGGCAGCCTCAAAAATTTTTCTACCCATATTAGCTCCGATGCAGTCATGGGAAAAAACTAATTTCACAGGGTGTGTGGATCTTGGCGTGGAGAAATTGGGATAGGCTTTTGGTTGCAGTACTAAAAATGTGTTTCTTAATTTCTTAATTCTCGTACTAGGAGATAGGTTAAGTTAGGCTCCGTGGCTGCCTCCTTTAGACAGAATACGGAGAAGATACACTTAGACACATAAGGGATCGTTGTAATACCGCATTGCGCAGTGCACAATCCATATTAACAGAAGAGCCCCCCTGAGTCCTTGATGAACTAGGTGATGCCCTTCAGGTCCACCGAAGCCACTTCGGTTAGGCAAGTAAAGAAGTATGAGCCAAGAGATTACATCATTCTTCTAGCAAGTTCCAGGCATTCGCACAGGAGGTAAAGAACTGTGTTAACGTCAACGCTCTTTTGCGATGACCTGCAGCCAAGGTACCTGTACCTGGTTGCTACGCGTAGGAAAAACCTGCCTACGATTCTTGGATCGTTGGCAAAAGCAGCTGCTTCACCGCAAAACCACTATACTTCACCTTTATTTTTATGTCCGCCTTCTCAAAGGCCAACGCCTCTTGCGTTGACTTGGAGCCTAGGTGCTTAACCTTTGCTCCTTCGCCGGAATGGTTGCAACGATACTATATCGCTACAATCGCTCTTCTTCCTTGGTATTATACCGAACAATTACAACGATACCTTGCTGCTAAGATAGAAACAAGAAATTAATATTCACTTTTGAATTCAAGGAAACACCCTTTTAGTTCGAGCTCTCTAGTACGAATGAATTTTATTGTGCATATGGCTTACAGTCATGGTATCCGAAAGTTACATGTTTATTTTTCACAAGGCATCACTTTACCGCCAGACGCTATGATCAGCATTTTTTTTATCTTGCAAGAAGTCGAATCTATTAAAGCACGCAACATTGTTGCGCTCCGATCACGAATAAACAATCTGGTTGTGGTAATGTGATGCCTTGATTACATTGTGTTGGATATGCTTTGATTGCTTTACAGATTGTTGCTGATGTTTGCAACTTAGAAAACTGCTATTGAACATTGGATATGATTTGATTGCTTTACAGATTGTTGTTGATGCACATTGATTACATTGTTGGATGGAATTGATTTTGCTGTGTTTAGAAAACTGTTATTGAATAATAATAATAATAATACGGATTGTTGTTGATGCACATTGATTACATTGTTGGATGGAATTGATTTTGCTGTGTTTAGAAAACTGTTATTGAACAAACTGTCTTCTTCCTCCTCGCATTTATATTTCTGGCTAGCTAAGGCATCCGCCGCTGCGCAAATGACTCCCTTCCTAAATCAAGAAGTTTCCTAGTGGATCAATATTAAAAGTTTTCTACTATTATCTAGCAATCGCACTGGAAAGTGCTCCTACCCAAGACTTCACAGAGTCCTTTTAGTATTTCTGTCTAATGGCCAGCTTAACTGAAGTCATCGGAATACCAATCTATCCTTTAGTTTGCAGCCATCGGATATATATTTCCACAGCATCTACTCCCATGGATAGCCCCTAGCACATTTCTCTCTAACTGGTTAGGAACCTAAAACCCTCGATTCAGAGACGGATGGGGAATAATATATTCGATGTCCACTGGAACAGGCATTTCCTACACAACGGTTTTTGCATGACCCAGGGGGGCCCATAGTGTAGTCTTACCGCTGCGCACCTTGCATGTTGCGAAACAAACAAATCGATAGGAAGCCAATGAAGCAGCACAAAGAGTGCTTTTGACGAGGTAGTGCAGGGCACCCCCGCTATTAATATGATTGCCAGCCTACGCATCTTCTCTATCACATTCGGTTGCACCGCCTTAAGTATGGCTAGCCACCAAAATATTGCTCCGTACAGCAGATTTGATTCCTTTGTACTAGTGTACATCCAACAGACAATATGAGGCTGCAGTCTCCCAAGTTGCTCCTGTCACTCTTTTACAAACTGTGAAGAGCACACAGTGCTTAGCGGGCTCTTTCGGCTATATTTCTTTTCCATAGAAACAGAATCCAAGATGAGTCCCAGATATTTTACTTTGTTTGTGAGGAGTTCCATTAAGTTTTGGTAGATCGAAGGATGGAATCCTTTGCTTCGTCGTGAAGAGCAGTAGTTCAGTTGTGTTAAAGTTACCATATAGACCACATTCCTGATACCATTGCAAGTAAATATGTAAGGAATAATTTAAATTTTCCGGAATTTTCCTGAAATAGTAATAGGGATGTCATCTGCATACGCTACCACTTTACATCCAGCTTGATCAAGTTTCTTTAAAACCACAATAACTATTCAATTCCAAAGCAAAGGAGACAGAACACCGCCCCGGGGAGTGCCCGTATTTACAAATTGCTTGATGGCTGAGCTACCCAAATACGAGTATATTACGTGATGCTACTAGCTGCGGATTGGCATTCAGACTTGGGTGAGGCATTTACGATTGCGTGAGGTCGCATATTATTGAAAGTTCCCTCGATGTCTATAAATCCAGCCAGTGTATATTCCTTGCAAACAAGTGATTTATCTGCATACCCTACTAGACCATGTAGCGCTGTTTCGACGAATTTATCCCTGGTATAAGCATCCTGTGATTATGAAATCAGAGTAAAATCCAAGGCCCTAGTAGTCCAATACCCCACAACTCTCTTTAAAATCATCAATGGAAAGGAGCTTTGTCCTTTGATTTAGCGCGAGAGGCTTTCCCACCTTAGGGATAAATACGAATCTCGTTCGCTACCAACTGATAGAAATATACGAAAGTCTTAAACAGGCATTGTATATGGCCATGAGCCAAGGCATAGTGTCCTCTAATGTCTACTGAATATCAGCCGGAATGATACCATCCGGGCCTGGTGACTTGAATCGGCCAAAAGAAGAAACGGTCCATCTTATTTTTGCACTAGAAATGACCACAATAGAACTTGCATTCCTATATGATTCTAACGGTAATATCAGAGATGTCTCATCACTATCAGGAAAGTGGGTAATCTGAAGTCTCGCATCTACTTTGAGTCCAAAAAAAAACTAAATCAGGCTTTTGTATGCCGCTCGGAGCGACGAAAATTCGTCGGAGCAAAAGGGTTGGCTGCAATAATGAGCACGTTTGGTAGAGCATGTATTCAAAGACTTCACATTTCTTCTACTGTTCTTCGAAAATCTGTCTTTCTGGTGGTTCCTATGCGCTTGAGGGTTTTTTTTTCAATTGAAAAAAAATCAAAAACTGTGTAGTAAAGTAAGCTGTTGTAATCGATAGATTGCATTTTTGCATCTGGACGAATAAGAAAGTGCCAACATAAAAATATGCTAAAATTTATATGTGTTTGACAAGTTTCCGTGTTTCTTAGATCAGAGTTAGATGATACTTTTAATTTTTTAGCTAATAAAGTTAAGAAATTATATAGACTGATGAAAGGGATTTTGCTGCATTCATCATGTTGCTACTCAATTGCTTTCGCAGCAAACCTTCTGATAACTGACGAAATCTATGTAAATACTGCTGGTATTCTATTATCTCTTCATCTAATAAAATATGAAAGGTGTATGCAATAAGGAAATTCAGAAATATTGCTTCATTACATTATCCTACCGCCTAACGATTCCGTAAGCGTATCATCATTAACGACGCCAATTGTTCAACCTACTCACCTATTCCCTGAATCCGAAAGTATCCGATAGAACGTTGGTCTCATCTTTTGTGCATGCTCGATTTTTTTTCCTTACATTCTGCATAGGGATTATAGTGTACAGGCTGATGACCGACTGCCGTGCACTGTTACCAGTACACATTCACCAACGACATTATGAGTATATGCAGTGCCATGCAAATGGCAGACGCAGCAGACAGGTCGGTGAAGGTCATTGCTACCGAGCTCCCTCCTCCCCCTGAACACTCGGCTAGTGAAGTTCATGGCGACAGAACGGAAACGGGTACTATTTCTGTCGTGCATGAAAGTTCTAGCTAGTGCAAAGTCCTTCGGGACTCGCAACGATCGTGAGCAATTACATTTCCTTCTAGGATTTTCGTTTCTATGCGCAAGCCTGCAAACACTGAACTGTTAGCCCCCAAGCCAGTCGGGTATATAACACAGGAAACAGACACCCTAACTTCCTTCTTCGAGCGCTGCCGGCACATGGAGAGTCGACCTTGTTTGCCATATCGAGTCGGAGACGAGACTGGATGGATGCATATAATGAAGCTCGGTGGCTGGTGTCTGAACTCAAGAGTTTATATACTATAACGGATAAGGATGCGATGGGTTGAAATAGGAATAACAGTTGTTCCTTCATTGCCATCACATATTATAGATGAATGTGCTACTAGGCATTTATGGACGGCAAAAAACCGAATAAAAATTGAGTCAAAAAAAATGCACACATGACACACGTCAGATTGAAACAATATATTTCATCAAGTTTGATGCATTTCAAAAGCATATCAATAAGCAATAGAATAAAAAAGATAGCTTCGTCGCATCAAAAATAATTTCTGAGCGTAAAAGATATCACATATGCAGACGCGATGCTGGAGATTTACATTTACTAAAAGATGGTGGCACCGAAACGTGTTTTTTATAATGTTGAATTCGGCATCATAATTTACATGCAATTTCAAAAATTTCGATCGAAAAATAGAGCCGATAAATTGAAAATATTCTAAAGAAATGCATTAATGCTACTAAAAGTTTAACCTTAGATTTAACAATTATTATGTACACATCGATTTTATTTCCTGTCATATCATGTATTATGGCAGTTCCTCACACCAAAGTTAACATCTTTTTAGTAAAGACTGTCCATATTTCTTGTAATAAATAGCCTCAAAACCTCCGTTCAAAGCCTACTTTTGTCAAATTTCTTTTATTTGTGTCAAACCGATTCCTTAAATAAATCCACTCCATTATTTGCAAGTAACTTTCACCAAACTTATTTCCCCGTTATTTCAAAAATTGCATTTTATCCCGTAATGTTCAATTTATTTCATCCCGTAGTGTATAAGGGTTCAAATAGACGACTCCCCCAAATAAGTTGTGAACAGCATTGGGGTTTACTCTGGAAAAATTCTGTTTTCACTTATGAAATAACGGGAAGACGATAACTGGTAGGGTAGTGTAGATTTCTTGAAGGAAGATGCACTGCTGAATGTTGCTATGTACATTATGTGCATTTATATAACGTGCACATTGCAAAGCGGGAAGCAAAAATGCTCCGTATTTCTAGCACTTTTATGTAAGAGAAATGGGAAGAGAAGGTCAACACTCGTTCGCTAAGACTGTCTGGAATGTTCCGCCATGTACGTGAATAAATGTTAGAACAGATATTTAGGAATGGTTGCATGTAATGAAGTGAAATGGTCGGGGACTTTCATGCTTACAATGTAGTCGCAAGGCTAAAGAACGGCAGATTATAGTGCAGCATAGATTCTTTGGGTGAGAAGCCCTCGCCAACAAAGAATAAGTCGGCAATCGACAAAATACACTTGATGAATCTTCCCCGTACTAAATGGACAAGATTATTTTCGATGCGGTCGCAAAAAAACAGGCGTCAATTGTACTAGTAGACATTTACTGCAGAGCTTCATGCACCCATCATGCAAGCCCATCCCAAGAAGCTGGATTATCCTTAGCGTGGTTGATTCACTTTATTGCAGCACGTGCTCAGCACATTCCCTACACTGATCTGCTTAATAATGACATTTTAGTACAAAATGGTTACTTAATCTGGGAATATTTAACATGTTATCAAAGTTACATTGCTGTAAAATAACGTTCAATTACATATGTAAGTATGTACATATGTACTTGGAATTAGCTATTTTCCAAAAGTTGTAAAAAGTTTTTTGAGTTATCTTTCCAGCCATAATTTATTTTTTAGGCCGAATAAGCTGGTCAAGCGCAATGAAAAATCAGTCATTTTAGACAAAAAAAAAGCCAATCTGCGAAAAAATCCAAGTGAATATTTCTCACCAGAATTGTCTTTATTATTTTGTCACTCGGCTCGGTGGGACCAATTGTTTTTGAGATATAAACCTGAGAAAACTTCGAAGTTTTGATGTATTGATCGTCTGGTTATACTACGATGCATAAACGATAGTAAATTATGAGTATAACTTTTTTGTGCATACAATTTTATAATGAACTTTTAACATAGTGTTTCAGATGCCACAACAAAAATAATTCTGAAGAGAAACCTTCACTTAGGTTTTTTTCGCAAATAAAAAAGCAAATTCGTTCAACCTGAATTCTTTCTCCTTTTAGTAAGCTTTCACGAACAATGAATTTGCTTGCTTCGTGGACAATGAATAAAAAAAAAGCTCCAATAAAATCAAAGTGGTTTTCAAAGAAGTCAAGTATTCAAATAGTTTCCTCAGTAAAGACATCATTAAAAGCCCAACCTCAATCAACCTGATGTCACCGAAATCCTTCGGCTAGTTTTGAGTCTGTTGATGGGATATTCCTTCTATCAGTCCAGGAATGGCCAAGAAGCCATTGTACTTAAGCACTGGTAGCTTTTCTTAGTGGGATCCAGCGTGCACTTTATCGAAATTAATTGACCTATCGGCTTGAGTCCATTTCCAGGTTAATTATAGCTTTATCTCAGATCAACACCCTGGAATGACGCTGTCAAATGGTTCGTTTGGGGGCTTATGCAGTTTCAGTATTTAGTCGGTCTACTATCAGTGAGCTTCTGTCTAAGGTCCTTGGCGCTTAGCGCTGATTCTTACTGATGTAAGTTTTGAATTTTTTGGTATAGATTACGAATTATTGTCTATATTTTTGGCATTCGTCGAGTAAAGGACACAAAATGAATGGCACAATAATGTATGCCCTAGAAATGATAGTTGCGAGTATTTAATTTTTGACATCGAAATTTTTTCCCAGTTATTTTTAGTCATCATATTTTTATTTTCGGTTTCTTTTGTTTTCTTTTACTGTTACAATATAATAAGATATATCTATATATCACAGTACTGCTTATCAGCCAGAACTGTTCACAACATACTTCTTGCATAGTCACCTCTATATTTGATTGATTCAGTGGGTATTTTAATGGTGTTTATTATCTAAATATTCAACCATTTGATCCAACAAACATTTTATTGAATGGCAGTTTTTCATTATCACTGGTTATCTGGCGCCTCTTCATAAGTAATAATTGAGACCCCTGACCGATAGACTTTCTATTGATCAGTAGTTCATCAAACTATTGAACCCATAGCTCGAGTATTCCCAGGTAGTCAGGAGTCAGTTTTCCATGGTTTTGAAAATTATAACATTTACAATAAGTAGCATTTCTCTTTCAAACCTAAGAGGGTGTCGTTGAGTTGATTTAAATTTCAAAATTCGAAATTTTGCAATTATTTGCCTACTTTTAGGCACTAAGTTCGCATATGGGTTTACAAATTTCCAAAACATTGTCATGACAAAGCTAGAAACATGGCCAATTTTCTTTTCCTACTTTTTTCCCAAGTATTTTGTTTCCATAAATTCACGAAAACACCTGCTGCTGCAAAACAGTCAAACATAAGTCCTTGTCAGTCACAGAAAAACTATTGTACAACTCATATGCAACTAAAATTATACTAATATTAATTTTCATTGATTGATATATAACACAAGTGCTAACACTAGCCATCCTATCCCTTTCTCGCATAAACCGAGTCCTTCAAAAATTTCATCTTTCTTCACATAGGATTTACGTATGTATTCAGGACACTTTTAGGGTACCATGGATTAAATTAAATTTATTTCTTATACCTACCTACCGTCTTACTTATTGAGGAAATATGGAAATGTAAATTCCTTAAAATATTTTATGGTTAAAGATGTTGAATTTAGCAGTTTACTTTATATTGCATTGTTGTATTTAAAATTTAAATAATTTCTTCGAAAAATTAACTTTGCAGCGTTTATAATTTATTATAATATATTTAATATTTCTAATTTTGGCTTACTGTGCTAAATATCGCCATTATTATCATTCTTTCCGATTGTTTTTTTTTTATTATCACTCTCTCCAATTATTTACCATTACTAGCATATTTATTTATGTTTTTGAAGGTATCCTTTAAGTTTTTAAATGTACCCTTAGGATCATTTACTGCCGTCACTGCACCATACTATTAATCTTACTTTCACTTTTACATTTAAATTTAATTGATTTCTGGAGCATTTGTGTTGTTTCACGAATTAAGAAACTGTACGACCAGAGCTTTTTGATAAACGCATGAATAAATTGAAATTGAAAGTATACTCCTTTTTAGTTTATCTTAAAAATAGATATACATGCCTAAGCTAAATAAATTCAAACATCTATAATTAGACAATATATACCCGCAAATTTGAATGCCAGGGAAAAACTCGTAATCGTAAGTTATGCATTTTTTTGCATATTCTATGAATACAATTTTCCATGGATCTCATATTGTACAAATTTAAAATTTCGGCACTGTAACTGCATGCAAACTTGAGAATGAAATTATGAAGGAAGCCCCGCCCGCGTACGTTCATCATCACCAAGCCAAAGCTTTCAAAACGACTATTATATTGCAACGCAATGCACCCGGACAAGAAAAAAAGATGTTCTTGTCGGCCTACAGAGCCTACATAATGTTTCCACAAAAAAAAACTGCCGCCACCGACTCTGACACCTGTTCTCCCTCATCTTTTCCAAACCCCTTCTAAAGTCACATACCGCGCCGCGAATCATACAAAGCATAAATTCACCGGTTTTATTTTGCCGAATGCGCTGCAGAGCACAATTTGACAGGTTTGGGTGTGTAGCTTTTATGTTTTCAGCCGCATCCATAGCGGAACGGGACGGGCGCTGACTTTTGGCAGTGGCAATGGCAATGGGAAAGGACAGGGTCGAATTTACCCCGTTCCATTGTGTGCTTTGATTGCGAATCGGATCGGCGGCGCATATCACGATACGAACACAACAGCTCAAGAACGAAGTGCAACGATTCGAGCGAGACCCACATCCTCCAAGGCAAAAGCACTCCACCGAAGAAAAGTTCTATCTGGTTCGAATTCTCCTCCGCTCGCTGTTTGCCGAACGCGTACGCGAGCGTGTGTACAAGTGCTAGTGAGTTCGCTTCGCATACATCTCTCCTCAGCTCAGTTCGGAATCGGAATCGCTTTCTTTCTGTTCGGGTTTCACTTTCATCAGCAATAGTTGCTGCATCTCGTAGGGAATCAGTAAGAGAAAGTATGGCGAGAGAAGCGGTAGTCTCGGATTCGCTCAGAGCAAGTTAAATAGGAAGTGTACAAACTCTCTGATTAGACGACATCAAACAGGCTTGTGCGAATATTCTGGGCGACCGGTCTGTGTCTACACGGAACAGTGTTTATGAAAAATTCATATTTGAAAGATACAGCGCGGTTCAAGGTCTGATCGACGACAATAGACACAGTGCTATCTCGGCTTATGGTCGACTGCTTTTACCAGATCGCTCTACTTTATTATTCGCGAGGTTTCGATGTGCTATTGTCGGCTCTGAGTGTTCTGTGTGTAGACAGCGTCACTAATCGCCGCTGCTAATGTCACCGTGGGCATAAGTGACGAACAAGTTCAAGTTCATGGCCAGCACGAATTACAAAGTGTTGCTGTGGCTGTAGGTGAAGATTTGCGAATAACGTAAGAATGCTGTGTTAACATTGTGATTCGATTGCTGACAAGTGTACATTTGACGGTCTTTAACGAGACGCTGTTTCCCATCGAACTGAAATGATTGATAATACTGGGACATACCAAGCTCTGGTAATTTGTGTGACTGACTGTTCCGTCGGTGATGAAATAGTAATGCAAACATTTGGTTGAAGGACAGACAAAAGTGCAGAAAGTTGGATGTGGAATCGGTGCTCTTGGAATTTATTTAGGGAGGAATTCCAGTCGCGATGCTGACCTAGGCTACGAAGTCAGGTTTGCGTATTGATTACTAATGTTAGTCGACTTTTCAAAAGTCTTAAACAAAAATTGTAGTTTCAAGTTCTTCCTGATATTGGATACTTCAGATACACAAACCGTTATCATAAACAGATTGAGTGACATTTCGGCAAAAGATCAGTTGACAGGAATTCTGTCATCCTTAGCATAAAAGCCCTATCTACATTTTAGTAACTTTGGAGATATTCGATGATTTGTGTTTTTCTAAGGGCATTTTTCACTATTGATTTTAACTTACTTCCACAAAATATAGGTTTTCCTCATTTTATAGAATGATGTAAAACAGTATGTAGTTTTCAAATCCGTTGGTAACTTATGTCAAATAGGGCGTTTATGCTAAGCACGGCAGAGTTGTCAAACCTAATTTTCAAAACTGAATTCTAATTTTTTGGGGCCAAGTCAAACATATGTTGCGCCATAGGTCGTAAATGTGAATTAAATAATGCAAACTGGGATCGCTGTTGTTTATAACGAGATCCTCGCCCATGTTAAATTCAAAGCTTGTACATTCTAAAGGGTACAGCAATATCATTTCATTTGAATTTTTGAATACAAATATTTTTATTCGGATAGTGAATAAAGTTAAATTTTATATGGAAACGTGAATTTCCACATGATGAATTACAGCAATATGCTGTTGAATTGCTCAACGCAAATAAAAAAAACATAGTTCCAATTGCATGATCTTACTAACCAACTCACGTCAGCCAAAGATTGATAAAAAGTCCTGGGGCTCAGTATGACAAAATTGAACGATTTAAGTATAGGTTGCACCCTGTTGAAACCAAACTTGGGTACTTTTCTGTTAACACCCTCCCCCCCCCCCCCCCATATTTTTCTCACTTTTTGTTGCTGCAATGCTTCTAAAATTGATTAGAAAGCAGTAATTAACCAAAATTATGATGGAGAAACACGTTTAATTTTTATTGTTTTTTTTTATTTTTATTTTTAATTTTTAAAATAAATACTAATTTTTTTCAAAATAATTTTTATTGGGTTATTGGTTTAGCGAGGGGTACGGTCCCAGTCGTAGGCCAACAACACATTAACTTTTAAAAAACTCATTCTGCCGCAGAAAAATGAAAAAAAAATGTTAAAACCGGAAAAAAAAAATTTTTTTGAATGCATTTTTCCATCTCAATTCTTGTGGAGTAACACTTTTTAACCCATTTCGAGCAGTTTTCATTAATAAAATTTAAAAAAATGGAGGGGGGAAAACAGAAAAGTACCCAATAACCCAATAAAAATTATTTTGAAAAAATTATTATTTATTTTAAAAATAAAAAATTAAAAAAAAACAATAAAAATTAAACGTGTTTCTCCATCATAATTTTGGTTAATTACTACTTTCTAATCAATTTTAGAAGCATTGCAGCAACAAAAATGAAAAAAATGGGGGGGGGGAACACAAAAGTACCCAAACTTGTTGTTTAGATGTGAATCTAAAATATCAATATGTTGCCAAAAGCTTAGTAGGTAATCATTGCATTGACCCGAATTTCAGTGATAGAATTTTCATAACCGATTATATTATCGGAGAAATAAGGTCCCACTATAACAAATTAGTCGTGATTCCAATCATCTAACACTCTGCCGATTGATTATGAAGTGGTTTTGATCTCCAATATTGAAGAATCAAAATCGATTGTTATATCAATTTATTGACCTAACTCAACTATAATAAATAAATTTGTAGCTTATAAATTTGCATCTTCAAATGTTTGCATACTATTCGTTTAACTTTTGTACGTTAAAACACAAATTACCAAATAAAAAAAAATTGCCCCGAGTTTGAACTCAAGAGACTATTAAACTTTTCTTAATCCGATATACCCTTAGCTCGTTTATGATAATATTGAAATTATATAGTTTCGAAACGTTCTGTAATGCCAACATAAAACCAGCCAAACTTTTTTGAAATAATATATAATAAAAACATTGAAAAAGTTTATTTACAAATCAACAAACAGCTGTCGAGCTCGAATTTAAACATAATAAATACAATCAAGTTTCTTACAAGTTTACTTTAAATGTGACAAAATGCAGTGTATTCAGAAATCAACGAACGTGAAAAGTGAACCACAATCCGATTGTGAATTGGTGGATTCGATGATTGAAAAGCAAGTTGACGACTCTCGTATGAAAATATACCACGTAAATCCATATTCCGGACAGAAGCCCATCTGCCAAAGTCAAGCATTGACCTCAAATATCCAACGTTCGCAGAAAATAGTTCAATGTTCTCGGAATGATTTCAACGGAGGCTATAATCAACCACAAAAGAACTACAGGCTTCAGCACAACTATATGCCACCCGAAGAGCTTCGCCCATCTCCACCGAACGTCCAAAATTCAACTTATCATCACCAATCGTTAAGGCAGCACCCCCAAAACACCCAAACAACGTCCAACGTAATGATAGCTCAGCAAACAAGTTGTACTCCAGTACAAGTGATCAAGGACGGTCGTCTTTACGAAGAATCTCGACGAATGCATAGCAACGTTTTGACAAGAACATCACCTCCGCCGTTGGCACCTACTTCAGCAGGACATCACAGTGTCGGCGGGTCCTATACAAGCGGCCAACTCAGTTCATCTCCAGAAAAATGCCTGGAGCCACACTTACAAAAATCATCCATGTCCGGCAATCGCAAACTGATCATATCTCGACCTACACATGTAATATCACGAAACAAAATGGACGCTTGTAGCGCCGATGAAGCTACTGCAAGTCACTCGATGAATAACAGTCGATCAGATATGTATTGCATTCCGGTCGTTTCGAGTAGTGGCGGTAATGTTTGCAACAATAATACATCCATGCGTCCACCTCCTCCACCGCCACCGCCAAAAATCAAATCAGTCACAAACATAACGAATTGTGTAAATTCAACATCGTTGACAACGAATTGTGAGGAGCCTACAAGTTCCATTCCTGATTTGGGTAAGTCGATCAATGCTTAATTTACTTTTCTATGTCACAAGACATTTATAAATAAGAATTTCTAATTTTATGTAGACAGTAAGCAGATTCATATCAAATTACTGCAATCTCATTTTTTAAAGGAGCTTTAGGCCAGCTGCATATTGAGACGCGTGTGGTGCGTGTGTCGTGACACGACACAGCGCGAGTTTTCGTATTTGAATGATCAAATAGGACAAAGCAAATTGCTGGCGTGGCGCGATTCCCTAGTTAGTCATTGAAAACTCGCGCTGTGTGATATCACGCCGCACGAGCTACACGCGGCTCAATTCGCACCTGGCCTTAATGAGGAAAGATTTATCTCGAAAAAACAATGCCTGAGATGATATCCTTATACTACTACTGAGTTACTTACTTATTTTGATATATAATCATTTTGACAAAAAAATAATTTCATTGAAAATATTTGACGTTTTGGTTTAAAATAAGCCTAAAATTGAAACTAGATACTCTGTTTACTATTATATGGGTTATAAAAAATCTCAGTCACAAATTATTGCTCATAAACAATGAAACAAAAATTATAGCACTAACTTAAATTTGATTTTCTTAAGTTTGGAATCACCTCATCGTTGCGATGCAGTTAATCGCTGACAAGAATGCTTCGTTCTTCTCCTTTCCTTTCCGTTGAGCCTGCAGCAACGCTCCGTTCCGTTACGTAGTTTATATGTACATACTTGTTAGCTAATCGCCACTGTCTTGCACGCCACTGTCGTAAAGTGAAAGTTCGTGAAATAGCTGAGATCGTGAAGATTCAACAACATGCGTATATCATATTTTGCACTAGAAATCAGGCATGTAAAGGCTCTTTTTGCTCACAGTTGACCAAAAACAACAACGTGTTAATGATTCAGAGCGCTGTTTGGAGCTGCTTAAACAAAATAAAAAGAATTTGTTCCTGCGATATGTGACAATGAATTAAACATGTACCCACAACTACACTTCAGAGCAGGATCGTCAGTTGAGTGGACAGCAACTAACAGAGGGGACGCGCATGGTATAATATTCATCGACTATCTTAAATAGGAAAGAACTATTAACAGCGAATATTAGGTGCTTTTATTTTGCTCCGGTACAGAACAGAATAGAACAATGACGCAAAAAACGATCCATCACAGAACAGCTGATGCATTCGTTAAGCTTTCTATAGGTTGCTGTATTCACTGTGGTAGCGCAAAACAGCTGAAAATAAAGGGAGAATATAACGAGTATAAACTACCACAATCTAACTACCAACACATTCAACACAACCTTGAAAAATCCAAAGCCGCCTCACAGCAAAAAAGGCAACTTCTCATGAGCTTTTCTTTTTACGATCAGCACATTCTATATGAACTAACTTTGTATAACAGAATTTCTGTGCTAGTGAATTCACTAAGACAGGAGTGTTGTTGTTTCCAATGCGGTTGTTCAGTTATGTGCTGGATAACGGAGCAAAAAAAACACGCCTATTGAATGGCGTTATTGGTGTGTTTGAAGGACAAAAATGCAAGACGGTTACAAGTAAAGAAGAAAAAAACTATTTTCCACCAAGTCAATGCAAATCGTTGGCAACGAGGGCAACACTGCACTTCGGATTGCTTCCGCATTCACCCCACTCTCTAGATTTGGCCCCAGTAACTACTACCTGTTTGCATACCTCAAAAAATACGCCGCCGGAAAGAGATGTTGCACCGACAAAGAAGCTATAACCGAAATTGAAGCGAAATTTGCAGGGTTGGACAAACCGTTCTACAACAAAGGCGTAGAAAAAGCAGAAAATTGTTTTTGATAAGTCTCGAGACATTTCAAACAATGTATCATATGCATAAGCCTGCAAAGGACTTTAAAATAGAGGAAGCAACCATTAGAAATTGGCGCAACCTTTCCTTAATTTTCACTAAAGTACCGTGAAGGCGCAAAAGTGATTTTTTTTTCAAATCCATTTATGCCATTGAAGGGGCGATTGCCCCCCTTTGCCCCCGTTTGTGCACGCCACTGATTATATGCTCAGTTTACTAGTGGCTTTAATGATAAAATACATCCAAAACATCATCCTTGAAACTCCATGTTTTTAAACCGTTCTTGTTGAATGTGGGAAGAAAATCTTACAGAATAACCCCCCATATTCATTTTTTTTTCTACTTCGGTCACCAGAACATTAAATGCGTAAAATCAATTCAAAGTAACATGTGCAAACTGGCCTAAATTTTTGAACTTGAAAGCGATGAATTTAAATTTGATGTACCTGTTATATTGACCGTGAGTGTATCTACAGTAACTCACAATGAAATTTATTCAGAATTGATAGTTTGGTATGTTTTGCGCTGTGCACCGCAGATTTAATGTAATAAATGAGAAATTCCAACTATCTAGCTCACATTTAAAGTGGTCGATTTTTGAATAATTCTGTAAAATAAATTTTAATCATGTTCTTAATAATTTGTTGCAAGTCCCTTATTCGTATGAACATATTCAAATTGAATAGATTTTAATTCACGCAGAATCGAGAGTGGTGAGGGTGATATTTTTCGCCATATCTCATGTGAAACAGTATTGAAACTTAAATTGTTGGATATTCCATAAAAACGATTATTTCTCTCTAGGAGACTCTGAAAATTCTCATTTACGTTTAGGTCAGACTTATCGTAGGAAAAATATTTATTCTGCAGAAGATTTATCAAATACATTCATCACTCAGGTATTTTTTTCATTCGCATATAGAAATAGGAGTAGAGGTACAATACCAATAGCCACGCCACTGCTTCCTCAAATCTCATAGCACTAAATTACTAACATACCTTCCTCAATTGTCACCTACCTAAACACAATCTGCGTTGGAATGTAATTAATTTCTCCTAAGTTACAATTAGAAGTGAATGTCGCAAACACGAAAAATTTACATGCTCTGAGTAAAAATGTCAGTTCTGGCCAACTTCCATTATAAGCCATTGTGTCTTACTTAAGTGTTTCAGATCGGAAATAGTTTGCAGTTGTACCACTTCCGAATCAGATTGTCCGAAATCATATCAAATTGATAATTTTAGAGAAGTGAATAGCTCTTCGGAACCGATTGATACATTTTTCATCATCTAATACCACTCCAACATCGATAACTTCCTCTCGCATACAATTTTAACAATCAAGGTCGTATTCAGCATCGTATCAAATACATATTCAGCAGTCTATTATATTCCATCATCCACTTCCCCGACTTCGAAATGCATGGCGAAAATCGACACAGCACTATCATCACGTACAGCATCGCACACTCGCATTCGCCGTGAAAATCATCTGCATGAACAAGTGCAATGTCAATATGCTGTCCGCCGCACTTGCGAATCTCATCCAGACGATCGAATCTGAATCATGCACAGAAATGAGCGAAATTCATGCTCAGCAGCACTGCATGCAGTGCGAAGTGCATTATCGTACATACATTATTCGCTCTAAAGTCTGTAGCATGGCCTGGGAGCGGAGCCGGCAGTCATGGACATTTGCAGTATTCAGCGCTGCAATCTTCTCCGCTCCCGGTGCATTTCCTTTTCACGCCGGTATTTTCCTCCCTCGGCCAAGTCAAACATACATACAAGTTACATTTCAATTCCATGGCCATGTACGCGAACCAAGGGCATCGTTGGGTTGCCTAGGCAACGCCCTTCAATTTAACATGCAGTACAGTGGCTCCAATTTGAGGTCGGATATGTTAAATGTAGATTGTACACTGACTTGGAATGATTTTCTTGCATGAAGAATTGAAGCAAGAAATATGGAATAGAAAAAATTTAGAATCATATACTCTTATTAAATTTCCAGTTAGTTCCCATTGCTAAATTTAAATACTTTTTTGTTATTTCAATTTATCTCAAATTGCTGCTACTCGGCCACAGTGAGCTGAGTTTACTTCCCAGGCATCTTTCAAATTGAATCTTTGAAGTAAAAAAAAAAATCACTCATGTCTTCATCAAGAGCGGAGATGAAGATAACATTTTTTTATTCTACCAATGATAGTTTTAGCTAACATAATACGTACTAATGCTGCTGAATAATCTTCTAAACGCTTTTCGGCATTAGATTCAACTTAATGGACTAAACTGATCTCTTCATGTTTTCTCTTTTTGGTACAAAATCGCTATGCGTCAGTATCAAGGCTTGTATAGCACTTTGCGTACAGTTCATAATGCTAAAATGAGTCAACTTTTGCTAAGAAAATAATTAATGCAGTATAAAAATAAAAAAAGATTCGTCGAACATATTGAGCCAATCAATATTGAGCCAATCGATAGTATTATGTAATTTGCACAGGGCCGGGATTTTTCTTGTACTCTCCAGTTCGTAACCGGATGATTTGAATGATTCTTGTCTTGTAAGACCTTGCTAAATTTTTGTTTGTGAGATTCTGTATCCTATGTAGCTCGGTTACGAAGTTTTTTCATCAAAGCTCACCAAAGAACCGTTTTGCTGTATCTGCTCTTGCTGATTGCGCAGGAATCTTTATATATATCGAGTATGACTCTATTCAGAGTGTTTAGTCGACATTCTACTGATCTCCGTGACTTTGTCCAACCACTACGACATGCGCTGTCTACATGCAGTCGATTGAACTTGTCCCAATCAGTATTCCTTGGGTTTTTTACTCTCTATCATGGGTGTTTGATCATTAGCTAAAGAGAATACGAAAAAAAATGTTGTTGTAACAATTCCTGATGAACATAGTGATATATGTATTACTAACCGTTCTTCTGTTAGGAGCAACAAAAGTGGGCAAAACCCTAGCATTTAGAGTCATTAGCTCTGCAGAAGCTATAAAATTAAAGATTCTATCCCCTTCCTGTTGCATTTGTTGCTGCGAGAACTAGTTTATTAAGAGTTAGCATTGTAATCAATTAGACGCTCTAGTTTTTTTGATCTAGCGTACTGAACCAGACTCTTTGGCTTCTGCGTAGGCGAATATCGCATGTTTTAGCCTCAACACTCCACAATAACCGCTGACAGGCTCCAGCTTGGAAAGTGATAATAATGGTTCTTTTTGCTGAGCCAGCTCAATTCAAATTAGAGTCATTCAAAAAAACAAACTCAGTCGTTAAAAAAACTATTTCATATGGCCAGTCAAAACGCCAACTCTATCTAATTTTGCTATTTTCTCTGTGCGAAAAGTCGGTCAAAAACACACCGCACAGCAGAATCATCATCATCGGCACTGCAACTAGGCTCCACTCCTGGTCTTTTCCAACACGTCTCTTCACCAGGCCCGGTAGTAATCTGATGTTATCCTGTTAGCGTTAACGTCTGAGCGTTCTGATCCATACTCAGAAAAAAGTTTTCTTCGATGCTGGCTGCTATAAAAAGTATTCCGAACAGGTTGTTCTTCGTTCATACGAACTAGGTACCCAGTCCACTAAAGTCTGTCGAGCTTTATCTCATTAATTATGTCTGTTTCTAGATAGTTCTCCCAAGATCCCTCAAATTACCCTGTCTGTAAGACTTCTCCATGGTGTTTTAAAACAGTAACTTTGAAGTTATGGCTCATTTTTAGGATTTAAAGAGCTTTTGTAGACCCAAATTAGGCTTTGTTGGATTTGAGCAGCCGCCCGCTTATTTTTTCGTCCATATTGCTATCAACTGGTACTATTGACCGAAGGTAGTTGAAGAATGACACTACTTGAAATTCCAACTTCTCTACCCTGATTGTTTAACTGAATCTAGGTGTTCTTTTCGCAAAGAATTAAGTTAGGTTATATAATCGATATGCCGCTTATGCGGCTTGCATTAGGCGACAAGTTTGGCCCATTTGCCACCCTTGGCTGGCTAGTTAGAGCTGTCAGGTGACCACTCCACTAAACTGATGCAACTGCCTTAACGAAGCGGTACTAGCAAGTTCTCCCAACTATTGGAAGTTGTATGATGCTAGAATTTTGACGCGTTTATTATTAAAACCTGGACACTCGCAAAGAGTATGCTCATAAGTTGTTAAGTATAAGTATGCTCCTACATAAGCTGTTGAATGTCAGTCCTCTACAATTCGCATGAGATGCGGTAAGGCAATGACCTGTAAGCAGGCCAACCGTCGCTCTCAAGTAATTTCTGCTGAGCTTGAGCAATTTTCCGCTCTTGCTTAAACAAGGTGATGGCCATAGTGTCCTGGCTGCTCTACAGTTCGTCCTGTTTATGCATTCGCACTTCAGTTTAGCCCATATGGCCGCGTCTAGTTTGCTTGTGGCGTCAACAAGTGACCACGGTACGGTAATACAGGGACCGTTTCTAGCACTTGAACCTCTCTTCGCCAACTTATCAGGTTTTTCGTTGCCTGTGATACCACTTTGCGCTGGTATCCACAGAACTCGAACAGATAAGGTAATCCGAATGGTGTAAGGATTTTTCTTTTGTTCCGGCCACTTTATGTATTCCCGGCAGATACGCGTGTTTATTAACTCAGAGCCCCGCGACATCAATCGAACTATTGTGCAAATCTACCAGCCTCTTTAGTTTCTTGACTACCCCCAGGGCGGAGATATGCAGTAAAAATACACTGCAGAATAGGTATAATTAATAGATCTGTCTGTTCTTTAGAATAGGCGACATATCCTTTATAGCTGTGGCTTTGTTACGTCAGAGTGTGTCTACATCTCACTTGATTTCGACCTTATCTCTGACTTCCTTGGCCACCTGTTCGGATGGTCGATGGATTGTTCGCAATTGGTCGTTCCGCGGTGCCGTATTAGCCGATTCCAGGAAGTGAGTGTCCAGTAGCATGTACAGACTTTCGTTTGGGTCCTCTGTCCAATTCCCGTTTTTCCTACGTAGAAACGTAGATACGCCGGGAGCTACACATAGTACCCTCCTGATTCTGGCAGCTTCTGCACTTTCTTCAATGATCTCACTGAATTACCTCCATGACACGCGTTTGGCCTGTCGAATCTTCTTTTTGAAAATCGACAACTTCTACTTAAATCGATCTCAGTCTTCAACATGTTCAGACCGCCTTGCGTTATTAACTGCTCTTCGTGTGTGGCCTCTAGCCTCCGTAAGTCCGGCCGCTTGATTTGGATGAAGAATTCTAAGACCCTTCACCAAATTACCTCTATTTTCAGCACTCGAAACTTCTGTTCACGAAAACTGACAACCGGATAATACGATCAATATTAAATTTACAGGACATGTTGGTATTAACTAAGACCAGATCTGATAGAATTGACTTTGAAATGCAGGCAACCCTGTGGCAGTGGTGCAATCTTGAAAAATTACTGAGAAAAAAACAGGTTTTTCGCCAACAAATTCTAACGAAATACACACAGTAGTTGGACCTTACTCGAAGCCAAATTTGGGAAAAATTTGATTGAAAAATTAGGATAGAGTTGGCAGCTATGGTAATTTTTTTCGCCTAAATCTTGTCGATTTACTTAGTAAAATAAAGTTGTTTTCCCTATAACTGCCGATGCAGTCATGAAATCAAAAAGAAATTCATGCAGTAGACGGATCTGGTTGTAGGCCGAATTCCGTAGGAATATCCTTGAAAAATCATGGAAGGGCTGCCGGCTATGGTAATTTTTGTATTTGTTTGCATTTATTTACTAAGCGATGTTGTCATTAAATTTCGAAATGGGAATGATACTGCAATGGCGATTAACAGCAAATATTCAGGTGTCAGAAATTTGAAAAGCTTTGCGAGTGGTAACCCTAAAATTCTTCTGACCCCCATAGTTTCCAGAGCAGTCATTCAATCGAAACGAAGCTCACAGGGTGGTTTTAACTTAACGTGAAGCAGATTTGGTATATTTTTGGCTGTGATGCTAACACAGGGTTGCCATTCTCGCAAATATTGCAAGAACAGATGCTTCCATTATATCTTCATATGCAAAGCATTTATTTTCCGAGTTTTGGAAATTTTTCGGATGGCAGCCCCAAACATCGTTTTATCGCTGAAACTTCCAATGAAATCCTCGGATGAAAACGAAATTCAAAGGATAAGTTGATTTAAACATGAGCCTGGTTTGGAAGGCTTATGGCTGCTGCGTTGGAAACTTATTGGCAGCACTGAATATTTTCATAGTATATGTTATAGAAGATGCTGTCATAAATGTGTTATATGATAAGCATCCTATAATGAAAATAAATAACAAGGGTTTTACTTTCCTAAATTTTGGAATTCATACAAACGGTTACCATGGAAATATTTTTACCCTATGAGTTTTTCGAAAATTAGTTTTCTAGCGGTTCTGATGCGCCAAAGTTTTTTCGGTTTCGGTTCGTTTTTTCTCTCCATTCCAACGCCTGCTGGCTTCTTTCCAAGTCAAACTCATATGCCTATGTCTCGTCGTCAGTAAGGATGCGTTCCATGAAAGTTAGGTAAGAATTGGCACGCAAAGCAACCTGTTTACGGGACTGTTTTTTCATAAAATTAAGCTCTTTTCGTCGTGTTGCGACGCGTGTCATACCCAAAATACCCACCAGAGTTGAACGAAAGCACTCAGGATAGATGTTAAGGTTGTGTTGAATCTATCTTAAGCTAGTATGGTGATTGCCGAGCACAATTTCCTTAACTTTGTCCATGTTATCGTCGGTATGTGAAGTCGAAGGTTGGTCCGAACGAAACAAATAAAAAGCCGATTTCTCGGTTCTTTCTCCTTTAGCCACTCTTAGCCCGTGTTTTTTTTTTTATAAAACTAAATCGCCATAAGCTTTTTCTAACATTTTTAGAGCCTCCGCACATGAAATTTCCGTTGGAACACAATATTTGAAAAAAAAAAAACTCTTTTTCCAACTATTTCGTTCGTTGTAAAAATCATGAAACACTACTGAGGTCGTTTGACTTAATCAGTTGCTCTAAACAGACTGGTTGATAGATCGCGCTCAAACTTATCACATCAAACTTTACATCATTAACAAAGACAGTCCTATCAATCTAGGAGAAAAAAACGGTACACCTGGCATTTACCCGGGCCATTTAAATTAGCAAATCTCGATTATTGAAGAATTATGAAGGGCTACTAGCAAATTTTTTTGCAACCATTAAATTTTCAAATGATAATGATATTGTAGTGAAAATCAACAACCAATGTTTCAATTTCGCAAATTTTGAAATTTTCGCGGGCGGTAATCCTGAATTTATTTATACGCCTATAACTTTGAACGTATCGAACGGATCGAAACGCAATTTACAGGATGGGTTGGCCTAAACAGGAAGCAAATACGGTATACTTTGACTATGGTGCTACTAAAGGGTTGCCAGTGCCAAGCATTTTCGCTGTGGCATATTTCACGCTATATTTCAAGGAAGACAAACAAAAATATTTTTTATTCTTGTAATTTCCGATGCATTCAGCGGATAAAAGTGAAATTCACAGGGTGTGCTGATCTTAACGTGAAACAGTTGTCGTTTTGGTTGCAGTGCTGGTAAAGTGTCGCCAGCACTGAATGTATATTTTATCGTGCTATGTTCCATTATGTTTCATGTATTTTTTAATATTTGATATTATATGCAATAATTGGACTACATTTGTTGTACATATTTCATTTATATCAGTCAAAACATTTTTGATTCGAACTAATTTAAACTTTCGGCAATAAATCGTTCTAAAAAAAAAGCTGAGCCAATCTTATTACATTATTAAACTATATTTTTCTTCAAAAGGCAGGAAATCTATGAATGCTATGAATTCTCACAAAAATATTTTTGCTAAAACTCTACTTGAAAATACATCTGAGATCACATAATCCAAAATTCATTGTTATCCTTGCTATGTCTATCCACGCATAACAGTCACTCCCCATTTTATAAAAAGGTATAGTGTGACAAGTTACATCAATTTCCAACAGATAGCTAACTTACAAAAATATATTGTTAGCGAAAAATCGATAGTTCAACAAAAATATTTATTTAGGATTTGATTGTGCATATTTTTATGAGTTTTCTTTGCATATTTGTATGCACATATTGGCTGCTTATGACATTCTAACGTCAAGCTCATGGTGGAATATATTTGAAACTGTTAGATATCGTTTCGCGAAAACAAACATTTCGCTTTGGGTGTGAGCCCGAAACCGGGCAAAACTTTCAACCTATACCAACGCGTAACATTAAATTAGGAAAGATCAAGGACATGACGTTAAAGGGCCATAACCTGAGTCCCCCTGCCCTTCATTTGTTCACTGTGAATATTTCGTACAGGCAAAAGTGACTAAGCTTTCTTCGGTGTTCGAATACAAACAGTTATCTGAATTCTGGGGAATGCGCATAGCTAGGCCCGTTTCATTTTCCACGTTTCTCCTCAGGTTCTATCTTGAATAGAAGGGCGCAGAAGTTTTCATTCTACATACAAAAATGTGCGTTACGTGTTTTCTATGAATCACTTGGCCTTGACTCACAGTAACCTCGGAGGGTTCCAGGAAAATGTGACGATAATGCGTGATTGGGCTTATAGTATGTACACACACTCTCACCTCGCACTTCCCGGGCCTATGTATAAACGGTTTTAGTGTGCGTATGTACGAAGTCACCCTTATTCCGGGAAATTCGTTGATTCCTCCGATTGCTATTTTCGTCCTCTAGTTCGAATTTAATTATCAAACGACAGCTCATCCTGATTCATCGCAGGCATCCCAGGTCACTGGATTTTGAGATGATAGTCTTGGTAGGACCTTGAATTATTCCATTGAGGTTTGTTCAAAAACAATGGCGTTACAAAGGATGCTGGAATTGTTTAGTCACTTTGCACATTTGGTTTGTTGATGTTCAGGAACAGAAACCTGTGTGCCGTTACAACACGTGGCAAAATAGGGTGGTAGTTTTAGCGGTGGCAACGACACTGACAATGGCGGAAATACATGGTTCTGAAAGCTTTTCCGCTCATTCGCTGTATATCACATTTGCTCTTGCGAATTTCCTTGAACGAACATTACATTTTCGGATATTTTGTAAATTATGATACAATTCATCTAGCGTTTATCGTGTAGGCGAAAATTCAGTTATTCTGATACTGAAGGATTTGTTACAATGAAGAGGTCGTTAGCCTTTAGGTACTTGCTTTGTAATGAATGTCAACCCACTTAAATGTTTTAAATTGGTCTGTGCGTGAAGCTTGAAGTGGAAATATCAAGATATTTCCCGGGAACTTATTGACATTGAAAAATAACTAATTGGATGAAGGTATCATCGTTAGCGGAAGGTATGCTTTAGGCTTTGAAGTACAATAAAAGTGGACTGACTTGAATTCATTTTACAAGCAAAAAAAAAATCTTTATAATCATTCACGCTACTCAGTTCGGTTTATATAAGAAACTGTATCTTGCGAAAATTACAAGAACAAATTGTTTACCAGCTCTGATCTGTTTAGAAATTAAAATATCTGAAAAGGGAATACTCCATGACAACTCCTTAAATTCTGCTACGCGAGCAAATTCAAATGAATTATCTTCTGCTTTATTTCAAAAGTTGATTGCAAGTGCAAGGTAATAAATAAGCACGCTTTATTATTAGGTGCGCTTAAAAATTATTGAGTCTGCATTCAGCTAGAAAAAAGGTTTAAAGCATATAAATTAATTTTATAATCATTTCTTTTAATCGTCTCCGATTGATGCTTCGTTTACTATTGTTCCGTCACGTTCTACATGATATCTTCCCAATATTGAGATATGATCCCTTTCAAAGGTATTGTTGCACGTACACCAAACAAATCATATTTCTCCATAGCGGTGCCAGAAATAGCTAGAAACGTCGAGGAACCTCTAACTCATACATGTATTTCAAAAAACGAAAACAATCTATATATTTTGGGAAGTCGGTAGCTTAGCTTGCTAACGCGTCAGTCTGAAGCAGCGATCTACTGCCCGCGGTTTCGAATCCCGCCGTGCCTATCGCTGTATTTGTTCGTCTTATGTTGTCTTAACAGTCGGCGACTGGGCATAATACCAGCGCTCCATGAATTAAGTGTCACATTAAAAAAGCTTTAGTCGTGACTAGACATACTAGCGCTTTGGAAAATAAGAGAAAAATGTGGCACTTAAAAGAATAATGGAATAATTGATAACGGCTTCTCCCGTATGTGTCTCCCTACCGCCATCGCTAAGCATTCGCATCAAAGGGCAATCCCCTGAGCTTTCTCATTATCATAGAAAAAAAAGATAAACGCAGATAAGAGCCTCCTAGAAGCCAGATCAAGAACCTTCTAGAAGCCAAGACACAGGCAGATCTCATATAGTCCCTAAATGGCTCAAGTCCTTTCTCCTAATATAGGAGATAATTACTCGGCCACTTTTTAGTTGCCGGGTTGTAAAACCTGCCAGTACAGAAGCGCAGAATTTTCCGTTGGAACACCTCCGCTTCTGTCATGGCAGATTTGGAACAGGTAATCCAGGACGCGAATAAGAACGTGCCATCGGCATATTGAAGAATTTGAACTTGGGGTTGGCCCACTGGAATGGGAAGATCAGTGATGAAAATGGTATATAAAACCGGTTCAGTGACAGAACCTTGTGGCACTCCTGATATCACAGGTCGCCGGAGTGAATTTGCTCCATTAACGCTTACATAAAATTGCCTGTTGCTAAAGAAGCTTGCGGCGAGTCGTGTTACTATTTTCGGAAATCCCGTCTTGATCAACTTGTATAGAAGACCTGCGTGCCAGACACTATCGAAGGCCTTCTCGATATCTAAAGCACAAACACCGTTGGAGTATCTCGCTCATTCAGTTGTGAAATTATCTGATCGTGCAAATACGAGATAGCGTGCTGGGTCCCATGCTTAAGCTTAAATTCAAATTTATAGTCTGGTATAATGCTGGGTGGCGCAAAATTAATAATCCAATTTTCTGTTTGAATAACTTTTTTACTAAATAAAAAAAAATAATAAATAAAAAAAAACGAAATGAGTTTATTTGTTCCATTGCTTGTCTGTTTGTATACTGCACCTGCCTAGTTCACAAACATCAAATATGATTCACGTACGACGCCATTTGCAAAAATCATCTTCCGATAGGGTGATTAATTTTACGCCATCCTGTATTAGCGAGTTCGCAATCTCATATATTAAAACACTCTTATTGAAACTCTTGTAGTAGTTGTGAAGGTAAATTATCAGGTTCACAGGACAACCTTCTCTACTGCTAATTTTAAAATACGAATTTCTGCAATCTTATTTGCATCGTATAGCTACGACGTTCCGTATAATTTGCGTAAACTGACCTGCGCAAGTAGATCGCTGCCGTGCATCTTTGTCAACAACTATGTATGAAATCTGAAAAATGAGAGAGTTTCTTCATCGTTATTGAACCATTATTAAATAGAAGTGACTGCTTTGCATCTCACAGTCATAAGAAGGTGACGCAAAACTTTCAGCAGTATTCTGCATCACCGGAGCCTTCATTTAAGGATAACTGTCTTATTTGGTGATGCTGAGGGTCAATTTACACGGCATCTAAAGCATAAAAGAAAACCAAAATATTGAAAGACACTTGTCTCAAAAAGACAGCCGAATACAGTTTCAAATAAAATCAATTATTCACCTACTGTAGCAATTATCTGAAGGAGGATTAGTTCAGATCATCTCACCTGAATCGAAGTCTATCAAGATGGTTTCCACAGGAGTGTAATGGTAACCCATGAAAGAGATAAAAACTAATTGCTTGTCCCCATAGTACAGTCCCCGAGATTCAGCCGTGAAGGTCTATCGTCCAGATTATCGCAGCACCCTCTAATCCACAGCCGACGGACGCTGGTGTATCGGTTTGATTCGTTCACGCAGTTAGGATGGGTTCTTTTAATAAATGGGGTTTATTTCCTCCAAGAAATAGGACCACCAGCTCTTCGGCATGAGCTAGCTAAGCCAAACTTAACCGAGGTGCGATAAAGCACATTTGCTAGAAAGGAATCTAAAATACAACTCACAGAACAAACACGCAGAGCACATTCTTCCATTCGAAAGGACTGTTTGGAGGATTACACCATCCTATAACACTGGCTCCCAAAATCAAATAAAAAAGTCTCTACGAAACAGCCCTCAATAATTAGGGCTATATGGTTAATTTTCAAGAATTCATTTTTTTAGTTACAAAAATTGTATCGATAGGTAAACAAACCCCATTTAATAAACTCAACATTTTTCTTGGCTTTTTCTATTCTGTCCGAATTCTTCACCTTTCCTTTCGAAATTCTTCACCGCACCCGAACAGAACCTTTCACCAAATTGCCTATTTTTTGTTTTCGTCGAAGCACTACAGTCCCTCTCGGGCCCTGGCTTCTTTCAGCCTCCAACGACCGTGTCGTCCAATTATAAAATCCGAGCAGCAATGTGCGGTTTCTGTCGTCAGAGTCGGTCCAGCGGCTCCTGGGCTATCCCACTCGCCTTTAACCATCGGCTTTTCCTTCGAATACCTTTTTAGATAATTGATGATCGTCGATTTTCTGCGTGTGTCCAGCCAATTGCAGCATCTGCAGTTTCATGAATGTGGCGACCTCTGGCTCATCAAATAGTTTATACATCTCGTGTTTAAGCCTTCTTCACCATTGACCGTTCTCCCGATATGCTCCAACTAGTCACCTAAAGGGCCGTCTTTTGAAGCATGTCTGCAGATGATTGTGAGAGGGTCCATGTTTCACATCCGTCGCACAACACAATCTAACATTCTAGAACGCAAATGTGTTGTCCATATTTCATTTGCAGGGTCGTTTCCGTTGGTTAAATGATCTTCGGATGCTAAATAATAATCGCGTCAACATTTTAAGATCCAAAAACTTTCAAGAGTTGGCAAAAGTTCCTGGTACCGCTCGAATGAAACAGCTAATTCAATTCAGCAAAGTGGTCACTTGACAGCTCTAACCAGCCAGCGGGAGGTGGCGAATAGGCTCAAACTTGAGGCCTTATGCTAGCCGTTTAAGCGGTAACCCTCTTCCATAATGTAACCTACTTCAGTATTAGCAAAACAATCCGATATCAAAGAGCTTTTGTAAGCAATGTTTGCGAATCTAATACAACAAGTGTAATTTAGTTGGTTCTCTCTGCTTCTGCTTGACTCTTCATATAACGTGTTAATATAAAAAAATGAATCATTATTATAAAAAAATGATCTTTCCCTGCTATCCAAACAAGTAGGTTAACAATCTTAGGAAGTACTCTTCACTGTCCCATTAGAGTTGTTATTGTAGATTCTCTTATATATTTATGTACAGGAGAATACGTTACACTTTTGCTTTACTTTTGGCTTTAGTGCCGGGATGTGAGCATTTCTAAAACGCAAATCGCAAAAGTCTGACGAATCCAGGAACACCACACAAATATACAATCCAAGGTGATTCTTGCATCAAAATAACTCAAGAGCAACGAAAGTCACTTGTAAACGATTCAATTTCAAGTAAACACAACAAATTTTCAATTGAATAATTTTTTCACATTTCTCCTAAAACCACCGCAAACGCATAACACACTAATAAATAAAAATTCCGTTCATTTCGTTCACTCATGCATTTCAATACATACATGTATAATCTTTTCTTGGGCTGATAAGATTTCGCTATCATTAGGTGAACGACCGCTTATTTTGATGACCTTCAGTTTTTCTGGGCCAAATCGAGATATTTCTACATATTGGGGACACACATAGAAGCGCACACTCCCCGACTGACACCTCTCTTATCGTTTTTCGTATTTACTTACGTACACATGTGCAGTATGTCGACAATAAAACAGCTCCCAATTCTCTTTGGTATTTATTGCGTGTTAGGAGAGATTTTCAGTGCCAAAAGAACTGCGGCATTAAGAATACTTCTTCTACCTGTGTCGCGGGAGAAGAAAACATTCCATGAAAAAAAATCCGATGGAATAATAATCAATAACATTCAACGAAAACAAAATGGTATCACGGCTTTTTCCAAAATAGTAAAGCATTTATTTGCATGCGATAAGTTAAAGTATTTTAAAATGTTTGCTTTTTGTATAAAAAAAAAAGTATCTTATGTAGGAGTCGATTGCGAAAATTGAATCTACATAAAATATAGGCTTTTCCTTCGAATTTGCATGAATAAGTACGCAAATACTACTAAGTTGTATCTCATGTGCTTTAATACCGTAGAACAATTTCTAGAAGGTACGAAGAGCAAGAAGTATTCCTTTCAGCAGTGTAACGTAACTCTGATCCATCAGTGCAAGAACGTATAATCATCACCAGTAAGTAGCATTTTGCGAAATTAAAAAAACTGGTGATTTTGACCTCTAGTCTATGAGGAACAAAATAAAAATGCAATATTGTCTCTTGTTAGATTCCTAAAGGCACAATTATCACCTAAGAAAGAAAATACAAGTTTCAATCACATGTCATTCAATATAAAGCTGATTTGGTTCAGTGGAGCAATTGTAACGATTTAACAGTTAGAGAGGATGGCAGGCTCCACCTACTTGCTGGAAAGAGGGTGCTGGGGTCCCTTTAGGAAGCTCAAGGTCTTGTTCGGCGCTCTCAAAACATGTTTTTTTGCTGGCAGGAAGCGCAGTTGGGTTTATAAGTGTCCGCTTCTCCGTATCCGTAGCAGAACACACTTATTTCTTGCAGCCAGTCGTCAGATTCGTACCCTGGCTTCTTGCAATTTCAGCAGTTAGCACGGCTGATTCAGCTCTGTGGGTCCTGATAATCCGAGTATACTGTGGGATCTGCTGGAAACTCCACCAGGTGGGATCTCGTGTGCGAAGGATTAGCATAACTGTCTTCATAGACGCGTACTAGATATTTTACGCTTGCAAGCAGTTTCTAATACTACTTCCGTCGCAGCGTGGCATGTAGGCAAGAGTGCTTGCAGCTAGGCGTAAAATGCATCACGTTTTTTCAACATACATATAATAGGCAATTTAACTTTAATTTTGTCTTAAGGTAATGGTGAAAATTCTTTTTATTATTTTGCTTCCTTTAAAGTTGATAACAGCGTCTTATCAGGAGACATATAATCTTAAGTTTGCTTTTTTTTATGAGGTGCAAAGAAACTAAAAAAACTGATGAAAATTATGTTTCCGTAATCTGTTATTTGCATTCTTTTCTATCTAAGGAGTCTCTTTCTAATCTAAGGGTATATCTACATTGAAAAAAGGATACATTATTTACAAGTAAATTTTGATGCCATCGTGCATATTAATACAACAAAAACACCTACATTTTATCAACTGAATTCATCGAAAAGGCAGCAACTAGACTTGCAATTAGTTATAATCATCGAATAGACTCTGGAAAAAGTATGACGCTACGCTTAGTTAGGTAGAAAAATCAGTAGCCCCAGCGTATCGTATCATCGTACACTACGCTGCCGAATCTATGAAGCTACGCTTCAATGGACAATGTGCCTTAAAAGGCTACAAAAGGCAAATCGACCTTCAGCTGTAAATTTCATTTAAGTATTTCAGGCAGCTGATAATCTAACATCAGTCGTTCTAATTAGTTCTAATACTAAAATTAGTTCTAACGCTAATAAATTCGCGTTGGTTCAAGTTTGTATACCGATCTCCAAAATGTTCTTTTAGAGATGTGGTCAGATCCTCGATACTCCTTCGCGATACTCCTTCGCGAGTGATAATATCTCCAGTACTAATTTACTGCGGGGTCGGTGAAGAGTTGATTGACTTGCAGTAAAGCAAAGTAAAGCAAAATTCCCTACGTGGGTTTGTCTTATCAGTGCTGGTACTCAGTATAAAAATAGGTTAGCAGATAGAGACGAATTTCTTCTCCAGAACGTCAGGCCCCACCTTCTTACGATGCTGAACGCATTCAGCGACGAAGGCTCCACCAATAGCGCTGTCGAAAGGTGGATCATTCAGTCCATTAGTGTGATATTGCTCTATTGGAGGGATACCGAACTCTGCTGATACCCTCCCATCGCCTCCTGGATCATAGATCTTGCTAGAGTAGTGTCCGTTCGATAGGCCAAGGGTAGTGAGTATCCAGTACCTAGCTCTGAATTCGTGCTCTTGCCTACTGATGGACTCTGAGCCAGCTCCGCTGGAGACTGGCGCTCCATTCATCATGTGCGTGGTCTTGCTCGCGTTGGTTTTGGTAGAACTACTTTAGTTCTTGTTGCGTCAGCCAAGAAGGTCCAACCAGTCGTCCAAGGGAGGCGCAGTGCCCGTATGCAAAGAAGGCACTCAGCATTGCCATCCAACCACTGCTTCAAGCAAGGCTGGTGGAACGAGTTTGTGCATGAAGCCATGATGTAGGGTTTGGAGAAAGGTTATAAATGGTGACACTCATCCCTCACTCCAACCCTAGTCAAGTCCTCCAGACTATTTGTGATTGGCATATTGATAAATTTTATTATTACTTTTATTTTTAGGGTAAGTTAAGTGCAGATTATATTACATCTCATCATATAGTTTTAAGAAATTTGGCCCAATAATAGGGATCAGAAACCCGATCAGATTCGCTGACTAGGCTAGCCGACTGTTAGATACTGCCCGCTCACATCTAGATTAAATTTAGAGCTTAAGAGCCGGTGCTGTTAGTTGCCTCGAGTATATCTAGCAGAGCGTGGATGGTGAATACCGAATATCCCACCATCGCAAAAAAAAATCAAAAAAGTTTAAATACATAGTAAACTAGAGAGATTTTTTATAAATAAAACGAGTTAAGTAAACTACTATTTACAATAAGACATGCGTTATAAGACATGATGCACAATTAGAGTGAAAGGAAAATTTGAAACTTGCTAAGGAAATTGAAATAAGTAGACAATTTTTAGAAGAGTTTACAATATTTAAATTAACAAAATGATGGGTAGAAAAATCCATCTCTATTTTTGCAAAGTTCTTTGTTGCTCCCAAGTCAATAATTTCCCTAAGTTTGACCAAACTGAAGGAACGTAGTAGTGGCACCACACCTACGCCACGCAATCTAACACCAATTTGAGCCAAACCCGAGAAAACTGTCAAATTCAGAATAAAAACAACTATGTAATATGATATAGTCCAGCTTGCATATAAAGAGGGACATACTAGCAACGCATTAAGATCGTAAGAGAGCAGATTCGTAGAAAAAAAGGTCGTTCGGTGAGAAAAAATAGCTGCGAAATTGGGAATCCCAAAGTCTTCGGCACAATTATTCATCCTTACAAAATCCTTACAAAAAACAGAAAATTCACGGAGTTTCAAACTCAGTCAAGGAAAAAAGAGCTGCTAGAGTTGAAACTATACTTATTTGGCACGGTGGTGATGAGTTCGTGTTTTCCGATGAAAAACTATTCATTTTTGGGCAGCCACACAACCCACAAAATGATCGTTTGTGGACAGTCATAATGAAGGACATTTCCGAAAATGAAGTTGATGTGCCCAGATATCCAAAAACATACTCAGTCATGGTTTGGGGCGGTTTTGTAGGAGACGCAAACTTCCCCTTGTTTTTATGTGAAAAAGGTCAACGCTGAATATTATCAGAAGCAAGTTCCTGAAGCAGTTGTCCTTCCAAGCTGTAAAAAGTTGTTTGGAGATGATTATTACTACTTTCAACAAAACGGAGTGCATTCGAATACCGCGAATGTAGTTCAGAGGTGGTGTGCTGATAACTTAACCGACTTTTTGCCGAAGGATAAAAGAACGCCAACTAGTCCAAATTTGAATCCTTTGGATTTCTTTGCTTGAAGCTATGTGATAGCGAAACTCAGGGTCCGAAAAATCAAACGTTTAGAGCATTTCAAGCAAGTTATCTCCAAAATTTAGAAGGAAACGCCCCTGGAAAACGTTCGTGCCGCATGTAACTCTTTCGAAAAGAGATCAGTATTAATAAAATATAAAAAATAAATATAAAAAAAGCAAAAGGATATATTATCAAAAAACATTTGTTGTATGTTTTTAACTATTCATGTACTATTAAATTTCAACAAAAATCTTGGCAAAATATTAAATACTTGTTCTTGTATCTCAATATCTTTTTGTATTCAAATATATTGGACACCGTGTAATATCTGACATATCCTAGTGAGACTCAGGAGGACAGTGAAATGAAAATTTTGAACAGCAAAAATGAAAATCGCAAAGGAGCTGACTCAAACCGTAAAATGTTGGTAGCTATTAGCTTATGCTCATAAAATATGTTTCCCATCTGGTCGGGGTTATCCAAAACAAGTTTCGGGGCCACGTTGGGTGCTATTTGTAAGGATTTTACAGTTAGAAGTTTTTTGATTTACAAGAATTTTTCTTTAATTATTTGGCGACAGTGAATGACTTAGTGAATTATTAGGTCCCTCTATACTTCTATGGAAACAAAATATATGGAAAAATAAGTATAGAAAATGAGCTTGGTTATGATAATATTTGAACATTTTTAACCCCATGCGTGCGCTGAGTGCCGAAAAGAAGGTAAAGAAAATTTATAAAATTTTTATTTACGATAATCTTCGACCGAACTATCATATTATATAATTCACAGTATACATTGATGGATATGGGGCATTCCACGTGAAGCGGACAGGTAAAAAATTTTGAGGTTTCCGATTTTAGTAATATTTGATTATGTTATACCTATATATGTTCTCGATCTAGATGCAAAATATTTTTACCGTAATAAGTCTGGTTAGCGAGCTAGAGGGCTTTAAAAATTTGACTAATCGGCAGGTATACGCTATTTCGAATCAAATTATCCAGTTTAAAAAAGTAGCAATAAAATAAATAAAGCACTTGAGTTGATGCGTTATATAATGGGCTTATTAAATGCAGTTTTGGGTATTTAGAAAAAAAATTTTTTGGGGGCGACCATTTACTTTTTTTTAAATTTATTTTCTAAAAATAGCTAATAGTGTGTCGATAATCCTTGCCAAGTTTCATAATGGGCGCAGAAGTCGTTTAGGAGCTAGACCAATTACAGTTTCGAAGCAAAACGGCCGGCGCCCGGTTCGCGCCTACCGCACCCTAACGCGATTATGGAAACTATCAATCATATAAAATGCCTTTAGTCAGAATATTAGATCATATTTTGTGAAGCTTTAATGATCTAAATTATGTTTGGATATAATATTCGATTCAATTGTACATTCCAATTAAATAACAAATAACAATTAAATAATGTTACAAGTGTTTTTTTTTATAGTTTTGTGAGATAATCTCTCAACAAAAAACTTAAAATATACAAACAAAACTGTTAATATATATATATATATATATATATATATATATATATATATATATATATATATATATATATATATATATATAAATTGTTTTGTAGCGAAATTATCTCACAAAACTATAAAAAAACACTTGTAACGCGTTTGTCTAATTAAGTAGTTACTAAGCCACTGACTAAACTATCGCAAAAGTTTGAATACACAACGTCATGGGTTTGTCTCTTTTAGACAATTGACGTATTTTGATTAAAATTGAATATTTAATAAAATTGCACTACAAAGAAATTTTTCCGAACAGCGCCATTTTAAATCAATCTTCATAAATTTATATAAAACATAATGTATAAATGATTCATTATTATTTAACTGGTGTGTACAATTGAATTGAATATTATATCAAAATATAATTTATTTTAAAAAAAAGATTAAAAAAAAATTAAATGGTCGAACTTTGTGAAATTCAAGTTTAAAAAATTTAAATATATTTTTTCCCCCCAAAAATTTTTTTTTTAAATACCCAAAAATGCATTAGCACATTATATAACGCATCAACTCAAGTGCTATATTTATTTTATTGCTACTTTTTTAAACTGGATAATTTGATTCGAAATAGCGTATACCTGCCGATTAGTCAAATTTTTAAAGCCCTCTAGCTCGCTAACCAGACTTATTACGGTAAATATATTTTGCATCTAGATCGAGAACATATATAGGTATAACATAATCAAATATTACTAAAATCGGAAACCTCAAAATTTTTTACCTGTCCGCTTCACGTGGAATGCCCCGGATATTACACATACAACTGCAGACTTATAATTAGAAACAATTGCAGCTTACTAAGCAAAATCCGATTTGTCAATGAATCCTTCGATATAACTGATTACCTTTACTTTGGCTTTTTACCTGATTCAATAGCAATTGAGGGAGTCGATGCTACCTCTAAAACGATGACAGGATAATAAAGTACTGGAAAACCCAAGCATTCGCGCGGACACCTAATAAGAAACACAGTATTTTACTATGAATAGGGTGGCATGTAAATTCGTTATGATAACTTTCAAAAACCTAGTTGCATTCGATGCAGTTTAAACGTATTTTTCAAAGATTTAAAAAGTATTTTTAATTTCAACAACGATGGAAAAGGCTAACAGTTGCACTGCTCTAGTTAGGCAAAAGATTGTGGGCTTCAGAGATTTAGGCTTGTCATATCGACAAGTTGCCAGTCGCCTAGAGTGTTCCATGAAAATGGTTTACGGAGAACTGAAACACGTGAATGCCACAGGGCCGTACTAGATATTTTCCAGGCTAAAGGAGCCCCACAGACAGCTCATAGTATGGATAGACAAATTGTCCGCATACCGAAACGGAGCCCAAGAAGATCAACAGTTGAAATTCACCGCCGAGTTTTCGAGGAAATTAGTGATATTTCGATGAAAACAGTTAGAAGACGTATTGTGGAAGCCGAAATCTACAAAATTCAAAAAATTAGACCCCGATTTTATAAAAATTACATAAATGCAGCTTCCATGCACCTGCCAACTAGATACTGAGCTGAAAACCATTTTACTACGACCTAAAGCTTCTGTAGCCAAATGCACCGACTAATTTCAAGCTACAAAAGCTTTATCTGACACTATATGTAGGAAAAATCAAATCGCATAGCATATAGTTGAGCTGTATGCAGTTTTCAAGCTTTGTTTCATCTGATGCAAATGCCACAAACTATCCAACATTAGTTGCGTTGTTCACTGCAAGTGACTGAAAGTACCCGGACCGTTAGTTTTACCGGTAGCGCGCTAATTTCCAATTTGAAACGTCAACGTACTCAAATATTTTTCCAAAATTAGCATATAATTGCTGTGATTATATATGAAATCCAAGTATTGTTTATTTTTTTGTAAGTTTCTGAATTATTAAACAGGGAGTGGTGCCTATTATAATACGACTAGAAATACGATTGCTGGTTAACCAAATTTAAAGAGCACGAAACACATTTTTCGCGATAGATACTTATTGCTACCGTCAGAGTTCTTTTCGATAAAGACAATTTTGTAGTGAGACCGTAAAAAGTGCTGACAATGGTCGGTTTTTGATAGATAGTGAATAATAAAAATAATAAATTAGCATCAAAACATGCTCTCCGTTCGCATGCGGCTCGATTTGAATTTAAATGCATTAAGCAGTTGATAGTGGGCAACTTAGAATGATTATCTGGGCAAAGGAGCACCTGTGCTTTAATAAAAGTCATATTACATGTGCTTATCATCTAATTGAACGTGCACTGAAAGGCAAGTAAACTTTTGACCATATTCTTGTTATAATCCGTGATATTTCATGAAATAAACACATTTTAACTTTGAAAATGTTTCCAAACGTGAAAAATTCACATACAAGCAACATATGTTTGGGAACATTTTGCTTAGCACGATGTCAGGCAAACCCCAAGTCATTGGTAGAACCGTCTTACCTCTTTCCGATTTGTCTGCAAGTTCCGGCTAACGAGCTACAAATTTTCCGCGCGTTATTTGGTAAAATTGAATTACTCGGCCTATAAGTACTTGTAGTCGACATACCTACTTACATAAATAAGTATTTTAAGAAAATCCCACGTTCGCTCACAAGACATCTCAGTACCAGTCCATAACGCAGTTCATTCTCGATGTCCTTGGAATAACATAAACTTGATGCCGAACGTTGACCTAAACTCGCACACGACCTACTTCAGCGGCAAGTCTATTGTCGTTGGTGTTTGGTTTGAGCGGTACGGGAACGTTCTGCTGATGTTAAGCTACTCCTCAAAAGCTCCTGCAAAATATTTGTGGATTGGTTGGAGGGAGGTGGTAAAGCGTCGGGTCTGTGAGGTAAATAAATTTCAAATTCCGGACGACAGTCTTGTTTATCTTGAGTGAATGTCGTTATTACAGCATTCTAAGCGGTGTTGCTAGTGCAAAGCTTATCGCATCGCCTTACATATGGAGGACGATGTATGTCAACATAACTAGAGTTCACACGTGCACACATTAAAGCGAAAATGAAAGCTTTTTACGTGTTCCAGTTTTTCGATCTTGATTTTGTAAATTCTCTAGTATGTACGTATATTGTTGCGTAACGAACCCGAATCCGAACGCAACACCCGACTTTGCCGAACATGCTTGACATGTGTAGGTACATTCGAACGATTGTCGTAAGCTGTGTACTGTATTTGCGAAGAGAAAAAGATACATGGAGCTTTTGGCAATGTGTTTGTGTTTTCGGCCACGGGCGCTCTACAGTTGAATGATAATGTGCAGGGTAAACGAACTGAGCTTAGATTCGACCTTCAACTGAACTAAAGCCTACATTTGCGACACACATATTGGCGAATATTTAGCATCTCGAGTTATTTCTGTGATATTGCGTGTGGCGAGCTGGTATTGCGAAGAGGCAGAAGGAACAGGAGAGCATAGTCAAGAACAGGTGAAGAATGAAATCCATGCTACGGGAAAAGAAATTCGCGCCGGCCTGTTCAAACTGTGGCTAGGCTGTGAATCATGGCAGTCTCTGGATTGATTCACTGCATTTTGAATACAACTACAATACGTTTGATTTTTTTTTTGAATCATGCGTGAATGGATATTTTAGTCTGGCAGAATTGCTCACGCGTTAGTTGCATCCAACAAGCTCACATGGGGACAAATGCAATATGTCATAACTTGGCAGTGAAACTTTGAAGAAGTAAAGGAGTCAGCATTATTAATTCGCAGCAACATAAAGTGATGACTAATAGCAATTCGCAGCAACATAAAGTGATGACTAGGTAGTAACTGAAAAAACTGAGCAATCAATTATCTGATTAAATTATCTGATTAAAAAATAAATTAAAAAAGCTAGATAAAAAAACTAATTTTTGAAGAAAAGTAAACGAAATATGAATTCGCTTCATGTTTATTGTGGTTCAAATGATTACTGCATCAACATCGAAAGCTATAGGGGCAGAAAGAATTTGAGAGTATTCAAACAGTTGCTGCGTTTTTCCATTATAAGGTATTTAATGGTGGCACCTCTTAGTACAATAATGATAAAAAGATTGGTATTGGCAGCACAAGCATCGACACTAAAAGTATCACGTTGAGTAGCAGTTTGCTTCACGTTGAGACAAGTTGCTCGGTGAATTTTGTTTTGATCCGATGGCCGTATCGGAAGTTATAGGCTTGAAAACTTTAAAAAAAAATATTTTTCAAAAGAATTGGCTATGTTTATCGTGAGGATCTGTTCGAATGATTTCGCCACTCATGTTTCACCGCAGCTTTTATAAGAAATGCTAGCGGCTTGCGAAGTTTCTAAATGATTACCCTGACTTTTCCAGTGTTCGGTCGAACTGACAAGCACTATTTTTCTATGCCAGATCTGCTGTTGGTGCCTATCGCATTCTTAATGTTTTTGTTGTTTAATGCAACATTGCATTGTGTAAGCGTAAGTTTGTGAATGGATGGTTCATTATGTGAATTTTTCAGGCAGTATTTTATACTGAAACGTATTTAGTTGAGTGAGTAGAAAACCGGCTAGCTACGAGTGCTGTCTAGTCATAGATGATCAAGCATAGTTAGCCGGTTTTAAATTTCACTAATTAACATTAAAATCATTAAAGTACACCCAATTATTTGCGGTTTTATATCACCAACTGAAATCGCGATCAACACAGCTTACGTAAGTCCAACTAGGCATAAGCCAGAGAAAATAAAAGAAACATAGATGTAGGGCCAGATGGCTGAGAGGTCGCTTCTCTTAGCTTCGACTCTTATCTGAGCATAACTATCAATACATCAATGCTTTAAACATTTGTAAGGAAATATAGTAGCTGACAAATTCTGATTGTCTGCATTGTGAAGTTTTCTACAATGGTTTTTCTTCTCAAAATGAGCTTCCTTCGATTCGTGAGTCTAAGCATTGTTTGAGTAAAACAGTCTATTTTCGCCAATGAAGATCGTTTTATTGAAGCGGCACTACTTACGTACAACTTTAAAAACGCTCTTGTCTATTAAACTTCAACAACTGCGCAAATATTCCAAGAATTTGTTCCGTTATAGCTTCACCGTACAACCAGATTTCCAGGAACAACCGCAAAGCCCCGTATAATGAGAAACCGATGGGATCGGGATGCAATACTATGCAAAACTTCAAAGAATTTTATTAAAAAATATATTTGCTACCTCTGGTGTATCACATGGTAGCCATCTTGGCCATCTTCCTGTCAACTTATTCATTGCCAATCTATCTGACCTTCTGTCAAACATACCTCACCTACTTTATGCAGACGCTCAAACGATACCACATCATTGAATCTAGATCTGATGCACTTTATCTTCAATCAAAGCTTGACTAAGTGCTAAATTATAAGTTTTGCCCGCAAATGCATTACAATGAGCCGATGCAGAGGGTCAATTATTATATATATAGTATATATATATATATATATATATATATATATATATATATATATATATATATATATATATATATATATATATATCGTTTTTTATATATATAGTTTTTTATTTAACAACTGCGAACAATTTAATGCACTCGGTTATTTTTTAAGGGCTGTTTAGGTATGCGTCGATGCATCCAATCCAGTTTTATTTACACAAGACTTGTTTTTGGAAGGCAGGAGTGAATTGTATGTGGCCTGCCCATTTCCACTTCCACTTTACTCCCATCTCCTATAAACTAGTCTTATCTAAATAAAAATGGCTTGGACACATGCCTAAACAGCCCATGACAGAAATATCTGAAAACGATAGCGTTGAAGGACAAAAAAGCGATGAGCTAAACGAATGAGAAAATGATGAGAATGATTGAAACGATGGAAATGATAGCGAAAAAGACGGAAATGAAATTTAATGTGGAATATATCAATCTTGTTCATACCAATACATACTGAATTCAATATAAATTATTTATTGGGTTTATTAAGAAAAAGATTCAAACTTCAACTGTATTATTAAGTTGACAAAAGTTTTTTTCTCATATCAGTTTCATTCAACTTAATGTAGATTTGATATGCTCTCTCCTTTGTAGATCTAGCTGGTCTTAAAGTGTATCTGAGAGAGTGTTTGACCCTTCGGATCGATCTAGCTGTTAATTGAACAATATTAAGCCAATCTTTATTGTTTATGAGCTCCATCAATACCCTTTTACATGCATATTTGCACAAAGATCACTTTCTTATGCCGCTATGCACTCTCTGTGTTCTAATTTATATCACGTCTAGGGGATGCTAACCCCTTTGAACATTTCTAGCTTTACTTAAATAACTTAAATAACTTCTATAAATTACAGCCTTTATACTATAACGCGAAGAGCTCCAACTATTTCGCGCCTTTATTGCCTGGTACCTGCCTATAAGGTTCACCGTCAGTCAAGGTTGTCGTAGAGCAAAAGTTCTTCCCGACTGTAGTGATGAAAAAAAAAATTTGAGCCTTTATACTATCACGCAAGTATGTCTGGGTCAGGCCTAGTTCTAACTCTATAACTAAATTTTCATGCATCGTTTATGTCTCGTAGCCTGCAGAGCGTGTCACGATCATTATAATAGGAGATGTGCATACAAATATTGATATAGCAACTCGCACGTCCTTTTGGCAAATTTTCTAAAGATTTACATTAGACGTGTTCTGTTGCGCCTCTATGGACAGCTTTCAAGAGCAGTAAAATTGATAACAACAAAAATTCTGTCCCATTGTTGTTGTTGTTTTCAATAGGCATGTTTTTTTGCTCCCCCTATCTATAACAGATCAATGCTGACGTATTGGGAGCAACAACAATTCCCCCTTTCCATAACAGGAGTTGTTGTTGTTTCCAATGCGTCTGCACTGGTTAGCATTGTTCTGTTATGGATAATGGGAGCAAAAAAAAACGCGCCTAATGCTGCTATCCTCACCAGCACACGATAGACAAAATCCGGCTTTTATTTAAGTTAATACGCACATAATCATCATCATATATCGCCTAGTTTCTCTGCTTGAATAATAATGATTCTGGAGAACCATTTGCAGAAATATGAATTATATCTTGAAATATTTCAACCCAATTACCAGAGCAACAAAGGAATGCAAGATGGAGTAGTAGCATTTACCTGGTATATGATGCCCGAAATATATCCGCAGCCTCTTTGGAAATTTATCGATGAACACACAACACTTCCGGAAAGAAAACGCACCATTTATCGCGCCCGTCTACTAAAATGTCCACTTTAGTAAAAGAAAAGAAACATAACGAACACGAAAAGCAAAAGAAACACCACGAACACGAAAATCCTTTACGAACACAAAAGTCACCCAGTTTATGACTTTTTCCTGACGAGAAAAGAAAAGCGCGCAAAGTCAACGAGGCAACCAACCTGCTAGACTGACCTGTCATTTTATCGAGCAGGCGCAATCGGCATTCCACTGGCCCATGCACAAATTGTGTAAAATACCTTAGCGGAATGAAAAGGTTTGAACCATTGTTGGAATTACAATGCAATACAATTGACTACTCTGTCCATATGATAAACTTTTTGCCACATTTTCTGGAAACTCCAGCTCGAAAGTGATATTTCACAATAAACATGACCTATATATGTACCTATGTAAATAACTAATAACTTTTCAGTGTACTTTTGTTTTTGTTAGGTATATGACCAAGCTACGCGATCATGGACACCTACCATAAACCCGTAGCACTATTGGTATGTACGTGTGTGCCAAAGTCTGCATATCGTTTACACTTGTAGACCTTTTACATGGCTCAAAATCGAATTTGTTCAAAGGCGGGGGGTGACTTAATCATTTTTCACATTTTTCTTTTGTCAAAAGATCTTGATTTATGAAATTTTTTGATTATGCGACAATTTTGGAATCATTTTAATCGTTAATTTTAATCTGGATGTTCCTAAAATTCATAAATTTCAGAAAATTATGCACTTAAAAAACTGATAACGAATATGAGCTATAGATCACACCAATTCGAATATTGAGTTGATCCATGTAAATGCTAGGATCAAGTTGAAAAGAGAATTGAGAAAAATTGTTAGCCTTGAGTTGACCCATGTAAAAGCTCAGCGAAAATTCAGTTGGTATGCTTGTTACCATATGTTATGGTTTTGTCAAATAAATAAGTCCGACCTTCGATTCAAATAACGTTTCCGTGTAATTTTGTGATTGTTGCGGATGTATCAAAGCTAAAAGGACTCGCGAACTATCATATAACATACGAATAAGTACTGCAGGCTCCAATTTAAAAGGAATTTGACAAAAAGTTTCGTTTATCCATAAAAATTTCAATTGAATCAGTAACGTCAAATTTAAATTCTTGCATTTCACTTGTCCGTTTGTCGATCGGCCGGTGAAAATAACGTGCTAGAATAGATGACAGGCACAAGCAGGTCAGTCTAGCAGGTTGGTTACGTCTCGTTGACATTGCGCGCTTTTCTTTTCGCGTCGCGGTCAAGGATTTTGGTGACTTTTGTGTTCGTAGAGGATTTGCGCGTTCCTGGTGATCCTTATGATATGTTTCTTATGCTGCGTTTCTTATGTTGAGTTTATTGTGCTGCGTTTATTTTGCCAAAGTGAAAATTTTAGTGAACGAGCGCGATAAATGGTGTTTTCGTTTCGAAAGTGCTCATTGGGCTCGTGGAAAAATTTCAAAATAAGCTGCGTAAATATTTCGCACATCGTGTACCAGATAAATGCTACTCCATCCTGCATTTCTTGGTTGCTTTGGTAAGTAGTTTGAGACATTTAATAGAACATTGCATGCACTTGAATTATTGCAAATGGTTCTCAAGAATCATTACCTGCGATTTTTTACGTCTCAATAGAGAGCTGGATAGAATAGGCAGCATGATTGATGAAAAACAACAACAACAACTGAGGTAGATTTGCTGTTGTTTTCAATGCACTGTCCTTAACAGCTGTCGTTAGAAGCGCAAAATATCACGTCTAATGTAAAGGTTTAGTCAATTTACGATAGAGATATTCGAGATGCTATATCCATAGTTGTATGTACATCTCCTATAATAATGATCGTCACACGCTGTTTAGATTACGTGGCATAAAATATATCTGTAACTTTGTTAAGTAAGTTAATTTATTTGATTTTTCTCGATTTTAAAGCTTAAGTTTTTAATTCAAAGTTCCAAACGAAAAATTGGCGCTTGTATTAGACTTTTTTGTTAAGTATTTGCCTGAAAATGCATTTGCATTCTATGCATTCATACGTAGATTTTCACATACAGTTTTTTTTTGTATACCAATACTACATATTTAGCCCTTATGTTATTCAAAACAATATATGAAAGCATGTAATCATTTTTAAGCAATTACATTTGATGCATTCGAATTCTACTGCATTCGAAATTATTATTTAGTAATATAATTTAATTTTTGATATTATTCAGTTTAGTAATTCAATTTGGTATTTATATAGTATGTATACATATAAGAAATGATATCTATATATGTACTCAATTTACTGAATGTATGCTGAGTATGATTGGAATAATTATTTAAAATATGCTCTGTAATTTTTATTTGCGATTAAATTTCACATTTATTTCACTTTCAACGAAAAAATAAAGAGAATATTTTAAATAATTATTCCAATCATATTCAGCCTACATTCAGTAAATTGAGTACATGCAGATCATTTCTTATATGTTTATATGCTATATATCATTTCTTATATGTAAGTATATATACTATATGCGTAGAAAGAAGAACAGAAAGAAAAACAGAAGTAGCTTGATTGATTAAACGAACGACACCAATCAAAACCGCAGCACATCGTAGTTCATTCTGTGAATCTCTGTCCCCTGTCGCTTCCTGTTGTATTTACTTCCTCTAAATACTACACTCGGCTATTATTTTGCCCAGAGGAAAGAATTGGAAGCGCTTTGGGAAGAAGCAGATTTGAAGTGATTTGTCCAGGTTTCTGAAATGCTTCAAAAAATTGCTTTTCCGGAAGCAATCTGAAACAAATTCGAAGATACCATAACTTCTAGAAAATTCAATACGAAAATTATTCAGCAAGTTTTTCTTGATTTTGCGGCTACCACTGTTTGAAGCAGATGAATTTCGTCCTTATAGTGATAATAGTGTAAAATGAAAAGTGTATAATGAAATAAAAAGCATTATAATTAGATAAAGGTCAGTTCTGTTCGCATAATTTATTTAGTGGGTATGTAAAGTTGAAATTCGGCACACCAATGAATTTAAAAAAACATTTAATTGATTATGAACTAAGAGAGAAAAATTATTCTTGTTTTTTTTTAAATATAGAATATGAAGATTTCGGAACGGGGATAATTTCAAGTAGAAAAAAAGGAATACCTCAATCGAATATAATAATTGAAAACCGTACTGGAAACCACAGTGTAGAGTGGTGCTCCATAAAAGAATAATATTTAAAGAGCAAAACCTCTTGATTATTCGCGTTTTTTTATTATTCTATATACTTTATTCTTCTATGTATGATTGCATCCTATATTATTCTATCCTATATTATTCAAACCAATATTGTTCTATTCCAGCCTAATTATTTCCATTAGTAATTATTTACTATAGTATTGATGCTTCTTCTACTTCACTCCCGCCTTCTAAAAACAAGCATTGTGCAAATAAAATTAGCTTGGACACATGGACGCTTGCCTATACACTCCTTAAAGGATTCAATAGAAGGCTATAGATTGGAGGTGATGTATGTTACCAGCCTGGACGTGGGAAATATACACTCATCGTCAGCAAATTAGGAGATGTGTACTCTGCTAGAGGTGGGGATATCAGCTGTGGGAAAGTTGTACAAAATGGGTGACAAGAGTACTCCTTAGAGTACTCCGGCTACCTTAGATAGAAGGTTTATGCTAGATAAAGCGTAGATAGGAGGTGTATGCTAAGTAATACTATCATTATTTCAGCGCATGTTCCTTCAAAAAAGTCAAAATCGCTTAAAACCTATCTTCCACAAATATTTTCTACGTGAAAGATTTTACTTCAGATGCTTTCATCCCGTTTGAAGAGTCTGCAGCAATTAGAAAAACACAAATCATTGAATATCTCGAAAGTTACTAAATTGTAGACAGAAGGTTTATGCTAAGCATGGCAATATTTGTAACTTATTTATTTATCTCCAGTCTGAAACTATTATTCATTTTCTGGGAAACATGGTTCACATTCTGACATTTTTTCTTTTTTGACTGATTCTTATGTGCCTTTCAATTTGAGAGAGGTTAAACAAGTAAATAATCAGCAGCCAGTCTACAACCCGCTGACCATTTGCATCACATGTTTATTGCGAAAGACGTGTCTCACGTAAATTTAGTTTACTAGCTTCGAAAGGATATTTTATGAAAAAATTATTGAAATTTTTTAATGCCCGTTATTGTATTCGGAGGTTATTGTATTCGGACAAGAACTTATCCTCAAATTTATGGAAAATAAAAAAAGGTTTAAAAAATAGCTCCTCCTAGGAAATAACTCCTAGGAAACGACGGTAAAGTAGTTGGCTCCGACTTAGAAAAAGCGGAAACGCTCGCAAATCATTTCTACAATGCACATAACATAACATCCCACAAGAGCAACACTATCACGAAAAGTATTGTTATGGCAGCAGTGCAAAATTTTACCAGGGAGGAGGTAGATATAAAAAAGGTAATGTGCAAGTCAAAAGATTTGGTGAAGGTGATCCAAACCCTAAAAAACCGTTAAGAACATGGTATTGATCGTATTCCTAACCTTGTCCTAAAAAACCAGCCGAGGAAAGCTATAGTGATTTTCACATTTATTTTCAATACCTGCATCAAACAGGGCTACTGTTCCTCAGATTGGAAAAAGGTAATCATTCTACCCGTAAAAAAACCTGGAAAAACCTCTGGAATTGCAAAAGACTTCCGTCCTATTAGGCTACTTCCTACGCTCAGTAAAGCTTTTGAAACAAATCTTACTGATAAGAATACGAGCATTCCTGCGAGCATCTGATATCATCCCAAATTGTCAGTTTGGCTTTCGGCAGAAAACCTATCAGCTTTAAAGAGTGTCTCAATATATTTCTGAATCTTTAAAAGCCAAAAAGTTAGTAGGGTAGTCACCTTAGATGTTGAAAAGAAGTTCGACTCGGTATGGCATCAGGGTCTTATTTACAAATTGATAAAATTGGTGATTCCAAATTACATTATAAACATTATAATTTCATTTCTTTCTGGCTGCAAGTTCTCGGTGAAGGTCAATAATCAGTTCTCGTCTTTGAAATATATTTCAGCAGGAGTACCTCAAGGAGCTGTATTGAGTCCCACACTGTTTAATATATACACTGCAGACATCCCTATTGACTCACAATGTGAAGTGGCTATGTATGCAGATGACACTTGTATATATACAAGTGAGCACTGCCCCCACAAGATCACGCACATTTTGCAAAATAAACTTGAACAAATTTATCAGTACTGGTATAGGTGGAAAATTAAAATAAATGCAGCAAAAACCTCAGCAATCTTTTTCACCAAAAAAAAAAAGAAAACTCATCAATCTTCCTTTTTTAGGACAAAGCATTGAATGGACCACCAAAATCAAATACCTCGGCATGATGTTTGATGAAAGTTTATCCATCAGTGAACATGTGAGCTGCATTTGCGTCAAGATATCAATGTCCGTTAAAACCCTCTACCCCTTCATAAATCAAAAATCGTACCTTTCAAAAGTTAACAAACTGCTCATTTACCAACTTTTGCTATACAGCCCATTATATCCTATCAAGCTCCCGCTCCATCAAAAAAAATGCAAATCGCACAAAATAAATCTTTAATAAATAAACCTTGGTACTTCTCAACATACACTCTGCATTGCACTGCACAAATGCCAACGGTACAGAAACTCTTAGAAAAACACACTATTGCATTCTATGCTAAGCTTCGTAATATCAATAACCGTCTTCTTGCATTTACTAATCGTGACATACCGCATTGATGCATAATTTACTTATTTTTCTCTCTACTAATTACTAAATTTACGGTTAGATCAATATTAGGATTAGTTGATATGATATTTTAGCTTATAAGCAAAGTTTTTTGTAAATTTTCTTTGGAAAATTAAACAAAGCAATAGATTAATTTTTTAATAGCAAAGCTTTAACTACTAATTTACAACTACAAAGCTTTAACTACTAATGTAAATATTTTAGTAGTCTGGGTCACTTGAATTTCCATTCTTGTAAAACAAAAGAAACATGTTAAATAAAGGTATATCTATCTATCTATCTATCTAAAAAGAAAATAATGCTGGTATGATAGCTATTTACATCCTTTAAAATAAAATAAACCACCTGCACAAACACTAATGATAGGTGCGTTTTTTTTGCTCCCCCTATTCATAACAGAACAATGCTAACCAGTGCAGACGCATTGGAAAAAACAACTCCTGTTATGGATAGGGGGAGCTGTTGTTCCCAATGCGTCTGCAGTGGATAGCATTGTTCTGTTATAGATAGGGGGAGCAAAAAAACACGCCTATTATAGATTTTACTGTTCGGACAAGCTCAATTTTATATGCATGTGCATACAGTGTACCAATAATGTCTTCGTACAGCAGCTATTTGAAACTTAAGTGTTAAAAAAGAATGAATTGTTGCAAGAAATTTGAAAAAGTTTTGATGTAGATATATTCAGTTTGAATTATTCATTACAAAGTTATTAACTAAAAATAAAACAAAGTCGACAGTTTGCCTCCAATACAGTCTTCGTACACTTACGAAACAGCTTATCAAAAATCTTAAAAACTATAGATACAGGTTTTGTTAATATTTAGTTGGGTAGCCTTTGCTTTTAATCGTGGATTTAAGGTGGTGTGGCATCGATTCTACAAGTTTTTTTTGCATAGCTTGGCTCTATTTTCGCCCATTCCTGCTGAAGAGCCTGTTTCAACTTAGGTTTCGAGCTAATATGATGAGTCCTGATCCTTTTTTCCACCATGTATTGTAACAATGACTTGTGGTGTTCGTACTGTGCCACAATGTGACTTTTCTTCATTTATTTGAGATATCAGCATACATTAAATAAAAATTTTAACAAAAGATTCATCCAATTTATGAAAAAGCTTATGTTTAAACCTAAGCTTAGGTTTCTGATTCACAGAACTAAACTGATTTACAAAACTAAACTGAATATATAAAACATGTACTGTTCGGAGACTAGCTCAAAGTTGTCCGAACACTGACTCATGGTGTCCGGAGACGCACAATTTGACTCAATTTCATTTATCTGTTATATCAGAATACTTATTTCTTATGTGTAATTAAAAATTGACACAGAAGATGCACAACCAATACCAATGTATGAGAAAACTTAAATATTAATCGTTTAATTAATAATACCGAACCTAAGTTGAAATACGCACTAACTGTCCGGGGACTAGTACATCTACCCTGCAAAGGCTTTGTGTATCTTGCTTTGTGAAATAAATAAATTTATCAGTAAATTTTGCAAGTTTTCATCCTAATAGACAGCACTACTAATACACAACCGAAATCATTAGAGCGAAGCTAAAGGGGGAAAAATCGTTTCAAATAGTTTCAATATAAAAGTCACACTTGCATCCAGTTGGAATTTCAAGAACATTTCAACACTTGACAAATTATAGGTCTGTTCGCGTACTGCAGCAGCACCAGATTTTTGCAGCTGGCTTCTTTTTGTGGCAAAATTTGTCTTGCAGCAAGAGTACAAAAGCGACTTGCTGCGAATCTATTTTAATATATTATAAGAGATTCAGGTACGCGAACAGACCTTATGTGGATTAGTTTTACATCCAAGCTGCGGCTTCTAAATCTTAAAAGAAAATTCAAGTTTGAGCTTTTACCGACTATCTATTTGTTTTCAAATCGACTAAAAGAGCCACCTATGCAACGCAAAACCAACCTAGTGAAGATTGCAATCAACTAAGCTTTGAAACTTGGGTTAAATTCAAACCCATTCACTTTGACGTCGCTTTGGAAACAGTTTCTCAAGCCCCGTATCTGCGAAAGCTTTCGAAAAGTCCTAGCGACACAGCATGCATAATCGTCATCTAACGGAATGACTGAAGCTTTTTATATAACTAGCATTGCTTCGAAATTCGCAGTACTCACATAAGTACGTACGTACAGTACAGATGCCTGAAAGCATTACCTGAGGTTCACCACTAGTCGACAGGGTCGTTTCCAATAACATTTTCCAAAGTCAGCTAGCGAACAAAGCATTTAGTTTATTCAATTGTTGCTTCCGATCACATAAGAGACACACGCAACGCAAGATAAACCGAATCTGATTCGAACCAGGGTTTACTGACCTTGAACTTAAAAACTTATTTTGAAGGTCTAGCATTGACTTTTTCTTGAATCATAGATACGTTTCTCGCACTGAAGTCTATGACTCGGCTCAACGCAGCCTCACTCGATTCTCGTCCGCTCCACGTCTTCATTCCCCCCCGTCCCCACGCTCCTTCCTAAAGTCTTATTTATCATCGTTTCGGCATTCACTCAGTTTCGTTTGTGTTTCCTTTTCGTGGTTTGCGTCGAGAGCGGTTGAAGTTGAAAAGTTGGAAGATTGAACCGAAATAACTTTGCGGTTTTCTCTTGATTTTACTTTCCTGCTTGAGACAATCAAGTATGTTTCGTAGTTTCTTGTGAGGGGGCATGCACTTATGTGTGCTGGGTACCATTGCAGCACAAAGTCTATGCGATACGAGCTAGGCCACCTAGGCCCCACGTCGGTCGTTCGTTGGGCGCTGAAAGGCAAGCCGAAATGTCGTGTGCACATGTGTCAGTTTGTGTGTTTGTATGTATCTATTTTGGCGATTGGGAAAGCCAAGACCATAAGAAGTATCTATGTGTGTACATAGAAAAAAAATAGAAAAAAAAAACCAGAAAAATAAAAGTAAAACATGTTAGGCATAAAAACACGTCGAAAACAGAAATCAAGTTCGACGAACTTTATCTTCCATCTTCACCACAATGCTAAGGTCTTTGAAAGTAGATTTGACTTTGCTTTCTTTGCTTGTTCGGGTTTAGTTCAGTTCGCTTGATTCTGATCGTCAGAGACTCGAAAGTGTTTTGTATTGGAGATTGGAATGGGAATCTTCCAAATCCGCTCGTGTTGGAACAAATCATATCTTTGGCCAGGCTTGCAATAACAGCCGAAAAAGTCGAACTGAAGACGAATTTCGTGTTTTTGATGAAAGGTTATTTCTTTTTTGGATATGAAGATACACACATATTATGCTGGCAGGTAGGTCGAAATAATGATCATGCATTGTAGACAAACTACCTATACCTACATGTTTTGAATAATAGACGTGGCAAATTGCTATTTACAGTTTTCGCAGCATCTACGATAGCTGTGCGTCTACATAGTCTAACCGAAAACAGGACCATTGCCATAGCGATTGCCGAGAGAGACAAAAAAAAACTACATCTGAAATTGTGTTATGAAATATTTTTGCAAAACATACCTATACTGTTTTGACCGGTTGCCAGTTTTTTTACATGCCAGCCAAGTGATAGATTCTTCTATGTATGCTACTCCACACTTTTCCTTCTATAGAAGCAAGTCAGCAAGTTCACGTAGACCAATCTTTTAAGATCTGAAATTTTCGGTATTTGCTCGTCAAATTTTACCTGAAATAATTAGATGGAAAGGTAAAAGTGTTGATGCTTACAGAAATAACACGTTTTGTATTTTTCGTTGTTGTAGACCGAAAACTTATGTAAATTGTTCCTAAAGCTTGTATATTTAGGGAAATTGAAATTTTATTTACTTCATTTACCCTATTATAATATGTCTGAAATTTCATCTAATATAGACTACTAACATACTTACGTTACAAAATACAAATTAAACATAAAAATAATAAAGCTGTGAAAGTCTTCTATTTTTAGTAATTAAATTCTTAGCCGATAACGAAGGCATGATTAAAACATGGAATTCTTAAGGAAAGTTTCTAATGCCATGGGGCTTCTTACTGAGGCCAAAGAGGCTTAAAAATATATCAGGAAGAAATACTTCCAGCATTGGGCTTAGCAGCACAAAAAATATTGTGCAATTTCGTCGTCTATTTTTCAGCGTCTCTGTGACAGACAAGGTTTTTTCTGAACAATTTCTTTCTTCTTTTTAACTTTTGTGGAAGGCAAATATAAAGTGAGATTTTCTTTAAAAATTTTGTTTATTTACTGAGGAAAAGTGGAATGAACTTTTGATTTTTAAATGCTCCCCACATTTTCAATGGAATTAAGCTCGGGAAAGCTATGTGGCTATGGAAGAAATCAAAACAAACAAATATGTTTTCTAAATCGATGTTTCCAAGAGTATAAGAAAACTTGTCTATTGATTTGAAATGTGAATAACTGTTGCGTAATAACAAACGCCAATTCAAAGTAAAGCAAATCGAAAAAAGAGCAGCTCTTCCCGGGAAAGTATTCGGAGCCCACCACTCTTTTGAATAGGTTACCGAATTTAAGATTACTCGTAGGGCGTTAATAATTGTAGCATTCGGACTTTGTGGTTTACCCAACGAATACTAAAAATGTAGAAGCAGAAATGTTGATGTTGGTATCCTGATTGCTGTCGTAAATTGCCTTCCCTCTGAAATAGCACCATGTGATTCCGTCCGTGTTTCCAAATTCACGTCTTCGTCCTCATCTTCAGCTTGTTATAACAGATTGTGATGTCAGCAGAGTGGCTGAGCTATTCTAATAGTTTGAAGCAGACAAAGAGTCCCTAGCACTGTGACCTTCTGGGTCTATTGTGGCTCTTCTGCTTTATGTCCTATAGGGTAGAGATGGGCAAAATGCCTCATGACACACCACTGATCGCTCATTTTTAGAGTATTTTACAGTATTTCGCCGTACTCTCAGTACACTGTTCGCTTGGCATTTCATTAAGTTTATTCAAACGAAAGCTTTCGCTCACAGACTATGCTGTGCTTTTTTCAGGCGCTGCACTGTAAGAAAGAGCTATGCCTCATGACCCATGAGGCATTTTGCCCATCTCTACTATAGGGTATCCAGGCTTTTTATGAACCTGGATATATTCTTTGAGGGGACAATTGTTATGTCTTTGACGAAGTGTAGACCAGATCCAAGGAGTCTCTAATCTTCGTCTCGCTTGAACAGTATGCGAGAAGATGTTCTACACACTGTGTCGTTTCTCCACAGTACCTGCAGCAGTCGTTTCGCTCCTTATCTACTCTGAGGAAGTAGTTTTAGCAAAGAAGATGACTTATCAATCCTCCACATAAGGCTCTTACACCACTTTTGTATTTAGCCAAAGGTTTTTTTTTCTCTTTCCGCAGCCAAGATGCTTGTTTTGGATGTTTCAAATGCTCAAGATTAACCCAGTAGCTTTCGAATTTTTTCTTGCTCCATGTTTTAATTTAGGTCCTGTGAAACATTCTTACCCCTGTTTCCGTCTTGTATCAGATTCCTCGCTTCCTTAGTGCCTCTCATGACTGGAGATCCATACCAACTCAAAGGTATTCCGTGGTCCTATTTCATTTACGGCTTTCCCCACCTATAAGAGTATTGCTGAATTCATGTGATCGTGATTGATAGCCTCGAGAACAGCTTGTCCATCTAGTGGGATCTTAATTCTAACTCTTTTAGTGTTCCTTTTCTTCATTATATTTATGGCTCTCTACTTGGTAGATTGTGGCCTCCTTTGGGAGAGGGAAATGCATTTTGCACTTAAGTCCTACGATCCCAGCTACTGCTGCGCAAACCATCTTTGAGCTATCCGTATACTACATTGGTTCCCCTTTGTACGAGGGGGGTAGGCATCCTCCCATTTGTTTTTTGATGGAATTTTGACCTTGAACTTCTTTCCGAAGGCTGCTATGGTCTAGATTTGATCGCTGAAGTTCGAAATTTCCATTATGAGGCTTATGTTCCCCAGGATTCTAAGGTGGCTTGTTAGGTCTCCGAATTTGTATCTGTAGACCACTTGTAGAATAATAGCTGTATTCGCTGTTTCCTCCTGAATTTTAAGGTATAGGAATTTTGAGCAGGTTTTGAGGTGTAGTTCTAAGTTTAGAAGAGCCCCCGTTGGTGTAGAGCTCATTGCTCCTATAATCAGCAGCGAGGTCATCGTTTGAAGCTTATTGAGCCTTTTAACAGCAGTTTTATGTGTAGTTTTTTTCCATCACACTGCAGATCCATATCGGATGATAGGTCGCACCTTTTGTTTGTATGTGCATAGTGTCTGCCTTGAAGATAGCCCCCAATAACGTCCAACCATTTGTTTTGTCGCTCAGAGTGTCATAGTGACCTTTAGTGTCATTTTGTTTAGATGATTGTCCTAGGTGAGCTCCCGATCTGGGTAGGTTCCTAAATATTTTACCTCTTCCTGCAGACATACGACTGTTTTCAGGGCTTTTATATCCATTTTTTGTAGTGAATGTCACAACATATGTTGAGCCTCTTATTATTACCTCCTCTAGGATGCGTGGTGCAGCAAGTCGCGTCTTGCATTGTCAAGAGCTCCTTCTATATCCATGATGGCCCATAGTGTGATTTCCTTGTCATCCCATGCCTTTCCTATTATTTGTACCAGCTTATGTGTAGCTGATATAGTTGATTTGCTCTTTTGGTAGGCAAAAGAAATTTGTGAAGCGGTGCCTTAATCAGAAGGTCGCACCTTATGTACAAGACAATTAGCTTCTCCATGGCCTTCAATATGAAAGATGTGCGGCTAATTAGCCTGTATGATTTTGGTAGGTCGACCAGTTTGGTGAGATGAGCATTACCCGCGCCAGTCTCCACGATTTTAGTATCGCTCGGTTCGCTCTCCATACCTACGTCTACCGTGATAGTTTTTAATTTCCCCGTGGCTCTTTGTAGCAGAGCTGGGTAGATTCCGTCTAGTTTTGGTGATTTAAAGGGTTTGAAGCAGTTTATTGCACAATCAACTTTTTCATACGTGATAATTTGTTTAATAAGAAATTAGTCAGGTGCCCGATCAGAGACTCTTTTCTTCCTCAGTTCCACCGCTGTACCAAATTTTGTCTGTAGCTCTAAGTAATGCTGTATGCCCTTGGTGGCCCTTGGACAGAGCTTTATGTATCCTGGCAGTCTCTACGATGGTATTGAGATTTGCGCAGAAAACACTTCAAGCCCTTTTTTTGGATCTCTTTACCTCTTTACCGGTTTGATTCCGTTCTTCTTAGTTTCTCTAACACACTTGTTTAGGGAGCTATGGTTTTTCAGGGCAGTTATCGTGGTATGATTCGTTAATTATTCTGGTATCCTTGCGCACAGTGTCTTTGTTTGCTATAGCTTAATTGCCAGTAAAAAGGAATTCTGAGATTGACTCACTTCTAGCGTTGACGTCACTAATCCTCCATGCTGTGTGATCATCATTGGCGTCACCACCAGCTATCAACATTTTTTTTCCTCCTTTCTGCAATATTCTACTAGTCCCTTGATGTTGTTACCCAGCAAATATCGCCTCTACTGCTCCTCCTTCCATGGGGACCTATACTTGGGCCGCCACTGTGTCCCTATTGGTGTATTTTTTTGACTAGAAGAAAATTAATGTTTGTGTTAATTACTGTCACCGCCCTCGAGTTTTCTTCCCCTGCCGCCCAGATTAATTTAATATTTGTTGTATGCAGGCCACTTATTCTGCCTTTGTTCATCCAGTGCTCTTGTGTTAGCCCCATAGTATAGCTGCCCAAGACAAACCTGCTGCTTACTTCTGCCGAGGCAGCTTTGTTTTATTGCAGGTTCGCCAGTAGGTACCTCATTCCTTTTCCTCCATTGACTTAGAACAGCTGAGACCTGGTGTTGCCTCCATGTTGCTTTTACTACCCTCCATATTGATAGTTGGAGTGACCGCTGACTCTGGTGCTTTTTCGCCTGACTTTTCGACGGTCCACTTAACCTGCCCAAACCAAAAGCTAATGTTACCCTCTTCGTCAGTTATTTTGGTAGCTAAGGCCTGGTCCGTCACTGTGACTAGCATGGCGCACTTTCTTTTGTTTTTCGTGAAAATGACGTTGGGATCCTCATTTTGGCGTTCGACGAAAGCCAGGATCTTTTCGGTATGCAAGTCTGCTGTGTTGTGGAAGGGTTGAGAATCAGAGATTCGACCGTGGCCTATAGGTTGAACCTTTCCTATTGCCTAATCTTTTGGACCTCCTTCATACAGTGGAGGGACACGCAACCTACTTTGCAGATCATACTGAGAAAGTGAAGAGCAACGCCTTTCTCTATCTGCGCCAGTATCATCTCCTCAAGGGAAGTTTGTACCTTATCCATTTGTAGAGTCGCGAGAAGTCTTTGAACATGACCGCCATTTTTGCACCCTGCAAGGCTTCGCTGTAAGTTAGTTGTCGCTGCCTTGTGCTGAGCTGAGAATCAGTGGCCCTTATTTTCTTTGGCCGCCTGTCGTCGGAATTGCCATCGTCGGTTCTAGGACTTTTCCTATTCACTTCTGGTGTCTTTGTTCGTAGAGCCTTTTCTCTGGCCTCTATTTTGGACATGCCTTTCATGCGCTTTCTGGCTGCTCCACTCATGATCTTTTTTGGAGTCTTCTTCGATGGCTCCTGCAAAGTCATTATCTGCCCTTTCATACTTCGATTATAACCTTTCCTTCTTTCGGTCTGCCTTTCGCAGTATGTGGAGAGGAATTACCATCAAAAGTAAAGAGGGAGGTTTCAGGAGCTTTTGCTCCCTTTCCTTCTTCCGATCTGCCTCTTCCTTTTTATGAATCTGGCTGGGATTTTTTATCCTTGTTTTGTCCACCTTTAGGTTTTGGAGTGGTGCTATGCTTAGCTCCTCTTTTAGTTTGGCCCTGAATTCGGATACTGGCTACTGCTTCGACCAGAAGCCATTCAGCCCTTGGCATATGGCTTGTGGATTTGTTTCATTTGGATATAGCTCCCCAAATCGTGAATCATATTAACTAATCTTTCTTTCACGCAAGATTTTTACCAGTAGCTACCACGTGGAAGTTATTATCACAGTTCCATCAGCCTGAATAACAAAGGCACGTGCATATTCTCATAAACTACATGTTATTCCCCCTGTTCATCTGATGGCTGCTGCTCTTTCGTGGCATTTACTATATAAAATACACCACTTTGTATTTAAAACTTGTTAATAATTTTATTTAATTCATTTTTATGCAGTTTTTATCATTGTTATTGGTTTAAATTGTATTTCAATGGGCATTCCAAACAAATATTGGATTCAAAATATTTAAATGGCTGTAAAACCAGTTCGATGGAATATGCCTTCGTGGAAATGCAAATCTTGTTTGTTAGTCAGATCTGAGAAAAGTCAATGTTTTTCACTTTCTCTTCAAATAATATTGACTTGTTTATTGGTCTTCTTGCTCTATTCTATGGTCAAAATTTTAAAAACTGTTTAATGCTGGCAGTACCTTAACCGTCTTCTAGAACTTTCTTTTCGTTTGCACACACTCTTTCAGAATTTCGAGCCATCAAATCATTCGCCAAGTGCTCGTATTGAGCCGATTTAAAGAACGATTTATATGGGGTGATGGTTGCGGCAGGTTAAATCTTCAGATGTTGTTTTGGGCATTCTTTTGATATTTCGCCTTTATAGCTTATTTTCTTTTCATCGTATCTTTGTATCTTCGTTTCTTCCATATTCATGTGACTTTGTGTGTTACTAAAGCAAGTCTTGTTTGATTATGAAGCTTGAAACTCGAAAACAGGTTTTCAAACGAACGTAAGGGTCATTCACTTTCGCACGGAAAAATTAAGTATGCACGATCGGTTTCCTCCGGTATGCTATTCACATCAGTATACACTTATATTCGTGTGAGCCTGTGTATACAAGTTAGCCACGTTCAACTTCTCGACTTGCATCTATTGGTAATGATATTCGCGATGAAAGTATTTTGCTTCTGTTGGCGCGTTTTATCGTGAAATTTATTAATTTGAATCATTTCGATTTGATATTACCTGTGTAAAAGTTTGGTAATTGACTAGAGAATTGTTTGTTTTTGTGGAATAGATTTTTAGGCTGCACTAGCTAAGCTTTGGTATATATTTTGTACGAAAATGTTGCTATTAGGAGAGTTTCATTTATGTTTACACACCATTATTTTCACACTGTAGAAAAATTCATTTCAGGATACACGACTATAAAATACAAACAAAATATTCAAGAAAACCACCCAGTCTTCATAATTTACCTTATCAGTCTGATATGTAATTCAATTGCAAAAAAATACAATTTTTAATAACGTAAATGTTACTAAGATCTGCGCAATTTAGTCAGTCTTGATTCATAATCTGAGATAATCTAGCAATCAGTAATCCATCAGCTTTGTACGCCGACACTTCATGGTCAGTTGCAAGGACAATAGCAAGTTTTGGTGAACTCTAGTAGACGTTAGTTTATTTTTAATATCCAACCTTCAAGCTACTTACATTGAATATTTTCCAGATATCAACGAAAGTCCTTCTAGAGCAGCTTTTGAAAAAATGTTTGCTTCTCTTCCTATGTTGAGAATTTTAAAAAATTTACATTATCGTACCGACACATATCTACGCTGTTTGTTCTATCTTCTACAAATAGGTGCTCAGGAGGTCGTGCAGAACAACAATACCTAATTTGAGCGATCGAGCTGAGCTGTAAGAGAATATCGTTCAATCAAGAAACTTTTCATAATATTTTTCCCCGAAGATTTTTGTTTTTGTTGTTTCCGTTCCCCCCGAAATGTTCACGATGTAGAAAATGACATACATTTAACACGAATGTAAATTATTCGCACTCCACCTTCTGTGCAATTCTAATAAAAAACAAGTTCTTTGTGCAGATCTTCTCTCTCTTTAATCTTTTTAATGCCCCACATTCAGTAAGCCATAATATTCGGCAAGAAATATAAAAAAATACTTGCAAAAGTACAGCGCAGATAAAAATGAACGAGCGCCTGCCTGTGTAGCGAAAACGAGATAGGAAGTTTTGTCGATTCGCAAACAGCATCGATGTCCACATGCGATCCAGAACGAATTAAAATATACTAACAACCCGTTGTCTTCGCCCGCACCGTTTTCTCTCTCATCAAGAGAATCAGCCTTGAACAATAAATTGCGAGCAAACAAAACGTCAATGCCCGACTAACCTTGAAAGTTGATATTGCGAAATGTCCAAATTTATCCAACGTGTTTTGATTCAAGCACTGGGTCGTGTGGGGCAAAGAGAGCTTAAGCGAGGAGGCGGGCAAGACAAGGCGCGGCAGAAGAAGCAGAGGTAACCGAGCTTGTTCAATGGCGGCGTAGTATGAGTTGATGTAATTTCGGGTAGATATATGAATATAATAAAAAAGCTAGACAATGCCAACAAGCTCCGCAAGCTTAAGACTGGTGCGAAAACGAGTGATAGAGAAGGAACAAGAATGTTTTCGGTCTATTCCGGCATGATTCAGGCTGAAATCCGAACGCTCTCACCAATACCAATGTCTAACTGAAAAAATTAACTGTTTCCGTAGAAACCCAGTAGGAATGTTTCGATTGTCATTTCCTTGTAGCTCGGACTGTTGGGTTTCATTGATCATTGAATGGTAATGAACTTGTGAATTTGAGTTGAATCGACAGATGGGGAATTGTTTCGGAGCATGGTCAGGTGGAACGGAACCAAATGCAGCTTAATTTTCGGAATTTCGAACTACGAAACGAAGAATTTAATAATTCAAAAGTGAAATTAATGCGTTTTCGATAATCAAAATTTGATTATAAATTATAATAATGGGATTGCATCAGGGGTTTGCGTGTTTAGTCTCTCTTTCGAGAACGTAGAATTTACAATTATTTTACTTTCATGTATTCTATATTATCTAATCAAACATACAGTATAGTTTTTTTGCAAAAATTTGATTCAAATAGAAATATTGCAAAAATCTTTTCATTTTTATCGTGATCATAGCTAGTGCACATACAGTGGGTAACAGCTTAAACGATACAGTCATCTTTTGTAGCAAAAGTGAATTTCGAAAATCTTTTGGAAGGCAACAAATTGATTCATGTGCTTTAATTGAATCACGTGTTCTACCGAAATAGCAAGAGAAACAAACCAAAAACAAAAATCTTCATTTAGTAATGCGTGATTTATTTTTAACATCCTCGTCGCCAGAATGGAAACGATTGAACCAAAAATGCTGAACTCAAAGCAGAATCACTTTTTGTTGATGCCATTTTTTAATTACTTCAGAAAACTCATATTCGTCCCTAAAAGATTCTAGGGCCAAGTTTGTTCAAAAATTACAATTTGAGAAAAATATATTTTTTATCATGTATCATTTGCACTTAATACCGTAGACCGTGAGCTTCTAATGTAACATCTTTGGCACAAGTACCAAAACAGTCAATGCAAATCAAAACTGAAAATAAAAAATAAAAAGAGAAAACTCTCACACAAAAATTATTTATTCGACTAGAATATATAATCACAAAAAGGTATTTGTCTAAAATACAAACGGAAGCTAGTGCAAAGGAATATACATAAAAACAATTTCCTAACTGAAGGTAACTAGGCAAAGATATTCAAATAACGACTAGTTATGAAGAAATAAAATAATAGTAAACAGGAATAAACCACTTCGAAAAATTCAATTTTTAATAGGATTGCAATCAAAAACATTTCTTTAAATAAAATTCCCAAAAAATTCGAAACAATAGACAAAACAAAGTTCGAAACGTGGTGTGCACAAAAATAAGCAGTTTTCCTAACACTTTTCACCTAATACACTCGATGCATCTAGCTTATTTTTTCAGAGAATTTTAGTGCACAAAAGAAGCACTCAACTTCCTCATATGTCTCACCATGTCAGAGTCTGTTTCGATCAGAGGAAGCTCATCATCATCGAGACTATCATCAGAAATGCAGTTTGTATAACTTTTAGGAGTCTCTTCCAGTCATTTTCTACTCAACCTTTGAAATACACTTTTTTGATTCAGACTTGCTTGGAAACGTTTTTAAGGTCGATAGTCGTTCTTGGCTGGTAGGAACACTTATGGCCAGTTTTTTTCTTATCCTTATCTTTCTTCTTTTGGCTCTTGAGCAGTTTTGTCTTCCTTTTTAACCTTAAAATCCTCTTGAGGAGAGATTATGTAATAAATAAGGGTTTGTTTCACTGATCTTGATAACGAAGAGGAAGCAAGTTGTGGGGATACAGGTGAGATATCTTTCGGTGGCACGAACTTTTGAGCCTATTGTACTATGGTAGCAGGCTCGATGCACAGAAGAAGATGCTGCGTAGATGAGAGTTCTCCATGGTAATCTGCAAAGATGCCGCACTGTGGACGACTTATTATCGCAGCTTATGCATAAATCCAGAGCTCCTATCGCAATGATTAGCGAACCATATCGAAGGAGGAATCCAGAGACATGGTATTCAAACACTTCGGGCTATGCAACCTTATGGGTTGCAGACACTCGGAAAGTCCGGGTTGAATGGCTAGGTTCGGGCGATGGATATGTTTGGATTGAAAACCGCGGCTGCCTTTTTTCACCGAATGACCCAATAAGGGAATGTTTGTGGTGAACAGGAGCTCAACACCAACCTACCGTAGACCAGGCTTCGGCGAGTCTATTCCCGATATAACTCTTGTTTCGGAGACGTTGTCCATGATGGTAAGGGACGGGAGAGTGATGGAGAAGTACACAGGAAGTGACCGCAACTATATTATCTTCTGGCTGTCGGATGAAATCCCGGCCCCTCAGAACTCTAGACGGGGGTTACTCGGGTGGAATATTTCGAAGTTGGACTGCAGGAAGCTATTAGAGTCACTTGACAACAGCTTTGCTGAGAAAGTCAGCGCATGACAAGCAGGGGTAGCAATGGGCCCCGAAGAAATAGGTACGATTGTAAATTTCACCATAGGCGAATTTCGGCAAGCGTGCGATGCGTCGATGCCACTTCGAAAGTCACTACCGGGCAAACAGAACGCTTATTGGTGGACTGAGGAGATAGCGGAACTAATACGAAGAGCTCTAGCGTGCAGGCGTAGGGCAAAGCGGTCCATTGGATGACCAGAAGCGTTGCAACTTGTCGCGACCCAAAAAAAGACCCAAAAAAAGGCAAAAAAGAGCTGAAATAGCTATAAAGCGGAGGAAAAAGCAAATGTGGCAATAGGTGTGTTTTGTTGCTCCGCTATCCAGAACCCAGACGCATTACAAACAACAACACTCCTGTCCCAGTGAATTCATCGGGGCAGAATTCTGTTCTGCATAGGTAGTTCAGGTGCTGAACTATAAAGTGTGTTGGTAGAAAAAAGATGTAGAAACTTTCTGCTTCTAATCAAACACTGAAGTGGCTCTAAGTTATATATTTCAAAAGTCTATTTAAGTAATAAATAATAACAATAATTCGCAATACTATATATGTGTCCGTTCGCGTCGACGTTCGATGAGAGAAGAACTCATTACACATGTAAAACTGCCGCTTACGAAAATGGCTGCGATGGGCAATTTAAAATGTCCCGAGTGCACTATTCCTTGTGCAAAAGTTCCACCGCTAGATGTGCTGGCGTCGCTGGAAAGTCGCCACAAAGAAAAGCTCATGAATAGTTGTCTTTTTTGCCGTCAGGTGGCTTTGCATTTTTCAAGGTTACGTTGAATGTTCTGGTAGTTAGGAAATTAGAAAAAGCCCTCATAATGTGTAGAAAGTTCAAAATGTTCTGCTAGTTCTTATTATATTTTCTATCGATTGTGGTAGTTTATACTCGTTATTCTCTTTCTTTATTTTCAACTGTTTTGCGCTACCATAGCGAATACAGCAACCTATAGCAGTCTTAACGAATGCACCAGCTGCTCTGTACTGGATCGTTTTTTTTTTGCGCCATTGTTCTATTCTGTTCTCCACCGGAGCAAAAAGCACAACTAACATATGCTAACAACGGTTCACTTGTCTGAAACATTTTTCTGCATTTTAAAACTCCAAAATCTTCTCGTGTCTATAGCCTCCGATTCGGTCATCGGATCAAAACGAAATTCACAAAATAAGTTGGTCTCAACATAAGACAGATTTGATATACTTTTGGCGTAGGTGCTAGAAAAGAGTTACCAATATCGGTCGTTTTGACGTGATTGTACCACGATTGATTTTAAGTATTGAAATTTTTACGGTTGGTAGCTCTCAAAGCCTTTCTGTCCTTGAAGCTATACATGCAGTCACCACGACCAAAATTTCAGCCATTTGTGGGCTGAGATTTCAAACTTGCATGTGCTATATAGTTGGTATCATAATTCGATCAAGTAAAAGAAATTAATTATACAGTTCAATCATATTCAACATGAAAGAAAGTCTACACATTTCCCCTACTTTCCTGAGATAATCAATCAATCTTTTAAGTAGTTTCTGTGTACTAGAGTTTTTTTTTTTGCATTGTTTCATAAGATGCACTTTCTTTTAATACTGAAGTTAAAACGATATATTGAATATATTATGAGTAAAAGGGTTATCAAGACAATATTAGGAGCCAAAAAAAAATTCGGGTAGAACGGTATAACTTTTTTAAAAAAACTCCACATATTTATTTACTGTACACTTGCAATATACGAAAAGTAATCATTTATCAGCAGCCAATGTTTGACTGCGATAGACTTTTGTATCTTTTATTTTGATATATTCTTTCTCATTATATTCTTCACGTTCATGTTGCTTGCAAATATATTAGATGTACCTAATAGTGTGTCTATCCGTCATAGACTTCCGTTACATGCAGATGTCTGACAAATTGTAAGAACCAGCAATGATTTGATTAGTATTACAGTACTCAACTTGATGCAAGCCGTTCGAGGGAAGTGTGGACATTCGCACATCCTAAGTTTACATACATTCACCGACATGTACCGTTATAAAACTGAAACTATAGCTACCTACAAATCTATGAATGTATATTCAGATTTAGTCACTCTTTACGATGAGAGATTGTAAGCGAAAAGAAGTTTGCAATATGATGCTATTTCAAAGCACTTGCTTAGTTTAGGTGGAATTTATAAGAAGCAGTACTCGAAACTCTAAGGGTTTTACATAAGTATATTCGAGGCTTTTTCATTTAACAAAGCCGTGTCTCGAGGCAGCAAGAATACCACTTTCAATTTTTGACTGTGTACCCTACCCTTTGCCTCTTGAGGTTCATTTCAAACTTTGTGCATAGGAACACAACATCTCAACAAATGAAATTCGTATCTAATCTCGAATCAGTTAAAATAAAAGTTTTGTCTTGATTCGAATGGTGCATGAAGAGCAAGCACAGTTTTTACCCGCCATCGGCAACGTATACGAAAATAAATCACGATTCCACAATGCACAGTTGAATTACCTTTTGACATAATCACTAGTTGCCTTAGTTTGTGACTGGTTTCATGCAGAAATGCAAGTGCAGCGAACGCACCTACTTATGTACGAGATACATAAGCCTGGCTGTACATAAATACATATCGTGTCTAACGCACATGTGGTTCGTTAAACCCAGTCTCCTCGCGTGGCAATGAACCAAAGCTGTCGACCAGCGGGAGTGCATTGATCTACAAACACATCAACCACGAAGCAGTGTGGACGCGAGCAAAAAAGATATGGTGTGGTTAGGGCTTCAGCCGTAAACGCCATCGTCGTCGTCGACGACCAAACGTCCAATTCGAAGCGAGTTTCCCAACGAAAAATAAATCTTGGAGTCGTTAGGGTTGTGTTGTGGAAAGCAAGACGCGCCACTCGATGTAAAGACGTTGTTGATGTCGATGAGCAATTAAGATCCAAGAAAGAAGTAAGCTTCGGAATAATGAGTTTTCCTTTTCGATTCCTCAGTGCATAGGATTATTCTGGTATCTGCTATGCTCTGCTCTGCTCTTCATGCTTCAGATACGACGGAGCCGGGCAAAAAGCCGAGCACACGATCCGCTGTTCATTGTCTGGAATGTTCATGTTCCCCTGAGGTAAACGGTCACGCGTATTGTATAATTTATGTTGTATGTAAACTGAATCGAAACTGTTGAAATGCCAACGACGACGGAGAAGAACTCGCAAGAAATGCTGGTCGCTGCCCGAGGCTTGAGTGCACTAGTAGTCGTAGTAGCCATTCGAGCTCATGAACTTGAACTTAAGATTTAACCCTTCACGTCCCAAGATCTCCACCGACTGGCCACCACAAGTTTTGATTGTACAGCTAGTGATATTGCCATCAGCGTGTATGAGTGTCTCTGTTCAGATTCGTATATTGAACTCTTTTCACTTTAGCAAATTCTGTGGCCATCTTATCTAGTGGTCATAATTCGCTAATTTCTTCGTCATGAACATCGTTGACAAGATTTTGCTGTACATGACAATAGAAACTGTCATTGCAGCATACTTGTGCATCAGTGGCTCGTTTCTATAACTTGAGTGCAGAGAAACCTCTATCCGATGACGTCACGCAAATTGAGTATGGCAGTTTCTGTACAGGGCCTTTGCGAATTATAGGTATGTTCGCGTACTACGATTAATTGCAATGAAGCCGTTTTTGTACTCCGTTTTACTGAAAACTGAGAACCCTCTTTCAGTAAATTTCAGTAGGGTCTGAGCTACTGAAAAATACTGAAAAAAGTCAAACGGTGTGGCGCAAGTAAACATTTCCAAATGTGCGCGGCAAGCAACATATTTTATGCATAATGTTATTTCGAAGGTCGAATATTTTTGTGATGATAATTTGTCACCACTTAGGATGACTTTATAATCACCCAAAAACTGACAACTGACACTTTTGTTTGTCAATTTTCAGGAAATGCAATGAGAGCGTTTTCGTACTTTTCATGAATTTCCCCACGACATGATTCAGGAAAATTCAGTAAAATTCAGTGACTGAAAGTACGCGAACAGACCTTATATGGCGAAATTAGTGTGGAGGGATAAAACGTTAAAATTCGAAACAGAAGTAGTGAGGTGGACATGCCAAAACTGTTTGCTCTAATGTCACTCATGAAGAATTATGTCAAATAAAGAATTATAATTGAGATCTTTCTGTTCACAAGTTATTTAAATACATCAGTAGTAGTATACATTTTTTCGGATTGTGTTATACATAAAAGCTATAAAAAACGTGTTTATTACTTGAAATCGAAAGTCATATACACTCAGAGTCATAAGTCTACAAGCAACCAATAAAAAAATGTTAATTAGAATATTTTTCCAAAAGTCAACAAATTAGCAAACTCAGTTTTTATTTTTCTGATGAAATATACAATGCACAGTGTCGACGCCAAATTTCTTTGCACGTATTTGCGAAACAGCCGAGATAACAGTACTTTTGTTCTTCAGCGCAACTTAACAAACGATCAAAAGTCTACAAGCGGTCATTATTGTTGCGATCTTGCGAGCGTGAGATGGTAATTTGCTTAAAATTTTGATTGCATTTTATTGGTATATTAATTGATCAGATAGCTAAAATAAAGTCTCTTGTTTTTTTCTAAAAAAAGCTAAAATTTTTAGTATGGGGTCTAAAAGGAAAGAAATAAGTATCGGCGAGGAGGAAATCATCATTAAGCTCTGGACGGAAGGGAAAACAAACCGAGAAATTGGACGATTGGTTGGAAGATTGCACTGCTCAGTGTATACTGTATTGAAAAATTTGAAAACTACCGGAATTATCTCGTCAAAACCTCGTTCTGGTCGCCCACCGAAGCTGACGTCCGGTGAAAACCGCTCAATATTGAATGCAGTGAAGAATAATCCTCGCTTGACTGCATTGCAAATGATGTTCAGCAAAGATTTGCCAAAAAGTATTTCTGTCGTTACTGCACGACGAATTTTGAGACGGTCTGGTTTTCATGCTAGAGTAGCACGAAAGCTTTCGCAAAGCAATACTTAAATATGCCTGAAGGTTCTGGAACAACATGCTTTTCTCTGATGAATCGAAGTTCTGTATTTTCGATATAAAGGGACGCAAATTAATATGGCGTAAGCGAGGAGAAGCATTCAATAAGAGCAATCTTTACCCAACGGTAAAACATGGAGGTGGTGGAGCTATGGTTTGGGGTTGTATGGCAGCCAATGGTACGGGCAACCTGGAGTTTGAAGAGACAACGATGAATAAACATACATATTTAAATATTTTAAAACGTAATATGCAATCCAGTGCTGACAAATTGGGACTACAAAGATTTTTTTTATTTTCAACACGATAACGACCCCAAGCACACTGCGGAAATTATGCGCACTTGGCTACTGTGCATGGCCCTCAAACAATTTCACACGCCTCCACAATCACCAGATTTAAACCCCATTGAGCATTTATGGGCGCTATTGGAAAGAAAAATACGCAAACATACTATTTCAACAAAACAGCAGCTCAAAGACATAATATTAAAGGAATGGGCGGAAATAACAGTTCAGGAGACCAGTAAACTTGTAGTTTCGATGAAAAACCGTTTATTGGAAGTTCTTAAGCGTAGCGACTATCCGACTAGCTATTAAATTATATGAACAAATTAATTTTAACATTCTAAAACTTTATAATTATTGCTTGTAGACTTTTGATTCTTTGTTTTGCTACCCAGATGAACAAAAGTACCTTTGTCCCAGCTGTTTCGCTAACACGTTGAAAGAAATTTAGCGTCAAAATGTTACTTTTATTATTGTTTAAGAAAAATAAAAATTGAATTAAACAAATTGATTGATAATTAAAATACATTCTTACGAACCCTTTTTTATTGGTTGCTTGTAGACTTATGAATCTTTCGTAAAACGGCAGTGCCGTTGTACATTCCAATGCATTCCAATTCACGGATGCGTACAGATTGTTGAGCTCCACTCCCGAATCCCATGTTGGCACAGGAGCTGTTGGCCTCTCGTAAATATTATGGGCCCTCTTCACATTGATGCTGCCAACATTAGCAACATTACTTTCCTATTGATTTATGTTTGTCAAAAATCGGGGGCGCTTTTTTCAGTCATCGTCATCTAGTAAAAAGTCGACTGCGAAATGAAATTACCGAGCAAGATAGCGGTTATACAGAAACACTTTTGGAAAACTACAGGTCGAGTGATTAATTTCATTGAATTCGGTTTTTGACATTCTAAATCGACCTGATTTCGGAAGAAACAGAAAAAGGAGTGCACAAGGACTAACAGTTTCCTTTGCTCCTCGAAATATCGATATATGTCAATACATTGAAATATACCCAACATCTAAAGAAATCTAGAAAAATCTAACCGGATCAATTCAACTAGTTTAGCAATTCCCATTTCCAGTAAATGGGACAATTTACCAGCGTCGAAGTGCTTTTAGGGATGAGTAAAAGAATTGTTTCTACTCAATTTCCATTAACTTTGACCTTGCCTTTGAATATCACAAAAGGTTTATACACGAAAAACTCATATGAAAGATTTATTGTTTTATTGTTTGCCGAAATAACAGCAAAAAAAACTTTCTCGCGCTATCTATACATTTTCGCAAATTTAAATTACGAGAATAGATGGCGGCGACGAAAACATAGCTTTACCGCCGCGTTAAATCAAATATCGACCGCGAAATTGTTGATAAAGGAAAGTGAAATCTTATCTACCTACGAAATGTTTATGATACTCGAAACAAAGCACAATACGTCATTGTTTTGAAATTTAGCACAGCGTATCGATTACATTTCGTCCGAGACAGATAGGATGTTTTTGAATTAGAATATCATATATTGATCGCAAGAGACGAGCGAGATTATCTATTTCAGGACATTATTAAGCGTTTTATTGAGAATTTCAAATCTACAGAGCGCCGACAATTGCTGGACGTGTCTTGGGTGATAACATCCGTTCTATTTCTACGCGCTTGGAACGAAATCGAATATGAATTTGATTGTTAAATTCATAGTGATTTTACACTTATAAATGCAAAATAATTTCCAGTAAACACTCTCTTCTGCGAAAACATCACTAGCCATCGATAATATGTAGTTTAATCAAGATGTCACAAAAAGTGAGCCAAAAACAGGGATTAAGTTCTCTTTTTCTCTCAATGAGAATTGTCAAACTGTCAAACGCCAGAATATATTGACAATTCATCTATCACTAGCTGATATCAGTTGAAATAACGAATGAAGGAAACGAAATATCTGTTAAAAGATAATGTTTATTATTTACGATTATGTCTATATCAGTTTAGTAAGTCCTGGCGTTTTCTACCATTCCATACGAGTTTTTCTATGTTGCTAGTAGTGCTACTGTTGATTCATTGACAGGCTTATCATGAACAATCTGCAACCAATTAAGGTTTTTTTGATCCTCCACTTTGCGAAACAAAACAGTTACATGGAGCTAGATCAAGTGAGAAGGCATAATGCTCCGACGAATAATTTTATGTGCTGTGTTGATTTGGTGAAGTATTCAAAATCTTTCTCTATCTTCACTTCTCTCCCTACCTTGAAAAGTAATTAAGAGCCTAGACAGACAGGCACTCAAATTATTAATTTACTAATGATCATTTATGCCTAAATTAGTAATTTAAAAGATGCTGACACACAGCCCTTGCGTTAATCATGAATACTGTCACTGACTATCTGTCAATCAAAGCAATTCGTTTTTGAAAAATGGGGAAATCTAAAGTATTTTAAGTATATGTTGCCTCTTTTATATCCTAATTAATGAAGTTGGAGTACACATCGCGCAAAAACTACATTAAAATTCTGGAAATATTTCGAATTTAAATTTGACATCTCAAAAAAGTTGTTTTCTTCTTCCTTTTCAATGCGGAAAACGACTTTTTACAAGGGGATTATATATTGTATCGGGCAACTCTACATCATTTAAGGATAAATGACCAAAGTGTGATGATCATTAGCGATTTGCTTGGTGATTGATAACTTGGTCATTTAGTGGTAATTAGTCCAAATTACCATATGACACACAGCACTTAAATGATCATTTACAAAATTTCCTTTAATTGATAAGTAAAATGGTCTTTCTATCGAATTTATTCACACTGAACTGCATAATTGAATTTTTTTCCATTCGTCATCCGGTTAGACATGTGAGTCACTGTACCTTTGACTGTTCGTCCGCTTTGCACCTGTGGAAACATTTTCTGTACTTCGAACACCTACAATGAAAGTGTTTCGTGTCAAAACTGACTTTTTCTTGTTAACCCATTATGACGAATCGGAAACGGAACAACCGCCAAAGTTGCAACATAGAACGAGTTCTATCCAACGGTGTCATTGGGGTTTTGCATAGCGCTTCTCATGTATTCTGATTGGACCCAATGTGGACGTTGACGTTCGCTCTCATCAGGCAATGCGCTTTAAATGGGATCAATCAGAAACCGGAAGTATGCTGAAGTCGTTAGCCGCAAAAACTATGATTTGAATTCACTCGACATTTTGAAAATTGTATAATTGATTACAAAAACAACTACTTTCTTGGCCAATTGAAAATACCTTTAATCCAATGTTACATCATTGTGCTGCCAAATCGTCTTTTAATCACTATCTGAAAAAGGAAGAACATTAGACTTAGCTGATAAATATAACTTTTATTACTTACGATTATATAAACTTGCGTGCATACAAAAATACTTGCATAATTTATCTTCAGCTTCATATTACTTAAGGTTAAACACAAGATAAAGCAACAGAAATGGTAAAAGTGAACTTGAAATAGCCGAGTTCCTTCACCTGCTCGAACGGAATCACAATTCACATACATGGCTACATATAGGAATTGAATGCGAAAACTGTCATTCAAACGCATCAGCTCCGCGATGAAGGCTATACTCGGCTATTCGCATCAAAGCACTATTATCTTTCCATCATAACTATTTTCCTCAATTGCTTCCCTACTCTTATATGATGGACATTATACAAACGCTCGTGTTATCGACCTTCAATACTACCACTAGAGTGGAGTCATACAGACACTATTATAGGAGTATTTACACGATCTTAGCCGCATTGAATGCGTTCACTTCACTATTTGTTGTTTGTTTCTATAAAAAATTCGATAATTACACTGGAATGGTGAAAGTCACCACTATTGGTACGATTGTAGCATTAGAGGAGAATTGAATAAGCGAGGTACCAGTGGCATTAGTGTTGAAGCGGCGCTCATGAAATCATATCAAGCAGGATTGCTTTGCTACCGACTTTTCCCTCTCTTTACGCGTAGACTGTTGAGATCGCGAGAGATCCACACTTGGTGTTGGTGGAACTTGGATTGGATTGGAACGTCGATTCGCGGTCGCACGATCTGGCTGTATTGGTGGGAAGACTCTACGCAGAGTTGGAAGTCGGGACTGAAAGATATCATGAGCGGCAGTACAATAATTTTCCTTTCGTTGATGTGACTTAACTTATTCGGTCCGAAGCACCGCTCGTTGTCAGACTGTTGAAGAAAGTTGTCTGTTCGATACGGTGAGATTGCATTCGTTTGCACAATTATCTCATGAACGATTATACGAAAAGATATTTATTTTCTTAACAGACAGAGACTGTGCAGTGTTTAGATATGGAATTTCGTTCTAACGAATCAGTGAAATTGAATAAGTACTTATACGGGCCTTAAGAGGTTTTTGTTTTCGAAGAAAAGTGTGTTTTGAAAAGTGCAGTGCCGCAGGATATTCAAAGATTCGCCGATAAATCCAACGAAAATGTCGAAAAATTCAAATATCTGCGTCCAAGTACCTGATTGCTCCTCACATGCATCACAGCCCACCCAGTCAACGCACCCATCACCAAAGTCTGGCCATTGCCCGGCTAACCACACTGCCGATCGGTCATTCATGTACCATCGTTCCTATTATCCCATGCCAGAGACTAGTGTTACAATTGCGGCCCCCAGGAGTAAAAAGCCCAATTTCGATCCCCATTCGTCGATATCCATCATGAACGGACAGTCTAATGTTCAGGCGAACCTCATGCCTAATCAAACGGTCGTAATCCACCGTAATCAAATCTACGAGCCCCCGCATCACTTGCAGTCATCACGTGCAAACGAAAACGTTCAAACAATGGTCAGTGTTGATTCTGTGAGTGGTAACGAGTCGGGTCCTGCAAATCGGAACGTTGTAGTGACAACAAAACGGATTCCGCACAGCAACGTAATTTATGTGAATAACAGTTCAGTGTTGAAAACCAATCAAAGTAATAATTGCAATCAAAAGCTCGGAAACTCGTGTGTTGTTAGCACCAGTGAGTCGCCGTTGGTGAATAGTCCTTCGCATATGCAGCCACGTCCCCAGACGCCAGACTATATCAAAAGTTATCCCATCATGGATACAACAGTTGCGAGCTCAGTAAAGGGCGAGCCTGAGCTCAATATAGGTTAGTATCGCTTAAGTTGGCTTATACGCGAAAGAACAATGCTTGGAACAATGAAAACCGTCACAGCGCCGTCCTCGGAAGTTGGTTTCCAAGGTCTAGTTTAATGTTCTCGCCAGTTGCGGCGTAGAAATGTCTCGCTTGAGAAGCTAAGGTTAGATCAGTTTCTTCAGAAGAGTCGTTGACTGAGTAGCCTTGACGAGATCAGTCTGATAGATTAGGCGTTCAATCTATATTTTATAAGAACAGTTTGTAGCATGTAAAGCGTTAAATGGAATTTCCGTTCAAATAGTCGAGGAAGAGGTTCAAGCTAAAATTGAAAATAGATTAGGGTTCCGAGTCGTATCCAATCTCCCAATAGAATTAAGTGCGTACAAAGCAACACAATTGTTCACACAAATCCCCACAGAAAATGGAAGTTATGGCCAGTGCTCAAGAACTACTCGGAAATGTTAAATTGCTGCTAAATAACGTGTGGCCAAACAAGGCCGGACAGATAGTGAACGTATGTCGACCAGAGCGAGATGAAACCTATAAAAACAAATTTTTCGGTGCTTGGCCAACCTTGACCTCGAGGCGTACAATGAAGAGAAAACCCAAGCAAGCACCTATGTGTGACGTTGGTTGGTTTCGCTGTCAGAACAAGTCCTCTCTCCCCAATAACCACACTAACACTCTAGTGAGGACTCCATATGCGGGTACACGAATCAAGCATAGTTAGATATAGTATGATATAGCGGCGAAGACATCATGTTGCCGCGACTGCTGCTTCACATGATTGTCGTAGATAAGTATGTGTTCGATTAAAGTATCTTTTATAACGCCTCGCCGATCCGTACAAAAGTTGGATTACGTACGGCCGAGCACAGCTCGCCAACGTAAATATGCACACAATCGTACTTTACGAATGTATCTGTAATAAAACTCGGGAAGTAGATGGAAAATGTACACTCTCGCTTGTGTTGCGCGAATGCCAGTGTATTCATGGTTAAATCATAATCGGTTATTCGCTCCGCACACGACAAAAAATACCTGACGGCTGATGACTACATAGCTGGCTGTTATCCGAGCTCCGTTCATTAGACTCGTGTGGTTTTTGCAAGGTGCTTCATATGCGGAAGCGTCAATTTGACGGACGAAATGAAATCAAGCAGCCCCTGTCAGTTTAATTACTTTTTTTTCTCGCATTGTTCGAATTCGATTAGAGAATTTCGATTGTACGTATGTAGATATCAATAGTGCCGATGGCTCGTCAACTGTTCAAATTGAAGAAAGCTGACTATTTGCTCGTCAAGGCAATAGATATAAGTATACTTAGCTGCGTGGAAATTCTCAGTTCAAGCAAGTTCAACGAATTGTCCTTGATTGAGCCTTGACTGTCACAATTTACTTCCTGGCAAAAAATTTGCTTGAAAAAGTCGTTATAGCAGTTTTTATCATATTAAACGGTTTTAAAACGAAGTTGAATGCACCCATTTTGCAGTGGGTATTTGATTTCCTTTAGCGGTAGGTATTTCAAGTATAATAAGACCCGCATTCATTTTTGAAAAGATAATTTCTGAACTAAATTTGAATTAATTTCTCAAATTTGCAATCACTTGATGCAAGCTTTTTTGAACTTCTCATATACCTACGTCTTGATTCGAGATAAGTTTGGAAAAACAAAATATTTGCAATATGATGGCTTGCTAAGCTGATAATGTATTTTTGTATGTTCGTTTTGAAATAAAAATTACTAAAGTATTCAAGATATTTGATATTATTGGAAATTACAGACTTTGAGGTTATTAGTAAATCAAAGTATTTGACAGATTATTGTTACTCTTTCGATTTAGTCAAATATTTTATCATTTTATTTAGTTTGTTAATTACTGACGCATTTCAGAAACACGATGTTGAATTGCTTTTTAGAGCTGTTGATTAAATTATAGATTTTAAATTTATTTTAAAAAATTCTAAAAGATTTGAATTTCAGCTAATTGAAGCATCGACGATGCTGATAAGTTTGTTTTTGCACTTAAGGCGGTATTTTGGTCTATAGGCGATATTTGAGGTGTTTTTACGGACGCAATAAAAAAAAACAATTAACTTTACTATCTATTTTTTACCTTTTTTTATTAACATTTGAAAGGTATAAAAATGAATTAAGAAAACAAAAAAAATCAAAATTGAAGTAGGTACAGGCCGGCGATGCGGAGACTCAAAAAAAAGTTATCTCCTAATTGACGTGATTCCAACCTTCCTGGTGACCTGAAACATAAATTTTCGGTCGATTCTGAAAAAAAATGTAAAATTAGTCTGACGTAGGTGATTAGAAAAAACTTTTTTTTTTCAAAATGTCGTCCATGTAAAACAAAATATCATTTTTTGCCTCATTTTTTCAACTTTGGGCATTTTTTAAAAATTGTAGAATTTTTTCTTCAAAATTTAAAGTAAATCGGTTTCTTACAACTAGAGATATCATGTCAACCGTATCGAAAAAAAGTAGTTTCGAGAAAAACGCGTTTAAAGTTTGGAGTCTCGTTTCGGGAAGTCTGAATCGTTTAATGGTTTCACTTGCATTTTTTTAATCAGCGATCCCTGCCTTCTTTTTTCACTTCAAAAGCGAGATTTCCTGAAGTTGGCGTGTCACAAAAATAACTAAGTCCGAATATAATTCGAATTTCCAAAAATCCTCTCAAAATCTCATTTTTAAAGATCTAAACTTTGCAAATATGCAAACAGAAAATAATCGATTTCATCAAATTTCTAGACCAGAATACCCCCTTAAGTTGCATGTTTCTGAAACTAAGCACATGTTTTAGTAAAAAGGCTTTAACCTGCTAAACATAGTATGCAGAGATCTATGACGTGTATTTTTTTTTTTTTAATTTTCCAGCACTCTTCTTCCTTTCACACCCGGGCTTGGGACCAGCTTCGGCGGAATCAGGGCTTGTCTAGCCCCAGCGATTTCTGTAGCTCACTCTCTTTTCTAACTCCAGAACAATTCACTTCGTTTTTGTTTTACTACTTTGTTTTTCTGTATCAGATTTTTTTAGTATCAAATTCTCGATCATTAACCCATTATTTAATTTTGACACTGAAACTTATTTTTGTCTGGCCCGATACAGATATTTTTAGCTACGCCACTGACCAAAGACAATGCAAACATGGCGGTCCAATTGTCATTTACGAAAACGTAAATAAATGGCCCAATCGTAAGTTTTTCGATGGTTTTGTGCGTAACATGCATAATTTCTGCTAAATATTTTGCACACGACGGTAAATTTAGCGCGGATTGTATAAATTATCACTCACTTAACTGTGAATTTTCTTCATTTACCGCACAAAACAATTAATCGCGTTTTAAATTCGCTACCGACACCACGTACGTTTGCCCAATCAGGCCCAAACCAGAGAGAATCAAAGAACGGGTTTTTGTCCTATTACACATTCTTGGATGTAGGGCCAGAAGAATGGGGTAGGGCGCTCCTCTTAGTTTTCTACTCTTATGTCATGTTTAGTTGCACTCAACTGCCAATGACAGCTGTCAATGTTATTGACATAAAGCCATTAAAACATGGAGGCAAATATCAAAATGAATTTTGTGCAACATATTTTCATTTTTAGTTCGACGATTATTTACAGTGCTTAGTTTTTATTTTGAGAGCAATTTGAATTATTATTAATCATCTTATCCTCGGAATATCGATACCAACCTAGAAATTGTAATAAATGTTGGCTTGCAAAGGAAAAACTGGTTTTCGAAAAAAAGAATTTCGCTCTTCGTGCTCTAACTAGTCATATTTTTAGAGTTTCTTGTAGATGATATGAGGCTAGCTGTCTTGTATGTTTTTTAAAAAAGATGTTTTTTTAACAATATATAAATATCTCAAACTCATCTTTTAAGCTTATGAATTAATGCAAAGAGCAAACACATCCGATCGCCACATTGTTAGGTTAAAAATTTCTTTTTTAAAACCTAAGTATGCTTTTTTCACAAAAAAAAATCGATAAACTCCTTAAACTTATCAGTTTCGATGCAAGTGTAGAGTTTTCCTTCAAGACGAACAAAATTTTCCGTTTTCCAAATTTTTCCAAATTTTTCTACATAGCATCAGCCAATTTTCAATCAACGCTTTCACATCTCCGATTCAATCAAATCATCACAATCATCTCGAAATTGCTGGAAAATCGTTCCACGATTTCAACATCTCTCCACATATACAATCTTACTGCATCGCGAAAATAAAAAGAAAAACACTGAAAAACCTGAATTGTCTCTAGTTCAATGACCCATTCAGCAAAACCATTGCTAAGTTATATGCATCGCATCTAGTCGTCGCCGCCTCCTATCTCAGAGTTTAAGCACCTAGTCTGTTTGGTTCGGATCATGTTGTACTGCTTTGGCCAAACGTAAAAGTTTATCTTAATAACGTTTTCACAACATCTTTCGAATACAACAATTGAGCGCCGTTCATAAAAGCACGACACAGGCAACGCGACGGTGGAAAAGTGAACGATGTAAGTGAAAGTAATTTCACTTTCTTTGGGAAAACAAGCACGAGTGCATGTGAACGATTTGGCACCGAAACTGAAAATTTTCAAAATTGACTGCAATTGATGTTAGAAATGTTTATTGATGTACACCTGTGTGGAAATGTTGCGTACAGACGAATTTGCAGGCAGACATTGAACTTAACAAAGTCGCCACTAGAGAGTAATCAAGTTCTCTGAGTGATCGCCATAATCAATTTCTTGAAACGTTTGGTCTTCCATTATGTCATCTTGACTAGATAACATAGATTCCAGATGAAAGTCGCACATATAGGCATTCCAACTTTGTTTTTATCGCAGTTACAGTCTCATCGAATGAAAAGCGTGCAGTTTCTAAGCTCATTGACTGGCATCTACTTTCTCCCAGCATTGTTTGGTCCGTTGATAGGAAAAATTTTGCAGATGAGTCTATGTGATCTTAATATTTTCTCTTTGGTTAGGCTGTTTCGCAAACGAGAGCTTCCTACTTAAATGATCGACGAAGAAACAAAAATCGAAAGTATAACATTGCGTTTTCAAAAGTTGTTCAATAACCTTAGGAGACGGTGCAAAGATTTGCTTATTAAAACATTCATGTAAGTGTTTTTGGAATCCTACCAGAAACAACTACAGTACATATATTTTTTACTCCGAATAAGTGGAAAGGTAACTAACCTCTATTTCATTTTATTTTTGTTTTTCAGAATTCGATGGCACAACCGTTTTATGTCGAGTTTGCGGTGACAAAGCATCCGGTTTTCATTATGGGGTACATTCCTGTGAAGGCTGCAAGGTAAGAAAACTTAATTTCTCTATGGCCAAGGAAGAGTAAAATTAATATTATACTTTCGAGTCTTGTCAAAAAGCAAAATGACGATTTGTCAACTTAATACCATTTTTATTTCAAACATTAGAAATATAGCAGAATTACCTTCTATGGTGCACATATGAGTCTGAACAGAATGGCGGACTAGCCTGGATTCACATTGTAAAAACCAAAAAAACACTACAATCTCTCAAGCAGAAACTCAATCTGCAAGAAGACAAAAGAAAATCTTTTTTCCGCCTGTTACATTGAAATAGGAGCGAATTGGGGTTTGCAACCTCGTACTGTTGTTTGATTTTATACCGCAGCGGTTGAGCCAATTATGTTGTTTGGGGTGGTATTATATTGGCAGGCTGCTCTTAAGACTGCCTGCCAAAGCTAGCTTGAAAAATTGCGAAAGTTAGGAATACCGATATCATCGGTCAAATCAGACATTAGGCAAAATTACCTCGAGGGCCCTATAAAGTCCTGGCCTGATGAATTATCGTGTGCGATAACAAGACAGTCCTGGATCTCCATGGATGTGCACCGCACCAGGCACTTATTAGGCTTAACTCGTAATACTCTCCGCTGTGCTGTGGGCGTTCTTACGGACTGTTGTCTCAAAGGACGGCATACGCAACCGTTGGGCGCAGGGCTCAATTATTTTGGTCGATGCCGTGACTCGGAGGAGGAAGAGGAATCCATTTTGCATCTCAAGTGCCAGTGCCCGGATTTGGCTACAAGCACTGTGGCGGCATTGGTGCACCCTTTCTCCCAAATTTGACCGAACTATCCCTGTTCAACTAAAGAGGATAGTGCGGTTTATCAAAGGAAGCTGATGGTTTCCAGATTCTAGAGACTAGGGTAAAGCTAACTACTATAGCATCACAACGAGCCTCTTTTGAGTCTATGTGCGTCTGTAAGCAGGCTTCTGCCGAAATACTTCAACCTATCTACTTACACTGAAAATAATCCACATAGCGCGTATTCCTAGTGTTTATGGTTACATACACCATGTACATAATACGCTGACCCATAAAATATAGCTGCCTGGTACATCTTGAAAAAATTCCACAGACCGTGCTCCCATGTAAAATAGCGTGGCAATTATGATCGCATGTGCTATGTACATAGTAGCCTGAGCTATAAAATATAGCTTCATAGCGAAAAATCCTATACGTTATAGAATTATCTGCTATACACTTACTCTCAACTCTTGCACACATAATCCCGATTCGTGTGAAAATGTAACTGTAGTGTTGATCATGTTGTTTTAAACTATCTCAGACCGTAAAAAGATCTGTAGCGTAATGGCTACTACTGGCTCATAGGCCTGTGGATTCCCGTTTCGAATCCAGGCTCGGGCGGATGTGAAATTTCGCTTTTTATCTGGGCCTATGATGCATGGCATTGAAAGCTAAAATACATGGCTCTGCAAGCTTTGATATATAGTATCTGCTCTTATAAATTTTGCCAGACTCTATAATTACTGACCAACGATCATTTAGAGACTACATTTGTTTACGTTAGGGGAGAGCCGCCAAGGACTTAACAGTAACCAAGAGTTAATACAACCCATCAAATTGTTTGAACGTGAAGATGGCCGATTATATCACAGTCATCATCAATTCGCGTTTAACGCTGAAAATCGTAGTATAAAAGGTTTATAAGACATTATTGAGTATCGTCTAAAAGATGCAGGCAGCTGTCCAATTTGACCGGATAGAGGCCTTTGGGAAATGTTCCTAAAAAATTAAAATTAAACTTCTTGAGATAAATAAAATTGGCCTCATACACCCAAGCGAAAAACCCATGGAAAACTATTTGAAAATACAGGATGGCTGATGAATATTACTACGTGAAGAAACACATATAGTTTTCGTTGAATTCAAATAATTTTTTTTATTCACTTGAAAAATAATAAATTTTCATCAAGTTTTTTTTGGCTTTGAAAATATTTGAGTTCAAATGGCAAAAGTTATTCATTATTTAAAAGTTATTCATTACTTACAACAAGAATCGTCTCAATTATCGTTCGAAGAGATTGGTTTAAATCATTCATAATTGCTGGTTATGTTTTGTTAACTTGTTGTTTGCAATAATCCCAACAAAAAAAACAGCAGTGACTTTCTGCTGACACTCATTAAGCAAATAAGCTCCTCGAAACTCAAGAATTGGCTTATAAAGCAGCAGCGATCGTATTCCGCGTTCAAATGGAGGAATCTCGACGATAAATCCTTCTTGAGATTGTCTCACGCTCGGCAAAATTGTTTTCGAGTCCCATTCCACCTGTTTAGAGGGTTGCCGCCAAACGTGCGTCTCAATTCGCTTGCTATGTGGGACGAAATTTAGAGACTCCAAAGAGTGGTAGTGGCGCAAAATCCAAATTCTTGTTTCACTTTCACAATCGCCCAATTTTTAAAATTTAAAGACCCATCTGTAAAATACAGAAAAAATACACAGAAATAAGGTATTAAAGTTTTCAATAGCGTCTTTTATCAGCCACCCTGTATAACCCTAGATGTTTGACTGCTAATACTTCTTCAACACTACACACTACTTCAGAAATGTTTGATCATTTAATCAAAAAAAAATCTCTATTAAATTATTTTTCTATTTGCATTTAACTCATTTAAAATCGCATCACATAATTTAAGAATTAATTTAATGCATAGATAAATAACTTACAGTTTTCTTCAAATCAGAATCACTGTAACTTCCGTGAATTGATGCAGTAATTGTGTAATAGTAACGACCAGAATCCAACTGGGTACTGGAACTCTTTCTCCCAACTACATAGTTTGATTTATATGTCATTCTGTTAACCATCTAATTGCTGGATGGTTTCTACGGTCATTGCCAAAATTAAGATTGCGATCTGAAAAACGTTATAAATAATTTATTAGGAAGTTGCCTACCTACCAAAAGAAAATCTAAAACAATTGATGCAATTTCATGTTACTGAAACAAGTGGAAACCGTACATTTCGCAATCAGCGGCAAGTATCAAAGCAAACTGAAAATTAAAGAACTGCACAATTGTGCCGCTCTCTCTCTAATTTGGGACAATGAACGAAGAGCACCATAGCGCTCTGCAGTGCTGTCGTTTTGAAAATTTTCAGAGGAGTACATTTCCTAATCTAAAGGGAGTACTTTACATAGAAAGGGAGTACAATAACTTTGATCATACTAAATATACGTATATATATATATATATATATATATATATATATATATATATATATATATATATATATATATATATATATATATATATATATACATATACATATACATATATATATATATATATATATATATATATATATATATATATATATATATATATATATATATATATATATATATATACATATACATTACGTAGTTACTATTGTACCGAATATGTTTTGGTAGTCAAACAGATCCTAAGAGTTTAGACTAGCTGGTTTCAAGTATAAAATAAAGGACCAACAAGTCATGAGCCTGGTTACGCGGCGAAGTATATCCGCCATGCCATGCAAAGCATATGTTGCACCCAAACACAAATTTTGGAACTGCCAGAAAAGTGCCATGGGAATTGGGCAATTTTTCGCTCAATTATTGCTATGAGCTGTCCGTATGTAAATTGGTGGTGGGATAACATTCTGGCAACAAAATTTTCCAACGAAAGCCACCTAGTCGCAGATGATTTTAGTGTTTTATAGATTTTAACGTTAAAGCACTATTGAAATTGACTGTATTCCGTTTGCCGTTTAGAACTGTGGGGGGGAATATAAATATTGGGAGCCAGGACTTCAATGTGCTGGGGCAGATTTTTTCGCGGGTGAAGGTCATAGCAGACAAATTTGGAAAATCTATTTTAAGGAAGGATTTGACACCTTGCTTAGTACCCATTATAACCGAAGCTTCGTCTAAAGCGAATCTTACTAAATTTTTCAAAGAAATATTCAAATCGTTTAAATAATTTGCCAAATTGTAATACAATGACTCTGCATCACATTGAGAGTGTCGGTGATCCTTCATGCGTCAGTTAAAATTGTTATGTTTAGTAATAATAGGTTTAGAATAAATTAGTCCATAGATGGTGTTCATCATAGAAAATTATTATTGAACATACGTGACATTCCAAGTTGAAATTCCGTTTATTGGAAATTTTCACTTTATAGTTATAATTGAAATATATCCACAGCCAAGCATTTTTAGTTGTGCAGAGTTTTAACGTTCAGAGTTTAACGAATTAATACGAATTAATAAAGGCTATACATAAACATACAGAGTTTAATGAATTAAAACGAATTAATAAAGACGATACAAAACCAAAGAGAGTTTCTAAAAACCTATCGTGGACTTCTCCCCAGCTGAAGTCAAAATATCGAACAACTAAGGCCAAACTGTCGTTTTTTCAATGAAAAGGGATATATTTTTTTCAAAACTTTTGCTATTTGCTCACACGGTTCATTCTTTAAAATGAAATTAGTGACATCAGTAAACTTCGTTTTCCCACACTTCAACAATTTTACAATTTCAAAATCTTGGGCAGTTGTAATAATCAACAAAATCAATGGTGTAATTAACGTGAATAATAAATTGTGTTTCAAAAAAAATTTAACTATTCTAAGCTCAGCCATTTTAATATTATTGGATTTTTTTGAGAATGATTCAATTGCTGTGTGAATCTCTGGTTGATTTTTAAGGCTGACTCGAGTTTTGGGCGATTTTCTTTTTTATTTCACAATAACTGTGATACATTTTTGCTTAACAGTTTTTGGCAATGTTTACAAAAGGATCTTTTTTCATATATACCTTTCGAAGTATCTTGAAGCCAATCAAACTGTGCTAGCAAAATTTTCCGAAACTTTTGATACCGTCTTTGATTTTCACTATAAATTTGTGTGGTTTAGCAATTGGATCCTGGACTAGAGTCGTCAGTATCCAACTCTATGCTACCCCACGTATCATTAGTCACACTGCGTTAAATATTTATCGCAGGTGTGAGCCCTTGAGTTCTATTCTTATCCAGTTTAATAAAAAAACTGTCAAACTAAACTTTGATCCAAATCTACCTTAAATTTATCTAATAAACCAACCGTTCCATTGATTTTTTTGCGTTCGGTCCAAGAAAATATAATTACCAGCGTGTTTGATGATGGAAAAAATGACTTGTGTCATAAAACTAAAATTCAAAAGTCTCTGATAATAATCTTTCCAAATTACCGGTAATATACTTAAAAAAGTGCGGAGACGAAATTGGAGATGTGAGCTATATAGACAAATTGCTACCTGTGAAACCAAAAGTAGAAGTCAAACTGAAAATTCGACCATTTCATTGCAAGTTTGTGCCCAATATTCTTCTCAACTTACCATTGAGTTCATCATTCACTTCAAACAGGCAGTTGAAATATTCTTCACAGAATTTTCCGAAATACAATGGCACAAAAACTCGATCAGGACGTAAACCAACTATATCTGAAAGGGACAAACGCCAGATATTTTCAAAGGCAACGCAGTTACACCTTACAGCTGCTCATATTAAGGCTGAATTGAAAGGGCCAGTTATCACCAGATGCATAAGGCAAATCCTGCATAAGAATAAAAATGCGGTGTGGACAAAACGTGTTAAAAAACCAAGGCTAAATGAGGGATACAAAACGGCCAGAATGGATTTCGCCAAAAAATTTATAAAATATGACGAAGAGTGGAAGAAAATTGTGTTTAGCGACGAAAAGAAATTTAATATGGATGGCCCAAATGGTTGCCATTTTTTATTGGCATGATTTACGAAAGGCTCCGAAAATAAGAATGAGCTGAAATTTCGGGGGTTGCTCTGTTGTGGTATGGGGAGCGTTTTCCCATCATGGTAAGCTTCCATTGGTATAAGTTCCCACTCGTATGAATTCGGCAATGTATCAGAGTTATTAGAAGATAAGCTAATCGACAACGCCGAACAGATTATAGGACCGGATTTTATCTTCCAACAAGACAACGCGGCTATCCATGTTTCAAAATACACCAAACATTGGTTTAGAGAAAAGTATATAACTGTGCTTGATTGATCTAATTCCCACAGAGACCCTATGGGGCATTTTGGCTCATCAAGTTTACAGAGACGGCAAGCAATACAATACTGTCCAGGAGCTGAAGACAGCAATTCAAACAGATTGGAATGGAATTAAAGAAAATATAATAAAAAAATTAATTTCATCAATGCCAAATATATTCATTGAGGTCCTCCAAAAGAAAGGAGGACACACCAAATATTAATTAATAAAAAAGAACTCTATTTTAGTCGATATATCGGCAATACGAATATGGATTTATATTTATTTCCTCCAAAATAATTTTTTTTTTCATATATGAATTATGATTATGAATTATGATTATGTTCATTTTCTTATTTATTATTTGCTTTTGTTATTGTGATTAATATAGAAATTTAAGTTAAAAAAAATATTTCTGTAGATAAAATATTTTAAATAAATAGAGTGACTTTATAGACTTTATAGTATTAAAAGTGTTCCCAATGAAAAGGGAGTACTTTGCAAGTGAAGGGAGTACAGTAGTACGTTAACTAAAAACGGAGTACAAATACTCCGATCGGAGTACAACGACAGCACTGGCGCTCTGAGGTCCTTTGCATGTAACCGTATTTCTCTTCGCGCTTAAACAATCATCAATCCATCACATCTACACCTGGATTTATGATTATCATAACTTATGACGTCATGCGAAAACTGCCCCGTGCTTACGATACAAGAGCTTACCTTGACTTGACACTACATTGAATAGAATACACATGTGAACTTGTAAGCACACAGAGAACGGCAACACACGCACGGCTTGCTCTTCCTCCTCACGCCTTTCCACCGCTTCGGATTCGTATACATATATCCGCTCTGCGCTCTTGTTCAATAGCGCCGTTGTTGTGTGTGTGTTTCATAGCTGCCGCGGCGATTGACCAAAGCCAAATGTGAATAACCGCGTTCAATGTCACCTCGAAGTAAGCTGCGAAAACAAGTCGAGCGAGCTTTGCGTGTTGCTGGTTTTTTTTTCGCATAGTGCTTGTGATGTTTTGCTTTGGTAAAAGACACTTGAATTAATATTGAAAGCGTATTTTCAGCAGGAAAGCTTTCGACGACAAGTATGTAAATATTTTGTAGGTAGCAAAGTAGTAGAACGAGTGATTTTGAGCAGAGAGTGGGTAACGGCTCGCGCATTAATTGGCTTTCTTTCGATAGCGACAAATTGAAATCCGACCACCGTACAAAAACTCTTAGCTTTCGGTGATGCCTGTTTTCATTCTCTTTCACTCGAATCGTATCAACAAATTGACGGAAAGAATTCAGGCCTATAGAATGCTACTAAGCCGGATTAAAAAGAATATAAAAAAACATGCCCTTGGATGACGATGGAATCAGTCCGTGTGTGCATCACGCAATCAGTCTCAAGTTCAATGCACTCGCGTTAACAATGTACAGTGGCTCGAAATCAAACTGGGACACCTGGAGAAAAAGTTAGTGGGTAGATAGAGCGAGAGGGAGGAATTGGACTCATGTAATCAAATGATGGGAATTCAAGGTTATGAACATCTTGATTTTCGAATTCGAAACTGAGTTGAAATAAAAGTGGGAAGGCAATTCAATTTCATTAGATGAAATCATCATCTTCGTCATCTTCATGCGATATTTTGAAGGTTAAAGGCAAATGTGGGAACTTAAGGAGGCATTAAATTGATCTGAAACTAAAAATAAGATGTTCGTAATAGACAACGAAGCACTCTGATTTGATTAACTAATTATTATCCGTTGCGAGAAATAGCTGAAAAACCTGAAAAGATCGACGAGTTCGCACATAATCAGCAATGAAATGGACAGTTCTTGGCTATAATCTTTTTGGAAACTGGAATAAGTCGATATGAAATACTCTTAGCCGACATTCCAGTTTGTCTGCAGACAATTTTATGCATGGGAGATATGCTGCTAATCACCAACCGACCGGAATTCGCCTTGGTTCGAGTATAATGACACTGACAGCTGGAGTGTGTAAGGTCGATGAATTCGGTTGGTATTTCTCGGGCGGAAAAGTGTTTCAGTGAGGCGATCCTAAATGCAGGACAAGCATTTACAACGAAAAAATATTTACACAGTTTCTACATTGACCATTGATTGCATTCAATCTAGCCCGGCTCCAACACTGTTATCCTCCTTATATACAAACAAGTGTGGAGGGGAGACTGCAACGGGGGTTTCAACTTAGTACGATTGTGGCGTCCGGGGGAACTACTATCACTGTCGTCATCACAGACCGTGCTATGCAGCATGGTAAAGTCAGAGCGAAAGACGTCTATCCGTTGGATCAGCGGAAAAAAAACAACTCTCTACCATTGAAATTATTTGAGCATTGACTTTTACTTACTCCACGTACGAACCCGCGGCACTTGAGTGTATCAAGCGCCCGTGTGAAGGAAAGCAGCGTGTACTTCCTATCCCAACACCGCCATGTCTACACATGGCTAGAGACGTGCATAAGTCATTGCTCGTTCAACTCAAGTACAATGGCCTTTCCTCGACTCTGGCGCGGAGTTTCGAGGAAATGAAGAAACGAAGAAGAATACGTAGCGTAGAGGAAAATGTAAAAGAGCTATACTAACGTCGATGCCCCATAGAAAAGCATCTGCGGCTGTTCTAATGTTTCTAAGTAAATAGCCAGAAAAGTTCTAGAACTTCTTGAAATCTTGTATATTCTCCGGTGCAGATGGAAAAACATGTAAGTTCTAGCATAAGCCAGAGAAAAATAAAGTAGACCTACAACTTCTGGAGGGAATCAGCTCAAGGCTGAAAATTTCATAGCTGTACATAAAAATTGTAGATACTACATGTATGCAATGCATGCTTAGATTATGGCTGACTTATGATAGTTTTATGTATGTAGATCGTTGACCGTTGACCTTCGAAAGTGCTTCTAAATTATGCTGATAATGATTGAAAAGTAAAAAAAAAAAATCTCTAGCGCATCAAAACCGATTGGAAAAGCAAACTTTCAAATGAACCGTTATTCGATTTAAACGGAAGTGAGTGATTTTTCGCATGAAAATAAAATGTATTTTTATGACATATTTACATATGTATTCGATGCATGTTGAATAGCTTTAGCTATAAAGTGAAGTATGTTGACTTTAACATGAAGTTTTTGTTTTGCTAAAAAAGTGACCAGTTTATACAATTTTGGAGTCAAATTCATAGATTTTATTTACATTTATAGTATTTTCGAGCCTAATTTATATTTTTTCAAGTGAAATTCGTATATTTCCGACATCAACTCGCAAGTTTTCAAGTCAAATTCATAATTTGACGAGTCGAACTCATAATTTTTGCAAGTAAAATGCATAACTTTCGCAAGTTACGTTCATAATTTTTGGACTAATTTTTTAATGACTTGTAAAAATTATAAATATGACTCGAAAAATTATGAATTTGACTCGAAAACTTATGAACTGGTACCGAAAATGTAATAATTTTATTTGAAAACATATGAATTAGACTCGAAAATATTATAAATTCGTACTAAAAATCTAAAAATGGATTTGTACCAAACATGTATGAATTTATCTCGAAAATGGTATATATCCTATTATTTCGTAAGTTTAAAAAAACATTATATATACAATACGAGATACCTATCGACCCTGTCTTTAAAATAAAATTTTAGAACACAAAGCAAAGCACTTAAAATTTGCCTGGCAGTGAACGGATTAAATTCTTCATGGCTTTCAAACGGTTAAATATTACACAAATATGAAAGCTGGGTGTTTATTTTCGTCGGTGAGCCTTTTTATTTACGAGTTAATATAAGCTTCAAACAACAGACTTATAATAAAACAGGGTAACCGAAAAAATCTATCAAAAAAAATCTATGAAAAGCCTTCTTGAGGTCAAGGAAAATGCCCACGACATACAGCCCATTGTTTAATTGATTGTTAATAAATGCTGAGCATCAGTTACAACTGTACTGAGTGTTACTTTCAGCTAGGGAATCGTATTAATTTTGATCGAAACTCACAGTGTTATTCATAAATGTAACCAGCTTGTCATTTATAACTCGTTCAAAATTTGTGCTTAGATTGTTAGCTTGCGTAATCTGCCTATAATTGTGGATCGGAGTAATAAAAGTACTTTTCAGTACTTGATGAAAGTGGCCGTTGGTCACTATTTATTGAGCTGAGGTGCGGAGCAACAATGAATCCTATAATTTTAAGATCATCAGCTTTATCTTTGCCAACTCATGCAACAGAAAGATTCCAATAATTTTAAGTACTTCCTCTACTGCAGTTAGTTTCAGAAATAAAGATCACTCATGAATTTGGTTCATATTGCGAGAAACATTTTGCTAATTGAATTCGTTATTTATTTTCGGCTTCACTAGTAATATGCGAACTGACTCTTGTAAGTGAGCCAGCTCAGTTACACTTACTCTCTTTATTTATCACTTACTCTCTTTACTGAGCCACTCATTCAGAGTCGTTCAAAACAGCTGTTTGAGGATAGCACGGCTGCAATTTTATTATTATTTCTTTTGATTGCATTCGGCACTGAATAGAATACAAATTTTTGCAGTTTTGGGTGACCATTATCTATCAGTAATTGATCGTCTAGCTCACTCAATCCAAGCAATCGAATTCACCCCATCACTAGTGCTGAACCATTCGACCTCAAGTTCATCCAACTTTCCTATGTACCTTGTCCGAAAAGCTAGTCAAAAACGCCCATCGCACAACATAAACCTTTCTTATATAGTCTGCTCAACGTACCTAAAAGCCTGTGTGACGGCAGTATCGTTATGAACTAGCAGAAAGTTTACCTCAACTGTGCCATCAGTTGGTGCACATGGTCATACACCAGCTCGCCGCTCATAGCTCTGTGCAATGGGCTACTTGCAATGTAAATACAATGCCACTTTAGCGAAATGTCATATTGAAACCAATTCGATGATCATACTAACGATAACTTTGTGATGTCCGGCGGATACTATTTCTTGATGATGGCTAAACACTGAACGATGTGTGGTTTTGTTTGAATTAAATGTGCTGGCTCACATGGCTCAGCGGAGTGCGTGACTCTTTTAGATTGATTCGCTCTTGAGCTACCCGTCACTAGTCTCACTGAAGAGGAATAGTCATAAAGATCTTTTGCTCTGATTATGTATATTATCTTCTAATTTTTTTAATATTTTTAAGATTCATTTTAGTCTTAAGAATACTCCATAATTTCTCACGGTTCTCAATCTGCAATCTTTTTATTTACATATTTTTCTTGGGCTCGTCTTATCAGCAGAAAGCTGTTCCATTTGCATTCTTAGCAGTCCGCGAATCTTCAAGCTGATTCCCCGTGCTTCCAGTATTCGATAGAGCTATGAAGTATTTCTGCATACCTAATCTGTTTTGTTTTTGCTGCTTAGTGTATTCGACTATTGGATGAGCAATTGCATATAGCTATATATTTCTTAATGATTTGATTTTAGGTAGGTATACATATTTATTTACAATAAGGTGGATAGTATGGACACAGAAGTTGTCTTGCAGTTCTGGAGATTTTGAGAGTATCCTATTTAATGTTTTTGTTATACAATGCAAAATTCTATCGTATGAGCGTGAATTCGTTACGTGAATTTTTCGAACAGTGATTCGAACATTTTTTTGGACATATAGCAATACTATTTTGAATATAAGTCACCGTTCTTCCGTCAACTCACTTTTGCTCACCGTGTCTTGGATGCTGCTCACCGAGGTTTTTATCTTAGCTATTGATGAGGTAAATTTTGTTTTCCTAACTATTACCTAGTACGGTCCATGACTTCTTAGTCTAACATAGAAAGAAAAGTCATAAATAAAAGAACTGTGATTATTTTTCATTATAATCTCCCTTTATTTCCACACAGTTTTCAGAACGTCTGACTAAAGCTTCTAAGCCACTATAAAAATATGATGCATCTTAAGAGTCAAAATGGTCGTACGCCGCCTGTTTAATTTCATCGTCAATGTTGAATTTTCTACCCCTTAACTCGGCTTTCAACTTTGAGAACAAAAAATAGTCGCATGGGGCCAGATCAGGGCTATATGATGGGTGTTCAATCTCTGTGAAGTCACATTCGCGAACAGTAGCCTTGGAAAACGAAGCAGTGTGGACTGGAGCATTTTCATGAAGCAAGCGCACACCTTGGCTGATTTTTCCACGCCTTTTCTCGATAATTTTTTGACGCAATTGTCTTAGTAAGTCAGAGTAATATGTTACGTTAACGGTTGTATTTGATTCCTTAAAGTCAATCAGAAGGATTCCATCGCAGTCCCAAAAGATTGTAGCCATCACTTTTTTGGTGCTTCGAGTGACCTTTGTTGTTTTTTGGCACGCGTTCTCCTTCTCTCCATGCCACTCCATGGAATCTCTTTTGAATGTCGGATCATAGTAACATACCATGGTCTCATCAGCCGTTACAATAGATTGGATTACTCCTTCTTGGTACTCGAGGTAAAGCTCTAAAAATTGCTCACAACATTCTACTCGATGCTGCTTTTGCACTGCGCTGAGAATTTGCGCTAATGTTTGTCATGTTTAAATGTTCATGTAGGATCCTTAGAACATTTGTTTTGGAAATGCCGGTCTGTGCTGCAATTTCTTTTGTTTTTAGACGTCGGCCACTTAAAACAATTTCTTCCACAAATTAAATGTTTTCTGGGGTAGTCACCGTCACAGGACCTCCGGCACGTGGGTCATCTTCGAATGATTCTCGTCCCCAACGAAACAACTTAGACCAATTTTTTATTGTTGAAAATGATGGACACAAATCGCCCTAAACAGCCATCATTCTTTCTTTGATTTGTGTTGGCGTTAATCCTTCTTTAGTCAAACATTTTATAACAGCGCGAAACTCAATTTAAGACATTTTTTAAAACAACTTACCGGAGTGATCGTTCGAGCTTTACTACAATTAAACGGATTGAAGCAGCAAGTTGAAATTTTGTGTAAAGCTTGTCGAGACTTGTCACTGACGCTTACATAAAGATTTTTGTGAACGCACTCTATTTACTATATGAGGCCAAGAACTTATGGGCCGCACTACGTAGCTTTAATAAACAATCCATTGTCTGTTAATTTCGCCTTAATAATTTGTATCGTTTCTGAACCATCTTGATCAGTTTCGACTTTAATAATGATCGCAAAGTATTTTGCCTCGCAATTGAGAAAGTGACTTTAAAACACCAGCATAAACTAGCTTAGATGCTGGTAGTGCCTTTTTGCAATTGGTTAATTAATCAACTTATTTCTCTTGTTTTTTTTTTGAAAACCATTCCTTTTTTTATTTATATTTTATTTCTTACAAACTCCGCAGTAAAAATTTGCTCGCACTATAAATGGAACCATTTTGTCATCTGACTGTACTCCATCAACAACATTCGGCACAATGACTTTGCAATTTGGGCAGGTTTATGGCTAGCTAAAACCTCTATTATAATATTAAATAGCACTATACATCAGAAAAATTTGGCGATGTTATTGTTTGTTGTCAAACTGGATCCCATGTTGGCAAACACCAGATGCCATCCTATACTTGTAAAAATTTAAAAGTTTTGTAAATAATTACAGAACGTGTGGTTTAGAAAAGCCTTTTGAATTCGCTCGTCATTTTAAGAGCCGTTTATGGAGCACAAGTGATGTATAAAAATGAAAGGCAGGAAGAAAAGATTATTTGCTTATTTTCATTTTTTCCTTTTTTTCTTTTTTAGCACTTCTTTCGGATTTCTATTTTATTTTTATTATTTCTCCTTTCTTTCTTCCTCTGATTGGAATTTTTATTGTTTTTTTTTTGCAATAAAAACTTAACAATTAGAACATATTTTCCGAAAATTATATTTTGCTTGGCTTGACTGCAGAGTAAAACTCAAAAGTGGTAATCTCTCACATAACAGCAAACAACATTCATCTCCTCCTTAAAATCCCCTATGCAGAAAAACCAATATGTACTCAACGAAATTATCTATATTCTCTAATGGCACGGAAAGCGAATTATAATTGTTTTTTAAATCGTTCAAGTAGGTAATATTGCTCATATAATTATTCGAAAGAGAAAACCATGCATGTGTAATTTTCCCCTTCTACAGTGCCATGGGAATAGTCGAAAATGAAACCTATCAAACCGACATCGAACTGAGAAAAATCCAGAAGCATCTTCACACAAAAACACAAGCAATCATTCCAATTTGAACATTTTCACGGTACGCTACGAATCGAACATACGCATGGCAAAGACTATTTAATTACGTATGCCATTTCATATTCGCATTAGAATGCACATACATGCATGCATGCGTCATATTAGCATTTTCTAGTCATCGATTGTGACCAAGAGAAAAATGCTGGCCAATGACCCTTGCACGTTAGCTAACTGTAAAATGTCATCCTTAGAAAAATCACATTGTATCGTTGACTTGAATTCTAATTGGGCTACACAACTGCTTTTCTTGATTGCAATTTTTAAAACCTAACCGCTTAATCGTCATGCACATTTCTAAAGCACATTTTATTAGCTAGTCTGTTTTGTGTGGATGTCGCGCCGATTTGAGCTGAGACGATTCGAGTCGAGTCGAGTAGAGTCTGCCACGCTCAAAGGGTGTACGTATTGTACGTATTCATCCGAAAGAATCACACAATTGATCGGCAAGAGGAGGGAAGCAAGCACTAGTAGCATTCGTTCTGATGTGATTCAATGCACAACCATGCACGTCATTCACCTCCATCCAAGTCAGTTCAGACCAGCGACGCGACGACCGCTGAATGTTTCGAATCGAACCGCTGCTCCTAACGCCGTCACCCCTTGGCGAAGTGTCGTCAACCTTCCGAACAAATAAAGCGGCCAAACCAAACCTCACCAGCGATTCACTCCACGCCTAGAAAAACTTGCATCGTACGGTTGCACATCGTGAAGCCAGATAGGGTCTTATGCAGGTCGTCGCACTATGCAATTGGGTCATCAACCTTGCATTTAGGTTAGGAATGAGTTTTCCATCGCATCTGCACGTATGTACATACATGCGTCACACAGACAGTGTATATGTTTGTAGGTAATCGGAATAAAAGTTGGAATTTTACGCTCGTATTGATGGGAGGGAAACTCGGTTTGTGGATGATCCAGTGTATTCGTATCGCATGACAGTTTCGATAAATGTACTTATATATAGCATCTGTAGCGTGTTTTTTATAAATAGGACACATAGTTCCATACAAATATGTCGCATGTAAATTCGTCTTCAGTGCAATAACTAAAAGCTACCCATTACCCTGCACGAAACCAAATTTGGCGTTCACAATTCGACACTATTATTTTCGGGGCTTGCCAAAAATGTACACAATCGCTTCTATCATATTGCATACGTATTCAGTATTTTTTTTGCAAAAGCACTTGTAATCCAAATGCTTGCACATATTTATTATTTTCTAGTCGTCCATCCACATACAACTTTTCATAGATACAGACTGTAAACTTCTCGAAACTTGAAATAGTTTTGATTTCCTATGTGTCTTAGCTACGCGAACGGCACGAGAGCTTTTCTATTTAGTAAAGGTTAAAACCAATGGTTAAGCTTTTTAGGGGAACAGAAGTAAACTTTAGTTATGATCCAACAATGCTGAAAGCTTATGACGAAAGTATCTCGATTCGAACGGCTACGTGATAACTTACGAAACAAACTATCCGGTACTACTACTAGGCTGACTGGGGAAACGGAATACAAAAGTTTAGATGAAGCAATGAAAAATCGCGTGCGTAATTTTAAATTTGGGACGAGGACAAAGTGCACTAAACTCTGGAATGAGGAAAGCTGTGTGTATAATGATATGTGGTAAAGTATTTACGACCGAATTATTCGTAGTCGGTCAATTTGGGAGAATCCGGCGCTTTGGAAATAAAGTGTCTTCTTGACAAAAATAATTTGTCGTATGAGTTAAACGTATGATTCATATCACTCATAAATTGGTGAGGTTCGAAAAAAAAGTGTGTGTCAACATCGACAGTACTGTTGGTTGGGCAATTGATTGGTTTGCCCAATGGGTGGGTATTAGTTGCAGTTCAAAGATACGGATATAATAGACGAGGCATCTTTTTTTTGAAAAAAATAACTCCCTTGTTACTTACGAGAGGGGAGCACGACACATCTTACATACGCGTGTGTACGTACAAGTCATCGGCAGCACTCCACATAATGTATGAAACCGGGGCAAATTATAAGACGGCCTCGGTTCACTTGGGGTCAAATCAGGTCGATGTACTAAAATGAACGCCTTGAAATGTGTACCTTCTACTCTCGTCGCGCCACTTCGTGTCCAGGTGCTAATTTAAGAGTGTGCGCAATGCAAGCATGAACAATTTGATCGAAAATAAGGAATGAGAAACAACAGCAAGGCGACAACGATGAATGGAATTAGATAGATTCGGTACGTTTTACTGTGGAATAAATGCACATTTTTGTCATGACGTTACGATAGCGGCTCGTACGATTCCAAGAAACAAAGAAAGAAGCAATTTGCACATTCCGTGGGGAGTAAGCTAATGAGCGACAGATTTGCGCTTGATTGAGGCGAGCGAGCCGTGCGACACAGTACGATACCGAAGCATGAATTAGGTACGTGCTTATGTGCAAACTGGCTAATGCACATGCGTACATATTTACGTTGCAACAAATACGGTGACGCACAGCGAATCAGGCTGTCGGGCGGCCATTGATGACGAGATTAGATATTTTTTAAGCAATGAAGCAATGAGATATATTTTGGAAGGAAATCATAAGAACGTTTGATTCAATATTTTTCGAAATGCTAATGAAATATACTTTTTAAATGATTGCCGCTTCAACTAGCGGCAAAGTAGATGTGCTCACCTTGTCTCTAGAAGAGCGTATCCTTTCAAGTGTTTGTCTAAAAAGAGACTTAGGATGAAAGTTCAATCTCCTGTCATCTTTCTCTTATTCTCGATGCATGAAACCGGCCAATTGTCAACGTTCGCTCGTTCTTACTTCAGCCAATCTAATTTTAACTAAAGGCTGGTATTGTCTTGGATTTGTTTCAACGAAAATTTAGTTTGAAACTGAGCAAGAATGGTACCAACTCACCTCTTATCGTGAAAATTTGTTTTCACTTTGAAAATGACACATGTCTCCGCTCATTTTACGCCAGTTTAATGTGTGCAGTCTATTTTTTTCGAACTAAAAAGTGACATTGGGTGTTTGAATTTGAAAATTAAATTGTGCCGATATCTTTTCAACGAAAAATTCGATCGAAAACTGAACAGCTTGACATTTTATTCGTCAGAAATCAGCAGAGTCTCTACTTTTCTCCGTTGTCAAAATTTTCGCTCGAAAGGATGACCATGGAGATTTGTCAAAATTTATCTTCACGATTAAGTCAATACCAGCCTTAATAGTAGGTGTTATTTAGTAGTTCAAATTATGTGAAACTACGGATTGACGGGGCTCTCTAAATGAAATATCCTGGAAATTGAAAATAGCCCAACGCCAGTAGGAAATCTCGTACATACCTGAATGTTTCAACACGCGACTCAAAACTAGCTTAAATGAAGATTAAAAACAGGCGCTAAGAAGATATTTCATGTTTACCATGAAAAGAGGAAGGAAAATTCAGTACCTCACAGATAAAGTCGGTAAAATGTGTTGAGCACATTTGAGGGCCGATATCTCCCAAAATAAAACAGTTACCCAAATTCATTTTTTTTACAAAATTGTTCTTTATTATCTATGCTATAAAAAAAAACAAGTTATTGAAATTTTACATGAAATTGCCAATTTTCGTCCTCACACTTAAAGTCGGAACAGTTAAGCGGCTCTTACAAAGTACGGTTTTTTTTTTTTTTTGGTCTGAAGCTGTGAAATGAGTTTATTTAACATTCTTAGTTCAACTTCTTGTCTGAAAACACATAAAATGCGAAAAGTAAAACAAACCACAGTTTGTGAAAGAAAAAATTATAATTGACCTTTTTTGTGAAGGAAAAACCGCGAGTGATATCGTGAAAATTGTGAAAAAAAAAGTTATTCGACTGTCTGGGATGTTACTAACCGTTATAAAACAAGAGGGCAAATTGAAAATCAGACCAGAAGACAACGATCCCAAAAAAAATTAAACGGTTTTGACGAAAAATTTCTATTGAGAGAAATTATGAAAGATCCGCATTTGTCGGCTATAAAGCTTGTGTCCTTACTGAAGGATCGAAACGGTGTTTTTTTGGTTCACCCTGAAACCGCGAAGAGAGTTTTGCGGAAGAATGGATTAAATGGTAGAGTTGCTATTAAAAAGCCCTTTGGTATATAAAAAAAACCAAACGAACCGACTTAACTTTGCAAAAGAACATATAAAGAAGGATGTATCATTCTGGGATAACGTGTAATATTGATAATTTGTTTAAAAAAGCTGTAATCAAAATAATTTCACTGATGAGAGTAAATTCAGTTTATTTGTGTCCGATGGACAGCGATGTGTGGCGGGAACCCAACACCCAACTTAAACAAAAGAATTTAAAGCCAACTGTGAAGCATGGCGGCGGATCAGTCGTGGTCTGGGGTTGTATTTCGGTTTCCGGTGTTGGAAACCTTCACTTTGTGCATGGAATAATGGACTAAAAAATGTATGTGGACATACTGAAGACAAATATGAAGCAAAGCGCTGAGAAACTGGATATTTTGGACCGATTCTACTTTGATCTGCACAATGGTCCGAAACATTCCACGCTCATAGTCAAAGAATGGCTCCTCTATAACTGTCCAAAGGTGATTAAAACACCAGCCCAATCTCCAGACCTCAATTTTATTGAACATTTGTGGCAGAGATTAAAAGTTAAAGTAGCGGCAAGGACTTATTCTAACATAAAAGAAACGAAACAAATCCTGCAAGAACAATGGGATAAAATTGAGCCGGAATTTTATCAAAAGTTGGTAAACTCAATCCCAAATCGTTTAAAAAAAACTATTGAACAACGTGGATTACCAACGAAATATTAACTTCTTCTGTCAAATTAAAATTTAGAACTTGTTCATTGTGTTCCGAATTTAAGTGTGAGAGCGAAAATTGTCAATTTCATGTAAAATTTCAATAACTGTTTTCTATGGCTGAAGAACTTTTGTTTTTTATTATTGATTATAATAGTACATATAGATAATAAAGAACAATATTGTAACAAAAAGAATTGAGGTAACTGCTTTATTTTTTGAAAAATATGGTACTGTATCCCGAATGAAAATTAGTCATCAACACAATCACCGTATGCAAATCGAATAAACAAATTTCGAGGATTATTCATGACGCAAAATCGATACGAGTTAACGTGATATCAGAAATGAATGCAGTTGGAGTATTTAAGTAAATACATTTTCAACGGCAAAGGCAAACGAATGATGACATTTCTGTTAGCTTATTGGTGGTTTTAATCTAAATTTTCGGAAGTATAGCTCAAAAACGAGAAGCAGACTAATTCCTAAAGCATCAAAACCTCACTTTGACTAGACTTCAAAGGCTATCAAATATTTTTTGAGGCTAGGTGTAATCTTCTGTGAAAATATTAAAGAAAAGAAAAATTATCTTAAAGAAAAGGTCGAAATACCACCGATAACGGCTGAAAATTGAAATATTTCTACAAGTTTTTTTAATGCTAAAATACGAGTTAATGTTGCAATTTAAAACAAAAATGGCAAAGATTAAAAAAACTTCTTAAAATTCTGCAAATATAAGCATTGACTTGTATTGAAGCAGAATGAAACCAAATTCATTGGAGAGATCCTAATTTTTACTCATGTCAAAGTTTCTTAACATCAGTTGTGAATTACAACTTTTCTTCGGATTGCTATCAGTGTTGTCTTTGTGTACAAAAAGTATGTTGTCTGTGCAAAAAAAATGTTCCAATTATTCTACTGGATGAATGTATTACTCATTCTGTTGAATAACTGGCACATATTTTCTAGGTTTATGCCTATAGTTGATTTTTTAAAAAATAATCAGATACTTTATAGTACTATTCAAAATAACAATGACACATCTATTTTTCAATGAATGTACCTACTCATAGGCACATTCAGTTCACAATTCAATTTTCTGTAAAATGTACATAAACTTATCGTTATAAATACAATCATATTTCCTCAATGTATAAAATTCCTTGTATCTTGTCATTGTTGTCATCATATTTTGCACAAAAAAAAATTCTAGTTGTAATTTGTAATTAATTTCAATATGACTTCGTTTCTCATTGAGTAAAGAATACGATGCAAAATCTCTTTCGTCCCCGTACAGTTCAAACTCTTGACAAGAACGACTTGTACGATTGTAGTTGAGAGGTGAACGAACGACCGTGCAGATAGAGTTTGCTCTTGAACGATAAATGGAAAAACAAGAATATGCGAAAGAACGAAATGGGGGCTCAGGACAACAACGACGACGTCGACGACCAGCTAGAGAGCTTGTGTAGTGCGCTAACCATGGGGAACTCGTTGAAAATTGAGTTCATGTTATTCCCATTCCGAGAGTACGCTGCCCTTTTCACACAAACACACACTAATACGCGATCCAGCCATTCGTATAGTGTGAACTGGGGAGCAGTTTATGTGTCGGGTTGATTCGAATCGAGTCGAGCCGTAGTAAAACGGTTTTACGAAGCTATGCTGCCTGCCTCTGCCTGCAGCAGCAACGAACGAACGATATCATCGCACTATTCGCGCTTTGGTTGTGCATGTATTTTGCAAATTACTCGTACGACGACGACGACGAAATACTAGCAGTGACGTCAATGCATTAGATATTTGACTTGTTGCAACAAACTTCAGTTTTTGCATGTAGGAGAGAACTCGGTTACTGCAAAAGGGCAATGCTCTGAGGTTCCAATTTAATACTTCCCGAAAGTGCAGCAAAGGGAGCGGAGGAGCGACGCAGTTATATTTTTACATTTGCGAGCACGCAACGATTTAGCAATGTGTCTAACCCGTAATTGCTGCATAGATATTTATGCAGGCATATATATTTACGCGAATAAGTGCGTTAGGAAAATACTAATAAGCAATAATAAAACACAAGTAATGTAGGTTCCTACTTAGCTTCGAATCGAATTTAAAGAGAGGATGGTTGGCTGGCAATCTTAAAATTAGTTTGACTTCTCGTGGAAAATTCTAGAAATGTATGTATGGGTGTATGTTATATGTACCTACGTGCAGACTACGAAAAATAGTCGAAACAATCGAAATCATCATTGAAGAAACGTAGCAAAACAAAAAACCTGAGAAAAAATTATAACTTGGCGTGCAATCTAACTAGAATAAATACATAAACCGCTTTGAAACAGTCAAAGAATCGTAGCGATTTTTATTTCTAAGCAAAAGCACGTTAGTCATTCGTCGGTTTTCCGCGAATTCTGCGAGTTTGAAGAAAACAATATTCATAACAACAAACAACACCTGGGCAGCCAGCGTTCGTACAGTCAAAGAGTTCATTGAACTAATGGTGCTTGTGACTAAGTGCTATGTTGTTAGTATCGGTGCGCTAAGAAGAATTGCGAATGACCCGTACCTATTTAAGTGTTACTTACAAAACAAATATGTAAAAGAATGATGCAAAACTACAATTTACGTAAATAGCTAGATAAGGTTGGAAAAAAATTTCGAGTTATTAGGTATTGTCTTGGAATAAAAGTGGGTTTCAGTTGTAAAACTATTTGCAGTGCTTATGTTAGTAATTATAACTATTATAATTGCCATTCTTACTACCAAGAGTTTAATTTTTGTCATTGTTTTTATTGCAATTTATTCATTTTCTCATAATGAAATGTGTAATTTTAAATACTGATAGTTTTGATCTCGGATTAGTTTTGAAAATTAAACCAAAATGACCGAAAATGACACGCTTCGAGCATATTTTTCAACGGAATTTCCGCTGTATGATAAACATTCGGAAAAAGAAAGAATCGATGACTCATCCTTACAAATTTATGTACATATAGGGATTAAGACAATACATGGAACATTTCTTCCGATTCTCATTGGCTGTAAAGCGCAAAAATAATCAGTTCCCTGATTTATTATTGAATTTGCCTAAGAAGTGCACATTTTTCTTGAAATCCCACCAAATGTGTTTTGGTTGTGATAAAATTTGGACATTTACCTAAAATTGGCTCCGATCGAGTTCATTGAACCTCTTCCTCAGCCATCTATTATCACCTTCCACTCTACTGAATTTGTTTTACACACAAAATTTCGCAACAGTACTTTAATTACCCTAGCAGACGCCTGTAAGTTAGCTGATTTTGCGACAAACGGAATAAAATAATCTGTAAAATTAACTTTTTCGCAATAGTAGTGTATGTAGGTATGTAGTGTACAGTCACCATTGAACTTAAATTAGCATGCACCTTTTCATAGTTGAGTGTGATTTATTTCAATTGGGATTTGTTTATACAAAAAATTACAATTGGCTGCACATAATTCGAATTAAAAATAAATATGTTTAAACATGGATTCAAAGCAATGCCTGTATTAAGTGAAGTAAATTAGTCCCACTGCAACTTTTTTCGGGACAGGGTGTTTGAATTCGATAGAAAATTAATTCACAATTAATGCATACGACGAGTGGGAAGAGTTATAAGCCCAACGTTGCGTGAAAAATAACAGGTGATGTTCGGTTTTTGTTAGGATCATATTTTTTTTTGTTTGAGCTTAGTATTGATTTCCGTTTCACGTAAAACTTTCAGATTTAATTTAGCTTGAAATTTAGTAAAATTTCTAAGCGTGAAAAAGTTGTTTTAAAAATGCAGATGGCATTCGCACATGTCCCCACTCATTTCATGTCAATTTAGTATGTACAGTTCATTCTTTCGAACTAAAAAGTGACGCCCGATATCAATAAGTGTTTGAATTTAAAAATTGAATTGTACCGATGTCTTTAATAAAAAAATCGATCGAAAATTGTATTAATTTACAATTTATCTGCTAGAAATCAGCAGAGTTTCTTTCCGCTTTTCTCCATTGCCAAAGTTTTCATTCCAAAGTATAACCAGGTAATGGAGACTTGTCAAAATTTATATTCACGATAAAGTCAATACCAGCCTTTAGGTAGTGAATCATAAAAATGAACGGAACGTCAAAATGCCATCAAATTATTTATTTTCTACTTTCATATTGAATATCTCTTCAAGTTTTGGAAATTATGCTCTTCCTTCAGTTCAATCAGTTTCAGAACAACGAAAATATTTTTGAATTGTGAAATTTTTATACATCCAAACATTTTCTGTTTTTTTTTTTTTTGTTTTTTAAATAAAAGCGGGTTTAGTTTCCAGTGCGCACCGTTTTAATTTTCGAAAAAAACGCTGAAAATCACAAGCCCACGAACTGCTTTTCGAGAAAAACATAAAAGTTGTTGTCAGAAGTGGGATACTTTTGCGTTTATTAAATCACTTTCAACAGATTTTCGAACTATGAGCTTGTGAGAAACGTGAATATTCGTGAAAAAAAATAGGCGGATTAATGAAACGATTGAATTTAAAGAAAATTCTCGGAATAAAATTTGTTGAAAACCGGGAATAAATCAGTTTTGCTACCACGTCTAAGGAAGACTATTCTAATTTGAAAATTTTTTTAGAATCTTGTATTGTGATAATTTTCGAAAAAGCCGGTTGGTTCTTTTTTTACAATTTTTCTCTTAAGAGTTTGTGATATACTTACCCAGTATGAACGCACAGAAACATCATATTAAGCAGCTTAAAGTGAATGCCCATCGAATAATTTGCCAATGTTTTAATTTGATAGTTCTCATTGAAAGGTCATAAGTCTTATCAATAATTGTTGTAAAGCGAAAAACGGTAGGGATGTTAAGTATGTTTTCTGATTTGTTTTTTTTTTATTTTATTCTTTACTTTATGACATCTATGCGAGGACTAGCTTAACAGACGTTGATCCGATGGTCGAAATGTTCGATGACATTTTTCAATCAAAACGTTTCGATGGCATTTATCTTGGCAATAATGTTATTTTTAAGATTTTGAATTCTTGCTGGTTTATAACAATAAACTTTGCTTTTTCACAAAAAAACCAAAAGAAAAAGTCCACGAACAGGCTAATTCGCATTTGCATTTCTCGAAAGTACGCAATCATTGCATTTGGACGGGAACAAACCAATGTTAGTAGGTGCTGGGTGACATCTCGCACCATCTTGTTTCTCTGGCAGCTCACCAACTGAACCAGTCGATTCAAACTTACGCACCAAACGACCAATTGTTATCTCATTTAGAAGCTTATGAATATCGAAATAATTGCGGACTGCAAGAAATGTATTTTTTTATTGTTGTACCATTTATGTAGTGTTCTTGAATAATTTTTTTTATTTGAATACGACTATATAACGATGAATGATATTCAACCAACTAAATGACATATGAATGATAGAAAACATAAATGGCGTCATCGTCCAATTTACGTTTACTTTACTGTGTTTCCTGGATGTCTTTCCCTAAAGTGCTTTAACGTTAATTACATTTGTGTTTCAATCTGATCTCTTGAAAAGAATATGCTATTTCTTGTAATTTCCGGCATTCAAAAAATCTGTTTCCTTGTTATTCAAACTATTGTTTGCGTGCTGGTAAAACAAGAACTCGCGTTCTTTGAGGATTGGTTATTAGCGAAAAACAGCTCACCGGAGGGGAGGAAGAGAGCTAAATACTATTTGAAACTTGCCTCGGTTTGCATGAATGAAAGTTACTTTACTTTCAGGGGAAATACTTTAAGGCTATGAAAGGTGTTGCCATGGGAAATCCTTTATCCCCACTTATGAGTGAGATATTTATGGACAGACTGGAGAAGAAATTTCATGAAGAAGGTTCGCTTCCTCATATCTGGTTGAAATATGTAGACGACATTCTAGCTATCGTAAAAAAAGACGCTTTGGCAGAAACTTTAGAAAAGTTGAACCAAGCACATAAGGATATCCAATTTTCAATGGAAGTCGAAAATAATGAGAAATTACCCTTCTTGGATTTGATGGTCATAAGATCTGCTTAGGTTTAATATCTACCGGAAGCCCACACACACACACCCAGAGAACAACATCACCCACGTCTGACCATTGGCATTCCCAAAAAATGGCGCCCTTTAACTCGATGAATCACCGGTTATTAACAGAGCCCATGGATCAGGATAGTTTTAACTCAAAAGTTAAATATATTAAAGATACCGCAAGCAAAAATGGATTTGATGAGAAAATAATTGGAAACCTTGTCAAAAAGAAGAAGGATAAAATACAGCGTGATCTGCTAACGACGCTCTTTACACAGGAAAAACAAAAAACATCCACAAGAGTTCCAATTATTTTTACGTCAATGTTCAAAAAAAATTCAGGAACTTCCTGAAAGCAGATCCAACCATTAGAGTTAAAAGATTAGATACTACATTAAGTCACCTGGAGCAGAAAAAATATAAAAAGGAAAAATGTGAGGTATATAAAATTACTTGCCCAGAATGCGACAAAATATAAATTGATCAAACGAAACGGTTAGTTGGTGTTACACTAACGGAACATAAGCCGGAAGCAGCCTCAGCAAGGAAAAGGAGCACCGCGTTAGTACGATCATCAGTAGCGAAACACATTCTGGAGGAGAAGCTCAACATAACATGGGATAACGTGGAGGTATTAAGGAGGTACAGCAGGTACGAAAGCCTGAACATATATGTAGAAAACCCCGATGAATGGAAGACTAAACACAGACCAAGAAAACTGTGCATCACCATTGTTCAGGTTAATTTGAACAGACATTTTATAGTGAGGAGAAAAATCTAACTAATATAGATAGTTAAATGTGCTTAAGTAAGTAATTAGTATATGATTAGTTGGTAATTAGTATTAGTCAATACTTTAAACAGTAACCACCATAAACAAAATACCTATGTTACATTAAGATTATACTGATAGACACTGAAGAAGAGGGCAGTTTACTCTCGAAATTTCGATATCTGTCAAGAAAATAAAATAGATCTAGCTTCAAAAAAGGAAAAGATTGATTTTAAATTAAAATTGTCTGTGTCACGAGAAAACCTTTCAATGTAATTAACTGCCACTCGAATTTATTATTTTTCTGTTAATCATTTTACATTGGCTCTGACTATTGAAACGATTATTTGTTGAGGTTTGAGGGCTTCGAAAAAGTGCATGCAAATATGAAAGTTCAGGCGGAATATGCCCCGCATCTCTCTTCTAGATGGGATCTTAGGATGCTTCAAAGGTATTTTAAAATGATTATTTCAGCCTCACAAGTCCGTTATTTCTGTGTCCAGAAAGATTTTTATAAAATACTTTATTGTCGACAACAAATTTCGATAATTACAGGGCATTTAATTTTGTTTATATTAGTAAAAAATATCTGGAGTATCGTTTGTGTCCATACTATAATTGAAAATGTTCTCCGTTTCATTTCAATCTGTGAAATCATGCATCAACCCAATCGATTTTGTGTATATTGACACTGTTCTCAACCTCCAATGGAACAGTATCATTTGATTTTGTGTTATCTTCGAAAATGGCCAGTGAAACTATTCTAATTTGAAAGCCGTCATTAAATGTGATGATTTTACGATCGAAAAAAAACCAAGATGATTTGTACATTTGAACCTTTTTTAAATGCTCTGAAAAGTTTCAAAAACGACCCCGAACATTCTCCTCCATGCTCACGTGGCAACTAGCTGCTCTGCTCCTGGTTTCACGGCGAGAATTCCCGCTGAAATTGTGATCATCCATCACCATTTCATACCATAAAAACGAAAATTTTCGCTATGTGTATGAGTGCGTCAAACATCCTTGTATACACGTACTACACAGCCAAATCCTTACCACACGTCCATCCGCTACTCAGTCCGCACTCTTTCAACACACTGTATATCGAACACGATTTGAGCATTAATGTTACATTACAGAGCAGCGGCATGGTAATAAACATGTGAAGGAAGCTTTTTCCTTGTGGTCTGTATGTGCCAATGCCGAAAGATGTAGGCTAGAAGGCCACTTCAGTTCACTGACCTACTTTCGTCGGTTGAAATTCTAGGAGTACGGTGTACGTGCGAGGGAATGAATGGCTTGAGGGGTTGCTTGTTTCATGCGAAGCCTGTTTGCGAGAAGGGCTGGCTGCCTGCGTCATCGTTTCGATCAACTAATTATATATGAAATGCATGCAGGTTGTATGATGTGTGCCCGGAATATTCCATGTTTTTTTTTGATGGAAATGAAGAGCATTTTTCTTTGATTTTCGAAGAAAATTGTTTGTGGTATAAATAAAAGAAATGTAATCAAATTGCGAACAACTCATCAAATTGAGAAGTAGCTTATAAGCTACACTTTAGAAAGAAAATGTAGGAATGTAGAAATTTTGATTGAGGTTCGTTTAACCTTTTAGCTAGGGCTTTTGGAGCATGAAATGAAAATAAATTTCCAGTGAACGAAAATTATAAAAAGTAGGTACCTAGGCACTGGTAAGAAATTTTCTAAAGATGCAGATATTAGATCGGTGCACATCGAAATTATCAGGAATTCATTTTTAAATTTTTAATAAACCTGTACAGATCAAAAAATTTATCTATGTACAGTGGTCGGCGAAAGCTTACATACAAACGACAAATGCATAAAACTTCTTTGAAATCAATACTTTTGTCTGGATATTCGAAATAATATAATATTTATTAGCAAAATATTGACTGTTAATAGCGTATGATAGCTCAGGAAAAAAGTAAAGTAGTCAAAGCACTCGAATAATAACTTTGATTATTTCACTTCTGTATCGAAAAATGTAAGCAAACATATTTATTCAATACTTCTTCGATTTTCGCTGTCATTTAACGTTATTAGGTTCTTAATTAGAGAGTGGACAATTTTTTGTGTGATTTGGGTATATGGTTTTTTTCGATATGTTGATATGTTTTTTGTATATTAGCACCTTAAATTTTCTTGTTGTTGCTACCACATTCACGGTGATTTTTTGTACCTACTCCCACTGTACTTTTCCAAAAAGTTTCTGTTTTTTCTCTCATTTTCAACTCATTTTCCTATCTATATCCTTATTCCCACATCAGCCAGTACTGGTTAAAATTACGTAAAATAAAAAAAATAAGCATTCATAATTCTTTTATTTCCAATAAAATGCTAAAACGTAAAAATCTCAAAAGAGAGAGACATAAGGAAATGAGAAAAGCAGAGAGAAGTGAAGCAATTTGCATGATTCCGAGTGTTAGAAATAGTGAAGGAAAACTATAAGACTATGGGTAAATTTGACAATCTTGGCCTCCGTTCGCGAAGAGAAAATGCATATAGCACTGAGATACTAGGCCATGTACACGATTTTGACAAGCTGTAACTAATTCGGGAAGTTCTCTCTCGAAAGCTCGCAGTATGAAGTAGCGGAGTAACCAAAGGGAAAACTCTGAGGTAGTCATGCTCTCGATTTGTTCTATTTATAGATTTATATGTTTGTTGTGAAATTACTTCACTAAATTTCGTATATTTATATGCTTGTTTCATTTCCTTAGATCTCTCTTTTCTGCGGTTAGAATGCTTCTGACAGAATAAGTAATGAAAGAAAACAATTGAATTTAATCAAAAATTTGATTCGGCTTTCGGAGGCTTATTCCGCAAAACGATCGAGTTTTCCGTATCAATTATTCTCTGCTTTGATAAGCTTTAGAGATGATATACGTTGTCTATGCTGATTTATAGACATGAAGGGAACCATGAACACAAATCAATAACCTTTATGAGTAAATTATGTCGTAAAATTTGTCACAACTAACGTAAATAAAGATTAATGATTTCCAACTGCAAGTGGTCACATCAGTCAAGTATGCACTGTGAGGTGGTGTCTGATGAGAACCACTTTGTCAAAAAAAACTTTCAATAACATTTTTCAATTTTAATCATCCCGCAAAAACAATTCTAACTTATTTTTGTGTTTGTCTGATTGTACTTGCGCACAAGCTATTTTTACAAACCTTATTCGAGTACTCTACACTCCGCGACAACTGGTTGAGACACCCCTTGGAAAATTAAGTTTCGAGGTGATGTTGTTCTGCAAGTACTCGTTTGATTACTCTTAAATAATCCTATTCATTTTTCGTAACAATGCAAACTGTCGTCTTCCTTAAGTACTTAATTCACGCTTGATCTTTTTGTAGATACGACAACTGGTTGAAACAGGGTTGGGATTTTTTTTGTGAAAAAAGAAAAGTTCTTTTGTTTTATTTAATTTCTTTTTTTGCTAATAATGAGGACTTACACCATTTTTATTCACAACCTCTAACATTCTTGAAGGAACCGATTTGTACAAAATGTTTAAAGGTTTCCTTGGAACTTTATCCTAACCAATCTTTACTGCATTCTTAAGATCTTCCATGTTATCAAATATTCGTCCTCCTTGGTAAACTATCCTAAAAAGATGTCCCCAAACATTTTCAATTATTTTTAAATCCGGGGAAACTGCCGGCCACGAACGTTATTCCGCTCTAGATAATCTTTAACTTTATTTGTCGTGTGAACTGCTGGCGTCTTATTGGAAAATGAATTCTGATCCGAATCAATGATTCGAAGAGTTGACAATTTCTTCGCCCAGGATATTGATGTAATCGTTGCTGTTCATTCTTCGACTAACAAAGCGTATATTCATTTTTTCCCGTAGCATAGTCCTCCCCAAACCATTACTCCACCTGTTCTTTGCTGACGTCTTCTCGAAAACATTTCTTCCTTCTTCAGATCATGAAAATAATGACGAAAGCTATCAGCACCGTCTAGGCAGAACCCTTTTTTCATAAGTAAAGACAACGTTTCTCCAACGCTTTTTCCACCTTAAATGGTCTGTTGCAAACGCCAAGCGGGCATCATGGTGTGTTTGATGCAGGACTGGTTCTCTCCCTAATCTTGTCTGTTATAAGTGCTCTACTGAGGCAAATACACGCTGGCAAATCCTTGTCAGCTGCTGTTAAAGCGTACTTTTGTCTCGGTACGTATTTTTGCTGTAGTTTTCAGGATCTTTCAAATAATTTGAAACCACTTTACGACTACGTCTCACTAGCTGGGCAATTTTTTTGATGGAAAAACTATCCTGACGCATCCTCTCAATATTCTTCATTTCCGTCGCATTAACCTGCTTTTCCGATCTACACTGAGAAAACACATGGCGCCAGACGCCATAATTTATAGAGTTCTGGCACCATGTACATAGTCGATTTAGGGATTGTGATAAAATATGGCGCCACACGCCATAATACATGGCGAAAAGTACATAGGCCTCCACGCCATGTACATGGCGTGGCAGACTATATTACATAGCGTGGAGGACTATACTGTATGGCGTGGAGGACTATACTGTAAGGCGTGCAGGACTATACTGTATGGCGTGGAGGACTATACTGTATGGCGTGGAGGACTATAGTACATGGCGTGGAGGACTATAGTATATGGCGTGGAGGACTATAGTACATGGCGTGGAGGACTATAGTACATGGCGTGGAGGACTATAGTACATGGCGTGGAGGACTATAGTACATGGCGTGGAGGACTATAGTACATGGCGTGGAGGACTATAGTACATGGCGTGGAGGACTATAAGCAAAGCGTCTGCTCCTATGCACTATGGCGTGTGGACCTATGTGAAATCGATTATGTACATGGCGCCAGAAGTCTATAAATTATGACTTCTGGCGCTATGTGTTTTTTCAGTGCATCTGAAGATGATCCAGTTCACATCCAACAAAACGCCACGAGTCTTCTCAGTTCGATGCTCCGAACTGAAAATTTCCGAGGGATAAATAACTTCAAGAAGCTTGCTGACATTTATACATCTCCTCACACAGCATGGCTGTGAGTTATAATTGTAGTGCCATGAGCCATATTACATGGTTCATGGCACCATGTAATATGGCGTGTGGGGCCATAATTTCTGCGCCATGTGATTATGGCGCTGGGAGCTATACTGCATGGCTCAGGGTACTATGTACATGGCGTGTGGCACCATAAATGCTGCGCCATGTAACATGGCACCACGCGCTATGTAGATTCTGACATTATGGCGCTGGGAGCCATATTGCATGGCTCAGAGTACTATGTACATGGCGTATGGGGCCATAAATAATGCGCTATGTTACATGGCTCTGGGCGCTATGTGGATTTTTTTCAGTGTAATAGGTTATTGAATGGCTCACAATATTCAAAAACGAGTTAAATTATCTTTTCACACTGAATTTCAACTACAAACTCATATCCTCAAATATTCTCTGATGTACCTAAAATTTTTGTAAGGACATAAATATAATACTATGTTTCGGTTGTCGCTCCCAAATGATCGTAAATTACGACATTTTTTACTTCGCCTAACATTTTACCAAAGTACCTTGTCCCCTTCTTCGAAATTTACTGAATTTTGTTTCGCTCTGGCGGTAGTAAATGATCTTATCGTGGTAATTGATTGCTCTGAATTTATTTAACCTGCAAAGTGAACAGAGGAGAAAGACACGATGTTTTTTTTCGCCACTTCGAATATGCTATCAACACTAAAATTTTTTATGGTTCTTACAAAAGTCATCCTATTTGACGTGAATCATCTTCGCTATATATAATTGACAAATAAGTTTGCAGTACGATTCTACTGAATAGTCAAAGAGTCGAGGAGGGGGTGGGGAGTATGTCAGACTTATTGTCTAAATCTGTTCGTGGATACAAATCAAAAAAAGTTCTATGGTATTTTCCATAAACACGAAGCTGGTTGTTTTTTTCTCAAAGGTGAACATACCCCCACATGATTATGCCGTACGATGATATGCAGGATGAACTCCCAATTCGAAGCGGTGTACTCCTGTGGTTTTTAAATTAAGTGCTATGCTAGATTTCATCACGCACTAAATCACAAGCATCTATCGGCGATGGTTTAGCAGACACAGATTTCGAAGTTTTTAGAAGCAGATTGCAAAATTTAGCTAAGTAGCTGGCTAAAAATACTACTTAAGAACATATTGGAGCGAAAACACTTAGGTTTTGTATTTTGGCTTTAAGTTCATACTGGGCTATGCCAAATTAATGGCATATTGAGTGCTAGTTTAATCGAAACTAATTTATTGTTACTAACTTGATAGTTTTACTTTTAAAATAAACGGCTAAACTGACAAAAATTGTATCAATCAATACTAAATGCCTAAAATATCCTTATGAAGATATAGTTTTGATAAAAAAAAGAACGATTTTCTTGCTTTAGCCAATATTCCATCTTACATACATATTTTCCTTTGTAATAGAATTCCCTCTCACTTTTCTACAGAACTTGTTTTCCATAGACATATAAAGTTGTTTTCTTTTTTCATCGATGTGTCTCGCTCGCATCGTACGAATATGCCCGTGCTTGTTTGTATTCGAAGCTGCAGCTGCGCTCCCCAGTTCGCCTCACCTCGCTGGCTCGCTTTAGCCCGAATGGTATGGAATGGAAGCGCGCGGCACGGTAGGCGAAGGCAAGAAGAGCGTGTAGCTCGAATTGTTGATTGGGTTATGGCGTAATCGGGCAGTGTGCATGTATTGCGTGTGCCATATAGATAGAGGGGTGTATGAGCAGATTGCTAAGTTTAGCGAGAGGTTATTGTACGTAAACTGGGTCACGACAATGACGGGTTCGATGAACTGGCTGCTTGCTTGCCTGGTGAACCTATACTCACACAGTTTTATTTCTACACTTTTCTCGATGAGTTTAATGAGAAATAGTATGACTCGAGTCCCCGCACACTCAATTGGGTTACGATTGCAAGTAGTACGGCGGGGGGAGTATGGGCAATGCGATGACGAAAGTATGATTTTTGTTTAAATCTGTCTATTTGTCGAGAAAATGATCGCTAAACAGTTTTTTCTCAAAACACGGATTTGAATGCAATTATGGATTTTTGGGAATAATGGATACGGATGAGCAGCATAGATGATGTGTTGAATTGCCAACCGTGCTCGCACTTGCTGCACGTGCACTCTAAGTCAGTGACCTACTTTGCCCTTAAACTCGTGTACCGCGAATTGTGCAGGGCATGTTTGTGTGGAAGTGTGCTATAAGTATGAGCCGCGAACGTTTCGAGATAGCGCCAAACTCCTTTTAATGCTAGCTCGATTATCTAATTTACTTAATCGGACGTGGAAAAGCTGAAAAGTAAAGGCAAAACACAACGAACTAGTGATGTAAATTGTGCCCGCGAACTCACTAGTTCAGAGCAATACGTTCATGCTTCGAATCGGATCTGCTCTGTCAAAGCAAAAGCATACATGTGTATTATTGTTGTAGGTAGCTGTCGTACGTACGTAGCCGTAGCCATGAGACCTTCCGTACGAAAGCGCTCAACGAACTAGCTGCTTGTATCATTCGTGAATTGTTTCTTAACACGAACGGTTGTACGCTGTCTCGGTGCTCACTTGCTTCGAGTTGAAGTGTGCAAAGTAAGAAGTTTCGAATTAGAGTATCGATGGAAACGATGACTGTTCGCCCGCGCGCTTTTTAGTGTCGATTGAGCGGGAAATAGTGTATTTCGGTGAAACTAGCGGAAGTTCGTTACATCAAACGTGCACAGTGAATTAAATAAAATATGAACAAATAATAGTTGTGCATAGAAGCGCCATAAGATATTGTGAATAAGTTCTGTAGTTCCGTTGGCCACATTCGAGCAAAATGGGTTGTGCAATGCAAGAGTCTATTGAGACCACATCACCGTGTGTTGCTGACGCCGAGGACACGAAGAAGTCATTGTCCAGCTACGCGATGAAACTACAGCCAGAGCAGCAACAGCAGCAGCAAACCACTTCTAGCATTACGCTAAAGGAACAGCATTCGGCTCTAGTTCGACTGCTCGAGTCGGCACCCTTAACAAAACGATCGACGCAAGTAGGAAAGACTGCGGGCAATGTTGCCAAAAAGGATGCCCTAAGCAGCCATGGCATGCGTGATTTTGAAAGTACTAGTCCAAATAACGATGCACTGCACAAGGAGCAGCGGCAAGCAAATAGTTTCTACGACCGACGTCAAACTGCCATATGTCATCGGAAACGGTTAAAATGTGATATGCGAAAAAGTAGTGACGATTTAGCTAATATTAGTAGTAAGTGCGTACAATTACTGACAACTGAAACTCATAGCCTAGCAACAACGGAGAAGCAAGTGGAAGCGCTAACACAGACTGCTTCGAAGGACAAGTCCGATGACTCCTGTAATCTAAGTGACTCAAAAGTAGACTTAAACAAATGCCCGTGGAAGAAAATTCGATATGCTCGCGAAATGAAGCAAAAGCAAATTTCCGAGACAAATAGACAAAAATCTGACGACGAGTGTGTCGTCAGGTCAGAAGCTGCGATTTCCAAGGCGAGTAAGGACGGCGGTACAGATTCTGGGCAAAGGAAACGTCCTGAGGAGGAAAGCGGCGCTGATCACAGAAAAAGACTATTTACAGCAATGCTGGCATCGTTTGCGCCAACAACCTGCCGTCGGGATAGCTCCGATAGCAATAGCAGTGCGACGAGTAACTCATCGTCGAACCAATGCACGTGCTTCCTAAACGGCTACGACACGGAATGCGATGATGATTTCAGTGAAGCAGATTACGCATCCTCACCACATGGCCGCGAGAAAAGGCCTAAAACTGACTGCTGTCCCCGCCAAACCTCCGCCATTGAAGTTGCAGATTTATGCTCCAAGTTCAAAAGGAATCTTTCCAACGAAGATGATGCCACCAATGTGAGATTTCAGAGCTATTTTATGAATAAATGATTTAGTATTTGCTGTATAAATTATTTAATTCTTGTTACTTTGTTCTCGCACGTTCTCGAAGCTTCGATTCTCGATTTTTTTAATAAATTTCCATTTTCTTTGTTTACAGGGGTTCTTCCGGCGATCGATTCAACAAAAAATACAGTATCGCCCCTGCACGAAAAATCAACAATGTAGTATACTACGAATCAATCGGAACAGATGTCAGTATTGCCGACTTAAAAAATGCATCGCCGTTGGAATGAGCCGAGATGGTAAGTTATTTTTTTTTTCACTATTTTGACTAATTAGAAATATCTATCATTTATTTCATAAAACTGCTTGAGATGTCTTCAAATAAATTTCCAAATTTCGAGGCATTTCAGTAAAAACTGTCATGAAAACGTAAGAAACGGATCTGTCTCATTAGAAAAGTTCAAGACATAAAAATCACAACATATTACATAACTCTATACTTTTCGTTCGAAATCTATTTCGTGAGCTTATGAAAGCATTGCATTCGACATACTCTCGAAGGGATCGAATGGCAGAGTCCTCCTCGCGTGCTCCCACAAGCACAATGACCTTAGCGAAAGTTCATTGAACTGTAGTGGGTAGCATGCCCGGGGTTTCTTGTACTGCGGCATCGCAAAAACCCATTTCGTTCACCAAGGCACATTCCGTTTTTCCAGATACAATTCACTTTTCAAACACATCTCAAGTCTTTTCGACTTTATTAAATATGTCGCGAAAGAAAAAAATCCGCGATATATAACATAAACGCAATGCATACTAAATGTGCGTCCTTGTTCGCTCCTCGACATTTATCTCTCTTCCACCACCCTGTGCAGATAGATGGGATTCTGAAAGGCTTTTTCAATAGAATAACGCTGAATCGGGGACGCCCCCAACCGAATCTTAGTTAGAATTGAGGCCAAGATAGTTCATTGACCAAGTGCGAAATTGGGTCATGATAATAAAATGAGAAAATAACTCGCAACAGATGGCGATAAGTCGTCGTACGTTGTATGTGTGCTCTCGGCTCGACAATGGTGTGCGCTCTCATATATTTTCGTTGTATGCAGACCAGGGCTTGTGCAAAAGGGCAGTATTGTGGGGCGAGAGCAGAGTAGTGTGCGTATCATACAATGAGTACTACTTAGCGCCATGCCACCACGAGTATCAATGGCTGGGGCGATTTGCCAGTATTTTTTTGCTTCAATTGCTTTGAACATAATGTATCACGCACTCTTGCCTTGTTTCTCTATAGCGATGCCCACGAATTATATCAGAATTGTTTGTAAACCACCTCACTCTATGTGCATATGAAATGTGCAATGGAGTCAATGCTGTGAGATGACTGTAGTGGTGCTGACGTATTTCAGCTACACAGAAAGAGTAAGAGCACGAGGAAAACTCTCCTTGGGAATTTTCGCATATTATTCGAGGCTGAATTCAGTCGAATATATGTACATAGTAAACTTTGCAAAGCAACGAATCGTGTGTAAAAATTTATCGTCACAGTATCCCCACCATGAAAAGTTGCGCCATCTTTGTCACTCTGATGATGCCGTATACTACGAGCAACGTAGGATAGATTGCAACGATGAATAACAATGAATTTGAGGGGAATTATTGGGGCGACTAACACACTCGCACGATATTTTTTTTGCTGAAAGTCGTGCACTGAATTGCGGATAGTGGGAGGATCGCATGAAGAGTGACTGGTGACCGATGATCAATTGGTGAACTTAATTTAGGTCACTAGGAAGGACATTGCGATATTTTGTCGAAACGAATATGTTTATGGATACAATTGACTGATGAAAAGCAGGAGAGAAGGTTTCTTAAATTCAAGTTTTAATTTGCGGTTGATTTGTGTTGCTTGTAGGTATGTCTCTTGACATCAATTTTTGATTTCGAGTCAGGGAATTTTGCACAATCTGCAGCTATTGCGGGGATGATTAAAATTCATTTGATTCGAGAATGTGAGTCGAGGATTGTGATGACAAAAGCTGTATCGAAAATCCTTGCAATAATTGGTATGTGCTACAAGTTGTGTGCCACTAGGCATATGAATAAGTTAAATTCATTTAGCGAAATATTTCCTCACTGAATATGTAGAAATGTTAGCTGCTAAATGCTGTAAAATGAAATCTCAACTTTCGTTGAAATGTTTAACACACGGGCACTACTCTTCATACAATCCTTGATATTGAAGGACGCTTTTATTGGTCCTAGCATTGGTACACCACTGCATAGATGAATGACTTGGTGGTTGAAAAAAGTTTTAAAAATGAATAAAATACCCAGAAATCATAAAATACCCGCTCCACTGAAGGTAGTTAGGTCGTTTTCAAAGTATGCATATGTATACGACACCAAAATCCGTTTCTTCAGTGTTTCGTTATTGCTCCAATTTTAAGCTGAGCGAAAACTGTAACACTATATTTCGGTCATTCAGTATGGAGTCAAAACCTTCAAAAGGTCGTTTACCTATGCTGCTCGACTGAGATGACTCCTCGTCGTCGTCAGTTGTACTATACGGCTATCAAGCCAAAACGAGACAGATACATGCATTGGGATGGGGAAATACAGCTATTGGAGAGGTGACGACTGAGCATACGAATTGGATATGCAGAGACGACTAGAAAATAGGTACTTCGGCCACCGAAACGGAACTGGCTGCTGTAGTAGTGCGTTGGAAGGAGACAAACTATGCGTGTTTCGTCATCAATTGGAACTTTCGTTTTTATCATTCATAGTGTGCAAGGGGTATTAGGATTCTGCGCTATGCAAAGCTTATCAAATCTTGTAAAACGACATTCGTTGGAGCGGTCATTGACACGAACGAGCTGTGCCTCGTGCATAGTTTTTCAATCGTCGGGCACGTTACTTGATGCAAACAGCAGGAGAGTTGGTGGGAGAGGAGAAGAGCGCAGTGCTACTTGGTAACTGGACTTGTGTTGGTGGGGCTACATGTTGGGCATACAAGGCTGCCTGGCTAGGCTGCAATTGTATGCATGACGATTGAAAAGAAGCAACTATGGGTGTAGAGTGGAGAGGTGGAGGTCTGAGCGTTTTCAGACTGCAAGTCAGTGACATAAAAATGGGCCATGCACGGTCATTCACTCTATTAGTGCTGACTTATGGACGCATTGAGTAAGACAATTGGCTGCACAACGTCAGTCACCACTGCTAAACGTAATAGCGCGGCTTTTGTGTAGGTGCAAATCATTGCAAAATGAAAATGTGAGGCACACAGTGTGTGCATTGGATAGCCTGATTTCTCGGATTGGGCGCTCAGCCTAGCTCACTCAGTTTAACGAAAAATTGCAGATCTTTTGTGTTTTCCACATCTGTTTAATTAATTCAGATTGAGCAAGATTTTTGGGGATTTCGCGGACTAGTAGCGCGAAGCGGCGGTCTGTGGTCATTCATCTTCCTTGTTGGCAACAATTCGTCTCAGCGATGAATAAAATTCCATAGTTTCATTAGGTCGTCGTATGTACATCCAGTTGTGTGCTGTGGCCTATAATAACACACATGAACCGTAGGGGTTACCTGCGGTCATTGGTAGTGTACCACTTTAGTAGTTTGTATGAGCATTGCGATTGTAACTTGTGAGCTGTCTTGGAGGGAGCCGAAGTGGGCTGAAATGAGAACTGGTCGATTGAGTAACGAAACGACAGCAGCAGCAGTATCGCGTCGAGCGAGAAAGTAAAAGTTGGCCGAATTACAGTGCAATGAACTTTGCGTAAAGCGTATAGCATTTGAATGATTTGTGTATTTGTTACAGGCAAGGGTGGTGGCGGTGTTTAGGCAAATACGGTGAGGGACGAAAGTTTTCAAACATTGAATTTAGTATGATTGTGTACAACTGTTGGTTCGATGTGGTGTCGATCGTTTTAATATCATTCGATTCGATTGTTTAAAACATAATTTGTTTGTGAGTTTTTTTTTTCTTAAATTAGATTCGATTTCATTTTGTGTTTTCGCAACGATTTTCCAAAAATATTTCATAAATATTTTATGTACGTTTACTTGGAATGCGTAAAAGCTTTTACTCTTCACTGTCATTTGTCCGTTTTGTCGCATTCGAAAAGGTATGGAAATTTTTAGATACGATGTAGTTGCATGATTATATCTGCTTTGGTAGAGTTTTATTGAATCTGTATTGTTTCGTTATGTAATGCTGATAAAATCTTCAGTCTAATTGATTCGACCGCTGACAACTTAAAATTTATAGTTATATAGTAGCATAGTCTGATTTCGCTTCGAATTATTATGATTTTTTTCCTCTTTGAATTTCAACAATTTTCTTTAGCTAATAAATTAAAGCATCTTACAATTGATTGCAAAATCATTCGCAGTTTTAATGTTTCTAATTTCCAAAATTTAACAATAAAGCTGAAATTATGTTGGAATAGATAAACATTTATTTGTATTAATGTGAACCAACTTTTCCTAGCTTTAAAAAAAGGTTTTAATTTAAAGATCAATTTTAGAAACTAGTTATATTTTAATTTCTAAACATATATCGAAAAGAATAGATCAGATTATCCTCGACATATCGATATCTGTCAAGAAATTAAAATATATCTAGCTTATAAAGGAAAAATTGGTCTTCAAATTAAAAAAATATCCTTGTTTTGTTTGAGCTTTGCATGTCTTTAATTTAAGATGAGCTTGAAATTACATCACATAATCAAAGGACTTTGTTCACTTTGGTAAGCGACAAAGAGAGAGAGTAGTAAGGCAGGCTATCTTGTAACTTGTTTCCGCAAAAACATAGGTACTTATAGCTTTGAAAATTTATCAAAAATTGCAAATTTTGTGCCAGAACATGACTTGAATCAAATAAGTATTTTTTGTCAGCACATACACAAATACTCGCCTGTTAGGTGCATTTGGCACAAATAGGAATTGGCTGTCACCTCGAAGCACAAAAGTGAAAAGAAATAAGTCCTGTGTTAAGAGAAAACTCATACGGACACATTGGCACTCCGATCCGATTGACAATCTCAAAGAAAACAATCATCCAATTTTCCACCAAAATGCACATCATAATGCTGTCGTTGGTAGAGTGCTTTACTTGATTTGTTGATTTACCTTCAGATTTTAAATTTTCACAATTTCTCCATTTCTATTGTTGTTTTGAATCGTTTGAATTCGGCAGATGAAAGAAAATTGCTGTAAATTCAACCAGCTGATGATACTTCACACAATCGGAAAGAAAGTGAAATGTGTGCGGTGTTCCACTTTCTACAAATCCGAATAGTTGAGCAGCTGCTGAAATCCGACAAAATTAAAGTTGGTTGTAACGAATGGAGAAAAAGCAACTACAAATTGTATGTAGATATCGTGGCTGGGTCTTAAACGAAAGTAACTTTCATTTTCGCTGAGCTTGGGTCAATGTATCCGAATGGGGTTAAGTGAATAGTGAACCGAGCGATTCGGTCGGTGGGACTTGGAGGTTTTTGCATCATGTACACACGATGGTCGACATAAAAGACGAAACGTAAAGCGCGATCTCGGTTTATAGTAATGAAAATTGTATGGAGTTTTATATGTTTGTTGTAGAGAAAATATCAAGCAAGATATGTATTTGGCTGTTGAAATAGTTTTGAAAGCAAAATCGTGGAGTGTGTCTTGATTTTGAATCGTGGATGCCATGGTAAAGTTTGAAATGTTGTCTTTTAAAACAGTTGAGTATAGTGCTTCTGAGCTTTGAATCTGCTTCGTGGAATTGATTTTCACAAAACAAAAACACTCCATCATATTTGAAGCCCCTCTTAAAATTAGAAGTTTCGACAGAATAAACGCTTATTTTTGACCCGAAATGTATTTATTTCGTCAAAATGGCCACAATTTATTATTAAAACAAAAACTTTTAAACTAATATATTCTTCAATCGTATTTATAACATGTAGTCTGTAGACTTCCCATATCAAAAATTATAACCTGTTCGCTTCAATTCAAAGGGAAAGTCAGAGAAACTTGCAGCACCTTCAACAATATGCATGTATGAAAACTAAGAGTAAAAGCTAGTGAAAGTAGAAGAAAAGTGCAGATAGATTCATTACTATAACGAATTTTTCATAATCTAACTAATTACCAAAATACCACTGAAATAGCTTTTCATTGTTAAAACATCCAATATCAGTCAGATCAACGCAACAATTTATACACAGTACAAACAGAGGGTAGAAAAAACAAACGCGCCGTGGAAGTTCAAGGCCAGTGGAACAAGTTCTATATTTAAAACGACGCTCATGAACTGAGCTTTTCTCGTTGATACGATTCCAAGCTCTCATTCTGAATGTATGTGAATGCTTTTAAGGGAGAATTTGCGTGAAAGCTTTAGAAGATAAGAGAATTTTCGTATACTGTCGAAATTCGAAGAGTACGCGCTTGAATTCTGAGAGTTTTTAGATGCTGGATGAAAGAGACAGACCAACTTCTGAGATGGGCAAAAGTTTGAGTGAAAGTGGTTTGATCGCGGCCATTTCAAGTGAAAGTTTACCCGACAAACCTAAGTGTGATGGAGAAAAATGCAATTGATCTTTGTGGAGATTTTTTTTTTTGGAAATAAATGAACGTTTCGTTTCTGCTGAAATTGTTATCAATTCGACAATTTTTTCATGGGACATTTTCAATTATTCAATGGCAATTGTTATGGAAACAGATCATGTTTGCATGGAGAAGAACTTGCAATCGACCAGATCAGCTATTTATATTTTCGAGGTCACCCTAGAGGTGAATCCACAATTTTGGCCTGTGCCGTTCGTACGAAATTAACTAAAAAATTAGTTGGAAGTTCGAAGATTCTGTGGTCTTGACATTTAATAATTATTTTGAATGCCCGAGGTGTGAACTTAATATTGTTTTAAGCTAAAATTTCTTTGAAATGTAACGTTAACTATGGTTAAATGACATTTACAAGTGACATTTCGCTTCAAGCCAGAAGTATGACGAGAGTTTTAATAAGCAAAGAAACCACCAAGAGAGAATATTCACTCCATGGCGTTATTCTATTAGGAGGGCTCGGATTGTGCATGGATCTTCATTTTATTAAAGAGCACTTTTTGCCCTATCTGTGGAAAGATCCTGGAGCTGTGTGGTTTTTCGCTGATTTTCTCTTCCCGCGCAAACGATTTCACTGACGAATTTTGTGTGGCGTAAATTTGAAGACGTCTATGCACTAAGAATTCGATTACACCTTTGCAGTATGTACTTTGATCCCCGTCTGAACTGTAGGTTGAATAATAATTTTATTACAAAAACATTATCAGTTTGCCTAAAAATACGCAGGCACTTAAATTTCATAATGTACCTATGTTAATCCACCAAATCACTTGGTTAAATTTTTAAAATATGCTCAGGGCTGACTTCAATTATTTGAATATTCAGTTATCTCGAAATCTTGTAATGAAAACAGAAATCCCTAAAAAATATTTAGAAAGATAAATGCTCCCAAAAACTATTGAATAGAAAGCTTCAGTACTAAATAGAAATCAACTGAAGAGACCAAAGCTTACTTGAATTTCCGACAAAAAGCTCTTTCATTTTGAATACTCTTGCTCGATTATATTTACCTGGAAAGAGAAAATACACAAGCACGCCGCCATCATGCTTATTATTCGTGGAATGAGGCGGCTATGTATAATGGCGGCTTGACTAGCATATACATGGCAGCAAATGCGCAGAGCTTGGACCTAGCTTGGAAGTTGAGACGTGCAGAAGGCACGACGGCAAGCTATCACTGGTTGTGGGCGAGCTTTTACGTGAATATACTGCGAAGCGAGATTCAGCAGTTGGATAGCACGACGGAATAGAAATTGCGGGCATGTTTCATTTAACTTTGGTCGGAGACGGTCGATGTGGCGAAGATACACCTCAGGTAGTGACAGTATCATCATTACTGATAATCATTTGCAAGCATCGCTGGTTTTCAATCGTAATCGAATTTCGGTGAATTATATTTCGATTTGTGGCGTGTCGTACGGATCTGTTTCAGTTCACCCAGTGTTTAACAAAAGTCTGGATAACGTGACCGAGAAGATTTTAGTCTAAAGGAAGTACGAAGACGCGCGAATGTGACCCATCTGAGACGTAAAATAAATTAACACAACTTTACTGTTAAGCGTAGTTTAGTGTTTGCTTTGAATGCCAACCAAGTTCCTATGCATTTCTGTGAATGTTTCTAAGAAAAATGAAAATAGTTTGTGGATATAACTAGCTCGTGAAGATCGTCAACTGATAATGAGTGCAAAGAAAAATAATCTGCAGCATCTATTATAAATAATCGAGCGACCAAAAAGGATATATAATATTGGAAAAAGAAATCAGTTTTTTAGTGTATGTTTTGGTGAAGTTTTAGTGATCATAAAATGGGTGAGGAGTTACCAATACTTAAAGGCATACTTAAGGGAGATGTTACCTATCACAATGCACGTATGTATTTATTCAATTGGAATTTCATAAATATTCTCGAGTAAGGTGTATTCAAGCTAGATATTACTTAACGATCAGACATGAGGTGTCAGTGAGATCATTTCAAATGAAGTCAGAATTCCCCTTTTGACGCAAATAAAAAAGTCGTACTATTCGTTCACACAACTAGGCAAAGTACTACCAACACTAATATGATTTGGCGTGTCTCTACCTCGCTGATATTGAATACGTTTGTATTTCAAGGACACTGAAGTGTGGATTTGCGCAATATGCTATTTGATTGTCCTTCTACTTCCATTCATATCCAGCAGAACATCAACCGAGGAAACCCTCGAATTGGATTTTCTCTTCAACCTGAAATAACCTCTAACTTGAAGATTGTGACCTTCAATTTTTACTTCCTCCAATAACGGCTGAAGAAAAAAATATTTGCTCTAAGGTGAATTTCAATCTACTGAGCGTATTACGTAGGTACGTCCGTATATCTATTTCAAACCCAAATGAACAAATATTAGTCAAAGCCTATTAATTCTTGTAAATTAATGGTGATCTTTCAATATATCTCTTCTCTCGATGACTTTCACTTGGAAGAAAAATCAAGCTTTGCAGATGTGAATTTGGAGGGTCTCAAAATGACCCTCAACATTCCTGTTTTGATTCCATTGAAAATTTCACGAGATGCATGTTGCTAGAGGAGAAATTGAATACACAGCAATTTGTGTTGCAGCCTTTGTATACATTTTTTTGACTGGGTTTTGGAGAGTCCATGGAATTAATGTTGAATTAGTGGCGTGGTTTGAAAGTGAAATTTCACAAAAGTTTACTAGTTTTAAAGGAAATACAAATGAGCTGATTAATTTGCGCTTTTTTGTAATTGTTGCTAATATGCTATCGCTTCTTCCGGGCTTGGATTGATTCAAATGTTACAAATTTTGATTCACGTTTTCTTGCTTCTAAATCGAAGTAAAATTGAATAGTGTCTGCGTTTCTCTTTTGTTATTCGATCCTATATATACATTTGAATTATATTTTTGAGTATTGGACTCTCGTTCACGATCAGCCTATTGTAGTACTTGTAGCTTGATGGTTTTTGAGGCTTCCAATTGAATATTCTTTCATATAATTCGCAATTGTACTTTCGTTTCATTTGTATAGTTGTTTTTAAGCGCTCCTTTTTTATCTTTGTTTTTGTATTTGAGCAAAGGTACGAGTTTTGCACAGTAAGTGTTCCAAAGCTTTTATAACTAGCTTAGTACTTAATTTTTCGCTAAATAACTAAAAGTTCGAAAGTGCCAGGAGAAAGTTGAATGGGCTCAGCTCATTTTGATTTTGTCTTTAGATTTTTTTTTGTAGTTGGATGTCCGTCTTAGTTTAGCCGTAAATAGATGAACTTGTTCTTGATTTCGAAATTACAAGCTTTTTTTTGTAATATTTTGTTGGATAGGTCATGATCTCTTTATGATCACACAAATATAAAAGATCATTAGAAATTTGGACATTTAGAGTAATTTTTCCTCTTGGTGCTGACGAGTATCTTCCTGATGATATTTTACAAGGTCAGATTGCAAAAGAAGAAGAGGAAGCCATCTCCTTCTGTTTTAACCCAACTAGTTCCGCAAAGACATCGACCAAATTGTATGTTCGAGACAACTATCTAGACTAGATAACTATCTATCAAGACTTTTGTCTCCTTAGAGTAAATAAACCAATCCGGTTGTCGAGAAGGTGTGGCATTTTTGTAATTTAAATCAAACTATTGTTCTTTTTCGAAATTTCACTCACTCCGTTGTCTGCTCGTAGTAGGTGGCATAATTATCATCATCATCGTAGAGTAATTTGAATTCACAATAACTTTCGGTTAACTTTTGTCGAATAGACAAAGTACGTACCGCGTTAGCGTCGTCAACAGCAGAAACCAACCTACTCTCACTAGAAAGTAAAAGGTGAACTATACTGCTTGCCGCCACACTACCTACCATAACATTGCTGCTGTTACTTTCATTTGTATGTTTGTAGAACTATCATTGGTATCACGAGAAAGTCATCAACTTCAGACGTCCGAAAATTCACACTGAAACTTTCAACGTCGATCGTTCTCATTATTTTTGTTGCGCGACTAGCAGCGCGCTCGCTACATGAGGCTAAGTTTAAGCAAGCGCTGCAGCTTGTTCGTATGTTTGTAGGAGTGTAGCGTATCGGTTCATAATATCTCTTAAGATTTTCTTTGAACTGGTTTTTTGGTTTTTACTGTGGTGTGTATGCTACGCTTTGAGTCGTTTTCCTTGTCGAATTCTTTAGATGAACTATTTCGTACAGATTTCGAACTCGATTTGGCGGCTTTCGTGCTTCTTTCTCCAGTTGATTTTGTGCGAAATTTTAATAAGTCATTTTAGTGTAAGTTTTAAACGCTTGAACTCGATTGTGTGGACACAGTTCACTATTTCCGGGCGATCTGAGACGTATTGATCTCTAAATGACGTCATAAATAAGTGCAGAAATGTATTTGCTGAGAAGCTCTCTAAATAGATTCATTAAAAACAAAGCTTGCTAGTGTAAAGATGATTACAACCAAATAAAATTCGAATTTGGAATTTACAAAAAGTCCCATTAACCTCGACTTTCGCCAATGTCCAAAACTGTTTCCCCCCTACTGCATTTTTTCCGAACACACGGATCACTTACGCGTGACAAATTGACAAAAACTAAACATTTCGTGGGGTTTGCTACGATAACGGACGACTAATATCGTTTTGAAGGCCAAAACAAAAGTGCTTCTCTTATCGATAACGTCGCGTGGTTAGAATACAAACATAGAAGCAAGCACACATGTGTACGCTTAATAAATATGTACTCACCGCGTATTAAATTGTTTTGTTTCGGTGAGGAAAAATACCAATTAGGAAGCAGCACTATTTTAATGACGCTAAATGTGACCTTCATTACTCTGATTCCGTTGCCTAGTCTCGTACCCACACACAAAGCTCAGACCGGTGTGCCGTATGACTTATACGATGGCATACACAAATAATAAACATGGGAATAATTCACGGTCAATGTAAAACACAGTTCGATTCGAAAAATTGAAGACAAGCTTTTGCGAATGTGCATATATCTGCGAATAGCATTGGAACAAAATTTTCTGAAACTAACTTTTTTATACTGAACCTTCAGTCAAAATGCTATGATTCCCATTTGTACTTGACGCTGAGCGCATTTAGCTAAATCAGTTGCTAATTTAAGTAAACCCATTAGTCGACAAAGTTGAACTGTTAATTTTTCAAGTACTTTCCCAAGATGCTGAATTATTTTCTCCAACAGTTTATAATCTAAACTTGATGAAAACAACCGCAATGCAATCGCGCTCGGTAGCAATATTTTTCACACCTACTGTAATCATACCTAGACAGCTTGAATACACACGTGCCATGACCAACTCAGCTCAAATACTTCCGAGTTGAAACGTAATCGAATGTACGTACGTACACTAGCGCTTATAGATGTTTCTATTCGAGAAAAAAAAAACAAATAGTTCTCACAAGGTTAAAGTTACTCGCAGTTTGGAATATTTATATAAGTTTTAGATTTTGCTTTAAAAACTTATTTTTAACATGATAAATAGCTTAAGATTAATCTGCAATTTGTAATTTAGTGAATACATTTTGTTCTCTTATGTATTTTGCAGCTGTTCGATTCGGACGAGTACCGAAGCGAGAAAAGGCTCGTATATTGGCTGCTATGCAGCAGAGTACTCAAAATCGAGGTCAACAAAGAGCCCTTGCAACCGAGCTGGATGATCAACCGCGTTTACTTACGGCCGTGTTGCGCGCTCACATGGAGACTTGCGAATTTACAAAAGAAAAAGTCGCTGCTATGCGTCAAAGGGCACGCGAATGCCCATCATATTCAATGCCGACGTTACTGGTAAGCAATTATTTTGTTTTATGTTCGTATTTTTGTTTGACTTAATTCTCTCGTTGTAATATCGCCTGCTTTAGTTCGCCCATAAAATTTTCCTGGCTGTTTTAAAAGTAGTCTACACTACTGTATTCATTTCCTCATTTGTTAGCAAATGCTTTCATACGAACGCACATATTGGTATACGTGCTCCGATACAATGCCCTCCACTGTAGTCGTATATGAATGAATGAATGGCAGATCCGAACATTCCTCCAAGTCAACACTGAAGCTATATATCCATTGTCTATCCTTGGACGTGTCCATGAATTGATTGCAAGCGAACAGAACTTACCCATGAAACTTGAAATCGGTGGCAATGGTCTTGACCTGACTTATAGTTAGTGCTAAACACTTAACTGTTTGTCGGACGAATGTCGTTTGCTTCGAAAGTGAAAATTGAAATTGATGAACGAAAAATTGGATTCATTTTTTTTTAGGAAAATGGCTAGTTAGTCTCTACAAGTTGGCTTAGTTTGATTTCTTCGAGAATCGAAAACTCTTTTGGGCTAGAAATCGTAAAATACTGTTGGGTTTTCTTGCTATTTTCGATCATAACATTGATTTTTCAGTATAAGCAGCTGCATATTCTTCATTATTCCATTTTTTATGTCATTAGCAAAGACTGATTAGTGCCTAAAATACCAACAATTTACCTACCTATTGCTTTGAAATTAAAATCCCGATCTTCATCCGTATTTTTCATTTATTGAAATGAGTGAAAACTGGATTTTTGATGACGCACTTTGATTCATAGCATGTTCGTATTTTTAGTTCGAACAGACATCCGTTTGTTCGAGAACAACTTTGAACGAAAGAATTGAGTAAAGAGCACATTACTCTTTTTGGGCGTTGTTGTAGCTATCGTTGCTCTGATGGTGTCCGTATTTTGATCGATTTTATTGTAAACTTGAAAGGGAATTCATTGAAACTTGAAATTTCTTGAAATATCTAATGATGCATTGAAATAAAATTTTCTCAATTCACATTTTCGCACAGAATATACTCTATTCTCACGATAGCAAATGCTTTTGTCGGATCAAATTGCATTGCAATGGACAGGCTCGCACCGATCAGTTATTCTGTGCAGCTGTCAAAAGTAGGCTGCAGCATTTAATTCAGCTGATTAGTTTGTGATACGACAAAGAGTGCATCCATGACATGACTTCGTGTACCGATTTTCCCCACATGCGAAATTATACCTATTTCGTACAAAAGCATCATCTCAGTGGGGAAGATAAGATGTCTATTAGGGCAACAGGTATTTCAGCAGAAATATTTCGGTGTCCCCTGGTTTTAATTTTTGTTATTTGATTAAAAATAATTTGTAATAAACATTTGATTACTATTTGCACGACACCAGCTAGAGAAATTTTACGCTAATCTATTTTTTGTCAGCTAACGTGATCTCATATAAGAGAAATCACATTTTACAGATCGATTGTAGTAAAGCTACGTTCAGTTCAGTTGATTGATCGAAATGTAGATGTTTCTGCTGAGCTTGCACCTAGTGTGGCGGTGTAAGTTACATTCAATAAGAAATTTGCTTCTGATAAACTATTGAATGCTGCAAAATGCCTAAAAATATCCACAACAAGTATTCTCTTCCTAATTTCATTGGTATGAATAAACGAATGACAGCAAACATCGAATTGTGTACTAAATGGAATTCTGTACTAAATGGAATACTGTACCTAAATAAGCAAACCGAGGCCGCTGCATAAGCTCGACAGCAATGTTGCCAATCAGAAAAGAAAGAGATTCCCTAGATTTCGGTGAAAATTTAACTAGATTTCCCTAGATTTTTATTCGGTATATGTATTTAGCTATTATGCACTATACTATCTAGAGAAACATACAAAAGTGTTAAACTGTTAAATCAAATTACTGTTAATTTCGGATTCGCCCACAATATAGCCACTTCTCTTCTGCGTACGTACGCATAGGCTTAACGGGCTTGCTTAAACGCTGTGTTCAAACCGAAATTCGAATATATTCATACTTAAAAAATGTAGTGAATTGAGACCTCTGTGATATTTAGTCAATGTGGTAAATATACAGATGTTTCGAGAAAAAAATCCCTAGTTTTTTCCCTCGGATTTAAAAAATCCCTAGGTGTAGAGAAAAATTACCTAGGTTGGCATCTCCCCTCGACAGTGAATAAAACAAATAAGGTACGATTCGCCCAACGGGAAAAGCTATAATTTTCTAGTGATATTTTTTTTTATCGAAAATGTTGTTTTTACATTGCGTAAGGGTGTGAGAAGAAATTTTGTAGCATAGCAAAACATTTTTAGCAATTTTTAAAGCAGAAAAATCTTTTCTACAAATGAGGTACGATGCAAAAATAGCTAAGGCACGATAAAGTTTTATCTGAAGTTTTCTGAAGTTGCTTAGACTTGTTGCCTTTAAAGGTTTAAAAAAATTCCAATTAATATTTTGTAGACTTTCTTTACGTTCTTATAACTTCTTGGAGGCGGTTCGGCATCGACTTGACTAAATTTTTGCACAAACCTGGTGACATATTTTCTCAATCTTCAACAAGAGCAGTTTTTCACTCATTTAAGTTTGAAACTTATATTGCTTGATCAATTTCTTTACTCAAGTGACTAATATTTCAAGAATCAAAAATTCAGTGCAAATCGAAAGGTGCTTTTTCCCTATGAAAGCAAAATTAAATGAAGCGTGCCTTTCTTTTTTGTGTTATTTTGAACTATCAAAAATTTCTTTTTACATTTCCAAAAAAAAAAAATTGTGTTACTGTGACTCAAATACATCTCCCAAGCTCCTGATATAATTTAAAAATAAAATTTTCGGGATAAATATCCTTGAAGTGCATCGTGCCGTAAGTTTTTCTTATCCACTGTACAATATGTCACTTTGTATATAATCGCACGTCGTCAAGTCTTTCGCCTCCGCCTCTTCCAATGGCATGATGATTGTCATAATCTAGAATCAGACTCAGACATCATCGATTTTAAGCACTCTATAATTAATTGCTGATTGTCCGTTACCTATTGACGCAAGGAATTGATATGTTTGAGATTTTATGTTAGAAGTTTGCAGTAAATAAACTTGAAAATAAATGCCAAGGCCAGAATGGCATCCGTAGACTTAATACACGAGCAAAAGCTTGCGCGCACACACACACACGGGCGCCCGCCATTCAAATCACTTTGCGATTAAACATACGTACGTGAGTCACATCTGATTTGCACATGGTAACAGCTCGAAATCGAAAAGCTGGTGAAAATTGAGAACCAAGATCTCGCCAACCAACGTGTTAATATACATATTTTTGCACGAATATCGATGCGAACATATTATGTACAGCTACGAAAAAAGAATTTTTCATACGCACGTACTTGATGTATGTATTTGATGCGGAAGCGTTGTGGACTTGTGGCTATAAATTTGATAGCAATATTAATCGAACATGTGCCATACACTGCGAGATCTAATTATAAAGCTTCTTGAAATCACTTGAAGCAGCTTCGAAAGCTTAACTGGGCAAAAACACCTGGGGCTCTATGTAACATCTCAGCAAGATAATAGGATGACACTTATCAGTGGCAAAAAATCGAGCAAATTCAATCAATAATCCTGAACAAACGAGCAAGAGCAAGGCTTTGGGTGCCACCCTCGCACTCTGTAAATTGTTTACGGTCTGTCAATGTCGACGTTTATTCGATTCGAAACAGATAAATGTATCTAAACGGCAACTCAGTGCCCTGATAATTTACTCAGGCAGTGTGGTTGGAAAACCGCGGGAACGGAGTAGGCCTGTGCCGACTGTCGAGCTGGTAAATGAATGATAAATGAGTGTTGGTTTGATTGCGAAAATCTATATACATGCTGCCGGACTGGGTATGTGTAGTGGTTCGAATAATACACAAGTTCTATGCAAATTCAAGGTTAAAAAATAGCCTGAGTCAAGGTCACTCAACGCTTGTCGCGATGATTTACGGACAATAAAGGCAAAGCACGCAGTTAGTTCATATTGATTCAGTACTAGATACTCGTTCATATGTAGAAAGCTTGTAGTCATAGTCACAACTGAAACGCGGAAGAAGTAGACGCTAGTTGAATGTTATTGATAACGATCATAACCAAATGCAAACACATGCTTGACATTTATCTGTAGGACTTGGTCTTATGTAAATTATTGATTTAGAACGGAAAATACGTTGAATAGAATGATAACGGAAATGAATGAATCGTCGAATTTCACGCATTCCCCAAGAGCTCATGTGAAGAAAGTATAATGTGCACACACGCCTACATTGCTTTACGGCTCCTCACATATCGGTATTTATTTTTAGTGTCGATAAGAGCTGAAATTCATCGCGTTGCTTTGTAATAATTATCATGGGCAAAATCAGATTGTGTCAATGCGACATTGAGAGATGATTTTCAATGTGATGGCCGCAACCTTGTACCGAAACAAATGCACTTTCAGAGTGTGTGGCGAACGGAGACGTTTTAAATGATGAACGAACACGCGCCCGAATTTCGCAAGTACGAGTATGTAGCAATCAGGGATGAAATCGTCTAAAAGCGTAATATCCTCAAGAATACTTTGGAATATTCGCTGTGCTGCTAATACCGATGGAGTGAATAACATTTCAAATAATTTAGTAGGTAGATCGCATATAATATTTGCACGTTCGCATTGAAGTCCAAGGATGATTGATTCTTTTTTACTTGGCTTCTGACCTTAACCACGTTGCTGTAACAAAAGAAACACGAGATGTGCCTAACATTGACGACTCGCTAAACGAACGGAAGTTTGACGGTACGACGTGTATCTATTTATCTGAAACATTCCAGGAGCAAATAATCATTTGGAAGTCAATGTGTAGTATGAAAGTCAGCATATGATAAATCTGTGATATCGTATAAACTAAAACGCTATAGAAAAAAGCTTTCGTTGAACTGCTCCGATTTCCGGTTTCAATGCAAACAGCAAAAGTGTCTGAGTTGCTTCACATTTTACAGTTTCTTATCTAAATAGCTGATGACCGTCAAAACTGAACAGCAAGACTTGTGTACACATTGATTCCTCAATGGCGTCGCATGTTTTACGTGTATACGAAATGAAACAATATAACGGGACAACTCCTGAGTATCTAGTTCGCATATTAAATTGAAATCTTAAAAATGAGTATACAACAATAATCAAAATTTTGGATAAGGTTCTCACACTTCTGCGATTTTTTTTTAGAGATTATTTTCCGGAAATTTAGAATCAATAAGAAAAACGAATACTTGATTCGGATTCATGAAGATTTATTCGAATCGAAATTCAATTCAAAGTTGTTTTTCCCAAGCTGAAACTTTGAACGGCAACTCTTCCAGTCTGAAATTATATTTTCAGTCGAGCTGAACAATGTCAACTTAGATTTTGCTTGACCTTTTGCAAGGTTAACCCTACCGGACGAGGTCTAATGCAATGCCTTTGAAACGTTGTGTAGGTAGATATAAGCACGAATAGCTTCAATTCGATCGCTTATCCTATATTTTAGCTGGCAACAAATGAATTTGTGCAATTCGACTTCAACTAAACACATACATTAATCTTTATATTCAAATTGTTATTCGGCTCCTGGAAATTTATCTGATTACGCATCAAGTGCCCATTCGTATTTATCACGATAAAATAAATATGAAACGGAGAAAATTGTTGTTGGGTTCGGTGAATTCGTCGAACGGCATTTACGTTTCATCTTCATGTCAACACACGTAGGCTGAGCACATAAGGCCGGGCGGGTGGTGGAGGCGTGGGACGAAGAAATATTCCGGCACGAGTAGAAGCTACTTAAACCTTGAACTCTAGTTCGTCGACCTTGAGTTCCGATGAAGCAAACATGTTCTCTCTTCATTGTTCTATACTGTTGATTTTGTCATGCGCTCTTGGGGACTTCGTCGAAATCATTGAGCTTTATGAGAAAGCTCTTGAAGAAATCTTCGTCGGACGCTGATATGGCACTTGTTTCCAAGCCGCTCAGACTCTGCTCGCTCGAATTGGCATGCCGCTGGAAAACTGATTACGTACATGATGTCTGATGGCTACTCATTTTCTTGATCTCAATTTATCGTCTTATTCACAGAAAGCTTTTATCGTTTATAGAAACAGTCTCTGGTTCTTTGCATGGCTCCGGAAAAAAAAACGGACAAGTATGACTTTCTTAGTAAGTACATATGTCTATTGTATAGAACGATTCCAGGAAGGAGTAGGCGCTGTGTCGAGGTGAGGTTCATGTCTGTTTCAATGCTATCCACTTACGACCTTGATCCACGTCTCTATGCCCGCTCATGTCCCTTTTCACCGAGCCGGAAAATAACCGAGTAAAAAGGTCAAATTCGAAACGCAATTACGCGAAGAGAAAAAGTGTAGGACTCGTAATTTTCGATAAGAACGAAAGCTGCGGAATTTGCCAGTGGCTCTGAACGGGGAAAACACTGCGGCAGAAGGCAAAAAACGAACATTTCAAGAAAAACATGACGATGAATTCGAAATTGGGTGAGGAAGAAGAATATTGCGTCGCAATAGTTAAAGAGCAATTGAGGTTTACAATTTTAGTAACATTTGCGTCAGAATATTTTAACGAAACTCGATATCCAAATTTGGATCCAAGACCCTATTTTCTAGTAGCTAATTTCAAAACTGCAGCATGAAACCTATTTAAATTCATATTATTCCACCCTCAATTCAAATTTTTACGTTAACTCTCACACTTAATAATAATTTGTTTCTTTTTATTTACAGGCATGTCCCTTGAATCCTGCGCCAGAATTGCAGTCCGAACAAGAGTTTTCGCAACGATTCGCACACGTTATTCGTGGCGTGATTGATTTTGCCGGAATGATTCCCGGTTTCCAGTTGCTGACGCAAGATGACAAGTTCACGCTGCTGAAAGCAGGTCTGTTTGATGCCCTCTTCGTTCGATTGATTTGTATGTTCGACCCATCGATCAACAGCATAATTTGCTTGAATGGACAGGTGATGCGTCGCGATGCTATACAAAATGGAGCGAATGCTCGATTTTTGGTCGATTCAACATTCAATTTCGCCGAACGTATAAATTCGATGAATTTGACCGATACCGAAATTGGTTTGTTTTGTGCAATTGTTTTGATCACACCAGATCGGCCTGGTCTGAGGAATGTTGAATTGATAGATAAAATGTACACGAAACTGAAGGCCTGCTTGCAGAGTGTAATCACTCAAAATCGGCCAGATCAGCCAGAGTTTATGTCCGAATTGCTAAAAACCCTTCCAGATCTAAGAACCTTGAGTACCCTACATACGGAAAAACTGGTTGTGTTCCGTACGGAACATAAGGAATTGCTCAGGCAGCAAATGTGGACTGTTGACGATGATCATGTGTCAAAGAGTCCTGAATCGAGTACATGGGAAACCGCAATAGAAGACGTAACAAAGTCGCCACTTGGCTCCGTGTCGAGTACCGAGTCCGGTGATTTGGAGTATGCCCAGAACATGGCCTCTTCTGCTCCATTGCTTGCTGCCACATTGTCTGGTACATGTCCGTTGAGGCACCGAGCCAACTCCGGCTCGTCTGCTGAAGACATTGACATTGTGGGATCGCATGCACATCTAACTCAAAACGGACTGTCAATCACGCCCGTGGCCCGATCTCATAATTCACATTCCCATGTAAACAGCACGCGGTACCGCAAGCTTGATTCCCCAACCGACTCCGGTATCGAGAGTGGCAATGAAAAAACCGAGTCCACGAAAACCGCGAGCAATGGCGGCGGTTCGTCTTGCTCAAGTCCTCGATCGACCGTTGAGGACATAATGGACGAGCAGAATGCAAGCATCGCCAGTGGCAATATGACGGCCGCGAAGCGCCAAATAAGCGAAGATATGCCAGTACTGAAACGAGTACTGCAAGCACCACCACTCTATGATACCAATTCACTTATGGACGAAGCTTACAAGCCCCATAAGAAGTTCCGTGCTCTGCGGCACCGAGATTTTGAGACTGCTGAAGCTGACATTCGTGTACAACGCCTGACCAGTGCGAACACTTCATTGGCAAACACTAGCACCGGTTCTAGTAGTTCAACCTCCGATTCGACTCCGCTGCAGCCACAAAGCCAGCTGCACATGCACCTGACCAGGAATATAAACTCCTCTAGCAGTAACCATTCCTCGCTGTCGAGTACGCATTCGGTCCTGGCGAAATCTCTGATGGAAGAGCCGCGAATGTCAGCGGAGCAAATGAGGCGCAGCGACATCATACAAAACTACATAATGCGGGAACAGCCGTCGCAAGGCAACGGTCTGTTGGTTTGTGCATCCAGCTCACCCATTTCTTCCACATCATCTCCGACAGCAAGTTCGAGCAATTGCTTGTCCTCATCCAGCACACCCGCAACGCTATCATCACCTTTGCCAACGGCAATGCGGTGGCAGGGCCATAGTGTGATCACTACAACATCACTTCGCAACCAGTCCGTTTCGCCAGTCAATAACTGCGTGAACAGCAGTAACTATTTCCAGTCACCACATTCAACATCGATTTCCTCGTCGCCCCGCGCATCGCCATTGTCTCGTGTGCAATCACCTCGCCTTATCGAATTGCAGGTTGACATCGCAGACTCACAGCAGCCGCTGAACCTGTCGAAAAAATCCCCGACGCCTCCACCTATGCAGCTGTCGCAAAAGTTGGCACAGACAAAAATCGTAGCGACTGCTATCCAAAGATCTCCCTACCATCACCCAGTTGCAGCTGACATCACAGTAACAGCAGCAACAACAAGCTCGACACCAGGGCCGACTGGACCTCCGCAAGTGCACAAAGTACTTCTAGAAACGTAAGATGAGAAATAGTAATTACTATATGCAATTACTGTTACACCTACACCTACAACGAAATCGTACGGTTCAGACGCATCTCGATGCGTCAGCAACCAAAACTTTCTACGATTGGAGATTTCCGCCATAAAATCACTTGGCCTTTTATTGTTTCGTCGGCAGTCCAGGGGGCTGGTACCTTTGTGTCTGCGAATTGCAATACCATCGTCGTCATGCAGACGTGAATCGATGTAGCATTGATCCACATTGACAATTTCAATGTTGACAAGATAGTTTTCTCCTGCAGAAAGGAATAAGTAATACAAGCAAATGTTTTGTGAGTCATCAAGTCTCAACCATTTCAAATGCAAACTCATAAAGAACAGAATATAACTAAAATTTGTACAAACAATTTTAATTAAAGTAAATTATTTTATATTATGGTTAATTATAGTCGCAGGATATACATGATCTAGACCGCACTAGAGGATTAAAGCAGAACACATTAGTTTTATTGTAAAATAGCATGTAAAACGTAATCTATAAGAATGATAAATGAATTCTACAAATTATTATAAGATAGCATTACAAAATATACATTTTTCTCCCAAGTAAAGATAATCTTAAAAATTAAGCAAATGTGTGTATATATGTACCTAGACGGTAAAAAAATTGAAGTATGACGGAGAAAAGTATTTAGAGGATTAAAGAAAAATATCGATTAATGTGAGCTAGAATTGGAATAACAAAGCTGGAAAGATCTCTTCCTTAAGTTTCCAAATTTTAATTTAACAGCAGACGCTTAAAGGACAAAAAAGTTATTTTAACAAATGTCAACATACATAAAGTCACGTTCGGGGCTGACTGATTGCATTGCGAAGTGTTTTTGGGGTCAACAAGAACGATATTTCCAAAGGAACTTTGGAAGTTGAGACCATGTTTTAAAAAAACGTTTATTTTTAACGTTCAATATATATTATATTAAACTTTTGTATACAATTCTATGTCTTAAATGAGAGCTGTAAATATTTTTAATCTTAAAAGAAAGTAACTCACATAAGGAGTATAATACATTTGAAAACATCGTCTTAAGAATAAAATTGAAAAATCAAAAACACAATTTAATTGCTTTTTACTAAAATGTATATTTTGTTGTAATTTATTACTTTTATTTCTTTTTATTTAAAAAAAGACGTTTTTTGTAAGAATTTTAACTACGAATTGTCTGTAATGTATGCTTAAAATGAATCTTTCAAATTTTCACTTTTTGTTTTATTTGATACCGGCCAGTTTCTTATGTTTCATGGATCATTTGCCGTTACTGTCTACTTGAAGAAGCATTGTGTATCCGCTCGTGTTTCCGATTTCTTGTTGACTGAGTGAGAATCCTGTGAAGCAGGGCAGGGAGATGAACCTGGATTAGTTTTTATTCGACTGAAGAATGAAAATATGATAAGTTGAATCTTCATGAGAGTACTGCGTTTTATGAGTGTTTGGAGCTACATAGAACAAATAAGATGAAAATGAGAAAACCATTATGGGAATTGTATGAAAGTTACAGGATCTTTGTGAATAATTACTAGAATTTCCATACTTGTAGTTACGAAAAAAAGAACGGTGTATCCAAAAATGAAATTCGAATGTCAATCCATTGTGTTAGCTACACTGTAAAGTTGAGTTATGGAAATTCGCGCTATTAATTTAGTTTTAGCTAAAAAGCTGAAGATTGTTTATTTCCAGGAATGAATATGATTCTGAAGGATAATAAGGATAAATAAGACAACAGCATTTAATCAGTCCCATGGCGAATTCATTTCGAATTATCGCATTTAAAAGCCTCTAAAGAATGTTATTTACTCAGACTTTGCAACCCACCTTAACGTGGTATGTTATGCAAAAGTTGTGTATAATTATACATATTGTGTTACCCTTATTCGAATTCCACGGCTCTCTTAAGCTTGGAAATTTTATAGATGGGGCCTATTTTTTGATCCCACTAAACAGTAGCTCATTGATTTTAAGTGAAAACATCGTGAAATGTGCAATAAGTAATTTTCGTAAGGTTACTGGCGATTTGTTTACGGCTCGAAAAATGAACAAAGCAATCAGCTTTCAAACGAAAAGAAAGGTATATACAATTACACCCAGGTACGTTGGTAGTTATAACATAAAACATAATTCGCCAAGAATTCAGTTAAGAAGGACATTAAAGCCAGCTTTTAATTTAATTTAATAAGATAGTGCTAGCTGAACTTTATTTCAATAACTTTACGAATGCTGACTATTGCTTATTAACCTTTCCAAGCGGAATGAATTTTGTAAATTCAAATGGACGCATGTGTAAAATTTAGCATTGTAAAAGGTAAATCTCTTGATTATGGCAGATTGAAGCACACATATTTATGATATATTTATGTCAATAGCGCATTTTGCGAAATTATAAATTTATGAATTTGTTGGAGATGCTATTATTTCATTGTATTGAGACTATAACTCCGCTAATACAAAATATGTAAGCTAAGGAAGATAATAAACAACGTTTGTAACTGCTGATGAATGAATGTGAATTTGTAGAGTTATTTAAAAAAAAATTATTGAGAAAATAAATATCATAATAGTATTTTCAAATAAAATGCATATATTCTACTTCACTGGATACTAACTGGACTTTTATGAAATGGAGACAAGATTTTTCAGCGGATGTACAAAATGACTGTTTTGATTTTCTCATCAAACCTATGTTGATCGTAAAATTGGAAACTACAATAAGTTTCTTAGTAAAAACGAGTTTGTTGTGTAGGTTTTTTTCAGCATGGTTATGTAGTTTTCGTACAGGTAAGATCAAGATGCTCTTTGAAAATGATGGAAGGATTCATGGATTTATATTATCTTAGCTTTCTGCATTTGACTAGGTATCTCAATCAGAGTTGCTATAACTACAGGAGAAACCTGTAGATCTTCAGATTTTTTACTTGATCTACATGTGCACAGTTTACTGTACATCAAACTTAGATCGCCTCCACGCGGAGTATCCTGGATAACGCCAAATGATCTAATCCCCTACAATGCTTCTGATGATGACAAGGAGTAGTTGCTTGTATGGCATCACCAGAGGCATCACCCGGTACGACTTACCTTTCGTCAACGGACTACTCTTTGATCCTGTATGAGCCAGAATGGTAATCTTGGCATTCTGGACCTAGTGGTCTCCCGATGCGGTACCGACAGTGTGAAATCTGTTCATCATTTCCGTCCTTATAAAACCGTGGCACATTTCGGAAAACACTCCTAGTTTCGTAGTCATTAAGTTGGCCGTGTAGGTTTAATCGATTTCCGAAGTCCTAATCAGCACCGATCCGGCTCTGAGTGCTTGCCCCCATAAGGTTTGGTGCCAACCCTCGCATGGCCTCCCTGCTTTGCATAGATAACCATGGGGTCAGTTTGGTGACTACTCATTTGAGCTAAGAAAACAGATCTGAGTTTGGACCCAATAACATCGATGGTCCGCAAAGAGAACAAACAACATATCGGGCAGCTTTAATTCAACCGTCAAGTCTACAGTGGGGTAGTGGTTGGAAGGCGCACTTCATTGTCAACTAGATGGAATGCTTAGAGGAATAGATGCAGCTAGAAAACCTGCACCAATGACGACAGACACCTTCCCTGTACAGCCCACCGATTCGAAAATGTGGCTTCTAAGCCTACTTCACGGGCCTCTGGTAAAATATTGAAGCCCGTATGCGTAGAGTGGAAGCCACGGGAAACGGCAGCTGAGGCAGGTGCGGCTTCCACTTCAGACAACAAATCCAAATCTGTTCGGGCGTATAGAATCTGAAGGAATGTCTTCGAATTTTAAAAAGATATGAGAATTTTAAAGAAATTTGGCCGCCTTGATCCCCTGGATTTTGAATCAGAATATGAGGAAGTGGCCATCGGATTCGCACAACACTGTTATTCACAAAGGTTAAGGTTATACAAATTAACCTTCACCACTGCAAGGCAGCGTCCGCTGTTCATCTTCTCTATCCATGAAAAGCACAGAAGAGATAGTGTTAATTCAAGAACCGGGTCTGCGGATTGGATATAGACGGATACAGAATAGTGTCAGCTGAACCTCTAGTTGAGCCTGTATCCTTATTAAGAAATCTATAAATGTTCTTGTCCTTTCAAACTTGAGTCACAAGGATAAAGTGGCTATTGTGGTCGACGCGAAGCCAAAGTCATTTTGGATCGCTACATACTACATGGCACACGAGAAAGGCGTGCTACCTCTCAGTAACCATGTGTATAATATGGGGCCGAAGATGGCACATTCGTGCGCACTCGGCAGGGGGGGAAAATGAAACACACCATAGGCGGTTTACCGCCGCGCCTTTATTGCACTATTTGATTGTAACTACATTGCACTTATATTGCACATTCGCACCGCTCTATGTAATCGCGCCTTGCACCAAAATCACGCGCTCGCGCCATCGCTCGCTCGGTCCGGACCCAATTGGCAACCATCAAGGCTTGTCGGGGACTTGTTCGAGAGTGACTGATCATCTTGTCATGTCCGCCATGGTCGTCGTCGTTGTCGTTCCACCGAACGGTGTTGCCGTTCGGTACACCATGTAAGGGAGATTACAGCAGCCACAAATTCTCGGCGGATTTCGCTAATAATAGGTGCCGATGCGAACGTACAGGACGAGCTGTGGGATAGTTCGGACACCAGCAAAAGAGGTGAATCATTATATGAGTTCACTGTGCCTAATAATCTTGCCATTGCAAACATTCGTAATGAACCTACCGTTAGAAACTCCAATAGAGGAGCGGTTCTAGACATAGCACTGATATGTGAGTACTCTGCGCACCTCTCAAGATGGAGAGTTTCAGACCACATTTACGTGGCATTTACGTTAGGAGGGCTACTTCATAGTGAAGCAATGTCCTTAAGGCAGTGAAAGCATGGCACGCGAATCCAAAGGGCTATAGACCGTTCTGTTTAAGCTCCTTTTTAGTGCAAATTTAAGAGAGGGTGGTGGTGTATTGTATAACCAGTGCCTTGGACTCTATTCTGATCTTGAAATCACAGCATGCTTATACGAGGAGTAAATCTGTGGAAACAGCGTTACACACCCTAGAAGGGCTTGCTGAAAAATCACTTGCCCGCTGAGTGGCTGGCTGTATTTATAGATATCAAGGGAGCATTGAATAATGTGCATCCTGAGGCAATTGGGAATGCTTTTCAAAACCTGACTGTCAAGTTGAAGTTAGTAAGATTTATAGATCACCTACTCAGAGTTCGGGCATTATACTCGTCGTTGGTATGCTCAACTATCAAGCGAGTGATAAGTACGGGCACCCCTCAGTCCGGTGTTTTGTCTCTCTTGCTTTGGAATTTAACGATCTACTAAGGAAACTCGATCAAGCTGGATGTAACGTGGTAGCGTATGTAGATGACATAGCAATTGCCATATCAGGGAAATTTACCTCGACCCTATCGGAAAGATTAAATCATTCCTTATATATTCTCCCACAATGGTGTCAGGAGTGTGGCCTTAAGGGGGGAGTAGGGTTTTAAATTTTTTTTCGATTTTATTTTTTATTTTAAATGAATGACTAATATCTCAAGAATGTTGTGTCTAAATTTCAAGTCGATCAGAGCAAAATTGACGAAGCTATGACTATTTTTATACCTGTCGGATTTTTATACCTACCTGACTCGAGCGCGCTATTGTTACCAGGCAGCTGGTTCGATTTCTATACTGCCCTACTAAGCGCAAAAGCGGTATCTCAATGAAAGCGAGTTTCGAGATAATTGAAGTTTTGTAAAAGTAGTAATATTGATATACCTCTAATTCTCTTAGTGATTTAAGGTAAAATTGAGATAGGCGACGAGGAACTGGGTTCGTTTGGAGCTGGTGTAGGATTCTCCTTACTCCACTTTTCTTGGTGAGCAGTCTTCCGCTCTTGGATACATCGGATACTTAGATTTAAAAAACTTTCTTAAGGTGTTTTCCATATGTTTTAAATAAGATACCATTAAAAGGCTTAGTTCATTAAATGCGTATTGTTTTAAGCTTTCTAATGGTATAAAAATCAATTTTTCGATTTTTTTTAAGATACCGCTTTTGCGCTTAGTTGGGCAGTATAGAATACTTTAAAAGCTACCCCTATCTTTCTTTATAGAAATTTAAAAACGAGTACAAACGTGTTAACTTTAGTCAATAATAACTTTATATTATATTATTTATAGCTTTAATCAATGTAGAGTATATAATTTAGTGTGGCAGTAAACGTTCTATCGAGCAGACATACACGCACTTTCCGATTTTCGCATCATTTTAGCTCCATTTTCGTTCAGTTTTGAGCTAAAATATTGCTGAAATGCCGAAAAAAGTTACAAGATCTGATCGAGCAACAACTAGTGCGAGATTATATCGATCGACCTAAAAAATTTGTACCTCCGCAAAAAACGTAAAAATGAAGACTTTTCGACAAGTAGCGCGTCATTAAAAAAAAATAAAACTGACCATTGAAGGTCAAGTTACAGAGGATCTTCAAAAATACTATAGGATAATAGATTTTTTATTAACAATTGCAACGCTAGTGAAATGCAGAAAATGTGATGGACAAATAAATTTTCGTTCGACTAAAAAAGAAGGCCGACTAAAACAGAAGCAAACAAAAGAAGGCAGGATTCATCGTAGACAGGAGCAAAAAGATGCTCTAGACATTGTGGATGACAGCAACATCCTTTATGGACCTGACACCGATGATTCAGTGTGAAGTAAGCCGATAGAACTCGCTTATGAACGTTTCATCCCAAATTTTTTAGTGTTCAAAACTTTAAAGCGTTTTTCCCACAACTCACGTTTTCAAAGTCGGTGCCCATCATAACTCCAAAACTACTGCACCGATCCTTTTGAAGTTTCGAACACTATTTTTCTACATAATTTACGAGGTAACGCTGGAGAGTTTTTTTCGAATTTGTTTATATTTTCAATTTTACAATAACAAATTAACCGATTTTGTTTGCAAAAAATCGCGTTTTTTCGTTCAGTGCTACCAAAAAGTGAAAAATTGAAATTTCGAAAAACCCTCCCAGCGTTACCTGGGGAAAGCGATTATCTAACGAAATATTTTTGATTTTAGGATTTCAGATGACCCGGCACCGAGTTAAGATGGGCACCGCAATTCACCTTTTTTCCGAGACGCTCCAGAAGAATTGCTGCCATTGCCGTATTTTTTAATATTTTTTCATGAAAATTTCACAAAATATTCTTCAAAGGTTATACTTTAATGTACCATTGGTTTTAATAAATAAATTTTAGCTGTATCATTTTAAAAAAATCACAAAAATGTGCCCTTTTTTACACGAATTAACCCTACTCACCCCTTAATGCGAACCCTAACAAAACGAAACTATTGCCCTTTACGAGGAAGTATAGGATTCCATCCTTCGATCTACCGAAATTCAATGGAACTCCTACATGCCTTACAAACAAAATAAAATATCTGAGACTCATCCTGGACTCCAAGCTTCTATGGACGTAAAATAGAGCAGAAAGGGCCAGTAAGGAACGGTGTGCTCTTTACAATCGTAAAAGGACTAGAGGAGCGACTTGGGGGCTGCAACCTCGAATCGTCTCCTGGATTTGCACTAGTATAGTGGAACCAAATCTACTGTATGGAGCAGTAGTTTCGTGGTTAGCGATTTTTGACACTGCAAACCGGAAAATGATGGAAAAGGTGCGTAGGTTGACTGTAATATTAATTACGGGGGCACTCCGTACTACCGCAGCGGAAGCAATCCTGGTGCTGCTTCATTGGCTTCCAACTGATCCGCTTATCTCGCAAAATGACTACTCAGTAGTGAACCCTAGACAAGGACATGCTAAAATTTTAGTACAGGGCATGTCTGTTCTAGCGGACATCGAATATACTATTGCCCAAACATCTCTGACTCAAGGGTTTGAAGCTCAGATCCCAAGCAGAAAAGAACGGGCTAGGGGATTATCTCTGGGAAATAATACTGTGGAAATATATACCGATAGCTCCAAACTGGACGATAGAGTGGGTTGTGGCATACTTTCTACTAGCCTATACTTGAAGATTTCCTTCCGCTTGCCAGACCATTACAGTGTTTTTCAAGCGGAGATTTTGGTGATTTTCGAAAGGGCCAATTGGCGCTTATTCAATAAAATGTTCGGAGTGAGTATCTGCATTTTCAATGACAGCCAAGCGGCTCTAAAGTCTCTTCCTGAAGTTTACACCCACTTGAAGCTGGTCCTCGTATGCCGTATGTCTCTTAACGGGATTTCGAGACCTTCGACGATGCAGCTATTTTGGGTGCCAGGGCATACGGACCTTAAGGAGAACTGCGAAGTGGACAAACTGACAAGAGCTGGCACGCTTTTCTCAGAGGTGTCCTGCAGTTTCTCAATTGGCATTCCAATGGCTTCAGTTAGATTGACCGTCACGTGAATATATATAAAATATAACTATTAAAAATAGAACTATCACAATGGGCCCTTTTGTCCCTATGTGTGCCTTCAATAGGGTCTACCTGGAGAAGGCAGCTGCTGAACCTACCTACCTACAGTTTATTCATATGACCTTAAATTATAAGTTTCCTATCATAAGAATTTTAGACCATAATATAAACCTCATATTGCATCCCTTACACATTCATTTTTATGCTCTGGAGATCACACGGTTACCCAGCGAACTTTTTCAGGGAGAAAACTACTTTCAAGAACCATATTTTCACATTCCTTTACATTCAGTGATTTGTTTGATGCTTCACAAAATACTCAGTTGAGTGTTGTTTTGAAATTCTGCTTGAAGTTTCACGCATATCAAATTCAATTTGTACTGTTTTCCTTCACAAATTGATGTTTTTTTCTTGTCCTAGCTAGTGAAGTTATCATATAAATGGACAGGTTTATTAAAAAGAATATGTGCTCCGGAGAATGTACATAGAGTATGTGTTCCGGAGAATAAGAAGTGCAAATCAAAATACAATTTGTTTTCAATATATTTGGCTACTTCTCTATTACTTTATTTTCGGATTTTTTCAATAAGTTTATGTTTAGCTTGTAGAAAATATTTTATCTTTGTCGGAGAAGTCATCCCAATCTGCGTCCTTCACTTCTTCATCGTTTGAAAACTTCTTCCCACGAAGTTCCTTTTTCAATTTTATGAAAAGATATTAATCGCTGAGAGCTACGTCAGGGCTGTTGGGTGGAAATACGAAACGATCTATAGTTGATACCACCGATAACTATCGATAGAGCTCGATAGTTAAGAAAGTATAGCATGTCATTTGATAAATTATTTACCAAGCAATTGAAAATATTATTATTCACAAAATTAACCTATATGAAGCAATTTTACAATTTAACAAATATTTCAATTCGAGCGCCAATTTTGCCTTTAGAAGTTGGATATATTTCATTTTCTGAGACATATTAATATTTTGATGGCAAATTGCTTTCTTTATCATTGAACCTATTTAGTGAAGAAAAGAGCAAGTTACCCTCAAAATATCGATATTTGTCAAGAAATTCCAGCTTCAAAAGAAAAAATTGGTATTTAAATTAAAATATTTGAAGTTCACGCAACTTAGAATTTTTGTAGCATATTCACATTTACTCCTTTTAGTCTACTTAGATCTCTTCGATCAGTTCATAACCGACAAGAGCTGAAGTTTCTTTCCGATTCTACGGAGGATGTTAGTGTACAAAAATATATTTGTCCTGCATTGGGTTTTATATCAAATAAAATTTTTTTTTTTGTGTTATTTTTGTGTCTTACGAAATAACTAACCCTTCCCAAATAACAACAGGGCTGTATCTTCTGGAGCGCTTTGTCTTTTAAGCTATAATCACCTTGGAATAATAGATTCCATGAATCTTCTACAAAACACATTCCCAATTTCGGTCCATGTTTTTACAGAAAAATAAAAAAAATGCATATCTCACATGTAATTTGTACAATTAGTAAGCTAGTCAAATACTTTCTCCCGGAAATTTTTTTTTGCATCTTCGGAAATGTATATGTCTCTCTACTCAAGGAGAGGTCCGAAAAGGTGAAACTGTACACTGTTAACTGCACACAACTCACTGTTCCACAAAGACTTTCTATGCTCTATGTAAAATTAAGTTGAGTTAGGCTGCTTTCCTTTCCACTTTAGGGGTTATACGCAGTTAGAATTTTCATAAAATCGATTTTTTGTTTTTTGCGTTTTCGAAATGTATATTTAACTTTTAATATTCCCTGAAACTTTCAAATCGATCCGATAAGTATTTCCCGAGATATACGCATATTTGTATACACGTCTCGGACTGTTAGAAAGTAGGGGGAGTACAGACCGGAGTAGCAGCTACTCTTTTCTTTCTTTGTATTCCTAGGTATTAACATGATTATCTGTCTTTACCACCTGATGATGCTGAAGCTATCTTTCCAATTTATACAGACCTCAGTGATAAAAAATTATTGGAAAGGTGTGTTAGTGGTTTTACGCAAAACAGCAATGAGAGCTACAATCAGTTGATATGGAAAATAACTCCGAAAATCGTTCCGTGTGGCTCAAAAATTGTTGAAATAGCAGCTTACATCGCTGTCGGAATCTTCAATGAAGGTACAACTTCAATTTTATATTACATGAATGCAATGGGACTATCAATTGGGCCCAATGCTCATGCCTATATCGAGAAAGAGGATGCAGAGCGCGTCACGATCTCTGACTCGAGAGCGCATGGGAGTACGCGAGAGGGAAGAATGGCTCATAGACAACATCAAATCGAAGTATTAGAAGCTGCTGATGCTACAGAGTGTCCATCTTATGGGCCTAGAATACACGACTCCATGTAAGCAAAAAAAAATTATCTATGTTTTAACTTCTTCCGAAACTTTAAGCGCGTTTTTCTGAAAACTATGTTTTCCAAGTCGGTGACCAAGTTTTCTCAAAAACGGCTCAACCGAACGATTCGAAATTTTAACACAACTTTCCCATATATATTTCTCAGGTATTTATCGAAGGAATACGATTTCAGATAATTATTTCTATATTTTTAAACAATTTTACATGGCAATTTTGGTCGAAAATTCGATTTTTTTTTACGAAGCCACCATTTTGTCAAAAATCAAAATTTCGATTATTCCTTCGATCAATACCTAGTTTTATCTATCCACTAAAGGAATCTTTTTGGTTTTTTGATTTCAGATGAACTATACCGGAGAAATCGTGGTCACCGCCGAACACCTTTTTTTGGAAGACCATCAGGAGATCGCCTGGAGGAGCACACCAGATCAATTTTTTTACAAATCATTGGTGCTATTATAAACTTAGATGCTGCCACTAAATGTATATATACTTTTTGTTTTTGTAAAATAAAAAAGCTTTTCACAAAAAATTTATTAAAAAACGCGTTTTTTTGGCCTTCTAACTGCGTATAACCCCTTAAGAATAGCGCAGACCTAGATAAACACGTCTACCACGAGGCAGCCAGAGTCCGAATTTCGAATGAAGAATTGCTACGACTTGATGAATACGACTGCACAAAAACTAAGCTAAGGAATTCAAGGAATGAATGGTGTGGTAAAGTGAGCCTCGATAGTTATCGATAGGAAAACAACTATCAATGGTCTTCGATAGTCAATATTATCGATAGTGTTATTGATAGTTTCGCATCTTTACTGTAGGGTGGGTGATCTAAAATATCGAAACGACTCTTGAAAGAGGACACCTTTGGTTAACTTTCTTCTTTTATTCTTTGATGGCTTCTTTCAACCGAACCACTCTAGGGTTGAAGCGTAGTTCTCTCGAGTTATGGAGATGCATTTGTTTTTAAGGTAGTAGTCTGGTAGCTTGCACGTTTCTTACGTCTTTTTTGGAATATTTTTATGGGAAAAAAATAGTTTTGATTTTTTAGTATGTTATTGTCATCTTAAGGATCCAAAAAAAAAAATTTTCTTAATTTTACAACGTTTTTTTTTATTTTTGTCTTTATCAAACTATTATCATTATTTTTATTATTGGTCCCAATAGACACTTCAAAAAAGATACGTGGCTGGAACAGGTTTCGTTCCATTTGGACCAGATTTCCATTTCGACTCTTGACGACACCTAAAATAAAAAAATCAACCTGAATATTAATCTATAAAATTGTCGTTCTCGTTGAAACCAGGATTGTTTGCCGTGCTCTATTTTTGCTTACTAGTACTTCCAAGTACTTGGGACTAGATCACAAATGGAGCGCCATCTTCCTTCATACAAGCAGATTCTAGGCTGTCAAATTATATGCAGTTTTTAGATGTAAAACAGTTGAAAATTAAAGAAGAAAATACCAAGTAAAAACTAGCAAAATCGATAGAAAATATAAAAGAAACTAACAGAAAACCACATCTTTTAACTTTCTGAAATCTTTTTTTGCTTTTCTATCTACAAAAACATTCACATAACCTTGAAAAAACCAAATCTACCTATTGACAACTAAATGGCCACCTCACGGCAAAAAAAGACGCAACTACTTGGGAACAATAGCACGACTAGTTGGTAGTAGACAGAAGTACTCACAGGTACTAATTAGTAATAATAGAATACGGGCATTACATATTATCAGAAATTAACAAAATGGTGGACTTCGAAAAATAAAAGTTTTTTTTTTCAGGCACAAATAGACGGAAAGTTAGAGATGATAAAAAGATCCTAGTCCAGGAGAGAACTACTGATGTATACAAAAACGTGTGAAAATTTCAGACCAATCAGTCTGGCTACTTTAGGACCCTTTGCCGTATCACTTCCAGCCTTTAAGACCCGGGAGTTGTTGTACAATTTAGCGTACACGAGAGCGTGCGAGCCGATTGTAACTCCCATAGTCTCTAGGATTTTTAAAATAAGTAGAAACTCTTAATTGAAGGTGCATGCCGCTGTTCATTCAGCAATTTCAAGTTCCACAAAAATACGCTTTTGTGATGAATGACCCCGTATAAAAAGTAACACAGCACTCGGATCGTTGGGGACTTTTGATATTTTGTTTAGCACGCCAGTACCAAGGTTCAAACCAAAATCCAGCTTTCTCTTAATTTTTCCGAAGCACGATGTTAAATTACCCTGGACTACCTTCTGAGTCTTTAAAACAAAGGGGGCTACGAATTTTCCAGCAGATTGTTTTACTTTGAGCTTCTTGGTGTGGTTGTGTGTTTTTACCTCGTCTTCGTCGACTGCATAGTCTTATTTGGACTCAGGCTCAGAATGATAAATCCAGGTCTCGTCTCCGGTAACGATTCGGCTCAATATCCAATCTTAATTTCACTACAGAGATCCAAAAACACGCATCTTCAAGTCAGTCCCTTCTTTGCTTAAGGGGACATAGCACCTTATAATTTTTCATAAATCGTTTTTTTCTTTTTTGATTAAATATGTTAGAATGAATATGAAATAATATAAAATTGAAATTATAAAAAAAAATGGTAAGGCCATATATAGCGAAGCGCGCCAAAGTCATTTTTTCTCTGATTTTCGTTCACTTCGCTATACCGCTACATCGACTTAGGCTAAAGTGTAGAGAAAGATAAGTGAATCAACTCCTTCGAAAGAAGCAAAACAAAAGTTAGGTTAGGTTAGGTTAGTAAAGAGGGCTGCCGGGAAACGCGGCTTGCATTAGGCCACCAGTTTGGGCCCATTTGCCACCCTCCGCTGGCTTTTTAGAGCTGCCAAGTGACCGCTTCGCCAAACTGGATCAGCTGACTCAGCGTGACGGTACCAGCCACCTCTGCCAACCCTTGAAAGTGGTATGCACCAAAAATTTTGAGGCGTTTATTATTGAGGGCCGGACAATCGCAGAGAGTATGCTCGATGGTGTCCTCTTCCATCTCGCACCTCTTGCATAAACTGCTGGATGTCAGTCCCATTTTCTTCGCATGAGATGCGGTAAGGCAGTGCCCTGTGAGCAAGCCGACCGTGGTTCTCAAGCAGTTCCTGCTGAGCTTGAGCAGTTTCCTGCTTTTGCTTGGATCAGGTGATGGCCATAATGTCCTGGCCACCCTGCAGTCCAGCCTGTTTTCCCATTCGGACTTTAGTTTGGCCCATATGGCGGCATCAAGTTTGTTTGTGGCGTCCGCGATTGACCGAGGTACAGTGATGCAGGGGCAGTTGCTAGCTCCTGAACCTTTCCTCGCCAATTCATCAGCTTTTTCGTTGCCTATGACCCCACTATGCCCTGGCACCCACATAATCCGGATAGGAATATGCCTTGCCTTTTCATTGAGAGCCACTCTGCAAGCGTTAACAGTTTTTGAAGAACATCTGTAAGACGCAAGAGCGAGAATGGCTGCTTTACTGTCGACGCAAATGGTCATTGGTCTGGTTGATATTCCGCTAATGGACTCAACTGCCATGCGTATAGCATGTAATTCAGACTGAAAGACGGTAGCATGGTCCGACAGTCTACACCACAGGTTAAGGCTCAAATCCGTAGAAAACACGCCCGAGCCAACTCCTGTGTCCGTCTTTGACCCGTCCGTGTAAATCCAGGCGCCCCTATCGGTGGTAGCTTCCTTTTTCTTCCAGTCTGTTCTTGTGGGTATCTTGACCTGGAAATTCCTGCCAAGATGTATTATTTTGCTCATGTGGTCCGTGTCTTCTGCAACGAGTCCAAATCTTTTGCGGCATTCTATAAGAATACCGCTGTGGCCCCACTGATCTGAATCGTTCCACATGCCAGAACTTTTAGCGCGTATCGCCGCTAAGCTTGCGCTTCTAAAGATGAATCGATCTAGGGGCATGAGTCCCAAAATCATTTCCAACCCAGCCGTTGGGGCGGTTCTTAAAGCGCCCGTAATACATATGCAAACTAATCTTTGCAGTGTTGTTAGCTCCTTGATATTAGTTTTTCTCTCCGCTGCTTTCCACCACACGACCGCTCCATACACCAAAATCGGCCTGACTACACATGTGAATATGTAATAGGCCGCCCTAGGTTTAAGACCCCAGGTATTGGAGTAGGCGGACCGGCAAGCGAAAAGTGCTGCGCGGGCCTTACCAATTCTGTGCTTCACGTTAGCCCCCCAGTTCAGTTTCCTGTCTAGTATAAGGCCCAAATATTTAACACTATCAGCAAGCTCCAATGTTATTCTGTTGAGGTTAGGCGTGGCAATAGCCGGTACCCTGTGTTTCTTTGTGAAGAGCATAAGTTCGGTTTTTGTCGGGTTTGCCCTAAGACCGACTTTTCTGGCCCAGATTTGAATATGGTCCAGCGCCGATTGCATAAGGTCCGACAAAGTTTGCGGGAACGCACCCCTCACAAGTACCACAATGTCATCGGCATACGCCACTACCTCAAAGCCACTGGCCCTTAACTTCTCCAGTATTTCGTTGACTGTCAGGATCCAGAAAAGGGGAGATATAATCCCTCCTTGTGGTGTTCCGGTACCGACTGTTCTTTCCGCTTTGGCCTCCAAAAAGGTAGCCTCAATCCGCCTGCTCTTGAGCAAGTCAGATGCCCAGGTCGCCAGGGTTTTATCCACTCCATATCGAGCCAAGGCATCAATGATACTCGCGACAGTGACATTATTGAAGGCCCCCTCAATGTCTAAGAAGGCTGCCAACGTGAATTCCTTCTGCCGTAAGGATTTTTCTATTGTACGGACAACTTTGTGTAATGCCGTATCTACTGATCTGCCCGCTAGATACGCGTGTTGATCAACACAGATTCTCGCGACATCAATCGAGCTTTTGATGTGCAGATCAACAAGCCTCTCTAGTGTTTTGAGCAGAAACGATGTTAAGCTGATTGGTCTAAAGTCCTTCACGTAATGATGATTCAACCTACCAGGTTTCGGAATGAAGACCACTCTAGCTTTTGTCCATTGCTCGGGTACTACCCCGAGGCGGAGGCATGCGGTAAAAATACGCTGCAGAATGGGAATGATGGCCTTATCTGCTTTTTGAAGCATGATAGGTGATATCTCATCAATCCCTGTAGCTTTGTAAGGTCGGAATGTGCCAATAGCCCATTCAATCTTGACCTCGTCCACTACTTCCTTGATCAGCCGCTCAGACGCCCGGTGGGTTCCACGAAGTACGTCACTACGCGGTGTCACGCAGGCTGATTCTGGAAAGTGAGTTTCCAGTAGCAAGTCCAGGCACTCTTTCGGGTCCTCCACCCAATCCCCGTTTTCCCTTCGCAAAAGCGTAGGTACGCCGGGGGTTACGCTTAGAACCTTCCTGATTCTGGCAGCCTCTGTACCTCCTTCAATGTTCTCACAGAATTCCCTCCATGAGTCGCGCTTGGCTTGTCTAATCTTCTTTTTGAAAAGCGACAGCTCTTGCTTGTAACGATCCCAGTCAGCCACGTTTCCGGAACGCCTTGCGGTGTTAAACGCCCTTCGTGTGCGACCTCTAGCCTCTGTGAGTTCGCCATTCCACCACAAGGTAGCGTTCTTCCTTACGGGCTTTTCCGGACACACGTCTTTGAAATCTGACACTAAGATTCCCGTTAATCGGTTCACCTGCTCGTTCAGCCGTCCTGGACTCGTCAGTTCCAGATCGTCTAGTGCTCTGAGGTGTCTATTTGTTTTCCTTGAGTAAACTTCCCATTGTGCTGTTCTCGGGTTCCGTACTTTTTTAGGTGAAATAACAGAACAACCGATATTCCAGCATAGCCACTGGTGGTCCGAGAGCGATGGCAGGTTATAAACCTGCCAGCTGTGGACACTTTTCATTATGCTTGGAGTTGCCAGGGTAATATCAATTACCTCAGCCCTGTTCTTAGTTATAAATGTAGGTTTGTTACCCATGTTGAGGATGTTGAGGTTGGTTGACGTTAGAAATTCTAGCAAACTCCTACCTCTCTCGTTTATGTTGGTGCTTCCCCATATTTCGTGGTGAGCATTTGCGTCACAGCCGATAACAGCATCCGTTGTCATAGCCGCTACTGCCAATCTTCTCAGTCCGGGCGTGATGGGATCTATGTCGTATGGTAGATAGACCGCCGACAACAGACACCGCTTCGTGCCGCTACCAGCGATCCCCCACTCCACACACACTGTGGTTGTATCCCCATCACAGAGCTGCGGAATCAAGATTGCTTTCACCTCTTTTTTGGCGACAATACAAGTCCTTGTCTTGTCCCTTCCTTTTAGCTGGAACACACTGAGGCTGGTGCCGAATCCACAAGCCACATTCTTGTACAGAAGCGGCTCCTGTATCAGTGCGATGTCAGCGTGCCCCCGACTGAGATGCCGAAGCAGATTGGCCGTCGCCCCTCTACTGTGGTGCAGATTTGCTTGGACCACTCGCACTTCGGCTACCCTCAGTCACCTTCTCCGCTCCAACTTTCAAGGTGATCCTCTTCAGACCGAAGTGAATCAACCCGTTGTTGGCCCGTACTTGATCCGCGGACTCCCGATCGATACCCAGCACAAGCACTAACTTAGCTGCACCAGTTAAGTCAGGCTCCGCAGATTGGTTAGTTAGTTTAACAGCCTGGAATAATCTCCAGCCTGAAACTTTCAGATCGGGGTTCTGTCTTTTTAGCAGAGACAGAGCCTCCGAAGCGTTCGAGTGGGGCACCGCCACCTTCGCTGTAATTAGCTTGGGCACGGATGTCTCCTCCACTACGTCCAGACCTGGATGGTCTGCAGAGATCTTCAGGACGGTAGACCGAAGCCATTCCGTCGAGAAGACGTCACTACAGGTCACCGCAATGTGGCCGCGAACAATGTTACAGCCTTCAAAGCGAGGTGACCCTTCTTCCGTTGACATGGCAAACCTGAGGAGTTCCTCGGTGATCCGTTTAAGAATCACCTTGGCCACGTCATCTTCAAGTCTCCATTCCAGGGGTTCCTGCTTGTCAACGACGGCCAGCTTAAGGTGACTGGCCGCTACGTCCCTAAAGGAACGAACTGCCGTCTCCTGTCGTGGCCTCTTCGTCGATTTACCTCTCGGCGAGGTTAACTCCTCTGAGCGTTGGCGTTTACTTGCAGCCGCTGCAGCAGGTTTCACTTGGGCAACCTCGGGTTTCCCTTTGGATTCCAGTGTCACCGTGCTACTGGCCGCTCGTTTTGCCTCTCTCCTTCTGAAGCGTTGGGCATTCCGCTTCCTCCCTTTGGTGGGATCAGCTGCCGCCACCTTCACAGTAGACTGCAGATCTTTGGAGGCACCACCTCCAGTCTTGGTTACAGCTCTGCTGAGTGGCTTAGCCGCCGCTTCCTTCCCGGTGACCTGCAAGCCTTTCAGCTTGCCGCCTCCGTTCTTGGTCACAGCTCTGCTAGAAGCCGGCTCAACCGCCGCTTCCGTTGTACTGGCCAGTGAATCTCCAGACCCGCCGCCAGACTGCTGAGTAGCTGCTCTGCTGACGGGTACCGCTACGTCCATCGGACTCACAGTAGATCCCGCGGCGGGTTCCCCATCTAGCTTCAGGGCCCGCAATCTTTCGATCGTCTGACCCTGAGCCGTTTCGCTTCCCGACGTTGGTGATCGTGTCACCTTTGAACTCCTTTTGAAGGGGTCGTTATCTGGTGATTTCCCTCCAGTAGTACTGGCGGGAAATTCGATTTTTTTATTTGTGTCTTTGGTAGGATCCATAGATATTGTTTATTCAATGTTTCAGGTTTGGGTTTCGCGTTCTCGGACCACAGCCGAGGCAATTGCCAGCATTTTGCCTCCCGCTACACCCCGCCCCCATAGGAACAACGTATTGCTCCGACCGTCCTTCCCCCTCTTCGGATCGCGAGGCAGACTCCCCCACGACCATCCGAGGGTTCCGTAGGCTTCCACAGTACGCTGAACCTGCGCTCCTTGCTGCCGAGGCAACCAAGGTGTCTCCCCTAGTCTAACAGTTCGCTACTCTGTAGACCGCGGTTCGCCAGGTTCCAGAACCGGGCAAAGTGAAGTGTTGGATTCAGAACCCCGCAGGTGAACCTTCACCTCAGTCACCAGCCCAGACCTATCCCCAGGCCCCCGTATCACCCCTGCGGAGAGAAACAAGGGCGCCCCTCTGCCGGTTACGGGCGAGGCCTCCGTTTACACAGCCCATACAGCTGGCTGCTGTACGGGCGTGCGGCAGAACCAAAAATTTTTACGGGAGAGAGATCTCTCACCAACCTTACTTAGAAGGGACTAGCCTGATCCAATTAGCCAATCCTGCCTTCCGGGGGATTGTTACCGGCGGCCACCGCGAGGAGGTTATGGATCACACTTTCACCAGACCGAACAGTTGCGGCACGTGTAAATTTGCGTCTACTACATGTTTTTCCCCCTATTCGGCTGGCGACCGACCGCCGAAAAAAAAAAAAAAAAAAAAAAAACAAAAGTTAGTATCAGCAAAAAAAAAACAAAAAAAAAAATTAGCTGAAAAAGATGCTTCTAAAAAAAAGTGCTTCTAAAAAAAGGTCCGAAAAAAGTTCAACTGGCACTAAAATTAATGAAAAATTTATCAACATATTATGGTCTACCTATGCGACGAAATTATAATTCAGTTAAAAACATGCGCAAGTAAATTTGGGCAGCATATTCCCAAAAAAATGTCAACTGATGAGAACCCTCAACACTCTTATTGTCCTGTTAGAGAAAAGACTTGGTGTCACTGGCGCAAGGTGGTGGCAGCTGGTTATAATACTTTAAAAAATTTCAAGCATCCTCCACCTTTAGATGATGAGGTACAAGAAGTTTTAAAGCCTATTTATGAAGACTTATCATCAAAAGATTTATTAAAGCGCTGCTTGGGCAATTTTACGCAGAATAATAACGAAAGCTATAATTCTTGTATTTGGAATTTTTTGGAAACATACTTTTTGTGGAAAAAATATCATAAATATGGCTGCAAATATTTCTGCATGTACATTCAATGAAGGATTTATGGCTATCTTGAAAATAATGCAAGTCATGGGAATTACAATTGGCCAATGTGCGCTGGAACATCCAGAAAATAGAGATGCTGCAAGAATCAACCAGGCGGAAAAACACTCGATTAAGGCATCTAAAGAGGCCAGAACTGCTCGAAGGGAGCAAAAATCTTTGGAAGAGGAGGAGTATGAGCAAGAAGAAGGTATATTGTATGGTCCAGGCATCGCAGATTAATTTTCGGTAAGATTGATTGCAAAAAATGTTGAATTTTAACTTTAAACGTGATTTTCTCGCAACAACGTGCACGAAGTTGTCGTGCCTGATTAAGAAAAACAATATTATTCAATCTCTCTGAAATTTGAACACGTTAATTTGCACATATTAATGCTCAGAATGAACTACAAATGAAAAAAATCGGCATTAAATTTTTTCAGTTATAACCGATTTTTGGGGAAAAAACCTCGATTTTCCAAAAAACGCCGTCATTTTGTTATTTTTCAACCAAATTTTTTTTTTAGTTCATTCCAAGGCCGCTTTGATGTTGATCGAAACCCCGTTTTTTTCAGACTTTCTTGAGGGCAGTTTTTATACAGCCAGGTTTTTTTGGCGAATTTTCCAAAAAATTGTAGCAAGCAGACGCCAGGGGGCCACAAAACATTTTTAACAATTTTGTTTATGTAGTCTAATTCAAATAAAGTATGTGTAAAAAGTTTCATTAAAACATGTCTTTTTATGCAATTAAAAACTAGCCTTTGAAAAAAACATTTTTTTTTCAATTTGAAGGTGCTATGTCCCCTTAAAAGGAGCGTGCCACTTGCAAATCATGGTTTTACCTGGAAAAGAGTCTTGGTAAACGAATGCCATCTCTTATGTTATGGTTTCAGTTAACTTTTCTTATTCGGTGAGGAACTTTATAGCAGCGTTTTCTCCATATTTTACACTTTCTTCCAGATTGAGTTGCTTGGTCGACGATAGCTCAAAAACGAATGGCTCGATTGAAATAAAACTTGCTATTTTTATTTATAATGAATCTCGAAACTCATTACGTTTCATTAAACTAACCTCATTTCGCGACCCAAGAATATGAAGTATGATTTTTTGTGCAAAGTAGCTTTAATTCTAATTTTCTTCGAGAATCAGTGATAATCAACTCGCAATCAATGTTCTTCGCCAAAAAGTACTCTTTACGTAATCTCTCAGTCCCACAATTAAACGTCCTTGGGTCTTACGTTTCTTCGGGAAAAGAGCGTACTTCCCTTGGCATGATATCAATTAATAAGCACTAAAACTTAAAATAGTATGTTAGCCTAACATACTACAGCATATAATTCTAAATGACGTAAAATCCTACCAGTTTCTTGATAAAGTTTTTTTTATTATTATTGTCTGATTTTATAGCTATCAAAACCAAAGATTTTAGCCTTAAGACCATTTTTTGTCTTTAAAAGTCAATCTTTTCTCTTCTTTTCTTTTTTTAAGTCTCTTTTTAAGGGGGCAGGATGGTTTCCAACTTAAACAAAAATTTTTTTTCAATTATTTTTTTATATGAAAGCACAATATCTCAGGAATATCCTCTGAAAATTTCAAGTCAGTCGGACTAAAACTCGCAGAGATACCGGTTATTTTATGATCGTGTTGCCAGGTATATTTCAACGAGAAACCGAATTAGTCTAGCTCGAAACTCGGAACTACATTTTTGAAGTCGGTGCGTAACATAACTGAAAAATTAATGCACCGATCTCAATGAACTTTGCCGGACATCTTTAATATGATAAATACTCGCGGATGAACGATCGTTTTATTTTAAAAAAAAATTTTACTATTTTTTACAGGCAATCATAGGCTGATTTTTTATGTGAAAATGGTACCTCCAAATTGAAAACCGCACCAAAAATCGGAAATCGCATATTTTTCAATATAATTTCGTTCATCCGCGAAAAAAACTAATATATTAAGTAAATCACTTCGATTTTTGGATTTCAGATAACACTGTCAGGCCAGGTTTTACGCACCGCACGACGCCTTTTTTTCGAAGCGCCTTTGATCTACTGCCACCACGGGATAAATAATTAATATTTTTTTCTACAATAAATCCTACATACTCTCAAAATATAGTTCTTTAATGTGTTATAAAAAATTAGTAATTATTTTCACTCAAAGCTGAGAAAAAAAATCGCAAAAATCGGCTTTTCTTCGGCCTCGGAAACCATCTTGCCCCCTTAAGTCGCTTTCATAATTATTTGCAAAACTTATCGTTCTCTTGATAAATGCTTGATTTAACTTCCGAAATAGATACAAATAGATAGAAAAGATACCTACAACTATTAATCCTTCTAACTAATCATTTACAAATTTACAGTGAATGTTTTGTTGCGTATTGGAAAACAAAAATAAAATTCGAAGGGAGATGTGCCAGTCCTTTTACTTTCCGTCGAATTATAGCTCGAAAAAGATTTCCATCTAACAAAAATTTCAAATTGTCAAAGGGAAATTTCGGCTTAGAGATAGATTTCAACTCGACCTCCGAGTTTCGAACGTGATTCTATTGATTCGTCACGCATTTTATCGTCGACTCTGTCGCAATATGGTTTTTATCAAGTCGTATAATCCGTCGCACTCAATTCAGTTCGAAAGACTTGGAGGCTCACCACAGAAGTAAAACCAAGCCAAAATGAATTGTGTTGTTAAAACCAGTTAAAACTACATATGCGAATGGATTTCATGCACTTTCATTTTCACAAGTGAAAGTATGCACGGCGTTAACTGGACCGGCTGCGGCCGGCTCGTTTACCAAGAATGATTGTGATGGTTCACTTTGCAGTCGATTCTGGGTTAGTGAAGAGGGCGTTTGTAGGCCGTGAAAAGGAAATGGAAATGAAATGGTGGTGGAAGTAGCAGTAGATTCACTTCATTTTATTGATTCAACGGAACGGAGTATCTTAAGCGTAGAGGTGAATAAACTGAGCTAAGCCGCTGGGCTTAATGGCATTCGTGTGGATGTGTGCAGATTGAAAGAAAGTGGATACTGTGGAGAGCAAGGTCGTTGAACTACTTGTGGAAGTGGTGCTAAGCGGTACTGTTGTAGCTCCCTACGGATGAACTTTTGAGGACTGCGTTGCGCGTTCGTTCATTTGAACCGATTTTCGTGAGGCAGCTTGTCGAACAAGTTGAAATTCTCACCAGGTATGAAAGCACAAATTTTAGTTACTTTCTCTACTCTTACTTTCGATAGGTTAGTTGTATGCATTAGTTTTGTGACGAAATGTGTTTCAAAAAATTAAGAGGCTCAAAGAAAACGCAGTAGGTAGATATCGAAAGTGATTTAGGTTAATAGATTTGAGTTTTCAAAGCGACTGCAGATACTGTTCATATAAATGTCCCTGCATCATTTGAACCACGGTTGCCTAAGACTTTATTATCCAGAAAATTTTGAATATGGGTCTTCTTCGGAGTATCCGGAATTGACTATGCTACCTGCGCTTTATAGTTTTCAGCCCGTTAAAAAGTTTTGTGAAAGTATTTAGCTAGCAGTTGAAAAACATGTTCTTGAACGGTGATTCTGTTCATAATTCCTTGCATCTGATCCGAAAACGGAAGCACAAACTCAAATGAAATTACGAAATATCACTTGCTGATGGACATTTGTGTATGGGAGCTGGAAAAAGAATGCATTGAAAATAATACCTTGATATTTGAATTGATCTGACGCTATATATGCAAAGACTACGTGATCTGAGAAATTTTATTTATCTCAAGCACGGTTGTATTTGGTGCCTTAAGTGAATAAATTCACTCCTTCTAGTGTTAATTTGCATACCTCACTTGATCTGGTATTCACAGAGCTCGTGGACATATCTTTCCAGTTTAAGCAAGGCCCTCCTTGAATTATGAACGCTACACCGTACCAAGATATCATCTGCCTAGGGATCAATTTCGGCACCATGTAAGCTCGAAACACCAGAGATATCAGGATTGTGGATGTTGTACATAAGGAGACCAAGGATTTAGCTCTGAGGGACATCATAGGCAAGCGGACTGAGCCTGGAATTGGCACCATTGTGAATTATGAGCACCCATTCGTTGCGCAAGAAACTGGCAACACAATATTTAGGACATATATAAGATTGTAGATAAGGTTGATCTAGACTGCATCAAAAGCCTTCTCCTCATTGATGAGATGGACCATGGGTAGTTAACGATGGGATTGGGATCCTATTATGTCGATCATGAAGACCTGTGGATCGGAAATGATTTCCGTCTCGGCCTCTGATTTATTGAGAGAAAAATAAATACCTCTTAGTGTTGTCTAGTTTTTTGAGAGTGCGCACGACTTTCACTCACGTCTATATACTAGGGAAGTCTTTGATGTTCAAACAGTTGTCGAAAATTGATAAAATTATTTTCCGCACCATAGTTGATTTCTTTTTAACAAGCGTGCCCTGCAAATAAAAGTGCTTCAACTTTGGAGGTTTTACTCACATTGCCTAGAGACTTTCCTCTCTGTTACGCAGGAGCAAATCCCTGCTTGATTTGACGATTTGTAGCAATTTGATAAATGAAGAGTGTTGCTTGGAGGCACCTCAACTGAACCGAAGTCCAGAAGAGGGCCTGAGAAGCAACACTCTTCGCTACAAATGGCCCCACGTTGGACGCCATTTGTAGCGATTTTAAAAATGAGAGGGTTCTTTGGAGGCACCTCACCAAACTGAGAACCAGAAGGCCTGACAAGCAAGAAAAAGGTGTGGCGGACCATCAAAAAGAGCAGATAAAAAAAAAAGAAATGCCAGGAAGCAAGTCGACCCCATTTTCCAATGGCAAGCTGCGCAAAGCTAGCAAAGTGGTCGGACTACAGTGTGCTCCGCTCATGCGGACGAGGGGCCTTCACGGCCATTTCTAGGGTACCCTGCTCCCGGGGCATTTCTTTTTTTTTATCTGCCCTTGTTGATGGTCCGTTATCACCTTTTTGCTGCTCGTCAGGCCCTCTTCTGGACTTCGGTTCAGTGAGGTGCCTCTCAGCAACATTCTCATTTTTAAAATCGCTACAGATTCAAATATAATATGCGACACTGTTGCAACTGCAATATATTGTTCATTTTTTCCATATTTTTCAATTCAATTAGTTCATTATTTCTTTGACTAAAGGCAGTAAAGCAACCTCAGCGAGGAAAATAAAACACATCCTGTAGGAGAAGCACAACATAGCATGAGACAATGATCAGGGAGATGCAGCAGTTACGGAAGCTAGATGCACAAGAGAGTTAAAACATATGGAAAACCAGGCCCCAGGTGATGACCAGGGCACCTGTGCATCACCATTATTTAGGTTGGATTGAGCCAATATTTTATTGATAGTATTGAACTTAGATGTAGAAAATCTAATTTAAATATAATAAAAAATTGATCTTTAAATTAAAATATTGGGTTTTAAAAGCTAGAAAAAATTATTTATATCCCATTGATACTTTTGTGGTAACACCATTTCGCGCAACTGCCGCTGGGAGCACAGAAGCACTAATCAATATTTTTCAATTCAATTAGTTCATTATTTCTTTGAGTTTATAGTGATATTTAAAATAGTTGAGTTTATAGTGATATTTAAAATAACCGCCCAGTTTGAAGCAAATATGGGTCAGAAAAAGACTCTGTACCTAATTGTATTTGTATCTCGGTAAAACGTAAGCACAGTTAAATAGAGAAGAATGAAAAAAGTTTGGAGTATTTTTCAATTGATCCAAGAAAATCACTCAAAATCTGTTTCATGTGTGTATGTAATTTTCATTTGAATATTGAGTTGAATGAATAATAGATAATCTCATAAATTATCAACTTTCTACTTCAAGTAATTGGAAATTTAACATGCCTAAATTTATACTATACTTTTTTACAATAAAATCACTGAGGCCAAAATATTCGAAAATTGAAAGCTTTGCTCTGTCGAGTGTACCATTACAGCGGCTGATTTGAAAATGCCAGTAAAAAGTACTGGTTTTGTGTAAAGCTTGCATTAAACATCAATCCCAATAGGAGAAGCTCTGTAGGCAAAGCTTTGTAAATTGTATTGAAAAAATTGTTAATTAGGCGTTTTGGGGAAGCTTTTAATAGTTTTTAAGGTGTTATGACCAGGGCTGTGGAGTCGGAGTCGTGCTTCTGTATATTTAAAGCGGAGTCGAACGCGACTCCCACTCCGCTTTAAATGTACAGAGCCACGACTCCGACTCCACAGCCCTGGTTATGACCAATACTCGAATAGTTATAGAATTTAAGTTAAAACTCATTGATGATTGTTCCAACAAGTCAAGAACAATTCCTTGCGGATGCTAACAACAAGTATCGATTCATTTCCATGCTGTATCAAAAATTTGAAGCTGCTAATATCAGTGTAAAACAAGCTCAAAATAATGCTGATGTTCTCATTATTGAAACAGCAATGGAAAAATCTGCTAAAAGAGCTTGTACAGGGTGATTAATTATGAAGTTTGGTTTTTAATATCAAATAAAAGGCATAAAGTTGAATTCTATAGTAAACATTTTATTGAGTCGAAAGAACAATCCATGACATTTACTTTTTAAAGATTATCTCATTTAAATGTTGGCCGCGTAAATGGTTCATCCTGAAGGTCTAATTTTGGACGACGCGTTCCAGCATAGCGACCGGTATCTCGCGAATGACACGAGTAAGTTTGGCTTCCAAAGCGTCGATTGAAGCTGGCTTATCCTTGAAGACCAGAGGCTTCATGTAACCCCAAAGAAAATAATCTAAAGGTGTATAATCTAGGCGACCAATTTACTGGTCCAGTACGTGAAATTAGGTTCTCACCAAAATGGTTTCTCAACAAGTCCATTGTTTCTCTCGCTGTACGTGAAAGAGCGCCGTCTTGTTGAAATCAAAGTTCACCAATACCACGGACTTCAATTTCAGATAGCAAAAAATTCGTTATCATGGTGCGATAGCGGTCGCCATTGACGGTTATGTTCTGACCGGACTCATTTTGAAAGAAATATGGACCGATTATTCTACCGGCCCATAAACCACACCAAACTGTACATTTATGTGGCTGAAGTGGTAGCTGTTGAAGCTCTTCAAGTTGTCCATCAGCCCAAATACGGCAATTCTGGTTATTGACGTATCCATTGAGCCAAAAATGCCCATCATCACTAAACAACATTTCGCGATAAAACAGCGGATTTTCATTGAGCTGATTCAGAGCCCATTCACCTTCTTTTTTCATGATGATTTGTCAAACAATACTGAATTAAAATTACATTACAGTTTGGCAGGAGTCACGCGTGATCTGTTAAAAAAAGCCTATTGAATATCAAACCTCATAGTGAATCACCCTGTATTGCTGTGGGTGAAAACATAGACTTGTTACTAATATTGATTGCACGAGCTCCTGTTGATAAAACCATCTATTTTTTGAAACCTGAAAGATCAAAAATAGAAACAAAAATGTAATCTTGACAAAGTTTGAGCCCATATCCAAAGTGTCAAGCTCTTATTTTATTTTTGCATGCAATGACAGGTTACGACACTACTTCAGCGATTTGTAAGAAAGGTAAGAAATAAAGGAGGAGTTAATAAACTACGCTGAAATTTTCAGTAAGACAGAGTGTTCTCTATAGATAGCCTTTAACGATGGAATTCGTTTTCTCCTGGCTATATATCAAGCTCCAGCACAGGAAGTATCTATTGATACTCACAGATATTCCACTTTTATAAGATCTACACAGCTCAAAAAACCTGTTCAACTATCTATTCTTCCGCCAATATTTAGTGCTGCTCGGCTCTATTTACATCGGGTCTATTACCAAGTTTAAATATGGCTAGACAAAGAGCTCATTCCAGAGGATTGGGTATGGAAGTTCAGGGATACCATTTCGGAGCCAATTCAAACTCTGCTTCCACCTGCTCCAGAAATGTTGCTAAATTTTATGTAATTGCGCCAGGGGCTGCAGCTTAAACTACGGCTGTAGAAAAGTTGGGTTGTATTGTTCACCAGTGTCTTGTAATTGTCATGCTTAAACTTATCACCCGAGATAAATAACACCAATGATTACGACCTTACTGATGATTTAGATCCACCTTTTTTCCTGACTGAATCCATGAAAATACATACCATCTCTCAAAAACGGTTATTGTTACAAGAAAAAGTTTTAGGATCTTTTTTGTAGGAAATTTTGCAAGCTGCAAATTCATCATACATTGTTTTTCTGTAAAGGTGACCGTTACTGAGATATTTGCGAAAGGTCACGTTTTGTGAACTTTGACCCCGTATAAAATGTAACGGAGCATTCAGATCGATGGGGACTTTTGGCATTTTGCTCAGCACAACAGTACCAAGGTTCACATCAAAATCCAGCTTTCCCCTAATTTGTTTGAAGTTTCGCCTATTTTATGTCGGATTTCACTGGACTAGTAGTGGGCGAGCAAATTTACGTTGCTAACGCTCGACCGTATCAATTAAATATCGATGATGGAGACATCAAACTTGAAAACAATATTTGCACGAAGAATATACAGGTGTACACAGGAGAAATCAAACCAAGCAATGGGGAGGATGTCAAATTTAAGATTGTCCTTGACATTGTCAATGAAGCTCAAAGATGCACCAAACACAGCGCACACAAGTCATGGCAGCGATAATCCGCTGACCTGATCACCTTAAATATTTTCAGGTTGCCAACGTTCAAAAGACAGGGCAAATAGAGAAGGGAGGAAAATCGTTTTTAAGCAATAGGAACAGCAGATGGCTAAGAATTGAGGCTTGCGGATAGCAAGAAGTGAGATAAAAAGGGGAAGATCATTAATTGACGGTTACGAAGCAAGCACGATTACATAGGTAAGAAGACACCAAACGCGAATGCAACCCTACCTAGTTTTGAGTGGAGGACTTTATGATTCGCTGAATTGAAAGCGTCGAATTTTTTATATCCACTAGCCTTGCTAATCGATAGCGGAAGCAACAGTATCAATGAACGATAGTAACTTGGGTACGGTTGCCTTAGCTCTAATAAATAAATGTTAATTGTTTTTTAATCTGTACCAATTTTTTCTAGCTTGTAAAAACTATTTAAAAAAAACGATTTTTCCTTTCGAAGTTAGATATATTTAGTTTTTTGTGACAAATATCGATATTTCGAGGGTAATCTGCCCTCTTCTTTAGTGTCTATCGTCCATAGGTGAAATAGTTGGCTGCAGTAATAAATTCCCCAAAATGTACTTGCCACTCTGGCAACCAAAAAAATTTAACCGGATGAGTATGATTAAAAAATCATTGCTGTCAACAGATTTTCCATCCTGTGAGTCGAAGCTCCGAATATGTCTTAAAAAGATATTAACCTAATTGTAATTTTCTAGACATTGTTTTTTCGAAATTTGAATTTTGAACTGACAAATGTCTAATAAACACACTGCTACCAACCAGAATGAAATAAAATTGCATGCTACTCCGGATTGTTTTTTTATGGCCGTTATTGTTTAATTTTTTTTTGTTTAGAAAATACCTCATATAAGGAGTTTGTATTTGCTTGTAAATAAAAATATATTAATATACGAACTACTTTTGACTATTAGTGTAAAGTATAGGTAGGCTTCTCCAACAGTAAGTAACCAACGGTTGAACGAATCCTTATCACGAATAACACTATATTACAAATTCTAAGCTCAATCTCTTCAGCACGACCTGGATGGTGAGGAGAAAACAAGAGCTTTTACTATCCTCTTATTTTATTCTCTGCACTAGTGAATATAAGAGTGAATTCAGAAACATAGAGAGATAGCTTTCATTTAAGCTGTGGCACGTGTACGGTCATATCACCTTATATACCACCTACATTATGTACAATGCTTAACGGGTATGTATTTATGGAATCAGCCTTGCAAAGCGGGTGGTTAAGTTCAAGGCTACCCAATGCCTGTATGGGTAGAGTTGAATGTCAAGCACAGAACATCCTAGCAGTAAGTGTGCGCTTTTGAAGGTCATGAATACGAAGGCCTCTCTCCCAATCCTTGCACGAGCCTGTGTTCGGGAGTATCATGAGCAAAATAAGGCAGGAGGACGTTAAAGTTAGAATTTGATGTGCTGTTGTGTCCTTGCCCTCAAATGACGCAAACGAAAGCTTTTATTCTTTTTTATCCTCGCACACGTAATCTTATTGCCGTCCTTTATTGCTTGTACATTTTCATAACGCGATACAATTAGAATCGCTCAGAATATTCGATTATTGGAAGTTCTGTGAAATTCGATTGCGGGATTAGACAATTGAAATTCTGTTGCTCGATTCCGATTATTACCTATAATGCGATAGATTCACTGACTTGAAGTTGACACCACTTCACCCCAGATTAATGGGAAATAGTTTCGTTTCTACTTTAATTAAAACACAGCATATTGAATGATGTATCAAGAAAAAATGGCTACTCCACAAAATTTTGAGACAGTAGAACTTGAGACCGTAAAAATTATGAAACGATATATGTATGTATGCTCGGAATTAAATTTACGAATCTGCCACGACATACCGTTTCCACTTCTGTATAGGATTTTATTAAATGTACAACTGTAGAGACCTATCTTTTCATGTACATATGGATGAATAATCATCAATAATTTAAGACAGGTAGTATTACGAAGCTACTCACGATTACATGAAACAATTTTGGAGACGGTATACACAGGGTGAGTGATTTCTTCTTCAATTATAGTGGTTTCTTTCATTCCGATCACTGGCTTGGGATTTCGTTGTTATTGTCAATGTTACTATTCTAAGCTAAGCTCAATAGCGGTGCGAAAAATTTGGCAAATACTGGAAACTTGCTTCCAAAGTATGAGGGCCACTCAAATATAAACGAGCCTTTTGCAAAAATAAATTTATTTTACATTTAAGAAGAAACCATACTTTATAGCTATGTTTCTACATAGTTGCCCCCCTCAGTAATGTATTTTTTCCATCGAACAGGTAGTTGGTTCATGCCGTTTTCAAAGAATGACTTCGGGCGAGTATCCAACCAATTACGCAGACACTGTTCAACCTGTTGATCGTTCGCAAAACGCTCTCCTCCAAGTGTTTCCTTGAGAGGTCCAAACATATGGAAATCACAAGGTGGAAGGTCAGGGCTGTAGGGAGGATGATCAAGTGCAGTTCAATGCATTTCAACCAATTTTTGGGTTGTTAGGGCTGCAGTGTGGGGTCTTGCACTGTCGTGCAAGAGCAGGTCGTCTCGAATGGGCTGACAGCGCCTTTTTGACCAATATGCAGCTCGAACCTGGTCAAAAAGTTCACAGTAGTAAGCAGTGTTTATTGTGCGACGATAGTGAAGGAAATGAATGGGTAAAACTCCTTGAGAGTCCCAAAAAACCGTTGACATCACCTTACCGGCTGACAAGCGAGTTTTGGTTTTTGATGGTCCTGCTCCCCATTCTTTTCTCCACTATATAGAAGCCTTTTTGTCTTGGGAGTGTAGTCGTGAACCCAAGTTTCAGCACACGGCACAATGCGATGCGAAAAAGCTTGCCCTTCATTTTGAAAACGAGCAAGAAGCATTTGACCATCTTCAACTCTCGCATTTTTGTTCTCTTCGGTAACCAGACGTGAAACCCACCTCTTCGAGATTTTTCGGAATTCAAAGTGGTCTCGGATGATGGTGTGTACATTTCCAACACTATTTGCCGTTTCCTTACTGATTGCTGCTACAGTGGACCGACGATCTCTTTCAATGACCTCGCGAACACCTGCGACATTGCCAGGCGTAATGCTGGAGCGGGGGCATCTTCGGTGACTCACATTTTCTACTTTTTCACGCCCTTCTTTGAACTCGGCACACCAGGCATTCATTCGTGGCCCTCAAAGTGCATTTCCCTCGAACTGTGCACGCACTCGGTTTCGAATTTCGGCCGGTTTAACGGCTTCGTTCGTTAAAAATATTATGCCGCGTTTATACATAGGGACGAACGTCTCGTGAGGGCAATTGGCAAAACATTCGACATGACTCAGCAAGACATAGGGTGGATTGTTTACTTAGGATATTGCACCATGGAACACGTACCATGCACCTTTCGACAGTTGTGAGTTGTTTTGTTCAGTTCAGTAAACGATGGCTGACGTATAGGTTGTGGCTATTGCAACTGCCTGGTGTGCGTTGAGTTATTTCAATCTGGGCCACGCAAGGACATCTTTGAAGACCCGGAGAAAAATTCGAAAATGTAAATGAGCATTCGCTACCCTCTCGAATTCCTTTGACTCGATGCATAAAACCGACTTCGCTTCGAGCTAGCACGACACGGTCATAAACACTCCGGCACAGCAATAAAAGGATCATTATCCCTTCATAAAACAAACAAGAGCCGACGAGCAAGCCATTTACACACGCGTGCTTGCCATGAAAAAAACAGCCGAGAATAGACAAGGAGACCATTTACACACTCACCTCGTAAACATTTGCCATTCCTCGGCGAGAGTGTAAACGCGGCATTATAATGCGTTGCGTATCTGTAGGATGAATCTCTCCTTCGCTCATTGTGAGGACAACTAAACAAACCGGCCGGGTGGCCGGCTTGGCTTTGAGTCGTCTAGACGTGGTCTAGACGCTTGATTCATGGTCTAGACGGGTTTCCCGCTACATTTCCCGACGCTCCGCCTATCTTCGACACGCTTTCTAAAGTAAGAGGCTCGTTTATATTTGAATACCCCTCGTAAGTGCTGTGTAGTCTAAACAATGCAAATTTTCAAAAGTAAATTTGATGTTGAGTTGTGCCAATCGCGTTTAGTGTACACAAATTTATGGCAAAAGTTCGTGAGACCGGCTCACTGGCGGAAAACAGAAGCTGCCTTTTTTTCATCCAGAGTGTAGGTAATCGGCATGCATAAAAAACAATCCGCAGTAGTATGCAAGTTTATTTCATTACTACTCGGTTGGCAACAGTGTGTTAATTAAAATTTCAAAATTCAAATTTCGAAACAACATATGTCCAGCTAGAAAATTCTATTTAGGTTTGTTTCTTTTTAAAACGTAATCGAAGCATATTTCGTCTCATATGATGAGAAATCTGTTGACAGCATTGATTTTTTAATCATACTCATCCGATTTAATTTTTCCTGATTGCCAGGTTGATAGGGAGATTTTGGGGAATTCACCACTGCAGCTAACTGTTTCAGATGATATATTTAATTGAAATCCACTAATTTTAGAATAATTCGTTTTCTGAATGTTGTTGTTTCGCGTGCATTATCGCTATCCTGTACTAGTCCGGATGCAAAAAAAACGCAGCTGCTATCTAATACACGAACATTTGCACCAACATCAAAGTATACAAATTTGGTGTGGGAATTAACAGTTACCAGTAGCAGTAAACTGAAGAATCCTTTGTAATTAAAAAAGTTTTAGTCCGTCTTAGAATTTTCAGTGCCTTTATTTTAATGTGTCTCCATTTCAATAACTTATGTCGATAATCTTCATACGCTTCGTCTCTTTCCACATTAATCAAAAAATTTCGAAGAATCGTCAAACAGTAAATATTCAGATCTGGGAATGTGTTACACACGGAAAACTCAAATTTTGTACAGGTTTAAAAAGTGGTGCTTTCCTCAAAAGTTCAAATAGCACAAATAATTTCAAAAAAATTAAACTAATCAAATCGACTTCCGATTTGGAAACTATCTTAACATATAAAATAGGGAGTGCCAGAAGAAATGAAAGGCTTAAATGGTTTTATGGCAGTTTGTGTGATTTCTTTAGTGCTAAACGTTTCATTACAAGACATCTTGTTTTAACTTCGACGTAGGCAAATTTGCCCCGAGAATTGAAGTAAATTTGAGATATTTGAGGCCTCAATTCTAAAATTAATCAATGAAAAAACTTGTTCAAAAAGTAACACTTTACGACTTGAACGCAAACATGTCAAACAAAACTATGTTTCTTCTGGCTGAGTTGATTCTGGCTCTTCTTCGTCAGTTTTGGTCATTAAACCGATACGTTTTGCCAGCACTTCCGAATTTTTCAGCGCGTCACTTTTATTGCCGACCATATAAAATGCTACTTCAGGCACCTCGTCCAATTCTCCATCTAGTAAGCTTTTAAAACCTTCTATTGTGTCTTTTAGCGTCACAGAAACGCCTTTATGTCCTGTAAATACTTCAGCCACATGAAATGGTTGGGAAAGGAACTTTTGAATTTTGCGAGCTCTTGCCACTGTAAGCTTATCCTCTTCAGAAAGTTCATCCATCCCCAGGATAGCAATTATATCCTGAAAGAGATGTGTTTGAGAATATTTTTTGATCAAATTAAAATAATTGATGTGAAAAAACAAGTTAACGCTATTGTTTTAATGCTTTATTTTTCGTTTATCTAGCTAGCAGAGCAATGTAGCAGAGCAAGCACACTTATTGCTGTTGAGCATCTACTGCCAACTATATGTGATGCTCATTATTAGTATTGTCTGGAAAATTGTGACGCTTTAAATTGACAGACCGAACATCAATATTGGAGCCAAATATATTTTAATATAAGCAACCCTTTTAAACCTCGAAGACTTTTCAGCGGTATGAGAGTTAATCTTTATAAACTATTTCTTGCCGCTAAGTCTTGACATTTCAATATGCTGGCCATCACGAAGACTTGGTTGAACAATTGACGTTTTATGGCAATTATACATATGACGCAGGCCATCCCGAATTCTAGCCAAAATGGAAAATGGTTATATCCAATATCCACAAATTTGTATGAAGAAATCCAACTTTTGACGCCGAAAATCATTCCTCTAACACTCTTCACCACTCCGCACTTACATGAATTATTCGCTTTTAACCAATTATACATAACAGAATTGTTCATGATTTGTTCAAAATAGCCTTCCATCCCTTTAAGATAGATGTACTGAAGATAAAAAAAAGTCCCATGGCTAGACAATAACTTGAGACAATTAAGGAACTGAAGAAATACACTATGCAAGGCATTCAAAAATGATCTCAATAACAGTGCGGATTCAAAACAGCAATCTGCAATTCAAATGATTTCCGACTGTTACGTACATGTCGTTAGAAAAAGTACTAAAATGTTAGTAGCAAATGAAGTCATTTGCCAATAAGTACCATCGTTTTCCTTCACTGCTACTAACACTCAGATTCAGGCAAATTGCTTCAATTCTCACGGCTGTTTTCATTTCCTTGTTCCAGATCTTTAAGCCAGATGGTAACCTACTAGATAAAGGACCGAATACTATATTAGTATTCATTCATCCAGGAGCTCTTTAACTGGGAACATGGAGTCAAAACAAGAAAAAACAAACGACAGCAGATTATTTACAAATATGTGGAAAAACCCAAAATCATGTTTTTTTAAATTGCCAAAGCCCTTAAAACGTCACTTTCAATGGTCAAACTAGTAATAGCGGATTTTCAGAAAAGGCTAACTGTTACAAGAAAAGAGGATCAGGTAGGAAATCTGGAAGCACATACTAGGACTTAGAGGGGAAAATCCTCAGGAAATTCGAGACCAAACCAAAGATTTCCGTTCGAGATGGGGCGGTAGTTGCTTGTACATCGAAGTCGATGAATGAAGAAATGTTACAAATCAGAAAGTAGCAAAAACGAGGGCTGGAAAATGATACGATCAATATGTGATGTCATTTTAGATGACGAGGCTTATGTCAAAATCAGTCTTCAGACAGATTTCTGGCCATGAATTTTACACTGCTAAAGCAAAAAGTGCAGTAAAAGAAGTGTTTAAGTCGAAGAAACCCAGTAAATTGGCTAAACAGTATATGGCGTGGTAGTCGATTTTTCGATGTGTTCTAACGAGCGATATTTTTATAGCGGAAGGTACAATCAATGCCCAGGTTTAAATCGAGGAATTTCTGCAGAAGCTATTTTCGCCTGCCATTAATAAGTATAAAGGGTCCATGGTAATTTGGCCAGACTCAGCATTAAGTGATTATACTTTCAGACCACTCCAGAAAATGCTGGAGTGGTCTGAAAGCAGGCCAACCCACCAAATTGCCCTGAACTTAAACAAATCGAATGATACTGGGCTTAAATGAAACGAGTATTGAAAGAAAGCAATTGAAAAGCTAAAATTGTATGTAACTTTTGAAAAGGTGGAGAAAAGCATACTAAATCATTAATGAGGCCTCTGTGAAAAACTTAATGTCGGATACCAATTGAAAAATTCAAAATGTTCACTGTAAGCGACACAAACGTTTACAAATGTAATTTCTGTATATCTTTAGGAGATTAGCTATGATCAACAAATATCTCTATTTTCATAAACTCAAAAGGTTTCATTTTATGTGCCTTAGTAAAAGAGTCAAATTTTACTGGGACATTCTTTACAACTAATTCGGAAAATTCTCTCCCGAAAGCTATTTTTCAGACTATTGACTAACTTCTGTGTAATCGAATATTCAGGGCTAATATTGGTATTTTCACAGATAGCCAAGCGGCTATTAAGTCCCTAGCTCGTCCTTTACAGGGTCCATGAATGTTGCTGAATGCCGTGCATGTCTTAGGGAGATATCGAGACATTCGGTTGTTCAATTGATGTGGATACATGGTCATAAGGGTTTTCAGGGCAACTGTGAGGCCGATGAGCTGGCAAGGCTTGGTACCTTGCTACTGGAGGTCTCTTGTTCCTTCTCAATAGGTATGCCGATGACATCGGTCAAACTGGCCATCAGGCAAAAATATCTTGAAGACGCTAGGAAGTCCTGGGAAGTTGAATCATCCTGTGCGATAACAAGGTAGTCCTGGATATCTATGGATGAGCATAGCACCAGGCAGCTTTAATGCATCTTTTCAGGAAGCTTTTACCTCGAAGCGCTCTGGGCTGCATTGTGGGCGTTCTTACGCGCCACTGCCTCATAGGGCGGCATGCGCAACGATTGGGCGCAGGGTTAAACGATTTCTATCGGAATTTTGGCCCTGAGGACGAGAAGGAATCTGTCCTCCATCTCATGTGTCAGTGACCTGCTTTGGCAAGGAAAAGGGTAGCGGCACTTGGTGCACCATTTCTATCAAACCTGACCGAACTGTCCCTGGTCAATTTAAAGGGGATAGTGCGATTCGGTAAAGGAAGCAGATGATTTCCTGAGTTCAGTGAGTAGGATAGAGTCAAACATTATTGTAGCATCACAGCAGGCGTCTCTTGTGCCTATGTGTGTCGGTCGTCAGGCCTCTGTAGATCGGCAGCCACTTCAACCTACCTACCTACATACACAGAGCTAGATAGCTGAGAAACCGAAAGGAAAATCGGAGGTAGGTATGCTCTCGATTTGTTCTATTTATAGATTTATATGTTTGTAGTGAAATCGTTTCACTAAATCTCTCTGTTTTGAGGCTTCAGCTGTTATATTTGGTATAATACAAGGATTATTGAAATCATAAATTTATTCATTCATATTTCGTTCGTGGAAGTGAAAGCATCAAATTTACCCTAGGGCTTTGATTTTAACGAACTTTTGTGAAAACCGGAAAAACTTTGGAAATCGTCAATGGATCGAACTGAAATTTTTTCGCGACAATAATGGTAAAATGGCGAATTCAAAGGCCTATTGAAATTCAACGAATGCGGTAGAGCCACAGCGACATATGTAAAATATTGAGGGCCCGTAATGCCACCTTGGAAAAATGGTGCACTACCGAAGAAGGAAACGTGGACGATATGAAAAGAAGTGGTCGACCGTCCGGGTACTTTTCGCAGAAGCAAAAAGAGAGATTCGAGCATTGGAGTAGGAATGCGAACAGTGACGAAATGGTTGAGCAGCTCCCCGGAGGCCGCTAAAAGTAGTCGAGGTTAACCGTTCAGCAATACATTCGATCCACTAACTGGGACAGGCGACAGGCCTACTAAAATAGAAGAGAGTAAAATTAAGAGACGTATCAAGACTCCATACTGACAAGATTACACCTTTTTTTAACACCTTTTCGGAGGCGGGCTTGAAACCAAAAAGGAAGTGTTTTCTTCGTCTGTTCTATGCAAGAAATTCGGCCACTGTAAAACTCGGCTCAAATAATTTAAGCACCTGCCAAAAGTAGCCAATTATTCAGTTTTTCGGATGCGCTTTTTTTGGATATCAAATATAGAATGAGTAGTAGATTCCAGCGAACCAAAGCAAGTAGTTTAAAAAAAGCAATTTAATAAATACCCTCTTAGCTTCCACATTAATATATATCTGCGTACCTGTAGCGATTTATAGTCTTGTAAAATTTTCTGAACAGATCTTGCTACATTGTAGTGTTCTTCGCCAACAATTATTGGGTCTAAAATCCTCGATGTCGAATCTAAAGGGTCAACAGCCGGAAATATACCAAGCTCAGCTACACTTCGAGAGAGAACAGTTGTTGCGTCTAAATGTGAAAAAGTTGCAGCGGGCGCTGGATCAGTCAAATCATCTGCTGGAACATAAACTGCCTGCACCGAAGTAATTGACCCGTTTTCAGTGCTCGTAATCCGTTCTTGCATTGTTCCTGAAAAAATTGAGATGTGAAACGATTTCAATTCTTTTTTCGCGGATGGATAGCTGTTTAGTGCTGAACTAGGTGCTCAGAGCTAATGCCTAGCTAATATTTTTAAAATGTATATGTGACAATGAATGGTAAGACGATAAGTATACGTTTATGTGAATGTTTGCGTGCGTGTTTCAAGGATATGAATGAAGAACTAGAACGATAGTGTGTGGAGTTTTGAAAAAAACAAGTAAATGAAAAGTTACACTTTCCACCTTGAAACACCTACCCATATCAGTAGAAAGAGTTGGCTGATAGCCAACGGCCGACGGAATCCGTCCTAGTAGGGCTGATACTTCTGACCCTGCCTGCGTGAATCTAAAAATATTATCGATGAAAAGCAGAACATCTTGACCTTCGAAATCCCGAAAGTGTTCTGCTAGTGTGAGACCAGTTAAAACTACTCGCGCTCTAGCTCCAGGTGGCTCATTCATTTGGCCATACACAAGAGATACCTTTGAACTGTCGTCATTTAAAGATATGACCTTAGATTCGATCATTTCACTATACAAATCATTGCCCTCGCGAGTTCTTTCACCAGCTCCAACGAAAATCGAGTAGCCACCATGCTGCTTAGCAATGTTGTTGATTAGTTCCATGATGAGAACAGTTTTTCCAACCCCAGCGCCACCGAAGAGACCAATTTTGCCCCCTTTCACATATGGCGCCAGTAGGTCAACGACCTGTAACGAGCATTCATTTCTATCACATGCTGAGCACGTAGCCATGGTTCACCTTTATTCCAGTTTCCAAAATAGTTAGATTAACATTTAATTCCACTAGCTCTGGAGAATCGGCATGAATAAAAGCATAATGCTGTGATTCAATTGGTCCTCGTTCGTCAATGGGATCTCCGACAACATTAATAATTCGACCTAAGGTATTTCGGCCGACTGGAACTCGTATGGGATACCCAGTATCGATAACGTCTTGACCTCTTCTCAGTCCCTCTGTACAGTCCATGGCAATTGTTCGTGCTAAATTAGGACCAACATGCTGAGCAACTTCGAGAACAAGTCTCGTAGAGTGCCCTTTCACTTCCAGTGCATTTAATATAGCAGGCAAATCGCCCGGGAAATATACATCAATAATAGGCCCAATTACCGAAAATATCTGCGAAAAATATTCCAGTAAATTTTAAATTTGTTATTGGGCAATGTTTCTTGTTGTTTGTTATTGATGAATAAAAAAAATTTGAGTGAAATCAGAATGTACTGCATTTAAAAGCACCTTATTTAATAAATTTACTTTAACCTCCCTCTTTTTAGTCTTTAGCTTACTTTTTTGAGCCGATTGATGCACAATCTTTTGAGGAAAACTATTTCGGCCTACATTTTAAGATGAACATTTATTTATTCATTTAAATAGTTCAATTTTACAGATAACAATTGAGAGCATTGAGAGCAATTGCGAAAATTGAGAGCATAACTATAATAAAAGGAACAAATATGATCAAATAAAATAACAAAAATGAATAAAAGGTACTCTATTAATTTCATTCTCAAGATAAAATATCTATGTAGCGTTTTTTATAAGATAATCAATCTGGTGCTCGTTATGGCTTCGTCACATGCATAAGAGAAGAGAGTGAAAGTATAGCTCTTACTGGCAAAAGGAGTATTAAAGGTAGTCCGAGCTTTAGAGGCACGATCGTGATCGTGCAAAAGCTGCGAGATACAAATACTAGAAGAAAAATGCCCATTGGACAATTTGTACAAAAAGCATTCACCGAGGTGCAGTTTGCGAGTACTAAGGGAAGGGAGTCTCAGCAATGATAGACGATCTTCGTCCGGACAATACGGGACATGAAACTTGTTCAAGAAACAACGAATAAATTTACGTTGATCAGATTCAATAGCATCTTACAAGTATACAAAACGAGGAGCAAGGATACAAGGGTATAACGAACTGGGGAAGTAAATAAATGATATGTGGAGATATTTATGCAGTGACGAGAACACTGCATGACAATATCTGCAAGTTTAGACGTCCTTGAATTAAAGTCTAATTAGAGGCCGAAAATGATCACAAGATCTTTCTTTGTATTGATTTGTATGTAGTAAAATATCGCCAGATAGAAAATAGTCGAAACACAGCAAATTAGGTTTGTTGAAGAAGGACAAAGCTAGACATTTGGAAACATTAACAGGAAGTAAGTTTCTTGAACACCACGTATTTAAAGCTAATAGGTCAGATTGAGGGAGAGTATATCTCTGAATAATTTTAGGTCATCGACAAATAGAAGGGAATCAGATGAAAATATTGATGTAAGGTCATTAATGAAAAGATTGAGCTGCAGATGACCAAGTATGGAGCCTTGCGGAACACCGGAAGAGGGAAAAAGGGTAAAAAGATCAATCTTTCAGGAGGTGCGACTAAAGATATATGATGCGAACTAGGACAAGAGAAGGCCGGATATGTCGAATAAACTCAATTTTTCAAGTAAAACGAAGTGATTAACCTTCTCAAAGACTTTCGAAACGTCAATAGGCGTGTTTTTTTGCTCCTCTATCCAGCAGAGAATAGAGTATACGCATTGGAAACAACAACACTCCTGCACCAGTGAATTCATTAGTACAGAAATTGTATCCGTCATTGGTAGTTCACGTGCTGAAGTATAGAATGTGCTGGTAGAAAAAAGAAAAGCTCATACGAAGTTGTCTTTTTTCCTGTGAGATGGCTTTGGTTTTTTGAAGGTTAAGTTGAATGTTTTGGTAGTTATTAAATTAAAAAAAGCCCGCATAATGTGTAGAAAGTTAAAAGAGGTAATTTTCTGTTAGTTCTTTTTCAATTTTCTATCGATTGTAGTAGTGTATACTCGTTATTTACTCCCTTTATTTTCAGCTGTTGTGTGGTACCACAGCAAATACAACAACCTATGTCAGTCTTAACGAATGCATCAGCTGTTTTGTGATAGATCGTTTTTTTGCGTCATTGTTCTATTCTGTTCTGTATCGGAGAAAAAAAACACGCCTATTGTAAATTACATCGACTTGCTGTCCAGTGTCAAATGCAGAGGCCACAAAATTAACGAATTCGACTTAATTAGTCGAACTTGAGTGACCCTTGATAAAACCATGCAGAACCTTGGAAATTTGATTCTTAAGAGTACATTAAACTCTATTGTGAACAACCCTGTCCAAAAGTTTGGCAAAGCGGGTTAGGAGGCATATTGGTCGGTAATTCGAAACATTTTCAATGTCTCTTGACATCAATATCGGAAAAACATTAGAAGTTCTCTAAATCGAAGGAAATACATCAAAAGATAAGCTACGGTTGAAGAGTATGATTAAAAGAACACATAAGGAACAAGAAAGGTACTTCACGAAGGCATTTAGTATGCCATCGGGACCGCAAAAATAACAATAAAATTTGATGGATAATAATGTTTCAACTTCAAGAAGCTTTGTCATAAGGATATCAGCAGAAGGAAGTATGCATGGGATTAAACTATTTGCGGAATCGGAAGAGAATGCAAAAGAGGAAGAAGAGAAGTCTGCAAAAATATTACACTTATGGTGGGAACATAAAGACACATTACCTTGAAACATCACTGTCTCAGTGTATTTATTTATTTATTAAGTAGTCGTTTTTGGCCTCAATTATTTTTTTTTCGCCATTGAGCGTAAATTATAGCAACGCTCCCAAACATTAACTGTACGAGAGCGAAGAAAATCGTCACGTGCCTGGTCTTCATTGAAAACAGCATTGCAAACAGCAATCGAAAACCAGAGACGATGGTGTCGATGTGGACGAGTTAGTGGTGTAAACTTGGATATGAGGGGATTAAGGAAAAAATATAGGGAATCAAGGGTCTCATTAATGTCCAGATTGCGAAAAAAGAAAACCAGTCGTTGCTGTTAAGTTTCGCTGCTATATGCTCAGAGTGAAAATGTTGAGCCAAGATTTAGCAGGTTCTTTTTTCCGTGAATCCTAACAAAAACTAAAAAATTAATGAATTTGGTAAACGCTGAGGTTTGGGATTCACATAGGGAGATAATGAAGAGGAATTATATTTAGTTGTTCAAAAAATTTACTAAACTATTGAGGTAATTAAAGTTATATTTTCAGCATCGAAGTGTTAGTACTTTGTCAAACGCTCTTGACACATTAAACCAGATTCAGAATAAATTATTTGGGGAATTTTTCAAGCAATGCAAAATCTTTTACGGCATTTTGAAATTATTTCGGGGTTTCTGCAAGAAATAACCTAGCAATCTTGAGTGAAAAATCGCGATGACCAACTAAAATCCAATTTAAATTTCATCTTATTAATATTTTATTACCATTTAATTATTTTCGACGGTCGGTTGACACTTTAATTTTAGTGATTTTAAACATTTTGAACTAACAACTAAAGTAGTCCTTCTATAACTCTTTTCGTGTCTAGAAGTTAAAGCAAGTAAAAAATTCGTTCACAATCAATGTATACAACAGGTGTGGAGTGAACAGTCCTACAACTCACAGAGTCATGTTAATTTAAAGCCCGGCATGTGATCATGGTCGGATTCGAACCAGCCAACACAGACGTTAGCAGATAGTGCCTTATTTCCTCGACAACACAAGCTTCTAAGTAAACTAATCTTGTTTCAAAATAATATAGTTATATATGAAACCACATTTAAGTGCTCAGTATTACTTTGGGCTTGAAGGCCTTATTAGTGAAAAATTGATAGCCAGTTAGCCAGAGCAATAAAAAAATATAGGAACCTGCGCAACCTAGTGACGAAGCAGTGGCTTTGCGAAGATCGGAGTCCAATAGGGTTCGATGCCAAAACATCGGGCTCAGAGTTAATTTAACTGTGAATAGGAACTTATGTTGAATGGATGCCTTTAACTGGTTTAATTATCAATGACCTGTAATTGTTGGCAAGAAATAACTGTACTTTTTGACTACTATAGTTCAGAGGCTAGATGTAAGATTTAGTTGTAGGTTACACGTACATTTAAAACTACAAAACTTAGCTTCCGGTCAAAATACATTTCATAGACCGATTGAAACATTTTTTAACCACTCATAGTTTTTCTGCTTATCATTGAATGTAAATATGATTTAAATACTTTGCTTTGAATAGGTGAAAATAAAAATGGCAAAAAATATTTACATTTCCTTGAAGTGGTTCTGGAATATTAATTTGATTTTCGGTATCAGCGTTTTTAACCTCTCCTTCTTTTTCGATGCCACAATCACAAAATGCTCTTTTTATTTGCTGGCATATTCCTATGTTGTTAGATATCGTGATTTCTGAAAACGGGAAAGCATATTTGCAAGTCATATTTTTTTCGTAAAAAAGCATTACTACTCTTTCAACAATCGGCAAACTGTGCGTACAAAGAAAATAACAACTGTGAAGCAAGCTGCATATTGTGACGCGTGTGGGGCGTGCGGTGTGATATGATACGTGTGGTAATGATGCGCGTTGGGTGCCGAGAACGTTAACTGACGAGCAAAAGAAGAAACGAGGCGACATTTCGAGGGTGAATCTCGAAAAGTTGCAGGCAGATCAGGAAAATTTTTGGTCACGTTTCGTGACCATGGGCAAGACCTGGATCCACCATTTTGATCCAGAAACCAAACTGCAATCGATGACGTAGAAGCGACCCTCTTCACCGACGCCGAAGAAATTCAAAGTGTCGAGTTCGGCAGAAAAGGTTATGGTATCAGTTTTTTGGGACGCTGAAGGAATTTGTTACGGCGGAATATTTAGAAAAGGGAGCCACTATATCAGGCTCTTACTACGCAGACCAAATAAGAAGATTGCGAGAGACAATGAAGGAGAAAAAAACGCGGCAAACGGCGAACCCAAGTGCTGTTTCATCAAGAAAACGCACTGGTTCACGAAGCTGCAGTTGCGATGGCTGCAATTCAAGAAACAGGATTCGCACTACTTGAACATCCGCCCTATTCGCCAGATCTAGCTCTCAGTGATTTCTACGTCTTTCTTCGGCCCAAGGAACACATATCCAAAGTCTCTTAGTATCATTTGTTAGGAATGAAGCAATAAGAATTTGAAAAGAAATGAACCAAAAATGAATCGATATTGAAGTAGTAAGTAAGGAATTGAAAAAGGATATCCATACAGAATGACCGGATTTTTTCTTAAAAAAACATTAATCAGTACTCACTTTTTTTTCTTAGGTAATTGCTTAACAACTTGTTAGAAATAACTTTTCAGCAGAAAAATAAGCAAAAAAAAGTGTAATTGAAATCAGATCAAATAGAGATGGTTGCGTATACTTCAACTCAACACCAACTTAATGTTGTTTCTAGTAGATCCCGAAGAAAAAGTTGTTTCGCCCTACTAGGGAATGGTAAAGGACCCTTTAACTACATTTATGTATTGTCAAAAATTGAAATTAGAATAAAATATAAAAATAATCCCGCCCATCCAGACATCCAAACTTTTCCAGACATAATGGCAGTCAAATCACACATACTCTCTTTATATCTTTAGTTGATTTTATTAATCCGTCCACCAGTCATAAAATCTAAGATAACTTAAATTATGACGGAAAATATTTCTTGCCAGACATTTTCAAAATATGCAGTGAAAATATCTTCTGAAGTGTTCAATCCATGAGTCATTAATTGACACCAAAATATAAAAATGTTTCAATACATACTTGATATATTCACAAATTCATTTCGACTTCTTTTGAAGTATTTATACGAGTAGTTTCTCAAGGCTACGTGATTCGTTAATATTTTGTCAGTAGATAAGAAGGAATGCAATGGTATCTCACCTGCAAAACCAAAAATGGTTGTAAAGCAATAAAATGTAGCAAACTTACTTACGTGCTCTGATTGATATTTTTTTAATTAATTGGTAATAAGTCTTCATGTTGTGAAAATAATTGACTTTTCGAACTCATTTATCTAAGAAACAATTTTGTTAAACAAATGTCATTTCACCCGATCACCGCCTGCTAGATTTGAGTGATTTTAAAAGAAAACGCAAAACACAAATGTGCTTTCTTTTTTTTTTATTGAAATTCACTAGAAAAATTTAAATAATGGCCATAAAAATTATAATCAGCACGGGTTGAAATTTTCAATAGTCATGTTTTTCTCCAAGTGTATGAAAATGATTCTTGGTATGTAATAAGAATGTATTTATACTAGCCATTTATTGCAAACTTTCGTTAAAAGGAAAACTAGGATAAATATTTCCAACAGCAAAAAAGCAAAAATGTCAGCGCACTTTAGTGATGGTATACAGTGTGGCAATTTAGGCTTTCAGAATAGCTTACGACTAATCTGAAGATGTGAGCGAATAAAATAGGAATATGAAAAACTTTTGGATAAAAATAAAGAGTATTTATTTACTAGGATATAATTATTCATTATTTTATGAAAGACTTATAATTAATATTGAAGAGTTTCTACTCAAATTTGGACGGCCAAATTTAAAAATTCAGAGTTTGTTCGCTTTCAATGAATTTTCTGGAGAAAACTGTCAGAGAACCAACTAAACTTTCCTGATCCGAGAAAATTACCTGGCATTGAGAAGCTGTACTGGTATATGCTTGTAGGAAATGAAGCTTTTCAACTACATCCAAATTTTATGAAGCCCTATAATCGAGCTCACTTAGGCCTCGCGTCCACTGGAAACGGAAAGCTGCGAACTGCGAAGCCACAAATTCTGACGAATGCCATTCGTCCGAAATTGTGAAATCCAGCAGAATGGGATCCGTACATGTTCGGACGAACACTGACGAACGGCACGGGCCCAGTGGACGCGGTCCCCCGCCGAGCCACATGTTTGGATCGTTCGTCCGTTTTCGTGCGGATGCGGCCGAATACGATTTCGCAACTTTTCGCAGCTTTACGGTTCCAGTGGACTGGAGCCCTTAGAGTCTAGACAGACGACACAAATTAATTATCATTTCGAGCCCAATGATCATTATCTATTACGTGTGTCATGTTTAATGATCATTTATAACATCATCAAAGAGGTTCTGCGAATTATCATTTGGAAGCTAATATGGTGTTCACACCCGTCTAGATCTGAAAATATATGCGAATTTATATCTACCTTCATGGGATCTCGTAACGCAGAAGATCAAATCATACTCCTAGGAGATTTTAATCGCTTTAATTTACGTTTCGTTCTTGATGAAACTGACAATTACTACCTATTATTCTGATCGATTCGATTATTCTGACTTTAATCTTGTGAGTTCTTTGTATGGTAATGATTTGCAGCAGGTTGTTCTGACTCCCAACCGTAATGGTAATTGGTTAGACCTTATATCATATTTACAAACGTTTATGACAAAGTAGTGGTTAGCCCGACTATTGACGCGAAAAATCTTTTCTCGAATAACCTTCACTATTCCGCTCTTACTGTTGATTTACCCACTAAAGATTATAATATCTTTCAACTTACAATAATTGTATACGATTTCCGCAATGCTGATTATAATAGCATTCACCATTCTCTTGATAATGTCGATTGAGTCAAGACTCAATGTCTTGACGAAAATGTAAATTCATTCAACAAAATACTGTTTGACGCGGTCGAAAGATATGCCCCTAAAATTATGAGATAAGATAAGATTCTTAGACGTCTGAAAAATCATAGAAATCAGCTACAAAAATCAATGTTGACTCTAGCCATCGTATCAAAGAAGAATACAATGCAGTGTCCCAAGAATTCCCGGAAAAGTCTCACGAAGCATATAACAGATTCATTAAAACTACCGGCGAGAATATAATCGACAACCCCAATAAGTTTTTTGACTTTGTGAATATGAAGCGGAAAACAACCGTTTATCTCTCTTCTCTCTCAAGAAATTTGCAATTTTTTCGCAGAAAACTTTCAGGAAGGGTTTAACCTAGCCAGTACTCCATCACTATTTCACCTCCTAGAGTAACTAGAACTATTTTTGCTGAGGCTATAAATATTTCCAGAGATGATATTTTTAAAGGTATCTTGGAGTTTGATAGCAACAAAGGCCCTGGACCCGATCTTTTTCCTCCGACTTTTCTTATTAAATGTGTTACACAGTGTTGCGACCGACTAAACTCTGTCGAGCAGTCGTCAGTGCAGCATATATTTCTTGAGAAATCTTCTTTCTATTGCCCGGCGTGCCTTTTTCCCAGCCGACTAGCTCAGCATGGCGTGGGATTGCGGGCGGAAGATTTCTCCGTGCTATGGCACGCAGACTGTACAGCACGGTACACACATTCCTATAACCGACACAAACGTGAAGGGAAGGGAAACGAAGAAGTTCCGTAAGAATCAATATTTATTCAATTATTCAGAATTCATGTTGGATGTCTTAACTTATAAAACGAAGAAAAAAAATACAAAACAAAATAAGATCCAAGAAATGAAACGTTAATTATAACAAAAGAATATAATAAAAATTATAATATATAAAATTCAAAATATGAGATAACTAGAATATTTCATAACAAAAAAATTAATCACTAAAGCAGATAAATTCGTGAAACAATAGCAAAATAAACAAAAATAATCATAAAGAAATGGGTAATTATTTGGGTGGAGAAGTTATACACGACCCCGGCCGGAGTGGAGTTTACATCAATCATACAGTTTACTAGTATTATTATTATGATTATAGCAACATCCAAGCACCAAAAATGAGAGCCTACCACTTATATCATCGAATTTCACACCCAAATGTACAAGTTGAGAGAGAAGAATAAAAAAAAACCAAAAAAAAACATAAATTCCAAAATTTAACAATTGAATTGATAGAATTACAGCAACAAGAAAAGTAATCCAACATTAACTAAGTATACTGTTACTGCCGTTATTTTGTGTATAGCACTGAGATGTCTATATGCTAACATAAAACCAAAAGTTGCTGTACTTATCTGGTATAGTCCATAATTGAAATTGCGCACCGTCCAAATAGTTTCACCAGTCAACTGCCTGATTCCAAGTTTTCACCCGATCAATCCAAGTTAGTCCCAGCAGTGCTTCATCTTCCACGAACCCATATGTAGAGATAAAATTTCGCCCATTCAATCCTTTTTTTGTCTTCCCACAGAAATAATTTACTTCCCAAAAACAACACTCTTGTTCTTTCCAATTCACAGCTGGATCTCCTTTCCCCTTTCCTCCTTTTTTTTTTCCTTTAATATTTGAAATTCCTGCTTCCCCCAAGTTTATACATTCTTTTTAATTTGTTCCTTCATAAAAAGTTTTACTTTCACTGAGTATAAGATACATTGACTCAACTTTCACTTTTGATTTTCAATGAATTCACAACTGATATTATGTTCTTAACGAAAATTCAATATTTAAATTCACTATTAATAAAAACTCAACGGTTTTATTCTAAATTTTTAATTGTTCAAATTCTCCAACTTTCTACTTTCACTTTCTATCACCCAATGCCTTTCTTCTCCCAAAAAAAAGAACCGAAATTTTCCAAGTACCGGAGTTTTCCGGTATTTTTCCTGAACATCTTTTATCATAGCTGTAGGGCATTACTCATTCCAGTTGTACAGTCCCGGATCGCAACTCTTAGCCGATAGAGTACTCGATCAGACAGATTGTGGAACATGCGATAATGGAACGTTTCGTCTGTCCGTTGTTGACAGCCTGCAACTGTCACCTGCGGAGACTACCAGACGTGCTGAGTGATGGTTTATTTATATTTGCATTTTGTTTTTATTTTTCTATAATTTTACATATTTCCAGCATCGCAACAGTCGTGGGGACGACCCAGACCCTGAGAAGAGTCCTCAAATGCCGGGCAATTTTCAATAGTTCCTCACTGTCTAATGTCCTTGGCATGATAGACACCCAGTATTTTCCCATTTCCATCAGCAAGCTCATAAGATACTTCGCCTAACTTCCTTCGCACTACAGCTCGTAGGAACTTAGGGGCCAGTTTAGCTGCGAATCGATCCACAGCGCTACTAAGTGCAAAGTTCCGTACGAATACTACCTGACCAGGGATAAAAGTTTTTGTGCGACTCCGGAGATCGTACACCCGGACTCCTCTAGCATGAGCTTCAGCCAATTTATCCTTCACTCTATCCTGCATCCACCGCATCCTATCTGTGTGGGGACAGAGCTCTATCTCTCCATCATCTAATGCTTGCATTTGCCTGAGTAATTTATATTCGTCGCCATGCTGGATACGGTGAAAACCGAACAACAGGAAATGAGGTGAACAACCAGTCGCCTCATGAACAACATTTCGAAATGCTGCACATGATTCGACCAGCAGCCCATCCCAATTCCTGTGATCATCACCGACGTAAGCGCGAATGGCACTAAGTATGGAGCGGTTGACACGCTCTGATGCATTAGCCTGCGGTGAATACAAGGGGGTGGTGATGTGCTGGACTCCGTACTCAATAAGAAAAGTTTTGAAACATTTAGAGGTAAATTGTACACCATTGTCCGAGTGCAAGAACTCCGGTACCCCATACGTCAAAAAGATATCGTTCTTTAGGAACTTCACGACTGCTTCCGATGTGGCTTTGGGTATGGCCTTGAGCCATACAAACTTGCTGAAATGATCCAGCACCACGAGCAACTGAGTATTTCCTGCCTTCGAACGAGGGTATGGGCCCATGAAATCAACGAACAGTCTTTGCAATGGCCTACCTGTTTCCCGCTGATTCCCCATTGGCGGCCTCATGGCACGATTCGAAGGCTTGACCTGCTTGCAAACGGTGCAGGAGGAAATGTAATCTTTAACCTGTTTCCTCAACTGCGGCCAGTAATAATATCTTTGCAGCAGCTCCAAAGTCTTTCGAATCCCACAATGAGACCCCCTAGGATCATCATGTGCCCGCATGATCAATCGTTCTCGTTCACTCTCAGGGACCCATAATTTTGTTCGAGGTATATCGGTGCACAAGTCATGGTGTGTTCCGGTCGTAATGAACACACGTCCCTCCCTAATGTGCACATTTTTAAAATCGTCAGGACTCTTTTCTATTTGGGCGATGAGGTCCAAATACTCAGGAGCTCGGAATGCTGTATCAGCGATTACCTCAGCAAGCCTGTAGTGCTCAGGCAAAATACCTCTGATAAATTGGCTTGTTTCGATCGACCCGCAAACTCTCGATAATGCGTCTGGAACGACGTTGTGAGTTCCCTTACGATGCTCGATGTTAAAATCAAAAGACTGCAGTCTCAGGCTCCAGCGAGCCAATCTACCAGTGAGGTCCTGCTGTCCCATGAGCCATTTAAGGCTAGCATGGTCAGTGATAATGGTGAAAGGCAACCCTTCGATATATGCTCTGAATCTCTTAACGCTTTGCACCGCAGCCAAGCATTCCAATTCAGTAACACTATAGTTGCGCTGCGCAGCGTTAAGCTTTACAGACATAAAAGCGATTGGGTGCTCTCCACCATCATCATCTTTTTGGAACAGGACACTCCCGATTCCGGTGGCACTAGCATCACACTGGATGAAAAATCTACGGGAGAAATCGGGATTAGCTAACACTGGTGCCGAAATCAACAGTCTTTTAATCTCTAAGAAGGCATTATTAGCGGCATCTGTCCACTGAAACGAGCGCTTACCCTTCAGCAAATCCGTCAGGGCTGATGATACTGCCGCAAAATTAGGGATAAACCGCCGATACCATCCCGCCATTCCCATGAATCGCCGGACCTCCTTTGCAGACTTAGGTGTAGGGTAGCCTACAATTCCGGAAATTTTCTCTGGATCTGCCTTGAGGATTCCATCACTAACCACATATCCAAGGTATTTGATCTCTCGCTGTACGAACTTGCTCTTCTCGACGTTAATGGTCAATTTAGCTGCGTGAAGCAGCTGCGCCACCTTGGAAAGTAGATCCAAATGTTCGTCAAAGGAAGAGCTAGTAACGAGCAGATCGTCGAGATATACAAACACCTTGTCATGCAGCTCGTGAGGAATCACTTTGTGCATTAGTCGGCACATGGTCTGAGGAGCGTTACATAGACCAAACGGCATCACTGTGAAATGGTATAATGGGCGGCCAGGAACGGTAAACGCGGTCTTCTCCCTAGATTCTGCATCTAACGGTATTTGCCAAAAGGCATCTTTAAGGTCCAAACTCGTAATAAATTTAGTGGACTGTAAACGTGCCAATAAGCCTTCAATGAGAGGTAATGGATATGCGTCTTTCAGGGTTACCTCATTTAGTCGTCTGGCATCCAAACATAGCCGTACTTTGCCAGGCTTCCGTACAAGCGTGACTGGTGAACTCCAAGCGCTTCTACTTTCCTCGATGACTCCTAAGGACAGCATGCGATCCAGCTCATCATACATCAATTTTTGAATGACTGGGGACACCGAATAATGCCGTTGTTCAATGGGTTTGGCGGACCCGGTGTCAATATGATGAGAGACTAAAGTAGTCTTACCCAAGCCATTGATGTTATACGAGGGAAACTGATGTATGATGCGCTGTAATCGGGACTGCTCCTCAGAAGACAGAGTGTGAAACGCCGGGGCCGGGACTTCAGAAAGGGATGCAACCATCGCCTGTTGAGTCGGTGCAATTTTAAACGTGTCCCAGAAGTCCATTCCGAGGTATACTGGATTGGTCAACGATGGAACGACCAAGAACTTAATCAGACGTGACTTCGAATTAAATTTCACCAGAGTCTCAACATATCCCAGAACAGAAGCTCTATGACCTGACGCTGTCTGAACATCTGATGCCATGGTATGCATGTATAGATTCAGTTCCGCTATCAAGTCCAAGGCTCCTGCTCCAAGTATACTGATGCTTGCACCACTGTCCAGCAACCCTTGAAGTTCCCGTCCCTTTATGGATATTATGGCGAAAGGTCGGTTCTCTCCTTGTGGTGTCAGAATGGTGTCGACACACGCTTTACGTAGCCATCGTCTATTGGCAAAATACTTCCATGCTCTATGAAAGCGCGATACCGAGCGCCTGCGGGCCGATAGAGTACCATCACATTCGGAATGGAAGGTAGGGGGTTTGCTTGCAGGAAAAATTAAAGGATTTATCGAGTTCGACGAAATTCCGGGTCGATATTGGTTGCCGCGTCTGTCATCTCGGGTCGGGAGGAACGAGTGCCTGGAGGAATACGCAACCTCCCCGCGGGAAGCGCATTCCTGCCCGAGTTTCCCGACTGACAATTTGGGCATTTGGGCTTCAGAGTCCCTTCTCGACCACACCCAAAACAGAAGATCCGCTGGATAGGTTTCGAGCAATCCATGAAACCATGCCCTAAGTCGAGGCAATTCCAACATACTCTATAATTCCTACTACCTTCTGCGATGCGATCCCTATTATTCAAGTCATTAGAGACTGCTTTGACGGCGTGTAATTCTTGTCTGGAAGTGGATGTTGTGCTATACTCTACAGGATGTCGAAATACTGGAGTCCTTAGATCGGAAGACATATCATCTTCGTACGGCTGATATGATCGTCTCTCATAAACACTACGTGACTGACTGCTGAAAGGAAGCCCACGGGAATTTTCCAATGAAACAGTGTACGGTCTTGCTTTCATCGCCTGACTTTCCTCTTGATAAGAAACATCTGCGGATGATGGTCCAAAATCACGTTCCGAATGTCGAACAGGGGAAAGAAATACGTCTGATTGACCATTATGACCCTGCACTCTCCCAAACTCGAGTTCATGCACCTGACGCGCTCGACGATTCGGATCTCGATCCCCATTCACTCCCAACAATTTCCACTCTGATTCTATGAGACAGCAGCGTCTAACTAATTCTCGGGTTGTTTGGAATTCTACACCAGCCAAGTGAATTCTAAGTGCTGGGGACATATTCCTAAAAACTACACACTGAAAATCAAGATCCATTAAGGGGGTATTTAACTGTAGGGAAATACTCTCAAGGGCATCAAAGAAGTCCTGGAATCGTTCTCCTGATTTTTGCAATCTACCGTCTAACATTCTCCGCACGTCCACATCGGATCTAAAAGCGCTGAACCGTTCCAAAAATTCTATCCGTAACCTACTCCATAAAAGCGGATAATTTAATTCCCGGAAACGCCAGTACCAATCTGCGGCCTGACCTCTCAGAAGCAGGTGAAAGTCTATAGCAAGGGTGGCGAGAGGAACATGATAATCTTCCGCCAAAGACAAAACACGAAACATAAACTGTCTCGCGGTCAAACCTGAAGTCGATCCATCGAAAATCAGATTCCATTTAGTTATAGGGACTTTTATTGATGACCGCTCATTCATCTCTGCTTGTGCCTGAAAAGTGACTCTCGGTGGGTCATTACTGAGCGAAGTATTCGGACGAGACACTTGCTCCTGGGGCATGAAAGAACTCTCTTCGTGAGGAATTCGTCTTCTTGATGACTCAGTGGATGAACTATGTGCTACCGTCTGACCAGTAGGAGACGAATTCGTTCTCATTGCCTCTGTGATTCTCGTGCCTTGAGCAGCCGAAGGGGATAGGCTCAAGCGTTCCAATTGGTGCTGGAAAGGCGTGTAGCTAGGGTCCCAACTATTTGTTCTGCGACGCATGTTCAAATTAAGTATATAGTTTCTTATCCAAACCAAATCAATCCAAAATTAAGTATATTTTTTCCAGATAAGTATGAGCAGCAACCGAAAGATTTCACAATCAAAAGAGAAACCTTCAAATTCTTTTCAATATCGCTCAATAATCACGCAATTATGTGCAGCCAAAATAATAACATACACTAGTGATGTATCAAAAAAAACCAAATTTCTTCGAATTTGTTGTGTATACTTTCCAATTCATAAAAAAAAAATAATGATTCTTACGGATCCTCTTCGTGACAGGAATTAAAGACAGGAAGGGAAAAGGTATAAAATTTGACACTAAATGATGAAATGGGAATGGGGAAATAAGGAAGATACAGCTCTCTTATGGTTGCTTTGAAATGACTCAATGATCATCTGTCCTGGGTCCTGCTCAAAATAATTCAATCGACTGAATAACATCCTACAGATGGACAAGGATCAAGAACAGCTCATGGGTCACTTCAGTGGATACTTTTCCCCAGATGCGACAAACTCAAACCAATCTAATTACAAGATTAATTCTGTTAACCAGAAGATCTTGCGCATCTTATCTTATTTAACTGGAGGTAATCCCACAACCACAAGAGACTGGTCAGCAATTAAAGAGACAAGCTCTGTTCGACACATAAAACGAAGACAATAGCACGAGATGGGCGCCAATGCTGCATTGACGACCGCTCGACAAGATGATGATTGAAAATTGAAAATGTCAGGTATATAACTGCAACCATAGCCAAAGAAAACAAAAAAAAAAAAAAATGGCTGAGGCAACAAGATGCTCCTATTAAACATTTGCCACCCCAGCCGAAAGCACATCTGCCAAAAGAAAAGTATATAAAAAGAAAGCCAAAACCAGTTTGGGCGCCATTTGTTGCGACCGACTAAACTCTGTCGAGCAGTCGTCAGTGCAGCATATATTTCTTGAGAAATCTTCTTTCTATTGCCCGGCGTGCCTTTTTCCCAGCCGACTAGCTCAGCATGGCGTGGGATTGCGGGCGGAAGATTTCTCCGTGCTATGGCACGCAGACTGTACAGCACGGTACACACATTCCTATAACCGACACAAACGTGAAAGGAAGGGAAACGAAGAAGTTCCGTAAGAATCAATATTTATTCAATTATTCAGAATTCATGTTGGATGTCTTAACTTATAAAACGAAGAAAAAAAATACAAAACAAAATAAGATCCAAGAAATGAAACGTTAATTATAACAAAAGAATATAATAAAAATTATAATATATAAAATTCAAAATATGAGATAACTAGAATATTTCATAACAAAAAAATTAATCACTAAAGCAGATAAATTCGTGAAACAATAGCAAAATAAACAAAAATAATCATAAAGAAATGGGTAATTATTTGGGTGGAGAAGTTATACACGACCCCGGCCGGAGTGGAGTTTACATCAATCATACAGTTTACTAGTATTATTATTATGATTATAGCAACATCCAAGCACCAAAAATGAGAGCCTACCACTTATATCATCGAATTTCACACCCAAATGTACAAGTTGAGAGAGAAGAATAAAAAAAAACCAAAAAAAAACATAAATTCCAAAATTTAACAATTGAATTGATAGAATTACAGCAACAAGAAAAGTAATCCAACATTAACTAAGTATACTGTTACTGCCGTTATTTTGTGTATAGCACTGAGATGTCTATATGCTAACATAAAACCAAAAGTTGCTGTACTTATCTGGTATAGTCCATAATTGAAATTGCGCACCGTCCAAATAGTTTCACCAGTCAACTGCCTGATTCCAAGTTTTCACCCGATCAATCCAAGTTAGTCCCAGCAGTGCTTCATCTTCCACGAACCCATATGTAGAGATAAAATTTCGCCCATTCAATCCTTTTTTTGTCTTCCCACAGAAATAATTTACTTCCCAAAAACAACACTCTTGTTCTTTCCAATTCACAGCTGGATCTCCTTTCCCCTTTCCTCCTTTTTTTTTTCCTTTAATATTTGAAATTCCTGCTTCCCCCAAGTTTATACATTCTTTTTAATTTGTTCCTTCATAAAAAGTTTTACTTTCACTGAGTATAAGATACATTGACTCAACTTTCACTTTTGATTTTCAATGAATTCACAACTGATATTATGTTCTTAACGAAAATTCAATATTTAAATTCACTATTAATAAAAACTCAACGGTTTTATTCTAAATTTTTAATTGTTCAAATTCTCCAACTTTCTACTTTCACTTTCTATCACCCAATGCCTTTCTTCTCCCAAAAAAAAGAACCGAAATTTTCCAAGTACCGGAGTTTTCCGGTATTTTTCCTGAACATCTTTTATCATAGCTGTAGGGCATTACTCATTCCAGTTGTACAGTCCCGGATCGCAACTCTTAGCCGATAGAGTACTCGATCAGACAGATTGTGGAACATGCGATAATGGAACGTTTCGTCTGTCCGTTGTTGACAGCCTGCAACTGTCACCTGCGGAGACTACCAGACGTCCTGAGTGATGGTTTATTTATATTTGCATTTTGTTTTTATTTTTCTATAATTTTACATATTTCCAGCATCGCAACAACAGTTAATCTTTCCTCTTCACATCATATTTAATACATTTTTTTCTTCTCGGCACTTTTCATCGTATTGAAAACCCTCCTACGTTACACCAATATTCAAAAATGGCGATAGAAGATCAATTCAAAATTATACAGGTATCGCCATTTTATCCACTATTCCTAAACTGTTTGAAAAAATCATATGTGATAAGCTATCCCCTCTGGTCGATGGTCGACTTAACGAGCAGCAGCATGGTTTCGTTCTACCACTACTAACCTGATGGTGCTGGTTTCCCATGTTCTTTGCAAAATGGAGAAAGGTGATCAAATTGACGCAGTCGACACTGATTTCAGCAAAGTGTTTGATCCTGTTAACTACTCCATTTTGATTTCCAAGCTGTAGCAATTCAGAAACGCAAGATCTCTACTAAGATGGCTTAGCTCTTACCTTCAGAATTCCTCACAATGTGTGCAATTTCAAGGGCTTATCTCTAAAAAAATTCATGTCAATTCTGGAGTACCTCAAGGTAGCCACCTTGGTCCTTTGCTTTTTAACATTTTTATATCAGACCTGTCGGAGGTTTTATCTGATATATCTCATCTACTCTCTGCGAAAGATCTGAAAATTTTTCATACTATAAAGTTGCCATCAGATGCAAACTTTTTTCAACTAAAACTAAATTCCCTGGAACATTAGTGCTGCGTGAACAACCTAACTCTCAATATCGCAAAATGTCATGTGATTAGTTTCTCTCGAAAAAAGTACGCTCGTACATTATACGTACCTTTTAAGCAATACTGCACTTAGTTGGGTTGACAATATATTAGACTTCGATGTGGCGCAGGATGAAAAGCTCCACTTTAATTTTCATTATGACAAAATTATCTCTCAAGCAAGTAAACGACTTGGCTTCATTAAGCGACGAGCCAGGGAATTTCAGAATCTCATTTGCCCTCTTCTTGAGTATGCTTGCATTATTTGGAACCCGGTTTAGAAATTCACAGCTGGAGATTCGAATCTGTTCAAAAGCAATTCTTGCTATTCGCTCTTGGAGGTCTTTACCATCCTTGTGATTTTAGTAATATGAATCTCGCCTTAGACTTCTAAATTTGTCACCACTTGCATCCAGAAGATTAATGTTATCTGCCTGCTTTAGTTTCGATGTCATTAGAGACGCTGTTAATGTCTACTACATACAGGAAAAATTTGTGCTTAACCAGTCCGTGAGAGTCACTAGATTCCCCCGACGAATGCTAGTTGAGTTTCTTATGAGTTTCGACTGGGTCATCTAAACTTATTAACACTTGCATCTAGAAGAAAGATGATTTCGGCCTGCTTCACATTTGACGTCATTAGAGGCGTCATCAAAGTTGAATTCCTGAATAGCAAAATGGTGTTGAATAACCCTGTAAGAAATACCAGGTCCTCCCGTTTACTTAAGGAATATCCACACTCCACTACTTACGCAGCTAATGAGCCGATAAATAGATGCTGCAGGATATTCAATAGCATAAGTAATCTGTATTCTCCAACAGTCTCAAAATTATCCTTCAAATCCTCCCTTTTCCAAGCCATCCGCAACCCTTAATCCTAAGCTATATGACAATGTTTTATTTATTTGTTATTTATTAATTTATTATTGATTTATTTTGTTAATTATTTTATTTAATTTTTCGTTTTGTTTCTATGTACTCGTAAATTACAACTTTGCTTTTTTTTACTGTTTATGTTACTTGTACCTTGCTTGGTTGATAAATAAAATAAAATAAAAATAAAATAAAATATAAGCATAGCACCGCATATGCTGACAATGAGCCAATAAATAAATGCTGCAAGACATTCAACAGTATGAACCAACACTTTTCCCTCACGATATCGGAAGCGTCCTTTAAAAACAGAGTTACCAAGGCTCTCTTATCCAAACTTCTCTAGTCTATCGGCCTAGTATCCTTTTCATGACGCATCAATTATTGAATTTCATTTTTATTTTTAATAATTTTGCGTGCTTAATATTGTGCCCTACATGTAATTTTGCTTATGTATTTATTTATTGAATGTTAATTTATTTATTTGCATTGTATTCAGTTGTATGTTTGCCTGTTACTAATTTGTTTAGTGTTTTATTTAACTTTTATTTGTATTTAATTTATATGTAATTTTATACCTTGTTTAGTAAAATAAATAAATTTTAAATTCAATATAAATTTCCATCAATATCCTTCAATATGTTCAATACGTATTGATCAATGCATGTTGATCAATAATATTGACCGTACCGTCTAGGAGGTGCTTTAGAAAATCAATGTAACTGAATTCGTTTTTTTATTCAATTTGGGACTATGAATTGAATTCAACAAGCAGTTTATATGAGTCCAAATGCTCCTTGTTTTCTGTGTACTCATATGCATATTTTATCGAAATGTTTTAATTTGTTGTGTCGAATTCTTAGGCTCGTTTCACACATATGAGGTTCCATTCGGTTCGGTTCGTTTTCGGTTCGTTTTCGGTCGCTGCCGACAAGTGTGAAACGATAATTCGGTTTCTATTCGGTGCCTAATAGAAACCGTATAGAACCGAATACTCCCTGAGCACGAATAGGTTTCATCAGGTTTCTATTAGGTGTGAATTCGTGTCCAGGGAACAGAAAGCAATCAAGGCGTTCACACATGCACGGTTTAGTTTCGGTTTTAACTGATTGGATCATTTGAATTTTTTTTCAAATTTATAAATTATCAGTTTGGATCTCTTAATTTGAAATATTCAGACGTTTTACCTAGTTAGTTTAGTCTGTTTTAATTAGTTTTATAATTACCTCCAATTTTTTTGAAAGTATCAGTCGCAGTTTTTGGGATAAAATGAGCGATTTATAAGATGTTGATGTGGATCGGCTGATTTGTGCTGTGCAATCTAAAGTAGCGCTGTGGGGCAAGACTTGTGCAAAATATGAAGATAAATTTAAGACGCAAGAGCCATGGAAAAACGATTGTATGGAAATTTTACGCAAATTTGAGGAAAAAAACACAAAACCTAATATGAACCGTGTGAGAACCGTGTATGTGTGAAGGGGTTTCGTTCGGTTCGGTTTGTTTTCGGTTACAACCGAAAACGAACCGAACCGAATGGAACCTCGTACGTGTGAAACAAGCCTTACATGGGCTTTCCATATTGTCAAATCAATCGTACAAATGACTTTAAACTTGTACAAAACTGGTTACTTATTTTATTTGACTGGATTTGTACTGCGCAAGTTCTTGTCGTATCCACAGCAACCGTTCGTAACTGATCAACTAAATGCGAAGCGGTGAAATATTGTGAATGGAAAATGTAATAATGGACGAGTTTGTTGAAGAGAGTTTAGAAACGGTAGAATTTTTATCCTTCCGCAAGGAAAATAATCACTGCACGGTAAAAGATGCTTCATGCGGAACATCATCGTTGCCCGAATTCATAGATAATTTTACTCAAACGAATCCGAAACAACATAAAGCAGTAAGTAGAAAAATAATAGTTGTGCTTGAGTGACACAGTAATGCGAAAAGTGTTTAGGTTCAAACTACAGAATCAATACCAACGAAGTATGCTGAATGTGATGATAAGCAATTAGCGATTTGGCTGAAACAAATATATCCTCTTGTAGAAGAAGAGCTGCTAGAGGGATTAACTCCTTTTTACCATGATGAAAACTTGAAAAATTCAGAAATCTCATTGATTCCATATCAAGAGCTGACGCTTGAAAAACTCCCACGCAACACGAACTCCGTGAGTGTCGCCGCGTGGCTTTCTACTCGAATCGGCAACATTCCGAGTCTCGTACTTTCATCCTCATTTATTCATGACGGCTGGTGTGAGCACCTTGATCAAAGCATTTCCTTGTACGTACCCAGGAGAGTAAAAAACGAGAATTTTATTGGCTTCACGGAAAAACAAACTATTCCGGTTAAGGCATGCATTCGATTCTTGAAGACAAACATTTTCAACAAGGATATATTTATTGGAATAACTGAATCTTGCGATTTAATCGTTTGGGAATATATTCATTCGAACAATACTGAAGAAGTAAAAGAAATAGCCTCTGCTACCGTTTCGTATGACTCCGTTGTCGCAGTCGATTGGCTAGAGGTGAATAAAGCACTAACTATTCATTCTGATGGAACTGTGAGCTTGTGGAATATATCGAAGACAGTTTTTATAGAATCAAGGTAAATTTTTATTTGAAAACGATGAATTTTCTTACTAAAAACCAAGAAAATGATATTCACGGATACTTTTCAGTATTTTTTTGATTTCATCTTCGCGAAATTACGCCATTCGACATAATTCTTTCCTTACACATTTTCCTTCATCCAATATGCAGATTCACGATAAAAATTCGTATTCGTACACCCCATGAAATATTTGAAAAAAAAAACGAAATAGCGCGGAAACCGTTAGATATGGAATGGTAAAATGTATAACCGATTCGTAGGGAACTAAAAAAAATTTTTATCCGTAGCAAAATAGATCACAAAATAATCCATATTTCCATGAAACACAATGTTTATTTTTTATGACTAAAAATTCGTGTTCGTACACTAGTAAGGACTGGGATAACTCAATAGATGAGGAGTTTAGCGTTTGTTTTCATTGTTTGTGCTTTTCATATTCAAATGTACTGTAAAATACTTAATACTTTAATCCGTCGTGATAGCAAATTCGATAGAAATATTGTAGTTTCAAAATGAGTCGCAAAGCATCTGAGTTGTCGAATGAGGAACGAAAACTTGTTATATCCTTGAGACAATAAAGCTCTTCCTTACGTAAAATAGGAGGCATTCTTAAAAGAACACAGTCTACAATATAGACGGTGATTGAAACGTATGAAAAGGAACTCAGAATAGAAAAACAACTGAGGAACAAAAATATTCGTTAACGGGGCGACATAGCTCATTTATCCAGCGGCAGATCAGACAGGATCAAACTGTAATTGAACCAAAACGTTGTCGGCTGTCGAAAGCACAGTTCGGTATAAATGTAGCACCACAAACAGTTCAGAATATGATCCGTAAACAATGGCTATGAAGTCAAATAGCTATTCGAAATCCCTTCGTCAGTGTAGTTAATCGCAGAAAAAATTTCCCGTTGGCAAAAAAACTACCAGAAGAAGGATATTGGTTTTTGGAAAAGGGTACTTTTTTTCTGAAATTCGACATAAAATGTCACAATAGGTGCGTTCGGATTTGGCGGGAAAGATATCCAGGCTTTCACAGAAAAACCTGTTACCTACATTTAAATACGGCAGAGGCTCTGAAATGGTTTAGGCGTGTTTTCCGCTACAGCAGTCGAGGAATTTGCTTTTCTTCAACGAAATTATCGATTCGTCGAAATACATTAATATTTCGAGAAGTAATTTACAAAGGAGTACAGGAAAAACTGTGTTTGCAGGGTCATTATATTTTTCAACAGAATAACGACCCCAAACATTTCGCTCTTAATACCGATTTGTGGATCCCTCTATAACTGCCCACTGTATTTGAAAACTCCTTCTTAAAGCCTAGATCTCAATCTTTTTGAGAATTTGTGGTTGATTTTCAAAAGTCTTTGAAAAACTACAATATCCAGAAAGTCAAGGATTTAAAATTAACTTTAAAGGACGAATAGGAAAAAATTCCAAAGAATGTCGCCTGGAAGCTTGTGTCATCGATGCCACGTTAACTGGAGAGTGTTATTAAGCAGAAAGGATATCCTACTCAATATTGAAGTCGAGTTTTTGCTCGGTTTTTTCCCCCGTTGCATTATAAGTGCAAGGATACGAATTTAGCGTCGACAAAAAGTGGAAATTGTGTTAAATGGATAGTATTTTTTGAAGTTTTTGTTTTGTTTCGAAGGAAAAATACAATCAGTTCCCTGTGAATCGGTTTTACATTTAATCGTTCCATATCTAAATTTGTGATTGATTGTAAATTTTGATTAAATTTGATTGTTTTTCTGAAGACGTGACCGTTACTGAGATATTTAGGAAAGGTCACTTTTGGTGACCTTTGACCCCGTATAAAAAGTGACGCAGCGCTCGGATCGATGGGGACTTGCATCTCAAACCCGTGTCCACACTCCCCCTAGACCACATTCGTCTACTTCATTCTTTAAATAACTATGTCGTGAATACTCATAAATCAGATCTTAATGTAGTAAAAAGGATCACCAATGTACCTTAGTACAGCGAATGACACCACCGCACCTTCTCGAAATTTTTCTTTTTCTGCTCCACCACCGACCGGACTATATGCTGAAGAAAACGTTTTATCCCGACCAATTCCCGGACCCAAAAGGCTGTTTATCTATTGGGTTACCCGAAATATTAGTGTTTTGTAAGATTTTGGTACTTCGAATTTACCTTCTTGAAGTGGATGGCCACGACACCTTCCCGGGATTCGACCATCGCCGGTCACGTTTTCCAAGAGAAAGGCAAAGCCACGTGATTTGCCTTTTCGCCACCAGTCCGTTAGACTACCAGCTGCCAGTTTACTCGACTCGGCGTAGCCCGTTTCTAGGCCAAGTTGACACCTTGGCCATCATATAGAAAGCCGGTCGCGACTTGCAATCTTAAGCGCTATTCAGACATGCGTCCACGCGTCCATGCGATCTAGCGTGTTTTGCTTACACGAGTCAATTTGATTTTGTTTATATAGGCGGGTCTAAAGCGAAGGAGGTGGAGTATGCTGATTCATGTACAATAGATTTTAAAATGATTTCTTTCGCTCAGTAGCATGTGTGGATGACTCGTTGGTGACCATTTAAATATATGTTTTGTGGATGATTATTTTCTTATATAATAATGTGGATAATATATATTTTGCATCCTTAGGTGCATGAAGATTACGAAAAAAATTGAATTCATATGAATATCTAGACACAAACATATATATGTAGGTATATAGTCATATGGATTCGTATATACAATTTTCTGTTACCAATATATTTGTAGGGAGCGAAAAAAACATCATTATAAGCGTGTAAAATCCATCTACTTATCGCCTTAGCGCCGCCTTCAAAAAACTGGATTTGAGTTGACTTGACTCGTGTAATCTAAAAACGCATGGACGCGTGGACGCATGTCTGAAAAGCGCTTTACAGGTACTAAGGTACTTTTATTGGTCGAATTGGTCGAGAAATGTACGTCGAGTGGTCGAGAAAAAGTACACTAAGCCCGCCATCTTGGTACTTTAATTGCTCTTGTGACCGGGCTCCTATATGAAGGTCAGGTTGGTAGCCATGACTTCAAGGTACAATCGCACCAAAAGTACACATCACACAGTTAACTTTCGAGATTTTAATTAATTGTTAGTTTTTCGAAATTAGAAATTTGTTTCTAATTTATGCGAATCAGAAAAATATCGCTCCATCATTGGCTCCTCAGGATTGACAATCGTCAGACTTGTAGACAATAGAATTTGTGATATTTCCAGTGTATGTCTGGATCGTTCATTCGTCAATTTGAAGAAAATTCACATCAAATTAAAAATGTTGCTTATTATATTCAAATAATGTATAAAATGACACATTATTTTTCAGGTATAAAATAGGCACTGCCGCAGACATAACAGCTGCCATAGCATTGAACTCTTCACAATTTCTAGCTGGTTCAAATAAGGGTCGATTGTTATATTGTTCAATGGCACCTTCAACATCTACCTTAAAATTTACGGAAGAACGAGAAATACCCTGCATAGAGCTACGAAAGCATGCGTCTAGTGTAGCTTTTCTATTTCGTGGAAAACTGAAAGATATAGAGACGGTCGTTACCGTTGATATAAGTGGTGAACTATTTCTGCATGATGTAAGACATTTAGAGGTAAGTCAAAGACAAATATGTAATTTGTACGGCACATAAAGACAAAATTCAATTTTAGAAACATCACAAATTTTATTTGAATACAATTTTTTGCTAAGCAATTACTTCAACGTAAAAGACGCCGTGTTAAGTAAAAGACGCGTGGTTTGATTTAATGATATGTTTTATTCCTCCCAAGCAGAAAGAGTTGTAAACATACAGCAAACTTGCTGCTCTGCTCAAGTTTTTTTTTTCGTTCCTGCTTCTGCTTAAGTTTTTGACGGGATACCGATCAAGCGGTTAGTTGATTTTCAGCGCCACCATTATGGCATGATTGTACATAAAGAAAAATAAAAGAAATATCAATTTCTTATGTACTACAAAGGCTGTTCTATAAGGAATGAGAATTTCAAAGAAAACGTCTGATTTTCGGCAAAATGTCTTGTTATTTTTCAACATAGTCTCCTTTCAACTCAATGCACTTTGCCAAATGGTATTCCAATTTTTGATACCGTCGGTAAAATATGATTTCTCCAGTCCTGCAAAATAGGCGTTCATCTCAACAATTACGTCACAATCACATTTGTCATGAATTTTTTCCCGCAAGCAATTTTTTCAAATTCAGGAACAAGAAAAAGTTATTGGGGACTAAATCTGGTCAATACGGTGCGTGCTGCAACAAATCGTAGCATAATTCATGAATTTTTGCAATTGCAATTGAAGGCTTGTGAGCGGGCGCATTGTCTTGATGGAAGGTAACTTTTTTCCTTGCCAGGCGAAGCCGTTTTCTTGTGATTGCTTCGTTCGGTGTATCAGGATGTGCTGCATAATACTCGGCGGTGATCGTTTTTCTTTTCTCCAGATAGTCGATGAACACCACACCTTGTGAATCCCAAAAAAACTGTACCGACGGGCGCTTTTTCGCTTTCCTTTCGGTTTTTGGGCGAACTGGACTTGGCTCGTCACAAATAGATTAACAATCACGTTTAAATTCCACTAGCGGCATGCTTATTTTGACAAACGATGGCGAGGAGGCTTCTAAAGTCAAATACACCTCATTTTTCATTCCAGTTGCCGTTAATCCTTTGATATAGAAGTAGTTTATAACAGCATGAATTTCAATTTGTTCCGTTTTCAAAAAGACCCGTAATATGTCCACTTGACTTGATCATAACAACTAAACTACTCAATTGAACTATCTGAAATGTTATAGTACCTGCTTTAAAGATTCAAACATTGAAAGGATCATACACTTTTGATTTTATAAATCTCCCTTCTGTGTTATTTTCATTATGTATAGAACAGCCTACGTACTATTCCCGATATTGAACGTTATATTTGGATAGATGGCCGCAGGGGCACGTTTCGTTAACTCTTTTCGATAAAGTAGCAGCTTTGATTGTGGCTGAGCCCGATGAATGAGCTTTGCGGGAATGTGTTGCATGGGAAAATTGAAATTTCTCGCGACTGTTTTCGAAATATTTTGGAATTGTTTTGGGTAATATTCAATGAATTTTGTTTTTTGTGCCGGCAATGCTACCACGTATTTAATGTTATCTTCATTTGTCCTAATAGTGCAAAACTTTTTTTTTAGGACGGGCCACTTTTAGTATTTAAGATTCCATTGCCTTTCAAAAATTCTGTGATGACCCCAAAAGATGTTGCACATATATTTACACGTGGATATGAAAGTGGCTTGGAAATTTATCGGTAAGAAGATGTTAATTGGAGGGAACGTTGTGCTTTTATTAGTTTCTAAATGCAGGCTTCTTGATGGGCGCACGTGTTTTAGGACAACCTCAGCAACCGGAATGGAACACTTTATGCAACTAAGTGATAACGGGTGAGCAGATATTTCTTATTCCATATGTTATAAAACTGTAAATCAAGCAGGTAACTTCGCTTTTCTTTAACTTATAAGTTTTTAGTTTATTTCGATTCTGGTAAATATGATTGAAGGTTGAGTATCTATCCGTATTCAATACAGTTGAAATGATAAGAATCTCACCGCATACACTTGGCAGGAAAAATCTGCATTCACCTTTGTTCAGTGAAATTGTAATGTGAAAAATCCAAAACGACATAAAATATTTCCAGATTTCGGTTAAAACAACAGTTCACTTTAACAGTTTTTAAGAAAGCGGCACTTTTCACAATAAGCATACAAAATCAAGACAGAAAAAGTCTGCGTTCACATTTAATAAATGTTTTAAAATAAATGATGACTAAAAATATGTAACCAATTAATAGATAGTATGGTAGTTTGTTCAGCATTGAATTAATGAGCTTCGTCGTCTTTTCTGATGATGATTTCTCCAACTCTTCTCTGAGGATACTTCTTTAAATTTCTTTCTTAGTTGTTTTATGTTGTCGAATTCTTCTCTCGAGCGAGTCTCATAAATGCTCAATGGGATTAAGATCTGGAGATTACGGAGGCGTATGTAGCTATTTTGCAGGACTATAAAGCAACCAGAGTTTTACAATTTCGGCTGTGTGCTTAGGATCATTATCTTGCTGGAAGTAATAATCCTTACCCAAGCCGACATTTCGGGGACTTGGCTCCAAATTATTTTTGAAAAAATTGAGGTAATCGAATTTATACATTAGGTGCGTTTCTTATGCAACTGGAGTAGTGCAGGATAGTCGTTTACACGCGAAACAACAACAACATCAAATGCCTTGTAATAAAATGACACTAAAAGTATATTTCTTGCGCGAGTCCTTTTGACTCACGTTATGTATCTAGGGTTAAGGCTCAGTTAGCGAACGTCCGTTGCGTCCGTTCCGTTTTATGACCGAACGCATCGATGATTATTGAGAGTGCGTGCGTCCGCTCCGCTCGGTCTGTCAAAGCCAAAGGTGGTCAGTTTAGTTATTTTCGTGATGTAAGCGGGAGTTATTTGAAATGTTCTGTAACTTGTTGGTTAAATAATTTTTGTCTTATTTACAATTCTTAAATTGAAATATACGGTGTTTTCAATAAAGACTTAACAATTTTGTATTTAAATAAGACTACAGAATAGAGATATCGGGCAAACATCTCTATTCAAATGCAGTACACTTACTACAATTCAATTCGATTGGATTTCAATTTAGTTCATATGATTCCTTTAGTTCATTCGCAGCTAATTCTCCACCACTTCTAGCAGGCACCTACTGCACACATTAGATTAAAAATGTCGAAATCGTGATCATAAACTCAGAAAAATTTCACCACTTAAAATTTAATAGAATCAAATTTAAATCAAAAGTTGAAACACTTTTAAATAAAAAAACCAATCTTATTTGATTTAAATAAGTCCCCACATTCAATAAAAATGATTCCACCTTATTATAAAAATGTTATTTTCATATCATAATTTTCATCATTGAATGTAAAACAAAACATTTTGTGCTAAACAAGACACACTTTGATACAGCGTTATTGAAATGAAGTCAGATTATTTGAATTAAAAAGAAACGTATATGACGCCAAATCATATTTGAAAATATTTGATTCATATCTATTTTTTTATTTATACAACGATTTTTCTCTGAGTGTATTCATGCTTGTAACACGGTCAAAATTTATTTCGAATACCTGTCTTTTTCAAAACTTTATTCGTTGATAGAGTTATAAGGGTTACAGATAACTACCACTATATAAAACCTGGACCCATTCCTCATATACACCAATGTATCCTGAAAATTTAAATACAAAATGGTCATGTCATTATTGAAAACTCCTTCATATGAATTTTTGAGGCAGTGTCGGAAAAGAAGTCAAGTAAATTGGCTGAATACAATGAAAGATAATGAAATTGATAGGCAATCGGCTCAAAACATTTTGGCAATTTGTTTAAATTTGTCTCGTTGATGAATTCACATAGTTACATAAGTCAGATCTATGATCATAAAATAGCTTGATGGACAAAATACACCAGGTCAGTGTTTCAAACTTATATTAATTAATGACAAACTACAATATTGACAAAAACTGCAACTGATGATCTCTTTCATCAAACAATTCCAAATCAGATTCACCTTAAAAGATACTCATTTGACAACAAAACACCACACTTTTTAAACTCACTTTTCAAAGTTGAAATTCGCTCATCTCTTACGATCCGTTCCGTCCGACGCACCGGTTGTAGTGCATCTTTGCATTTTCCAATGCAAGTATATGGAGCCTGTCAAATTCAGCTCAAACGGAGCGAACGGAACGGACGCAACGGAGGTTCGCTAACTGAGCCTTTAAAAAGAAATTCACATCATTCTAATTTTCTCGGTAGACATTTGTTGTTTCGAAATTTAAATTTTGAACTGACAAATGTCTGGCAAACAAACTGCAGCCAACCAAGTAAGAATGAAATAAACTCGCATGTTACTGCGGGTCGTTTTTTATGCATGCAGGATACCTACTCCAGTCTGAATGAAAAAAAACGCAGCTATTATCGACTCAACAAACTCTCGGCTACCACCGTCAGTAACCAACACCAGACTATTACTACAATGCTCTTTTCAAAATGCTGTCCCTGATTTTCTCCTACTATTTTACGTCCTTTTATTCCCCAAAATGCAGAATTTGCGTTGGCATGAAAAAAAAACATTTTTCCAAAACTGTTTAGGTTCATTTAAGTATTGCCTGGTAAAGGCAATGAGCTTTTTTCGATTAATTAGCGAAGTGAATGGTTTTCGCCGCATAAATCATCCATGATACCCAACCCTTTTGAGTATTTTCCTGATGGCATCGGGACAAAACATGTTTCTCGAACTTCTCCTCAATTTTAGCTGTTTTTTCGCTTGCAGTTAGTCGCAGATTTTTTTAACAATGTTAGAATATTTCGCTTTTTTCCAGGACAAATTTGATGAACAACCAGAACGTATTTTCGAGGAGAATTGTTCACAGTCCTTTGGATTGACGAATATTGTCTTCCGACGACTTTCGCAATGTTTCTGTAGCTTGTTCGTGTCCACACTCGTGCGCTTTTGATTGCGCTACAGGCATGCGTCATAATGTATGCGTATAAGGTAGAAACACACTGCTGTCACGTCACGTGAGCTCTCGCCTTGTCACGTCATGCGTGTGGAGGCATGAGCTCACGCTTGGAAACACACTTTTGTCATGATAGTAGCTCACGTGAGTTGCAGTTAATTTACGTTGATCGACTAAAACTGGCTAAAACTACGATTTCAATTAGAAAATACATATACAAACACATATTTAAGTACATATGTACTCAATGTGCATATATGTACTTATAATGCATATTTTGATTAATCAGTACTTATTTCGCCATATACGACATGCAAATATATACGTTACATGTTAAACGTGCTGTCACGTGAGCTCACGTGACAGCACATGAGTCCGGTTGAAGTGACGTGATGTGCCAGCAGTGTGCTTTTAAGCACACAAAATGGTAGTGCAGATCTATGTCACGTGAGGTCAGCTGATGTGATGTCACGTGAGCTCACGTGACGTGCCAGCAGTGTAATTCCGGCATAACGCACATGCGTCACATATGTTGAAAAGCGCACATCTTATAGATTCGTGCGCTATTGAATGATTCCCAGGGACTGTGGATTTTCATGCCTCATTCCTTTCCATTCGGAACTTATTTATGGGTAGTAAATTTTGAATTTTACAGTAATCTAAGGGGCATTTCACGTGAAGCGGACAACGCAAAAAAAGTCGAGGCTCTTGAGAATATGAACGTGAATAGACAATTTTTTCTATGAGGTTTAGTCCGAGTTAGGGGCATGAATGATGCATTGACGAGGTTGATGAAAGGTGTTTTAGAAGCCAATTTTGAGATTAAAAAAAATTTAGAAATATTAAATTTTGATTGGTGTAGAAAATTAACTATTCTTTTTTATTTTAAAAAAAGATTTGAAAAAAAAAAATTATTTTCTGTGTAAAACCGGAAGTAATCATTTCGACTCGTATTTTGAATAATTTTGACCGGGCAATTTTTTTTCTAACGAAACAAAGCTAAAACTATACTTTTTTATCATAAAAGTTTTAGTATGGGATGGCTAGTTGTTTAGAAGGTAGATGAATTTCAATAAATGTAAGTGGTATGAATTTCGTTTTGCTTTGAGTTCAGGACTCTTTATAATTCGAAATTTCTTTTTTGTTTTCTTCTTCCATATAGATCACTTATGCCCCTGTCGTTCTTTCCTAGTTCTTTTTAAACTTAAAACCGTAGCGCAAGTCATAGGTAGCTTCCATTTTAAGAACTAACAACAAAATTGGCTGTTCAATTTGCGACAAAAGTGTAGATAGTAAAAGGTATGCATCTAACGTATTCTCGTCAAGACATGCACAACGCATGCGGTATTAAAAATGAAATTGAAAGTTGAAATAAAAATTAATGAAGATAGCGCACTAGTGTATGTATAACAGTGAAGTAGCAGATGCAAGACAATATTAGGAAAATCCATTTGAGACGTTATATTTCGGGAAATCCCTTAATTCGATCAGTGAACACAAACTTTTCCTGCCTCGATTTTGTATGTTTCCTGTGAAAAATTCAGTTACCTCAAAAACTGCTCGGACGAAATTAATGAGTTTGTGTATCGAGTGGTAAAATGTTCGATTCGTATCATTTTGTTAGCATTTATTTATTTATTTATTGTCTAAATCAACAGATACAAATCCAATTAAAGACTAGACAAGGAATAAACTTATATATAAAAAGAAAATAAACTATAAATTAAAACTAAACAAAGTATAATAAGGCGGTGAAATTTAATCATAATTCAAGATAATATTTCATAGGATAAAACGCATGCTCTTAGCTTATTTTTGAAAGTGCGTAACGAAGGCGGAAACGGACCAATATTCAAAGAATTATGCTGCCCGGGCAAGCGTAAAAGAGGAGAGTAAAAATATGTATGAGTACGAGCAAAGGGTACGTTGAGCGTAAATGAAGACCTGGTAAGACGTACCGGCTCACGAACAGAAAGCTGCGCTCTGGGGATAAATGTAAAAGAATCAGTAATCATTTTGTATAGGAGACATTCGTCGAAATACACTCTGCGTGAAAGGAGGGTAGGGATTTCAAGGATGGAAAAACGCATACTATACTCACAGTAGGGAACACGGAACTTGAGGAATAGTGAGCGAGTAAATCTACGTTGTCCCGACTCAACAGCATCAATTATGAAACGGTAATGAGGACACCAAATTTGACAACAATATTCAAGGACACTACGCACGAAACAGATGTACAGACGTACACACGAGGAAATATCAGTAAAAGGTCTGGACCCTCTTAGAATGAAGCCACACAACCGCGAGGCCTTGGATGTAACATGCAAAATGTGGACATCAAATTCTAATTTAGTGCCAAACACAGCACCAAGGTCCATGAAATTATCAACTGGATTGAGGAAGGAGCCAAGGATAGAATAGGAAAACGTGATGTGGGATAATTTACATGTGTAGGACATCTGGAAACATTTAGCAACGTTGAGGGTAATACAATTGACAGAGCACCAGTTACCCAGAGCAGACAGGTCATCCTGCAGCTGGGAGCAGTCATCCACTGACTCAATAACCCTAAAAATTTCAGATCAGCAGCGTACAAGAGACAAGGGGAGTTGAAGAGGAGAGGGAGACCATTTATAAAGAGGAGGAATAGGAGAGGACTAAGAATCGACCCTTGCGGAACACCACAAGTAGGATAAAAGGGGGAAGAAGAACAAGAGTGAAACGTTACAAAACAAGCACGATCACGAAGGTATGAGGAAAACCAGCAACGCAGCTGACCAGAAATATTGAAACTATCGAGCTTTGAGAGGAGGATTTCGTGGTTCACGGAGTCAAAAGCGTTGGCAAAGTCTGTATATACTACATCCACTTGCTTTTGCTGGTCGATGGCGGAGGCAACAGTATTGGTGAACGAAAGTAAGTTGGAAACTGTTGACCTATCCTTGACGAAACCATGTTGCTCAGAAGCGAGAAGAGGTTCAATGATTAGGTTGGGAGGTGGCAGAGGAAAAGAAATGAGAAAACAGCTCACATATTTCTTGAGACGAGGAAGCAGACAAATCGTTTAGGTGCATCAGAGAAGGGGTAGTGGGAGACTTTTTAAGGGAACGGATGTAGGACCAGAAGGGTTTCTGCTGACAGCATGATATGGAGGCTTCAATGTGGGCATGATAGAAAGCTAAATGACATCAGGTGACCGCACACTTTTTCTGCCAAGCGTAAGTGTTTGGATATCAAAATTTTGGTCAAGATGAGTTGAATCTTTTGACTAAAATATCCAATTTTTGCAATTTCTAAGCCAGTAAACTAAAAAACAACCTTGCCATGCGCTGAAAATCCTTCTAAAACGTTCCAAGTTTTCCAAACCAAGCCACACGTTTTATGTTCATGATCCAGTGAGATCGTCAGCGTACAAAACATCATCAATACTAAGACTACAAAAAAAGAGTACCAATTTATTCCATTTCTTTCATTAGCCATATAGAGAAGTTTGCTTTACGATAATTGGAACGTGAGACGTTTGAAATTATCCTTTTGAGGGAGATGTCTGAGAAAAATTGAGGATGGCTGAGATCAGGAGGTATATAAAAAAAAAGAGCTGCGTTTAGCGTGATGGAAGAATCAAGGATTTTATTATTTTAATTTGGGGTGTTATTGTATTGAGAAAAAGAGGACAGTGAAAGAAAAGCCGAAGAAAGCAGGGAAATTATGTTGGAAGTCCATTTTACAGCATCCCATTCTACAGTTGGGAGGTTGAAATCACCATATAAGAGTAGGAATTCGGTAGGAAAACGTTTGTTAAGGTAAAAATCAAGTTCCGCAAAAAATTTGTTTGTCGACATCTTCAGTCATCCAGGTTTCTGCTAAGCAAACAACGTCACCAAAGGCTGGGATAGAGTTGAACCTGATTTCATCTGCTTTGGTGTTTTGGGACGAAAGTGTTTTTTGATTAACGATATTTTAATATGTCGCGACAGATACAGGATTGTCAGCATATTGATGAAACTTCTATAATATCTTAAAACTGGTGCAATTAAAAATTTACTTAAAACTGGTGCAATTTGCTAATTGGAAAAGTGTATTTGCACTAATACAAAGTTACTTTCATTTGGCTGCATCGTGAAAGCAAATATTTAACTATCAAATTGGTAATTTGGCGTAAACTGTTCCACACATTTTTTTTAGCCGTAAAATTTGACAACTCCAAAATAACTGAGCGTTTAAATATTTATATTTTTTATTCGAGTTATAAGAGCTCAATTTTTTCAACTTTTTCTCAAATAGGTGTTATATAAAGTTAAGTGGGCTTCAGGCAATATTTGATTGTTTCATAAAAATTATATATATAAACAGAAGCGGCTTTGCTGTATATTTCAAATAAAATTGCCCATTCAATTATAGTATATTTATGTTTTTATTTTTAGGTCTTGGCTTATAACTGGTGGTCAAAATGGAACATTTCAAATTTACAACATTATGAATGAATGAATTATTTTCTAATGATTTAACCTGAGGAATCAATCAACAGTGATCACTTTTGAAGAATGTTTTGTGTGGAGTGTATTCAGTGAAAACAAATTCGTTGAAAACTAATAAAAAGAAATGAAACACAAAGGAACATACTACGAAGTTTATAAATTATCGCAAAATATCTACACAAGAGTTATGTGGGCAGTAGCGAAAACTGATAGAGAGTGACTAAGTTTATAGACTGGTATTGCGCTCCCGTGAAAATAAATTTTGATCATAAAAGTCCTCAATAAAAAACACTTTTTTCCAGATAAAGCATAGTACTGAGTTCGATTTCACGTGAAATTTTCATACAAAATTTCACGTGAAATCTGTTTCGGCGAAAATTTAGCTTGAAAATAAGCAAGTTTGGTACTGTGTTCTTAGCATGAAAAGTTGCTTTGAAGTTGCTTTCGCGTCGAAAACGTAGATGGCACTGAAACATGTCTCCAATCATTTCACGCCAATTTAGTTTGTGCAGTTCATTCTTTCGAGCTAAAAAGTGACATTTGGTGTTTCAATTTGAAAATGGAGCAGTGCAAATGTATTTTCAATAAGAAAATCGATCGAAAAGTGAAATTCTTGACATTTGATATGTCAGAAAAGAGCATTGTCTCTGCTTTTCTCCATTGCCAAAATTTTCGCTCGAAAGAATGACCAGATAATGGAGACATGTCAAAATTTCACGTGAACTCGAACTCAGTACCAGCCTTAACTCATGTAGCCATCAGATTAAAATTAAATTCACATTTTATATTGATGTTAATGTAAGCCAAATTTAATAACTACCATAATTTTGGTAATACATAGGGCCAACACCAACGGCCAAGCCATTCGTTGGCTCAGATTTGATTAGTGTGTACGAAGAGCTAACTTTGGCGTTGGCCTTGGTTGCCATTCGGTCTGCCGGCGGTAACATCAAAGCGTTGGCGATGTATTGGCCTTGGGACTTCGTTCTAGTGTGGACGGTTGTTCGACGATAGCTGAACCCGTACCGCATCCAACGCCGCGGTCCCAAGTTTTTGGCCTCGCTCGCTTCTTGTGCAGACGATACGGTCAACGCCAATCGTTGATAATCAACGAATTGGTCAAACCGTTATTGGCCGTTCGTTGGCTTTATGTGTACGCGCTTTAAGAAGTTAGTTATACCAGCACACTCTCCAGTTGCTTTGACAGATAATACATTGCGTAACTGGAGGCACAATTTCACGGTCAGTGTTTTTTTTCCAAAATCGATTTTTTTTACCCACTTATGTTTCTCTATTCTTTGAAATGGATGCGCAATTTCAAAGTGTTTTTACTCCAAAATGGAAGGATTTCACCCACTTATCTATCTCTACACTTTGCCCATGCATGAAATTCTACACCCATTTCATTTGTGTCTTCACCATAGGGAAATTATATGCAAACTATCAACTACCCGGCTGTCAAATCCGTGCACCAAAAGCCGAGTACATAACCAGCGTCGCCAAAAAATATTTCCACCATTTGATTTGCATTGTTGGCGCACTACCCCTTGCTCAGGCTTATTGTACCATCGCTCATGTACGGCCCGCTACTTGTTAAGAAGCACTAATAAATAGTAAGGGCCTGGTTGCATCAACTTCGGTAGATTTGCGCGGCCAAAACTGGGGAAAGTTCCCGCATCAAGTTTGGAAGAAGATGACATACTTGTCTGCCAATAATTTAACTCATCAATAAGCTAATTGCTAAGTACTTACCCCTGGACTATGTCCCAGCCTGACGAGAATGCGCACTGGTTACACAAAACTACACTTTGCACTTCATGTTCTATTTACGCACTAGATTTTTGAGTATTTCCTCAACTTTTCACTATACTGCACTTGCTACCACTTTTCACACTTGTCACCACTCACGTCGCTAAGTTTATTTGATAAAAAACCGATTGTTTTTAATTTCGCATAAAACTCGACAGCGCACGTGCAAATAGATCCGCTCGTATACCATTGGGCTTGAAATTGACAGCCGGGTCACACAGTGGACAGCTCCAACAAAGTTCGAGGGGATATGACAAAGGGGGAAGAAGTTCGCAAAAGAAAAAGCAAATTCTCAACGCGTTTTAAGTTTTGATTTTTCTTCTCCTTAATTTCGTACATCTAAGCTTGCCTGTAATTCTCTTCAATTTAATTTTTTCTCTTACTTTGATTTTGGTTAGCAAGCAACAGCTGACTGTGTGAGTGTATACGAATTGCAGTTCAGTGACTGTTTCTCGGTGGGTAGTTTGTGGTTCATGCAAGTTGATTGCGTTTAAACTCGTTTGTTTTGTGTCGCTATTTTGATCATCAAGGAAATTGGTTTTCTTTGCTTATCGCCGACGAGTTCGTGCAGGAATCGCGGCGTCTAGAAAGTAGACAAAATTGGTTAATCTCTGGAATAAACCCTTGCGGTGTCAAGCTGGAGAGCCAAGTAAAGGATCGTTTTCTCAGCACCTTGGATGAAGAATTCATCAAAATCGTTGACCAAGACATTCGAGACTTTTTGAAAAACCACACCGAAAACAGGTATGTAAATATACTGAAAATAATTTATCCTTCGAGAATGGAATGTGCAATCAGAATTATCAGGAATCAACAATGCAGTTTCCATGAATTTATTCAATCTGTCGGTTTTGTTTACTCTGTTGAAGAGTATTTCTCGCCGCCTTGTCTCTCTGTCAAATGTGACCATGACAAGCCAATTAGATGAGAGTTTCATATTGAGAAACCCGTTGAATTATCTCCTTAATTTAGTTAGAGGCCATTGTCCTTAAGTCATTATTTCCTATCGAATGCTACTACAGCTATGCATGCTATTTGTGAGGTAATCTAGCGCAGCTTCTTGCAATCTGCACCAGCATATGAGCATTGCATCTGATTCACATGATTGGAACCGGATTACCACAACTTGCTTTTATTACATAAGACGTGTCTGTCAGCAAGTGAGAGGCGGCGATAGTACTTTTGCTTTCAATGCGGCACTTGCGTTCCGTCTAGTGCAAAACATGCAAAAACATTATGGAATATGAGACAACACAATTTGTAAGACCAGTGTAAACACTTTGTGCGCAAAATGCTTGCATGAAAATAGAAAAGAATGCAATCGAATCAGACGTCTTCGTTGGGTAAAAAACTAGTTTAACAACATATTATTGCTATTCTGAAAAGAAATAATGCTGATGTAATAGCAAGATCATCAGTCAACTGATCTGCCTACTGATAAGTATAAAATAATTCTATTTATTTTCAAGTATTAATTTCCGTCTTTAAAATTAGAGATAGAGATAGAAATAAATTTCTAGACTTAAGTCCCACAGCCGATCTTAAAAGATACGAGCATCAACTTGTTTTTTCGCTTCAGTTTTAGGTGCATTTTGCATTTCATATGGAACTATGATAATACATTCCACAATGCATATACAGTGTACACATATATATTCAATCTTTAGATAAAGATTTAGAAACAACAAAGTTAAAATTCTTGCTAACATATATGTTTTTTTTAGTAAGTAAAGCAGCCATAACAAGAATAAAGGAATCCTCTCATCATTTTTGATGATATTATAAAATCATTTCCAGCACTCTTAAAAAGGCTTATTTTCGAAAAAAAAAACAAATTTCGCTTCAGATTGAATATGATTGAAGGTTGCTTATGCTTGCTAAATCAATTTCTTGTACTTACAACCGGATCATCAAACCTTACGCATAGTATATGAAAATTGAATGAGCATTTCTCAGTTCGTAAGTGGCCAAATAATTGTTAGTGGCGATGACTGCATCGGAAGCTATAGTGGCAGAAAGGCTTTGAGAGTTATCGCCCGCAAAAATCTCAATACATTAGAAATGTTTACCATATGAAAATTTAATGGTCGCATCTGTTGGTGCAACAACGATAAAATGACCGGATTATGCAGTCCTTCGCTAGCTCAACACCAACAATTAATTAAATCTGCTTCACGTTGATATCAACTCATTCTGCGACCTCTGTTTCGGAAGTTATAGGCATGAAAAGATTTTGAAGGATACCGCCCAAAAAGTTTCCAAATTTAGGAAAAATGAACCTGTGCAAAAGTGCAGTAAATGTTTATATAATGGGACCGTTGGTTGGATGGGGTTGAAAAGGTGTGGGGATGGTGTGACTGCCCTTGCCCAACATTATAAAATTATTTTTAGAAGTTGGTGCAGGTAGTGGGGTAAAAAGCTTTTTAGTCATCATAATGGAGTAAAACGTTTCTCGTGAAACGCGAAATGGAAATAAAAAGTGCGTTGGACCATTATGCCTAGAAAGACAAGTAACTGCATCTTTAGCGGGATGATTAAAATTGAAAATGTTATTGAACTTTTTTTTTTGACAAAGTGGTTTCAAAAGTATGCACTGATTCTCATCAGACAATAGCTCACAGTGTTATTATATCTCTCTCTTCCGTAAAAAAAACTTGCTAAGTATTTTTATCAATCCATTCAATAAACCTTGCAATCAATTCTTACGATCACTTTCTTTTTCGGTGATAATACTAGATATTAGAAGATTAGTTTTATACATAAAAACTTAAAATTAGAGACCACTCTTATCATAATTGAGACAATTATACCCGGCGTATCTATAATGCCGGCTAGGAGATGTATATTTGAGTAGACTCGATCTTAATATCTATCTGTTCATATTCATCTCGCATTTTATCGTGTTTATATGATAAAAAAAACATGTAGCATAAAATATTTTCATTGTGAAAAGCCTGCTTCAAATATTATTCTGGCTCTTTGTTTGATGAAGGTGACCCTTTCTAAAAGCAAAAACAAACATAAGAAAATTAAGCCCGAAACCCCCAAATAAACTGGTCTACATTTCATAATATTGCATATGCAAATGTTTCATAGCTCACTAACAAATTTCTTGTACTCTATTTCGCCAGCGTTTTACTCTTTCCGAGAGTAAATAACTATCGACGCTTTTTAGTTCATAAAGTATGCGAGGATATCGCTACGCATCACGACTTAGTAACATTTTCAATTGGCCAAGGAGTTTGTCGACGAACGATTGTATGTTTTAAAAAACAACTTCTTCTGCCTCTAGAAAAGTTAGAAGAAAAAAAATCAAAGTATGGCAGTTTAGATAATATTTATTGGATTTATTAATAAAAATGTATTTTCTAGTAAAGGAAGCAAGTCTAATAATCATACGTATAAATGCTCTTCGCCTCTGACGTCGTGGAGGTCAGCACCAAAAATGGTTTCCGAAAAGGATATAAAGGAGAACGTGACAAAAAGTGAGTATGCTTTATGAAAATTATTGATTACTTAAACTTGACTGATATTGCTGTGGGTTTATTTGTAATACTCTTTATTCTAAATCAATATCGGTAGAATATTTGGATGCGTACGCCCTAACACATACGTTGCCCAAAAAATCAAAAGTAGGCGAAAAATTAACAAATCAAGCACATTTGGGTGCTTTAAATTTCTTCACAAAGTGAAGAATAACATTTTTTCAGTACAATCATATTGTTATTATTGTTGTTGGCATGCCGGGTCATTCAATTGTATTCGATATAAAACAATTATTAAATTAGATAATTTAATCTGAATCAAGCCAGCTTTCAAACCCAAATGTTATATCATTTAATTTATGTTGGTTGATTTATTCAGTAGTATAAATAGTGATGAATTCATTTAATGAAGTTATTGCAACATAGCATCTCCGTATGTAAAAATCTATTGTGTAATTCAAATGCTTGAACTATTGAAATCGTTAGAAGAATTGGTTTTAAATAAAACGTGATTAAAAGTAAGCAAAGAAATTGAACCGTTGGATTATAAGAAATTTTGAAACTTAATATAACTTTTTACAATTTTCATCAGTGTTTATTGCCTGATTATTTTCGAAACACTTTGATGGGACACAAAACTGAAGAAGGATGCTAATTATGTGCAGGTTCCGTTCTCTAAATTATAGAAATATTAATAATAATAATAATAAAATATGGCACTCAACCGTTACATATTTTTCGTTTTGTGTCCTTACCGAAGCGAAAAATATTTAAATACACCTGGTGATATTTTAAAGCATAAAGCCCGGAGAAAAAAATAGCTAATACTTCACTTCTCTCCTATAGATGGGGACACATACATACACTAGCTTAAAAAAAGTCTGCATTCATTTTAAGTTAGGTATATAACAGGGCTGCTGTTTACACGGCTTGCACTAAGCTACCAGTTTAAACCCATTTGCTACACTCCGCTGGTTAGTGACAAAGAAGCGATTCTAGCCACTTCGGCTCACTCTTGGAAGTTGAGGCATTTATTGTTAAGGGCTGGACAGTTGCAAAACGTATGCTTCTACAGTCTGTCCTGTTTCATTCGGACTTCAGTTTAGCCAATATGGCCGCATCTAGTTTACTTGTTGCGTCAACAATCGAGAATGGTTGCCCTACTGTCGGCGCAAATCGTCGTTGGTTTTGTTTATGTTCCGCTAATGGACTCAACTGCCTTGTTAAAAACGGTAGCATGGTCTGAGAGTCTATATCACAGGTGAAGGTTCAAATCCGTTGAATACATTCCCGAGTCGACCTCTGTTTCCCCCTTATTCCATCCGTGCAAACAGCATTCACTTGCTTCCAATCAGTTGCTGCCGTTAAAAAATGAAAAACAAATAGTTTTTTTAATTATCTTTTTTTTTTGTTCACTAAGCAAATATTTAGATATTCATTTTTTTAGTTTTCGTAATAACTTACTAAAGGCAGAAAAAGTTTGTATTCACATGCTGAATTTTGAGATTCCTGCAAATAATTCATTCTAAACGCACTGTTTTAGTATTTTAAAGCCTGTTTCATTTAGTACTAGTCATTATGGCAAGCTAATTATTAGTTGATTGTGATGTTTTTTTTTTTTGAAGAATATTTTATTGCAATGGAAAATAAAAGGCAATAAATCAGCTTTAGCAAAAGGAAAATAATTTTGCAATTTTTGAAAGATGAGAATAGCTACAGATACAGCAAAATAGTGCAAAACAATATTCATTTGAGATTTGCTCTGATACTACAAGAAAAATTTTAGCTTGAAGGAAATCATTAATTTAACGTGTCAACCGAAGCGAAATAAATAATTATTTTTTCGCACGTCGAACACTAAAGATATAGTTATCGAATAGAAAGAAGAAAATTTGAAAAAAACCTATTTGCTTTTCATATTCTAACGGTACAATCTGATTGGAAGCAAGTGAACGAAGACTTTTTCTAGCAAGTGTGTGTGTAGTGTGTCAAAACAATTGGGCTGCGCCAGCACTGTCCCAAATGTCATTGATAAGACACTTAAGTTGAAGGGTGGGTTGCTCTGAGACTGTATCGAATTAAATCAAGGGCAAAATGAGTCCGGAATCTCATCACGCCCCACTCGTACATATGGATTATGAATGAAGTCTCTTCCAACTTCAGCCCCAGACCCGATAAAGGACTATCGTCGAAACGTTGTGGCAATTTCTAAACTGAAATGAATATTCCTAGTAAAATCCGTGATGCTAACTAATACAAACTTCAGTTATCCTGCAAACTAAATAAAAACAATAAGAAACTAAAACTCTAAATCGATGTTTGCTATAATTAATCGATAGTTGAATTGAAAAGTATATTATGATAAAATATAAAAACATCGTGTTTCCCTTGCTAGACTAAAATGTGTGCTTTGTTTGAATTGTTAAAAAAAATTGACAATGGTAGAAGATTTGCATAAAAAAACATAATGCGTTTGAAAACCACATATTATTATACCAACGTTAAGCTTCATTGCCATCTTTCATGAGTATGGCAAACGGACTTGTTTTTTGACATTTTTCACATGACGAAAATTCGTTTTCTCTAAACGAGAGCGCACTTAATCTTAATTGACTGCCGAGGACTACCACTGAATGTTGACATCATTCGTAAAAGCAATCATTTTTCGCGACTTAAAAGAGAATTTACCGTCCAAGTTCTAGCGATATAGCTCTTGATAGTCAGAAGAAATAAGATCAAAAAGATTAGATATTTGTCCAGATATTTTTTTATAAATCATCAAAGAGTGTACCTTGTATCATCCGTACTCATACATCTTATCCATGATTTTGTATGCAAACCAAATCGGTTTGTAAATATCATCGAAGACCTTTTTTTCGAATCACTTTGACTCGTGACCTAAAAATATCGAGAGGCAAGACGAGCAAAAAGTTTCGCCCCTAAAACAAGCCTGCAAAAAAAGTGCGCCAATAAAACAGTCGAGCGACGGCAAGCAAACCAACCACACTCTCGTGCTGGTCTATGTTTGTCGTGTCTCGGCAAAGTCTAGCTCCAGGATAACGTCTCAGAGCGCATTTAAGTCGGGGTAGCTGTTGTATTGAATTTTCGCAATCTGAATCAAGTCAAATAGTCTGATTTTTTGGAACGGCTAAAAGGAGTTTTCCAACGAATAGTTTTGTAAAAAAAAAGCAAGAAAAATAAACACCATATTATTAAAGAGGACTGATTTCACTAAGTCGAGTTGCTAGGCCCAAACCAGAAATCTATGGACTCAGATTTGGGCATAGAAATTCGACTTAGTGAAAATTAAAACAAACAGGTTTGGAGTACGATGATTAAAAATTTTTCTAATCGGCAAACACTATATGCGCCAGGAAGCCCAAAAAGGAGATTGCATCATTATTCTAAGTAATTTTACATTTTTCTCTGAGGCTGTAAACTGAGGCTGTAAATTTATAGTCACTTAGTGCGCAATGTACGTACGTACGTATAAGCACAAAAACGCAACAGGTGCGTGTACTTTCTTTTATTCTGCTATCATAGCATTGCTATCATGTTATGTCTTGCTATTCTATTCTCATATATTAAAGTATAATTGTCAACGCTGCATTCCGAAAGTCTATCAACACGGTAAAATTCAATTGAAATAAAATTTAGTAAAATAAGCATTAATGTATTACAAAAGAAGACTGTCATACAAAATAAAACCAGAACTGATGATTACTTCGTTATTAAATCATTAATTTTTTGTGGTTTTGTAATTTACCCTTTATGATTTTAGACAACTAAGTTTTATTTTTTTATGATTTTTTGGCTATAAATTTGTCGTCAAATTGTCTTGAAAATTTTGTATCGAAAAATTTTATTATTCTTAATTATACAAGTGTAAAAATCAGGAGGCGGCTTATCATTGGACGCAAAGAAAGCAGTGTTTTCGTTGCTAAATATTCCTTACATAAGAAATAATAATTTTATAAATTCAAATCAATTAGTTGATTTTATGCGACATAATATTCTATGTCAATAGAAAAAATACAAAACAAAAAACTACTGTCCTATACAGGAAATAGTTTTATTTTCTCCAACGTAAACTGCTTTAAGGGTAACTTTACAGCACCGTAGTGGAAACTCATGCGTTTAATTAAGTCAAAACATCAAGCATCGCGTACTATTCTAAACCAGAACGCACAGATCATTGCAGCGTATCGAAATATGCTACACAGAACACTGAAAGTCATCTTGCATCAACGCATGTTTTCGTGATGTGCCCATAGATCTATTAAGAAGCATTAGATAGTTGATAGTCTTACAAATTATGGAATAAATTTTTGCATATAGCAGCGCGGACACTAGTCAGCGCATCGAATCATCCGGGGTACAGAAATCCAAAGAACTTCTTGCCTATCCTACCGCTAAACATCTCAGAAACCGTTGTGCATTAACGCAACAGTATATCCAGCTTCTTTTCGGTTTCTGTTTCTCTACATGATTGAAGCTGTGATGAAGCTGTCATACGGACGTTTGTTTAGGATAGTATTTGTATGTTTAATTATTGTAATAGATTTATTGCTATTTGTATGTTGAATTTTAATAATAGATTTATTATTTAAATCTAGAATTGTTTGTTTAGTGCAGATTTAAATTATTCTGCTTTGTTTGTTTTCTTATTTGTGCTTATAGTGCGTTAGTTATATAGCATGCATAGTTTATGAGATTAAAAGTGAATAAATCAAACTATTGGAAATATAATAGCCCTGCCAACTTTTAAGACATTTGCTGCGCTGAAATATCTTCTTGATTATTTAAACGGTACTTTATCATATAATTACATGTGAACATGCATGTGCATAAATATTGTTGTTTCCTGAAATTTTCTACTGAGCGAGAACCATCTCAAAAAAAATAAACACGAAGACTTAGATGTTTTTGTATTTTTTGACAAATAAACATTTTAAATTACCATGAAAATCCCCATTTTTTTTGCAACTTGATAACGAAGCACCTTCCTGTTAATAAGTACGAACCTTTGCTTGAAAACTTCCGAAGTGGTAATTAATGGAAGAATATCGAATGGAAAAGCGCCTGGTTGGTGGCGGTCCTTTAAAGTCTATTCATTTTAAAATCAGTTTTATTAGTGATACCAGTTGGAAATTTAAAACTTTAAAACACCATATCGAAGCTTCATTTGAAGAAAAAGTGCACCCATCTGACTACAAATCGTTAAGTAGTGGAAATTTACTTAGTAATTGGAGATCATAGCATTTTAGTTATTTATCAATTTAATCATCTTTTTTCTCTATGAACAGTTTGGGCAAAATGCTGTAGTATTTTTTTTTTATGTCGAAAGCTTTACTGAACATATATCCATAAAAATATGAAGGTGTTGAATATATTTAACGTTAACAATATGGTGCTCAATAAATCTAATATAAAATAGTTTTTAGATTTTAATGTATTATTCTCTATTTTATTTGCTCTTATATTTAGAGATTCATTCATAATGCAAAGCATTGAAATAGTTATAAATTACTCAAAAGCGAATGATGGTTAAAGTGATCTAAGAAAAACTCCACACACTTTATCTTGATTATAACCTCGCTAACAGAAGAGAAAAAAAACGCAAACTGATGCAATCTCAACACATTTCCCAAACAACTTGACCTCAAAGTTTCATCGAATCGTCTACTGATTGCATGCCCGTATCCATCGAATGTTTGTATTGTAAACTCAATGTTTCATGGTCATAAACCAGAATACAGTGTTCTGCATTAATCGCAAAGATTGCGCTGATCTATTTTTCAATTTAATCATTTTACCTGATTGAAATATATTGCTGTAATTTTCAGCTAAAGTATGTTGCTCAGTATATTTCCTGATCTATTATCACATTGTCTCAGTGCTCGGTATTACTTTCACTTTTACTCATAAGCGGCGATTAATATTATGAAATTGTATACATGCATAACAGCAGTGAAGCAAAAGAAGTTACTTCATTGACGGTTGTTTGGTCAGATACCAGTCTGAGCTGAGGTGCTGCACAGACACAATTTGGTTCGAATTCGTTATGTCATTTGTCGGCATTCTCATGTTAGTCGTGGATTTACTTCAGAGCACGCCGGTGATGTGATTCGATTTGCGGTTTAAATTATTGTTGCATTGTTAAGTGGAGCTTACAGAATAATTACGTTGATAATATTATTGTGTATAATTGCTGTGCTAAATATTTATTATATTGTAATTTTATCTCTTGATAATCTTGCCTTATAATTATGCAAATTCGTTTTTTTGTTTCGCGGGGTGTTCGGTTTATTGATAATAAATACCATATATAAAAATATGTTTATGTGAAAAATTGCCCCTTGGTGTAGTTATTGTAAAATTCGACAAGTTTCTACAGTTTTTATGCAGAGAATAAAAAAACAGTAGGATAAATGGATAATGCAACCGCAAATTACTTCATAATCAAGCGTGGATTCGCTTTTTAGAGCTAATCGAATGGGAGGTATGTGTATATGACCTACATTTTTGGGATTCGTGGTAGTTTAAAATTTCTTCTATGCGTGAAGAAAACTAAATGATCATAAAAAAATGATGATTTAATGGAAAACACCCTGAAAGGAAAAATTAACCATAGTAGCTTCATTGCATAATTTGGGTGCGGGTCAAGCGCCCGGTTTATTCTAGATGTTCTATATACTATAAAACATGCTAAACACTAATATCATGTAAATCGTATTTTCTCAAAGGGGTTACCACCACCCTGGCGCTGGAAAAATATGTATAAATAAAATAAATAATAATATAAATAAACCTTTTGTGACGCAGCTTATAAGTATATAAAATAATTCTTATTTTACGCGTACTCATTGTAGTTTCATTAGTAATTTGAAATAGTAACGAACAAAAATATTAAATTTGACGGAAATATGAGCCATTAAGCGGGATATTTTTTCTTAAAATCCTTGCTGTTGCACTTATTTTCTCTGTAAGGCATTGTCTGTGAAATAAAATAATTCTTATTAAAAAAGGTAATAGCTAAAATATTATTTTTTATAGAAAGATGAAATTTAAAAAAAAAATTATAACTTATAAACATAGTACCTCCACAAAAAAAATTCCTCGCGACGTCTGAGATAAATTATAAAACATATGTGTTGTGAATTTGAACAAAATCGGTTGAGTAGATCTTTAGATATGTTGTACACCAGTTTGAAAAAATTATGTGGAGAAAAACGCAAAAAAAAATGTTTTAATTATCTTCAATCTGTGCCCTTGTTACAAGTCCTCTACCACCTTTCGAGCAGCTTTTTTTCAATGTCCTGGTCTTTTTAGTCTCATGTTGGCTATGGATATTGTTGAGAATCCACATTTTCGGTAATCTAAAACTAAACTGTTGTCTAAAAAATCGATATTAGTTAATCTACCGTATACCGGTTTAATTACTTTTTGAACAAATACAGGAACATATTTTGTATGCTTATAAGAATCCAAAGTTCTAGAGGCCTTTACTTTCTGATACGCACATCAGGCCTCTTCACCGCACTTGTCATGCTGTGGCTTTTTATTAGTGGATATTTTATGGAAGTAAACTGCTCATATGGCACTGTCCACTGTTTCAAATTATGTGTTTATACTCTCTCTAATTGCAAGACCATAGTAAACTGATAACTCATTAATAAGGTTGGCTGTTAACTTCCTTCTGCCACCTTATAAGTCTTGCTGTCTTCATCGCCTACGTAATTACCATTTCCACTTTTCCAGCTGACATTTCGTGATTGACAGAACATTTACCTGAGGGTTCATTGCTCCATTCAGCATACTCCTCAGTATCTTCAATTTTTTTCTCCAAAATTCACAAGCTTTACAATATGAACTTTCCACTATAAGGTCAAGAATTTTTCCTAAGTAATATGATATAAGAGTAGAAATGCCTAAAAGGGATGAAGTACAACTTTTAATCCATATTCCATCCCCTGAAACGGTGAGTTCTATTGCGTTATCCAATTATGTTACCTGTTGACAGCAATTTTCATGGACATCTCAACAATAGTTTTTGTAGCAGTATAAATTTTATTCACAACAATATCGTAGAACGATTGGAAAATTGATTTAGATAAGTCCAAGATTCCAGAGAATTTCTCAACACCAGCCTCATAAACAATCACGGATCTTAGGAAGGAGATTGCTGATGACGATAGAGAGTAATTTCCGAGGCCAGGATGCCGGGAGTGGATGAGAATTATGCACGCCTTAAAAATACTGACATTAGTACCATCTAAGGTACTTGGCGGACACGCCCGGCCAAGATGAATTCAAAGAGCTCAGAAGAACAGAAAAGAAACTTTAAGACAGAAGAAAGCAGACTGTGAGAAAAACCTGATCTGGGAGAGGGAAAGAAGTAGTGAGCAAGATCCGCACCAGATTCCGAAGTTTTACCATATGGTCTGAAAAATAACGCAGTACACACCAAGCTCCAATACTGTAAGAGCAGAGAGTAGTCTGATAACCGATCCTGAAGGGTTTCTGGAGCAATGGGAAGGGCCATTTACTGAGTTGCTAAATGGTCAGCTCGCCGAAAAATGTGAGATTTCACCAATTCTTATGCTGCTGCCACCAAGAATGGAGGAGGTACAAAGAGCCATAAGTCAGCTGAAACCCAACGAAGCCCCAGGAGCAGTGTTGAGCCCAAAAGCGAAGCTTGAATTGACTAATAAGAAAACAAAAAACAATTTTAACAGAAAATCTAGAAGCCATTTTCGGTTGAAGATTGAATTAATTAGTGACTTTCCACAGTATGCTAAAGGAATGGAAACCAAAAAATTATATCGTTTTCAAAATCATATTTAATCAGAATCATCATCTTATTTTGAGCATGTGCAGATTCAAAGAAATGACAAAAATGTTAGAAAATTCTCTGAATGTATATATGATATGCTGAAATCTTAGCCATGTATGAGAGGAAAACCTTTCGGAAAATGTCTGGCTACGTATGTGAAAAAGGGTGATTCGCAAGACACTACCTACCTAGAAGCTGATATAGTCATAAAAATAAAGGTCGGCAGGATCGGCGTCTAGCTCGGGTGAAGGAAATCTGCTCGGAAAACCCTTTGTGGCAGCTTTTATAGCAGTCGACAGTAGAGAATATCTTACTTGTGCTAGATGAACGGTGTCTGGAGGTTTCAGAGCTTAGAGGATTCACAGCTTAGAGGGGCCTAACTGGATGACATCAGTTCTTGATCGGTTGTTCAGTTGTAGCGCCGATTATACTGAATAATTCCAAAGGAACATGGATTTTGTAAGGAAATACCAACGACTTTAAACTTTTAAGCTGACCATACAGAAAGGTCAGCTTAGGTTCTTACGATACGTGGGTTATGAGTTGTATCTATCACCCGAAAAATTGAGTTATTTACATTTGCAGAGTTTAATAGAAATAAAGTAAGAAAAACCTGTAGCATTTGGAATATTTCATATTAATGATCGCTAATGCTGTTAAAAGTTCCATGAAGAAATATTCTGTGTAAACGTATATTTGCAATGAGTACTAGTAAAAATAACTACGCCCGCCATTCACCAAATTGCGTATTGAAACGAAACGGAAAAAAGCTAGAGGTGCAAGTTAATCACAATATTAAAAAAAAACTTCTATCTGCTATTAAACTGTGGAATAAAAAAAATAAAATGCGTTAAAATGCGTACTGTAATTCAATACTATAATACTCATACATATTTAATTTATTGATTTAGAATAAGTTTGCTCTTGTAATGTTTGGCTTGTAAAGCGAAAAAAATTATTGAATAGGTCAACACCTTTTTGCCATTATAGTACAGTATAGCGTATGGTTTGAATGTTGTTTCATTGACAAAATCGTTATATGCAGTTGACACCAGGATCATTTGTTTTGGATCAGCAGTGTAACTAGCCATATGGGGCTGCAGTAGCTTTTCGGTGATTCGTTATAAAAGCTTCTGGAAGCTCTGGTTTATTGCAACTCACTGTTCCAACAATGATTATGTTCTTGGCATCAGTTCTTCGTGTTAGGAAAGACGGGGGAAAAGGTGATCAATTGTTATGTTTACTCTTATATTTAGATGCTAAAAAGGTGAACGCAATACTAAACTATGGTCAACGTTCATTTGACATGATTGGTTTGGCTGAATGACAGTAGTTAGCTCTAGGATCTACACACCAAACTATTTTCAATCAGTATTTCTCAGGGTTCGTAGGAATATATTGGTGGTCAGAACATTTTCTTCTCTTGGTGACAAGCTGCTTGTGGTTTATCTCTTCTAATAGTGAATGTGTGCTTACAGATAAATTTTGCTTTTCACTTGATGTTCAGGAAATATTTGAAACCATCGTTGATGGCAAAAGTTGTTCGAATACAGCTGTCTTATTTTCAAAAATTCCCGTATTGGCTCATCATGAATATTGGTTTATATATTTTACTGTGTATTATCCGTAGTATTGTACACATAGTTTTTCGCCATAAAAAATATGTATTACACTCATCATGTTTTGCTTTATTTCTAGATAAAACAGAAAATTTATACGAACTTCCAACGGCAGGAAATGTCCAATCTTCCAATATTCGGACGCGATCAAGGGACGGTTTGAGGCCTAGTAATTCATTACCACTAGAGCGACAAGGAAATGATGCAACATTTAAGGAAAGAAATACAGACCAACCGAATGTCAACAAAAATGAACGGTAAGTAGATACATATAAGAATTAGCGTAAAGATTTCTGATTACATGCATGAATAGCATCCAAGGCACTCCAGACACTTAAATAAGCATATATAGTTGAGTCCATTTTCTTAGCTACAAGCATAACAGTAGTTAATTTTTCATATTATTATCAGCTTCTCTCTCTTCTTCTTATTACTATCAGCTTGTTGAAACTAGAGTACGCGGCGGAACCATAATTTCACCTAATTTTCCTAAATCCAAAAATATTTCATTGCTAAGTTCTATTTTTATGAGAAAGCAATAAAATTAATTCAGTTGAAAAAAAAGAGGAAGGAGAGATAATCATAAATTAAAAAAAATAAGTTTTTTTTTGTAATTGTTTAATATTGTTGCATTGTTTTCATTTACTTTATTTATTCATTTACTGTAGCACTCTATTAGTATACTTCGTTGGCACAGTTCGCAAACATACTTTTGAACATTCGTGAGATCGTTTACCTTTTCTATTCTAATAACTTAGTTATTCGTGAGCATTTCTTCAATCTACGTGCAATCTTCCAAGCTTTGATCATTTCGTCCCGGACGTTAGTTTTTGCCCTTACAAGTAATGGAAGAAATTTCACTAAGACATGGTATCACCCCTTTTGAGAAAAATTTACGAGCAAAGAATTATATCCAAAAAATCGCTAACAATCTATAGACATACCAACCTAGCATTCGTTGTAGAACCAGGCGTTTCTTTTGCGCCGAGCTAGTTGCTCTGCAACAGTTTTGATTGCCCTCCAGTTTTGATTGCCCTCCTGAATCAGCCTCACTGTGTTTCATTTTTTTCTAAGTATTCTGCTACTAACACCGTCTAGAGCTTTTCGATGTTGAACTAACGTAGAGGGCTGATCTTCGTTGCACACCTTTGATATTTTACAGCGTTCTTTGGATGTTATCGAGTAGTGAGACCAATCACAATTTGTTTCTCAAAACGTACGAACGTCAAGTATGCTAGAAGGCCACCTCTACTGGATAAGGACATGTGCCAATTGGGTCGAAAAGATTGTCCCCTAGTGATGTCCATGTTCATTTGTAGTTACGGCAGTGTGAAAAGTATGTTGTGCTTATGAGAATAGTTGAATTTGTTTGCAGCTCTATCAAGTTTTGATTATCTACCTTTAGCGGTTGCAAGAATAATGGCGTTTTACAGACTGATAGTTGATTTAAACTTAAATTCAAAATCATTTACATTACGACTTTAGACAACCACCTGCAGAATTGATTCACGTTATGATATTGTTTTGATAACATTAACTTGTAATAAAATGTACTGCTCCGTACTCCCAGTACACTATCCAAAACACAGTACGCACTGCGCCTGGACATTCGTTCGATTAGACACAATGATATGTGCATACCATAGTCTACCGGAAGTGCGAACTGTGCTTTTGTTCGACTGGACGTAATAATGTGCACCTAACACAGTGCACTGAGAGTTCGGCGCGGCACTTTAAAAGTGTGCGATGTGCGGTGTGTTGTTTAAGCTGACCTCAAGTCCCAACCGAACGCAAAATCTATCAGGCGTTGGACGTTGTCGGTTGTCATTAGTTTCATCGTAGAGACTGTGCCTTCAACAGATTCCTTGATGTATTTTTATATTCCTGTTAAAATGGCCGATTATTATTTTCATGTCGTTTAAGGGCAATGAGTCGAATAACCTTTCCAGGTGATTATAGAATGCAGTTTCGTATCCTCGTCTTCTTTTTCCGTGGGGTGTGACCTTTTTTTTTTATTTATTGACTTGAAGTCCATGATGTGCGGTTTTCTCCCTATCCAGAATGAAAGAGACTCCAAATTCACGGCTTCGTGCAGGCATCCCTCTTTTGAATATTGTGTGCGGTCTCATGTTTTGTACCTCTCTGCCAATCTATTTCGTTTTGTGTTTGTATTCCTCTTTGTACTGACTGGATTGTTGTAATTTTTTTAACAGCGCAATGTTTGTTTTTTTTTTATCTAAAATTCCAAATCAGCCATGTAGCTACCATGATACGCATCATGGTATCCACACGATCTGACATAACATTGAAATTTGTACTAATATATATTTTATTTACTAATATAATTCATTCGTCACTGTTTTTTTCTGCTCCTAATGTTCAATTGATGAATTTTAATCCTTCGTCCTCAGATCTACCAATGATTTGTTTGCAATGTACATGTACGTGAAGATAATATTATTTATAATAATATATCATGTTTGTATTGATTCTTCTTTTTATTGTACATTATTTGTATTATTTATATTGACACAAAATCAATTGTTACATTCAAAGCTAACAATTATAAGCAACAATCTTGAAAGATCACTAATTGCAAAGTCTATTTTCAGGGTTGTTCGAAAAGAACGTCGACCTGACCGAGCTGTTTACGTACCAAAAGCAGGAAGAAGTCAATCAGCTTCAGAGCAGAAGAACCAAACTAACCCGAAAACTAACGGAACAGTGCAATCTAACGAAAGTGGAAAGACGTCGCAGTCGGACTGTTATCAAGAACAAATTTTAGGCAATGATGCTCAAATTGCTGCTGATTGCTTTAAAGATATGGCTGCCTTAAGTATGAAGGATGAAGATACCACTTATAGAAGAAATGATTATGAAAAAAGAAGAAGCAGAAAAGGCCTGGCTAGGCATACGAAGGACGAACCATATAAAGATTGTGATACTTCTGTAAAGGAGAATGTTAGCACTACTCGTCCTAGTGATCTGGAACGTAACCAACAGACTAGCCAACCGAATACAAATAACACCAACGCCATGCAAAATAATCCACAACAAGATAACAAGACCGCGTTAATAGAAAGCGTTATTTGTCCTCCAAAAGAGTTCGAAGATGACAAAGAAATCATTGAGCTGGAAAAAATGTCAAAGGTAAATGGGGTTTTCATAATATACATTATTAAGTAACGGCTTCAAACATTCGTTCACAAAATCCAAAATCCTACACCCTTAGAGTTATTAGGCGCGTTTTTTTGCTCCTCTATCCAGCGGAGAGTAGAATGAGAGTAGAGTAGACGCATTGAAAACAACAACAACACTCCTACACCAGTGAATTCACTGATGTAGGAGTTTTGTTGTTTTCAATGCGTCTACTCTACTCTCATTCTACTCTCCGCTGGATAGAGGAGCAAAAAAACGCGCCTATTGTTCGTGGATTTTTTTTTGTCGAAAGAAGTTTGTATAGAAGTCAAATTACTTTAAAATGCATCTTTAATCATATTAGATTCGAAATGAACTATACTGATTCGTATTTCAATCCGAAAGTTACATCTGCATAACTCTAATATGCAGAAAGCTAAGAATATGTAGAGTATAAAATGAGAATTAAAATACGCAAAAAAGATAAAAATTAAAAACTCTTATGAAATCTTTGATAAAAATATTAAAAAAGCGGCATAACATTAAGACTCAGTTAAATTTTAATATCAACATTGATGTTGTTCCCCACAATCAACTTTTAATATTTGCGGTTAAATACACTTATGTAAAAATGGTTACTATTTTTGCAAGATTGCTCTTCGGTAGACGATTTTAAATGTTAAAAAGACTTCGTGGTGGCCCAAACTACAGCTAGCTCTTATCGCCTTGTGCTATTATAGTGTTGTTCAGCAACGGCTAGTAGACAACTAACGTATTCGACAAAATGTTAGAGTAAGATTGGTAAGAGTAATGGCGAACCATAAAAGAAGAAAAAAATTGTAATACCCCTGCAGGGTACCCGAAAAATGGCCGTGAAGACACATTCGTTCCTCTTAGCGGAGTACCCTTAATATATATTTTATTCCGTTTTTACTGGATCTAAATTATTTCCTTTTCGGTGAATCTATTCTTTCTTAATGTATATATATCCATTCTATTTTTGTCGTATATTTCTGTGACTCCAAGTTGCTGACAGTTCTTGCAAGAGTCAATAGTTAAGAATCGTAGTTTCATGACGTGTGTTGCGCCAGTGGCCAGTAATGATGCCAATCAGCTGATTGCAGTCAGTCCGGGCTACAGGAAGCAAGTATTTAGTTGCTACGAGGCTGTATAGCCTCCAAATGATTTTGGTTGTCCTGTGGGCTTCACACCGCACATCGCAACCTGCATCGTATTGGAATCAATAAAGTGCTTAGCAGTTTGTATAGAGATTGGGATGCCTTCCGAGCAAATTAAGAGTAGACTGGTTCCATATTTGGCTAACGCTTCCCCTTTCTCATTTCATCAATGCTCTTATAACCGGCAAACCAGTAGATTCATACTCTTTTGTTATCGCTTAGCCTATTGACGTCCTGAATACTCTAACCAGTTGTCGTGTTCTACTTTGAGCGATCGTCGTCTTTATCAAATAATGCACTTTGTCCCAATCGTCGATTTTGAAGTCATCGTAAAATTTGAAAAATTGGTTCCAAAGTAACATCCAATCTTTAAAGTCTTCTCCAAAACATTTAAACTCATTGGCTGAGAACAATGCCCTATACACACTTAGAGTTTCTTGTGTGTCAAATGAGACAACAGTGCTTTTAACGCGGCTGAACTACCTGTGGAAATGTTGATTTGAATATCTATAATTTCCTTGAAGTGTATCAGCATTGTGAACCTCCGTATCACAAAAAAGTCCGCCTGGAAAATTATATAGCCTTGCCGCAGACCGCTGTTAAAGGCTACGGTGGCTTCTTTGCTAATGTAAAGGCTACTGTGCATTCCTGCCTATCTTCTATTGAAACATAGAGTGGGGTCCATGTAGTCAGCGCAGCTTGTGAGCGCCTGCCCAATACTGCTGCGGCCAAAAGATCCCGACTGGCAGTGTCCTAATTCATTAAGCGTGACAGCAACCTTTTCAGCAAATGACTTTATGGCAAATTTTTTAAAATTTTTGAAAAATAAATTGTTTTGTAAAATTGTAAAATATAAATACTAATAAAAAAAAAATAATAATACTAAATTTAAAAACAAATAGTTAATAATAATGGCATGATTGCCTTATGATAAAATTCGAAATTGATTCCATCCTTGTATCTATAGGAAATCAATCGTAGCAGCAGACGTATAGTCAAACAAACGTTTAACTCGGACGTGCTGAAAATTCCAGACACAGTACTATCAACAGATATCGAGCAATATTCAGAATTAAGCAAGAACAAACCTGATAGTGATGATTGGGATACAATGTTTGATGATAACGGAGATTGTTTAAACCCTGATATAATGGCCGAACTTACAGCGACTGTTGGTAAAGTGAAAATTGAAAGACCTAAGGCTGACTATAAGGTAATCAATGTACAATATATAGTTTAATTTGCTGTTACTTCTTACAATCTTTAAGGCCTACCTCGTAAAACAAGCAATTTTGAATGAAGAAGAGTATCCGCACGTCTTGGAAGTTTCTAATTTTCCGGTGGAATTCAAGACACAAGATTTGATGATGGTCTTCTCTGCTTATAAAGAATCTGGTTTTGATATAAAATGGGTGGATGATACTCATGCTTTGGTTGTGTTCAGTAGTTCTAGAATAGGTGAGTATAAACTAGGTGTGTATTTGACTAAAGACACCAACTGTTGTACGTGGGTTCGGAATCAATCTTCATCTCTTTTAATTCCCAGGATTCTGTTTAATACTCTTCTTAATAGCACAAATGTTTATAAGATTATTCTTTGAGCGTTTATGTTCTTAACTTTTAGATAAGCGTTCATGTTCTAGCATAACTATATAGTGGCTTGTTGACTTGGAGCTTTGCTTTTCTGCGTATGCACCTGACTTTCCATATCGCCAGGACGAAGTAGAATACTAAACTTGCAAGCCAGACTCTTTTCTTTGACTAACATACTGTCGCGAATAATGTGCAGAAACCAGGAAGTAGGGTAAGTGGCAATGCATACAGTGAGGAGAAGAAAAAGGGACTTGATTTACATGTCACCATAGTCAAAAGGCAATACAATCCAAAATCACCTGAAACAGGCAGTGTAAAACTAATAACAAAATTCAATTTGCAGTATACTTTATAAAACTGCATTACCACCTTATTAAACCTTTTGCCATCATTCAATTTCTCAAAAACGAGGCAGCATTGATTGGTCAAAGGTAGAAATTCACTCAGCAGATTCCAAAATCCATTCAGCAGATAACAAAGGTAACGAAAAAAAACAATGATGAAAGTTTTATTTTGGCAAAATTATGTCCGCCTTTATTAAAAGTGTTGAGCCGACGTCAATAAAAATTACATAAAAATGAAGCTTTGGCCAGTGGCATTCCAAACCGGATCCATTAAGTATATTCTCAAAAAACCATGCTAACCACACTGACAAACTCCTGCAAGATCTAGGCATTTACATGATTTAAGATCGAAGTACCTGAACCTATTTTAGAAAGCGAACTTTTGTTTATGTCAACTTTATAAAAAATGTATTCCTTGATGATAACATTGGGCAGTACGATGCCAGACCTAATGAAAGTGCTTCATAACATTTAACTATATTCCTTTACTCCGAAATCCACACGATAGACAATAACGGCAAGTTCTCTCTTCCTGACTGGTTGTTGTTTGACATCAAATCAAATAAGAAAGCTAAAGATGATATAACCATCCTTGTTTTTAGTACATCCTAGTAAAATTATCTGCAACATCAATTTGTTTAAAAGAACGATCCGGAAAAATAGTAAAATTGGTTAAATAGCTATTTTTTTTTGATTGTTCGATTTTGTAAAACTTGTTAAATATTTTAAGAAACTTGGTGAAGGTAGTGAATAACGAAATTTTGATTAAGTCAGTTAAAGTTAGTACTTTGGCCAATTTAAGGTGAATTTTTTATGATAGTACAAAAACATCAGGGAAAGCCTTTCGTGTTTTTAAATGGCTGTAACAGCGAAGTAAGAAGATAATTTTTCATTAAATATCATTATAAAGCATATGAGGCAAAAAAGTTTGGTGTGGCTGACATGAGGAGCATTTACCCTACATAATGTTAAACACATAAAGTTTTTTTTTACTAATTTTTGAGAATATAATGTCGGTTTATGCCACAAGCGGGAGACCAAAAAAACTGCAATTCAGTTCCGTGTCTCTTAATTTGTCTTACTCCAAAAATTACAATTTTGCTTGTTCACAAACCCTACAGCCCGAAAGTGACAAACCCTACAGCCCGAAAGTGAGTATTGTTACTAAACACAATATTTGCACAGAAACAAAGGTTACCTTCATACATCTCAAGACTCCAACGTGAGATTCTGAATCTATTGCTTAATAAATTAAATTCTGGAGCTGAATATTGTTTGCTTTGTTTCTATCTAGCTTCTAGCTACTATCTAGCTTCTGGTAGAAAGATAACTTCAACATATAAACGATAATTTTTTATGTTGCTCAGTCGAGGGAAAATATTCTCAATACTAGTAAAAATCAAAATGATCTAAAAAAAAATGTTTCGCAATAATTCCCATACAATTTGAATACTGGAAATTAGATTATAGTTCGGTTGACTTTGATATTTTTTATTGCGAACACGAGTTAGAACGCAGCTAGTTGTCGGATGAAAAAATTAATTTACTGTGCCTAGTGTTTCTGTTTTTGTATGAATATTCAACTACCAATATCTCATTTGATTGAGCTTTAAGTGTCTATTTGATTCCATTTTGTAAGATCAGATTCAGAGCATGTACAAAACAAGGAATATAAACCTAACTTTCGTGTTGAATATCAGTGAAAACATTAGCAATGTTTCGCTTGACGGCATGCAGCTGTCTTTAGTTAGAACTACAATTTCTACTTTTCTTGTAAATGTTTTTATCCTTTTGTTTGGCCAAACATTTGTGGAACTAGAGTAGAGGACAAATATATTCGATAATGAAAAATATGATTAGAGCTCAACATTCGAGCATTTGCATTCATTCTTACTAGCCTTTCATGTAACTTGGTTATATTTTATCCCAGTATGTGATTTTTTGTGTTATTGTACTGTAATAATGATTTGACTTTTCACAACACCGGGTTATGATTTATCGAAAACGGTGGTCTTAGAATGAGTGAAAGTGCTATTAGTAGAAAGATCATTTACTGTGAAAGTCTCATTCCCGCACGTTTATTAGATTTTGATTCGAAAGACATGACCTTTACCTCCATGTGACACAAGAAAATTGTCGTTTGATTGAAAAAAAACTCCTTGGTGGGATCCAGCCTTAACTTAACATCCAGGAGTGTTTGTTAAACAGTTCCAAACGAACTATTAAAATGAAGTTAAACCGCAATCTGTGCATCAAACATATAGATGCTACACGGAATGCAAAAATATGTAGCTTTATCTCTGGGCATTACCATCAGGTTCCTTTTAACTACTTGACACGACACGGTAATGTAGACAAATCTGAGTTCGATTTATGTGCTTAAAAAAATCTTAGCAAGATGTAGAATTTCTGATGATATACAAGCTATAACACCAAAATGTAAGAATATTCGTTCTTTGGATACACAATTATTTTCAAATATACTACTTTCTATGCTCTTTATCTTATCTGATGAAATATTACAAGCCAAAAATACTGCTCAGTGAAAAACAAAAGCTACACAACTTCCAATGAAAGTAAATACATCTATTTTTCTCGATAAGTAACTCCGAGATGTAATTCAGCCATCTCAGGCGGGGCGGCCAAGGCCCGACGTCGGGCTGTTGTGCCACGATGGTGATGAACAAACTCCACATCAAATAAACTCAAATATAAAATTCGTTAAGTGTTTTGTAACATATTAACGGATCGAATATGAATAATATACTTTATAACACAAGTACCCGCTATATCCCGAGATGTATATTTCGGGTCAATTATGTTATGATCTGCCGAAATAATTTTACCGCTGCAAATGTAGTTTTAAGATTAAAACTAGTAGGACAGTGGTCGGAAAATTCTTTATTACATTGTCCCCGAAATATTGTATAGGGCGGTATCTCCAAAGTCACTTGGGTATCTCCAGACGTAACTCATTAACCATGTTTTATAAATGCTCGCCACTTTAGTAGTCTTTTAAATGTGCAAACATAAACCCGAAAGAGTTGAATAGATCAGCGAAACTGACTGGATTGCTGAAACCAGCTATAACGGACGTGAAATAATAGTTTGTAATCAAGGTATAGCATAAAAACTAATAAATAACATGGAAAGAACGGTATTGTGCGATATTTACCTGATGGAAGAGATTGGCAGAGTGTGAAGGATTTCAGATGTATTTCCCACTAAAAAATGATAAATTATAAAATTTAAAAGATTTATTTAGAAAATAAATGTAAGGGTTAGACAAAACATAACCAATCAATAAACCTATTAAACAAACAAAAACCGTCAATAACTTTAAACCCATAGGTAAAATAATAACTGAAGGTGCAGGAAAAATTAATCACCTTAATATTCTTCCCCCTATAATACTAAATATTAGACCAAATATAGATTGGTATATCATGGTAATCACACATCGCCCGTCACTCTTATTTCTTTATTTATAATATAAAATAAGATAAGTCGTAACATAGTAGAATTACTGGAAACTGATATACTATGTTTTATTCTTGCTTATACCATCAGCTGGCACCTAAGAAGAACCAAAACCAAAATAAGTCCACTTTATCATATACAAAATTGAGAAAAGCATACTCTCAAACGACAGGTGAAAATGTATGTATCCGTATTAACTGATAGGTGACAGTGCGTTGGCGTGAGTATAATCCCATCAAAAAACAGTAAGCGCAGCGAACATTCGCTGGCAACCAACGAAATTATCTGTAGTGGATTGCATAAAAGTTTCAAAGATATTCCTCTTACTCGCTAAATGGTATAGAAAGTAATATTCCGCGTTGAATATCTTAGCACTTACCATTTTAATACTCAGAATAGGTTTTCAGAAAATGAATATTGCATAAATTATCTCTTTGGCAAAGCACATGTATATTGACTAGGGGGAATGAGAAACGTATCTGATCGTATAAAAGGGCCGTGTCTTATCTTGGCGGTGTACTTTCTGTCTTTTTTCAACTTGGACTTGGATATTGCTATTTACTTCTCGCAATCAGTGGGGAAATATTGCAAATTGTATCGCAATTCACGTACTTTCCGAGCTATATATAGTTCTTAAACTATGACCAAGGGACAACCTTTCCTGCGTACTTTCTAATCTGACGTTTTAGAAAGTGATCTGAAATGCTGAGATACGCTTAAGGGGCACCACCTTCATTGAGTCCATTCCAGTTCTGGATTACTATCATGCTCCGAATCGAACGTTCGTAAAATAATCCTCGATAGACTAATGGAAAATATATAACTGCACATAATTGATGAGAAAAGTATATGGCAGCAACATTCAACCTAATAACAAATCCTTGAAAGCAGAGAAAACGAAGAACTCGACAAAGAAAATCATACACCTGAAGAAGGCAAGAAAACAGGTTCGGAGAAGTTAAATAACTTACCTATCTGGAGTTGTCGGCGAACAATCCTTTTTCAGGGTGTGAACATTTTTCCGATGAAGCTAAAACACTGGTACCAGATCAAAATAATCTTACTTCTGATGTATTGTCGAAAATATGAGTACTTATCAAAATATATTGCAAACTTGTACTCACATTCGAAAGGAGGATCCTTTAGTGAGTTATTAGCAGTAGACATAGAGGATCGACACATGAACAGATTAGTAGGTGTAGGATATTCAATTCTATTAGCATCCACTATTCTTCGGGGTCTCTAAATCCAGAATCAAAAATAACTTGATTAAGGCACTTTCAACATCCTAATCCCACTTGATTCCCAATAAAACTAGCCTAAATTAAAAATAAAGTAAAGTGATTGCTAAAAAATATTGTGATTTTTTTCATTGTTATCAAATGTGTGTCCAGATGTGGGACATTTTGTATTTATAATGTGTTTGCCTATGATGCCTTGTTTGATAAACGTACACAGCGCCGAAATATATGGGTCACATGGCCATGAAGCTAATGACAAAATCAGTCCCAATAAGCTACGGTGGACTGAACAATAAGTCCGCACGAATGAAGGAGCTTCAGTTCGTTCTAGTTTAGCTAGTTTAGTTCGTTCTAGTTTAGCTCGGTAATATTTAGAGGCGCTTTTTTCAAAAAAAAAAAAAAAAAAAAAAAAAAGACGCAAAGGCAGGTTCCGTTTTCTGCGCAATAGGATCTCAAAGAAATTCTGATGTGCAACTGTATGACGATGATGCAAACCCGTAGTGACAACCAAACAAAATCAGTAGTGACAACTCAAGCTATTCGTTGCTGCAATGTTTAATTATGATAATGGTGGTGGATGCTGAAACAATTATTATAACCTCTCCGAAAGCAGAATTACCAAACCAATTATTTTAACTGCTCGAAAAGAAAGGAATCATTAATATTACGGGACAAAGTTCTTAAAGTTTTCGTTCATTTTTTCTCTTTCTTCTGCAGCTTGCCAGTTTCATATACATTCAAATTAAAAAAAAATATATATTTTTATTCGATAACACTACCCAATCGATACCGCTTAGAAATAAGAAATGAGATGATAAATGAACGATATTTTGGGGAAAATATCTAAGCTCCTACTTGAAGCTTCGTTTTCCAAATGGTTAGTAATTAATATATTCGTTACCAAAGCTTCAAAAGAAAAGCTTTCAGCACAGCCCACGGTGGTTTCTCCTATAATATGACTTCATTTGGCTTTATTTTTTTTAACGTTGTAATCATAACATTGAAAAAAAAATACATATGCATTTCTCCGAACTGACTGATATTTAGACGCTGGACTAAGAACTACTACTTCATTTAATAGTGCACATCGAATATATGCAAATAATGAGTGCGACACATTGTCATCCACATCCACTAATACCACAAACACGACGTCGATTTCGGGCACGGGACTCACATACACGAAATGAGACCACGAAAACAAATGTCGGTTTCTCGGAATATTAATAAAATATTTATAGTACACATTTTTATGTTCAATTACACTTTGCTTATTTGCAGCTGCTGAAGTACTATCTCTGAGTCATCCGTTCGTTAATTTGAAACCGCTCGCGGATGCTACTGCAGAATCAAAAGCTAAGGCACGTAAGTGTGCTGAATCTTTACAACCCTACCGTCCTAGACCTGAAACATGTGCAGCTTTGGCGCGCCGTTTAGTAAGTGGTGCCTTAGGTGTTCGTTTGAAAACTGCAGCCGAAGAAAGAGAAAATGAAAAGAAAATCTTGCGAGAAGCAAAAGGTATTCGGCAAATATATTTAACTACATTAAACTTAATATGAAACACATATTTGTGTGTCAATTACAGAGCGAAAACTTTTAGCTGCTAAACAAAGGGACGAAGTATGGGAAAGCTAACTCGAGCTTTAACCTTTTATCAAAGGTGCATTTACCATCTATAACTGTACATAATTAGAATTGTAGAAATAATCGAAATGCAAGTCATGATATATAGCTAAATAATTTTTGTACTAGTACATTTTAAAAACACCAGACTTTTGAATAAACATAAAGTAATCCGATGGCAAACGCAAATATATTTTCATGTGCAATATTTTATAATGAAATATCATTAAATCAAAAAAGTAGATGAAATTTACAATTGTTACGAGTGTTAATTTGAATGGATACTTTTAAATTAAGCCGTAATTATCAGTTTTTTTTAAAAAAATAGAAGTTTTGATTGCCTGTGGTTATGTTACGCCACATTGTTTGGTGAATAGATTAGACCTTTATGCTCATAAATCTAACCTGATTATGCTTAATTCTACGAAAGATACATAAAAATATTTGTACTAAAATATGCAAACCAAACGAATCGTCATTGTTAAATTTTGGTAATTTGTGACGGTTAAAAACTATTCCGAACATTTCACGCGTATGATGAAACAAGTGATTACAAAATAGTGAAGAGTATTTGGACGTAAATGCTCAATAATTTGGTGCAACATTTCCCGGCCCGAGACCGAAACCGTGGAAAATAATTCCTGTTTTTTGCCGCATACTTTTGTAAAAATATATTAAAAGAGACCAGATAAAGGATCATCTCATATATTCATTTTCAAAAGAATATAGATATTTTCACCAAGAAACCAAATAAAAAATGCGATTTTGGGCTACAATTGATTTATAGTCGGTGATTTTGCGCTACTAATAACGGCCAGCTGGGAGGTTTTATCAAAAAACCTCTGCCAACCCTGATTGTCTCCAGAAATGCCGAAGTGATTTGGCCGCCAAGATCATGCGATATTACTGCATTGGATTATTTTCTCTGAGGTTATGGTAAATCATTCGCTTACTCCAATAAATATTATTCATGCCATGTGTGAAATAATTGCAAATTTAAGTGGCCAAAAATTGTTGTTCCAGAATCGATTTGTTGAAAAAAAACATAGGTCATTAAATAAAAATGCCATGAACTTATCTCTAAAAAAAAAAACACTGACACTGCGTTCCTTTTTGTTTTTATTTCCAATTAAAATTTTATGTATCTTATTTGATCACCTTATATAAATCAACGCAACAAGTTTCTTTTTGCTCGGAAGTTTTTTAGTTCTGAATAACCTGAGTTAAATCATGGGTAAATTGAGTTGTGGAACTAATCACTCCACACTCTTACACAGTGATTGTGAATGAAACTCTCTATCAGCTTAGGCTCGAAAATGGTTGTTGTGGCATTACTTTACTTTTACAGCTAAACGTTATTCTTTCGAAACAGCAATTTATTTTCTCTCATGAAAGGCTTAAAAGGTTTTTACAAAATATTTTTCATTTAATCTAAAACACATTTCTACATATTGGACACGTAGACTTGCTGCTTGTCGTAAACCACTTGTACTAAAAATAAATATTGTCAGCAAAATTTAATAATGACACTACAATATCTTACCAAACACGGCCCGTGGAATTTTTTACGACATGTTTTACAGGTCAATTTTGGCAATTGACATGTGTCTTGATGTATCACACTATAGCAGACATAGCATTCTTCGACACCTTCGAATTTCTTGTCCAGGTTATTTTTCCATAAAGACAAAACATCAAGTATGGATCCATTCTACAGCGTGAAACATGAAGAATCAACTGATAAAAATGTTTTTTTTTATGAAATTACTTGATGCGTGAGATAGATCGTTAATTCACGAACAATAACTCTTGACTGCAAACGACCTCCTATCAGTTTCTCGCTTTCGATTTTTGCTGATCCTAGTGGATGATTTCTAGCCAAACAAATAACCAGCTCCATTTTAGTTTCATCAATGCTATATGTGGCGATAACTTCTCGAGTAGAGTTGTGTACAGTTACCTTTAATTGTTTAAATATTATTAGACGATTGTAAAATGCACATATTAGCATAAATCTATTAATGATATATATATTAGTGATATTCCATACCGAACCACAAAGATTACCGAAAGGTAAATCAATTGATTAAATAGGAAAATAAAAACAGGTAGAGAATGTCCTTGCAACAGAAACGTTTTGAAGCGGTTACTTCATCCAACTACAGTTGTACAAATTAACGAAATGATTAAGTTAGTCGCAGAATAGACCTGGTTGCTTTAGAAAATCACCTTCAGGCAGTAACAAAATTATACTTTGCTGGTATCACAAGAAATTGGACGATGGACACTTTTGGGAGCAGTAATACAGGCAGTCGCTCTAAGGAAGCAAAAACTAAATTGAAATGTTAGATGAGAGCACCAATGGACATTTTTTATGGGTATAGGCGCAGGCATTCGGTCTTACCCGGACCACACTCTGACACTACTCCTCCATCAGGACTTAAGCTGACGACACATAACTATTTAAACTTTCGGACGGAGGACTTTTTCACTAGATTTCACTAGCGGAATTCGTCTGGAATTCTCATGTATACTGATGGAGGCTAGTAGTTGACGGGTCCATTAATCTTACTTGCTACGAAGACTAAGCAATACGCTTTCGCTTCATAGCGATAAAGGTTAAGGATGATTTCACTGCTCCATGTCAACATAATGTCGCGCAACAATTTTTTTCTGTAGGGTCATCAATAGTTTCTAAAGTTTGCTATCTAGCATCTGACAAGCTTTTTGTATTTTGAGTTTATAATGACTCAATAAATTTTAGGAGCATCATTTTCAGTGTAAAGTTAGTCCATGCAGATTTTCATTAAGTGTTTTCTCCTCTTCACATGCTGCAAAAAATAATGGAAAATATCTTCCATGCGACAACTATGGACGCTTTAGCGCGGTTACTATTTCTTATCATTAAAGAATGCCGATCATTTAGGACTTCTGCTGTCAGCTGAATGATAAATCAGTATTTTCAATTATTAACCTTACTGGGCTCTACCATTAAATTACTGTGGAACTAAGCTAGCTTCCAAAAACCGCATTCTGCACACGTTTATTGTTCATTGAGTTAACCCTCATGACCGTCAGATTTTGTAATGCAGATCAGTCTCTGAAACGGTTCATTCACTCTATCCTTCGCGGCTTTTTGTTCCGTTTTTAACATTTAATTCGTAGGGCACACGATTTCACCAACTGGTATCCCACCCTTCTCTGATAAGTGTTGAGATATTTTCAAACTCTTAAGTTGCCACTATCGGTGAAGGGCCTAAGCAAATTCTTCTGATGGGATAACTCTTAATGCTATTTTATCATAACTAATGTAGCGAAGCATCAGCAGCTCCCTTAACTCCTTTCTTTGTGAATCCGAAAAATACGGGTCCAAGATAATAGATTGGACTCCCGACGGCTATCAATGCCATGAATTAAAAATGGTATAGCTGAGGAAATTCTTCAATTTTTCCTAATCTGGACGTTTACTTGACGAAGATTAATAACGCTTATGATAACGAAATACTCATGGCTTATCAGGGAGAGCGATACTTTCGGTACTATCTGGAAGGTCAAACTAGCAATTTATTCACCGAACACAAACCACTAGCATTCGCTTTCAAAGAAAACTCTGAAACGGTTGCTCCACGTCAGCTTAGACACCTAAGTTCACGATCCCAAAGCTCAAAGAACTTAAGAGAAATTCAAAATACAAGTTCAATAGGTGTCCACTTTTTCATTCGGATTTGAAACAGTTTCTGAAGAGTCTTATCCGAATTCTTGGCATCACAACGGGCCTCTCTTTTGCCTATGTGTGTTGGTCGTCAGGTCTGTGTAGATCGACAGCCACTTCAACCTACCTATCCGAATTATAGATTAAATTCAAATGTTTTCATTACAATTCCTTTCCTAGTATTGGTGCAAAAAAGTGTACGCCAACCAAATATTTATAAAAATGACGAATACTGGACACGACTACTTCCATTTATATTTTGTGGACCAAGTTCATTAGTCGAAAGAGGATTTCTTCCGGCATTAGCTGAACTCCTTTACGGAGAAAACCCTAGACATTCTCTTGATTTCATTTAAACCAATCCTAGGAAGATTATCAAACCTCAGTCCGCCATAAAATTTTCAAATTCAATAGCCCGCGTTACAGTCCACTCAAAAAAAAAAGTTCTTCATATTTAAGCATCTCCACCAATGCTCACACGTCATGATACGAGCCAATTCCATTCGTCTATCATTCCATAAGTTATCGTCAGACACCTAAGCCTTAATAATAAGCGAAATATTGTGCTATTGGCAGGATGAAGTCCTGTTACCTGTCATCAATCATGATAAATATTACCAGACCAGTCACACAAACAAACTGCCTTAAACACACTTCAGCTCAATAAAATTCCGCTACACAGACTCGATTTTCGAACAGTGGTCCGAACAGTTTTTGTACATGTAACAATACTTCAAACAAGGTAAGTGTGGTACTCCTTCTCTCACTTTAAGGGGTTGCGTTCAAAACACTACTGCCCCAGATAATTTGCAGCTTCAATCGCACAAACTGTATGCTGCTTAAATCGTTGATATGTATTTGCGTACTACTAAACTTACTTGCATATTTTCGTGCTCAGTTCTTTTATTTGTAATACTCCGAAGCTCTTCTTGGCAAAGGAGACTCGACACGTAGTTTGTAGTGAGTTTATCAACAAACGCTTTCTGACGAGGATTTGACTCATTCCACCACCTTCTAACGACTGCCGGTAAAGACCGAAGTGTTTGTGCGTATAAATGACATGCATAGCGCTCAGTGGCCAAATTTTGATCTGAAAAGAATGGAAAAATGAATAGCACTGTTTTATTTTAGGTTGCCATTGAGTTAGTTAAATTTCATCAGATTCTAAACAAATCAAGTGGTAAAAGGTGTTTAATAAATTTATTGGAAACTTTCAGAAATTGTTTAAGCAAAAAGTGGCGCAATATTAATTATCATCCGAGCTTTTCTTGTATTCAAACGCAATAAGTTAACATTACGCTACAAGTTAACATTATACTGTAACTAACCTTTCATTTGCACCCATTCAAGGGGCCTGAAGACGTCGTTTTTAATTACTTGTGAATCATAGTTTTTCAAGATTTCAACTGGCATGGCTCTGAACAAAAGTGGTAAAATCACCTACAAATATAATAATTTAATAAAAAATTAAATTAAATTAAAAATGCAGACTAACTTCGTCAATTTGATTGCCTGTTATCCATTGAGCATAAAACGATCGCAGCTCTACAGATGCAGTTGAGCAAATAAAAATTGCACAATCCCATAAAAGAAAGTATCCTAATAAGGTTTCACGGTGTATTGTGGATAACTCAGGAATGTTGGTGAATTTAAAACTGAAATTTTGTATACTCTTTTAATTGGTTTTAAATTAATGACAAGTCTGAGGGAAGTAAAACGCCATAAATACTGCACTTATAACTAAACGAGATATACTAATATTACGATTAGTATTCTTTGTATTTACTATTACATTTACGTAATATTCAGAATATTAAATCGATCTCTGGCACAAATTTTCCGAATTTCAAACGTATTCATGTCTACATTTATACATATAGCTTTTACATTTGGTTACAGAAGGTAGCCACAGGCTTCAACACGCAGTGCAAATGTGCATGTACTTTTCACTTAGAACCTATTTACACTTAGAGGGAGGGAGAAACATCTGACGATAAACAAAGAGTATCTCATTTCTTTAATATTAACTTGAGAAGGAATTTAGGAAAGCGGGCTCAATGCTGTGAAGTTAAATTTGCTCTCGTTCAAACTTGAGCTAACATTCACACCTGGAGAGGTCATGCTATCAGTTTTGACTATCGAGTTTACACTATAATTAAAATGGCTAAGGTACTACAAATTAACCCTCAAACTGCTAATGCAATAACACTTTTCTCGTATTTATCCAATGCGCCTGGAAATTTTGGCCATTCACCCAACGTGGTAGAAAAAATGGGCGTACTTATTTATAGTGAACGCTGATGATGGATCAAAAAACTTTCTTTGTTTCGAATCAGAGAGATTTCCATGTCGTTTAATACTATCCGCGAGTATTCTTATTCTAAAAACAAGTTCATATTAGGCAGCATCTAAATCTTTGTTTTAAGCTTAGCAAGAAGTTTCACCAGGAAGTATAGCGGATCACCAGGACCTCAACCAGACACTTTGCATTCTTCTTATCCATTAAAAATCATTATATTGAGTAAACATTATGTAAGATAATGTAGAAGAAATAGGACAGAGAGAAGGTCAATAACACTAACAAATGTAACGAATGGTGTTTTTAGAAAACCAAATTGAATATTTTTTAGACTTCCGAGCGAAAGTTTGAAAGAGCCACGTGGAGCTCTTTTAATGCCAATATTGGGAATTCAATTGAGGTAATTCAACCTGGCGATTCGCTTAGCTCTGCGACCAAAAATTTAATCGATCTTTTCAGAGTATCTTCATGAATTTTCATCCTTCAAGCTTGCAATTCGCGAAAAATAACAAATTGTTCTACGGGGTGATTTATGGTAAGATTTATGGTAAGTTGTTATTCAGAGAAGGTGGAAGTTGTCCACCATATGTGTCGTTGCCCAACTTATGTCAACTAAGCTTGGGGTACTTTAAGTTTATTTTGTGTTTGAATTGGTTTTTGTAAGGAAGAGTGCGTTTATTGTGGTTTTTAGGTGTATTATACATTCGTTTGTATCTTTTTGTATTGGAAAGTAAACCATCCACCTTATACGAAGCAATAATCGTACAAAAGTGTAACGAGATTCAATTGAAGATTTAACAAAAAAAAATTATAGCTACTGGTTTAAAAATATTATTGAAATAGTATATGCCACAAATTTATTTTGAATAATTGAACTTACTCAAATTCTTGAATGTGATAGCCTAAGCTATCAGCACAGTTTACCATAAATGGATACATTCGGTACAATAGGTGCCACTTGTCATTTTTGTTTTCCCCCAATTCCATTCGCTTATCTAGTTGGCTGGTATCTGTCTTCACTAAATATTTAATAAATTGGCGAAATATTGCATACGCCCCAATTCTAACGCTGTGAATTCGATTGAAAAATGCATTGAGTAAAAACTCAATACATTCATCCAGCGATATGTGATAACCTTTTTCACAAGCCTAGAATATACAACTATAGATTTTTATAAATCTACACTCAAATGTTTACATACATTAATTACTAGTCCAAAGTCCAGAAATTCCATATGCGGGCAAACTGCATCATAGTAAACTTTATGTGTATTATCAGCTTCATCTGGAACGGCAAGAAATTTTATGTGTTAATGTCAGTTCATGGAATGATATGACATAAAAATAATTTATATCTATGTTCTTTTCTCAATTTTGTTAATGCCACAGTGATGCTAAGTTAATAATTTGCTATCACAAAAAAAACTTAAACAATAAGACAGCCATTCGGAGGATGTTTATAACAACCTTGCAAGCAATAACACAATACGAATGAATTGTCAAAGTAACGTAAAACATCACAGGTGTATATCAAATGTTTTGTCTTGTTTGAATTTCGTACAGATAAAAATGGTAATATTTTATGAATTTGGTATAGCCGAGTAAGTAGAACAGCAGCTGCCAGCGTGTGGGTTTTGTAGCGGGCCAGAAGCAGAGAAAAAAAATCTCTTTTTTAAATACTTGGACATACACACCGAGTATAGAGAGTTGAGCATTGTCTTTGAGAGTAGAGCATTGTTTCGAATTCAGGTTTACGCGTGGGACTGCGCACCGAGCTTTGAGTTTACCTAATTTTAGCTCAGGGGTAAAGTGAGTCGTGGAACTAAACACTCCAAACTCGTATACACTGATTATGAAATGTGTTAATGAAGCTCTCTATCAACGGGAACTCCTAGACCTGACAAAGGTTATCGTAAAATTACTTTGCTTTTACAATTCAACTGGGGTGAGAAATTATGTTACCTCGCTCTATTTAACTTTTGTCTGCTAAGTCAGCATCTGGTTTCACACAAATTTGTATTCTCGAATTGAAGAGCCTCAGATCATTCCATGCGGTTTCTAGTGTCTCAGTCGCTGACTTAGACATTGTGTTGCTTATGGAAAGGAGGGGTGTGATATAAATAATCTGGTCCTTGTTTGAAATCTAGCCATGGACGATCAACAATTATCATAAAGCGGCCTTTCAGTTGGCCTAGCTCTATGTAGATGCCTGTGTCTACCCGAGTCAAATCAGAGAAAAAGTGAATCGTGGGAATAATCACACTAAACTGCGATTATGAAGTCTCTAGCAGCTTCAAATCTCAGACCATTAGATACGTTGAATTTTCGTATTTGTGCCTGGTCGCTGCATACCGAACTTTAAAGATTTTGCTGCGCTTTAATTGTTTTAAATTTGTTATATTTTGTTTTAGATTTGATTGTTCACTAAATGCAAGGATTTAAGATAAGTAATTTAATGTGGCTTCTAAGAAATCATATTTATACAATGTTGATTTTACTTGATCAGACTCAAACAATTAAAGGCCGCTGTGAAATTCGGGACAATTGTGGAGAACTTTTACTTTGGTCGCTCTAGGGAACTACTCGAATTAGTACGGGGATCCCTTCTTGCGGCAGTGGCTGTTTTAACTGAACATTGTTTGTTTGGCATGCATGCAGTGCGGTTGGGTGACTCTTACAACGACTTCTGCCCAAGCAGTAGACGCAAGGAGGAATAGCGAACAGTTCTTTATCTCTTATGCGGATGCCTATCCATTGCAAGAAGAAGGAAGCAGTCTCTTGGCTTATAATTCTTCCCAAATATAAACGAAGTAGCTTCGGTGGACTCGAAATAAATGACTCGATATAAACGAAGTAGCTTCGGGGTGGCTCACCACTTAATAGGGGTTATGCACTAAGCAATGCGGTATCGCAATGTGTCCTTTTGCGCCTAAGTGTGCTTTCGCCAGAGTCTACCTCGCTGCGATTGACCATGAAATTTGTGCATCCAAATTCAATCTTAAGTTATTTAATCGAATCGACCTTCTGCAGGAGAACTCCGATAAACGTAATTATTAATTTCAGAAAAGATAATTTGTCTGTCCAAGAACAGAATATTTCACGTGACGACAAAGCATTTGATGGTGGATTGTGGGTACAAACGTTATGAGTTTACTGTTTACAAAACTAAAACATGGTCTTTTAAATGAAAAGTTTAATTTCGAAAGCTGGAAAAATATGTTTTGAAAAAGTAGTTGCATAATGTGATTTTAATTTTCGAAAAAGAAATGAAAGGGTTTTAAACTTAATATTAATAACTTGCTAATTACTTACCAACTGACGTCAAAATAATGTGAAATGTTTTGAAGAGAACAAGAGTTGCTTCCAGTTTAAAGAGATTTTCCCACTCATCAATTACCGTAGTTAATAACAAAGTAGAAGACTTTATTTTGAATTCCTCAAAGCATCGATATAGTGCTGCATGCATCTTATAGACAGCCAAAGCAAAGATTGCGACCTAGCAAATTTATTAAAATTAGTTTAGACATAAATAAGTATTTTATTACCTGAGGAAGTTTATAATCGTTCATAGCCCTGGAAATTAATAATATCCATGTATTCAATGCCACACGAATGAAGTCCCAATGTTCAACATTCAGTTCCAGTGGAAAATGTATAAGGCATTCAGTGATTAATTTTGCTATCTCTGCACAAAACACAACCTTATCAAAGGAAGCTGTGCTTATGTCCCTATAATGTAAGTTATTATTGTTTTAATTTTAGCTTTTAATTTTAGCGAACTTACTCGTTCAAGTTCAAAAAATTTTCAGAAGTTTTTTGTAGCATCACAATTTCGGATAACAAATGTTGAAAAGTTTCCAAAATAGCTTTATCAGAAATAAAATGTACGTCTGATGTGAAGTAGTTATTGATATATATACGCAGTTTCGCAACTCGAAAAACTATATCCACCTCTTTGAAGAAATACTCTTCTTTGAATGGAATAGCTCTTGGATACAAAGAACATAGTACCTGTAATGAAAAAAATATTATTTGCTAAAAAACTTGTTTTTTTTAAAAAGTAAAATAAAACGGTGTAATATAAGACACGCAAGGAAAAATTTAAAGTCATTAATATTAACAGAGGTGATAAAAATATTTCCAACAATTTGATCAAATGAGTTGAAATGAAAAATGTATGTGTCTAAATTAAGTACAAACTAACCTCTATACTATTTGAAATAATGATAAGGCTTGTCTTATTATGACCACAACTATAAATAATTGTAGTAAGTAACTATGAAACAACATATGAGGGTCATTAAGTGCAGTTCAATTATCATTCAACAGGAAAATTATGAAATACATTTTTAATTTTGCAGTAAAGTGTAGCAGAGATTGTTTTTCTACCCAGGAAATAAGTTGTTTTGCATTTAAATATAGCATATTTCCTTTGGAACTTCTTTTTTTCCAAGATATACATAGCTTCTTATCAAATGTACCCACCCATCACAAAATGTATAACGCCGTAGAATCTCATTCTAATGCATTATTTCTTCGTTTTAAACTTGGCTCAATAGATCATTGTTGCACTCTTTGCAAGCTCCCCATTAATATTGATAAGTGCCAGATGCTTTTGGTACGATAAGTACGCTTACACAAAACACCGTACTTTCTCGGCAACTTTTTATTAGATCAAGGTGGTAGAATTGACCTCAGTCTGATCGTGAAATATGACGAAATTATATACACTTTGCTTTAACATGAACTTCTACACTTTTTCAGGACAGGTTCTATTTCCAAATATGCACTCTGTTTTTGAAACCAAGTCTGCAGCCTTGTAAGAAACATCAGATCTAATCGTTTGCTCGTTCTATAGCAAATGAAACCAATGATTCAGTGCTGCAGGATATTCAACATCATGAGCGAATTTTATTCCGCCATAGCTTCCAAATCATTCTTTAATCTTTCCTCATCAGAGCATTTTCTATTCCTATATTTTATAAATTAAAATATTCTTATAAACGTATTTAATTGCTTACTTGCTATATAAGTAATATAAACTTCTTTTGGCGCAATAACAAAAATAAATATATACTGAACCACCGTATTTCTGGATGAACTGTAAAACTTTAACACATTTTCCACAGTAAAAAGTTATATTGCGATCAGAAATATTTTTGGCATTCACAGATTTCTGTTTTATATTTTATAGCATAGGTTTTGTCTGTGATAAACAAGGAATCGAGCTTAAAGGTAGAATATTATGGCTACTGACGTTAGAAAATATTTCAAGGGATAATTTTTATGCTTATAGCAACCTTTTGCCCCAAACTAAATAGAAATCATTTACCTTTTGTCGACACTTTTAAATATGTAAATAAAAGTAGTAAATTTATATTTGTACCTGATCCACGAAGTACGATATGTGAGGACTAAGCATTTTATTCTTTCCAGTTAACTCATACCGGATTTTAGTAGCATCTACGTCGTTGTTGATGAAAAATATAATAGTTTGAGCCCATAATTCGGTATCATGTTCTAAACGTTCCAAAACTTGTTCAATCAAAGCATTTCGGTTTACAGATTCGGCACTACTCAAAAAAGTAGTTAGTTTATGTTTAGTAGATAAAGTTATGTCAGCTATGTTAACCCTTATCTGCAAATAGTAATATGTTTTTTATCTCATTTAATCACAAAGAACATTTATGATAAGCTAATTACCTCATTAGGCAATTTGTCTAACACCTCCAAACTTATCGCCGTTGTTTTCAAAACATTCAAAATCATATTAACTGTATGTTGTTCCCATTTTTTTAACTTTTCGTCAACACTTTCATGTACTTCAATGCTTGCACTTGAAAACTTTTTCAATTTTTGATGTTCATTTTCTCTTCCAGATAAATGCAAGCAAATCAGATCCAGTTGGAAAGAGTTCAGCATGATTAAGTGTTGTATTGAATTCCAGTCAGGTAGTTCAACAATTGAAATAGGTTTAAGCCCAAGAAAACCTTTTAAATAACCTAAGTAGCGGCAATAATTTTCCAGTTGCGATACTGTTTGCTGTGAGTCATGATTTAAAACTATATTGGTAAATATAGCGATTCCGGTATTTTGGATTTTTTCTTGCTCGCTATCATTCTTCGAATGATCAAGCAAGTCAAAAACTAAATTCGCAATATCATCAATATTTTGAATCGTTACATCATTGTTCTTCAATTCGTGTTTGACTAGGTGTGCACAGTCAGACATCATATTTTCATTTACAACAAAACTTGTTTCTTTCAATACATTTTCCCAACTTTGCAACATATTTTCAAATAGATCCTCTGACATGAAATTTTTAATAAGTGCTTTTATAAGTAGTTTGAACAGATGAATAAACACTTTTTCAAGTAAAGCTGCATTACTTTTGGCACAACTCAGATTTGGCATGATGTCTACAAAAAAATTGCCATATTCTTCCATTACATCAGTATTAATAAATTTTTCGAATGGCTTTGTTAATATATCTATAATATCCATTAATGTTTCTTCTCTAATAACCAAATCATGGCTGCCATCGGTTTGAGAAAAACACTGCTTTAACACCGGTAGATTTTCTTGAGTGTTTTCTTCCACAAAGTTGTTTGCAATACGTATCAAAATATTACAGACATATTTCTGCGCTAATAAGTTTTGAGTTTCCGTCTCCATAGAAAGTGGCTGAGATAGGAGTTTTTGAAGTATCCATTGTTGAGCAAAATTGTTACTGTTCTACAAAAGAAAACAAACACCATAATAACTGTGCATCGATTTAAAAATAATAGTTTGTAAACTCAAAATGTTTGTAAAAGATGAATGTACATTGATTTAAATTATCGTTTACATCCAAATGCATTACAATTATTAAAATAATCAGTTAAATTAGATTAAAAGCCAAAGTCAAAATAATAAAATTCTACTACTGTTTTTATTAGTTTTGATTCATACCTTCAATAAGTTTTCAACAAAGGATAGTCTCTCTTCTCTCGTTAAATGCTGCAGCACCTCAAAAATGATGTCAACAATCAATGCAGGAGCTGACCCTCTTAGAAGACACACTTCGAGTTGTTTCAACGTATAGATTAAATCTCGGTTTTCAGAGACTTCCTCGAAGAATTCAATGTCATTAAATAGTTTGCATACAGTTCGCAAATGGCCAAAGTATTGAACATCGTAGTCCTGAACTGCCTTTTTCAATATCACTCTTGCAAGCTTTACTGATAATGGTTTTAGCTCTTCCTTTAAGCACATGTTTGTATTGTCTGTTTGATTTGCGTTCGAAACAGATAAGGAATGGAATAGTTTTAGCAATTTATCAACGGCTTGCTCAGTATTTTCTACGTTATTTACAGTTTCTATTAAAATTTTTAATTGCTTCCAAAGCGTTCCTAATAGTTTATTATAATACTCTGAAGCTTTAGCATTTTCTAACCAAGTCTTGACCGATTTTGAAATTCCTTTGTATAGTTGTTTAGATATATGATTGTCGTTTTCTATACTCCAAATAATCCAGCCGTTAATATAATGATCAACAAGCCGAATAGTCTCTTCAATATTCGTATTTGCTGCCACTTTTTTAGATATCACGTATTGTAAGCACTCGAAAAATGCATTAATATTTGCTGTAATTTCTTCATAGTTGCCATCTTTTTGCAATACAATAATCAGTGATTTTAAGTTAATAAGGAAATCATCAACAAATATATTGAGCAATTGTATTTCTATGGGCATTTCAAACAATTTCGACAGAAATGGTAAGTAGTACGGGCTAATTACATAACTGTTCCCAAAACACCGATTTTCCAACAAAGTTTTTATTTTTCGAGCAACAACAAGTTTTATGTCAGCATATTTTTGCCTGAAATAACAAGAAAATAGTTATTTAAAGTTACTTTTACGTAGTATAATGCATTATTCAAACAGCAAATGCAAAACCTTATGTAATTACACGTCCATGATTCATGTTTACTAACTAATTAAATTTTATTATGTTGTTGTTTTGATTTTATATTTGTTTTGATTTTACACACTTTCAAGATATTGAAGGATTCTTTCGCTTCATTTTAGAAAGAAAATGTACTGGAGATAGTGCAGTGTCCCAAGAGCTTGACTTATATGCTAAGGTTTCTGTCGCAGTAGCAAGCCGCCATCTGAAGGCTATAATCAAAATCAATGGGACATATTTTGATTTAAACCCTGGCCGTCATATACATATGACCGCCATGTTAAACGTATTGCCTAAATGCAATTATTGGTCTGGATTATTGGCACGTAAAATTAAACTAATACTTAACAGATACGCTCAACAGAACCAAATTTCACATGAGCGAAATGTTTTTTTTTTAATTTTTTTTCTACATTAACCAAAAACCGACGTTAAATTAAATAATAAAAATTCAAATGCGACTTACACCAATCTTATTTTGATCACGAAACAATTTACATAGTTTGTTTTTTAATTGTATAACTTTTGAGATATCCGAGTGGGAGTACAGAAGTTGAGAAGGTAGCTGCCACATATTACCACATTTTAACAGCTTCAGGTGTAAGGTGGAACCCATAATAGGAGATCCTACAAGATTTGGATTTCTTCCTTTACAGATGAAATTGATTATCTACAACGCCTATATACTGTCAATTATTACCTACTGGATGTTTCTAAGAAGTCAAAAATCTAAGCAAAACATTCAGTTTATTGGAAGACTTATAACAAAATTATATACTTTTTGAGACAAGAAAGCAAATAAATAAAATTGTCAATAAACAATTTAAGTTGTCAAATGTTCTTCGAACGGTTGGAGAGACGAACATTATTGAAATGCAAGAAATATAGGAATCGAGATTTCGAGAACTGAAAGACTAAAAATGTATGTATCCGGTACAACAGGTAATACAATACAACGACACCTTGCTAGTTTTAGTAAAGAAAATGCGAAACCTAGCTTCATGTAATACGTCTACTGCGACATGCAACTTTATGCACAATAATGCTATTCCCATTTACTGCGACACTCGATTGTAGTCCACCTTGTAAAAAAACATTCTTTTCACTGCGATATTCACTTCCATTTTTTATGCTATAAACAAGCGGTGGTAGGTGTACCATACTTCAACTTCGCGTTATTTTACGTTATATCCAGTCTATATGACGCAGTAAAAAACTTAATAGTAGAGCACACAGAAAAAGCAAGAGTTTTTTGTGCTTTTCTCTGAACACACGTCATTATAACAGGATATATAGGACCTTAAATTAAGCATTTCCTATTTTCAAATTTAAATAAAACAAAGTGTGTTTGAGATATCATCGAAATTTTTTATTCGTTTGAATGGTCTATCGATGCCATTAGGTACGGAATATTGCATCGTTCAAATGTTCGCCACGGCTTCTCTGGGTGGCGCGCATCCGAGATGTCCAATTTTTCATGACTCTGGCGTATAAAGCAGGCTGAATTTGATCTATGGCATGGATCATGTTGACTTTGACGGCCGCTGTGGTTTGTGGCTTATTCGCATAGACCTGCGATTTAAGAAAACCCCACAAGAAAAAGTCGAACGTGGTCAAATCGCACGATCTCGGTCCCCATTTCACATCACCTCCACGTGAGATGACCATGACCTCAAATCGCCCGTGCAGAATGTCTAAAGTGACATGAGCTGTGTGACACGTAGCGCCGTCCTGTTGAAACCACATGTTGTTGGTGTCCGTATCATTCAATTCAGGCCAAAAGAAGTTGGCAATCGTCGACCTATAGCGCTCGCCGTTCTCACAGAAAAATGGACTGATGACGCTGCCAGCCCAAAATCCACACCAAACAGTGACTTTTGCCGGATGCTTCGAATCTCTTGGATATCATGTGAATTGGTATCATCCCTAATTCGACAATTTTGTTTGTTGACATACCCATTCATCCAGAAATGGGCGAAGCGCGCGGAAAGTTGCTCGAACAGAACACCCATATTGATTAAACAATTTTATCATTTGCACGTGTTGTTGAACGCTATATCCGTTCATGGTGATTTGGAAAAACTCATACCAAAGCATCAATTTTCTGCGAAGTATTACGACAAGTTAGTTTATGTTAACTAGAATAGACTCATATGGACTGTTCATATTGAGTGATGGAGGGAGTTGAGAAAGACCCTACCGGAACTGAAGCCCCTACCGGAACTGAAGACCCTACCGGCAAGGAACTGACTGCCCTGTCGGCAAAGAACTGAAGGCCCTAACGACAAGGAAACGGCTACAACTGAAGGCATTGCCGACAAGAAGTGGATACGACCACCGGAAGTGAATTCCAGTTGCTTCAACTGAGGCTCAACTGTTGAAAAGAGCAGAATAGTAGCCGGTAACTTACAGATTTCGAATTTTTGTACTCTTGTTTTTGATGTGGTGTGGATTCCTCCAGCTTAAGGTCACGTTGCAGCGATAGATCAACAAGAAATACAGCCTAACAAACAATCAACAACCGCAACTCCAAACCTGTCAGGACAACACGAAATTGAAGTTTACCTCTAAACTTTCGACAACAATGGCAAATTCCGACCGGCTGCGAGGACACCCCATATGTTATTTGTCAAAAATGGAATGAAATAGTTATGGTACTGGGATAAGGTACTGTGGGTCTAATTTATTTTTTCCTTATTTTTAAAATACGAAGTACGTAGTTCAATGGTAGAAGTTTGTTTAAAAGTCAGGAACGCCGCAGCCATGACTAAAATACGTATATGAATTATCGGGCAAAGTGATTTTAATTTAAGATTTCACTCATTTAAATTATTGAAAAAGAATATTTGGCGGACTAGGTATAAACATACTTACCAATCTTGGAACTTCTCTTGAATCATCAAAATACAACTCCAAACCTGTGTTACGGCTTTGCTGTCAGCGTCAGTTATATGCTCAAAAGTGATGGTAATAAACTTTTTGTCATATGGCAATAAATCTTCGGGTGAATTTTGTAGAAACGACAGCATGCATTCAAACCACGCAGATCTGAAAATGAAAGAGCAAGTAAAATAATATTTATTGCTATAAGTTTACAAGCTAGTGTTTATGTTAAATTTAATGGAATTGTGTGCTTTAATTTGTAAAATTGTGAAAAAATCTGACTGTGACCTAAAGTTAACCATTTGATCAAATCATCGTAAAGTTTGTAAATTATTTGATAAACTATTGCTGGGATTCTCACAGATGGTAGATTGATGGTTAATCTAATTTTCATTTAGTTAAGTGTTGTTTGCCACATTAATTGTACATAGGCATGCCTGTTTTGAACGTAAGATATATGTAAACTGGCGGACGTTCGGAGTACTTTACTCTAAATTTTGACACTGTTCTACATATTGTGTAACTGTATTATTTATATTAAAAGCAGAAAACTGGCTGGACAAAGAAATAATTTATGTCCTAGGGCTAATCCAATATGTTTAAGCACAGCTGAACAGGCTACAGTACAACATTCATACATTTTACCATAGGTTAGGTTAGTGAGCAGGGTTGCCGGGAACGCGGCTAGCATTAGGCTGCCACCTCTGCTAACTCTTGAAACCAACCAAAAATCTTAAGGCGTTTATTATTTAGGGCCGGACAATCACAGAGAGTGTGCTCGATGGTGTCCTCTTCCATCTTGCACCTCTTGCATAAATTGCTGGATGTCAGTCCCATTCTATTCGCATGAGATGCGGTATGGCAGTGCCCTGTGAGTTTCTACTGAGCTTTAACAGTTTCCTACTTTTGCTTAGATCAGGTGATGGCCATAATGTCCTGGCCACCTTGCATTCTATCCTGTTTTCCCATTCGGACTTTAGTTTGGTCCATATGGCAGCATCAAGTTTGCTTGTGGTGTCAGCGATTGACCGTGGTACAGTGATGCAGGGGCTATTACTAGCTCCTGAATCTTTCCTCGCCAATTCATCGGCTTTTTCGTTGCCTATGACCCCACTATGCTCTGGCACCTATATAATCTGGATAGGATAATGCCTTGCCTTTACCATACAAGTCTAATTATTGGCTTACACTCTCCGAGAAAACAAGTATCAATGCCCCTATTTGGCGTCATTTTTCTTACACAACAGAAAGCTTAACTCTTACTTTTCTACCATCTTACTGCCTAAATGTGAATCAATGATAACGCAGCGAACTTCGACTTTGTTGATAGCAAGTTGAGAGAACTGGCCCCGATCATTCTTTTTTATCAACTTTGGCATTTTAAAAGACGTAAATGTATATCTAATATCTCACAGGACTTTACTTAGCAACACTTTATTTAAATAATTTGATTTGCTATAGAGATCGCTTATTCGCTGGTTTTTCTGCCTTGGTTTCCAGAGCTATTTGTCATTATTAATATCTATGGTCTAAAAACGTAAATAGTTAATAAACATCCAAAAATGAAAATGGTGTTAGCTTAATGTTTCACAGAAAAATAATCGGCTGCATTAAAACTGTAGATAATAAAAAAATATGATATGCTTCAAAACAATAGAATCAACCCAAATCAGCTATTCTCCAGAATGAGTTCCCTTCCATATTATTTTCTCTTCTACATTTTAATTTACGGTAGGAAATGATTGAGCAAAATAAAATATTATAATAAAAAAGTACAGTACAAAAGTAAAGTACAAAAGATGAAAAACGTGACACTGACCTGATCGACGCTGAACCACAATCGGCTAATTTCCAGTAATATTCGCTTGATAGTAAATTTTTTTGCTTTGCCTCTGCGTTCACATTATTTTTTCCCTTCTCTAGGTATAAAGCGTAGCCCCGTAAATTGGAGACAATTATCCTCTCACATTCCGATTTGACTGGATCTTTTGCACCAAAATATCTCTCCGCTTCGCGAGCAAGCTTACTTAACAAAGTGTTGGATATTTCATCGCGAAAGAATTCAAACACATTGTCCACTTTATTTTGAGGAAATGCTACTTCTAAAGATCTACGCGCAAGATCCGAGGCCAGTTTATATGGATCGAACATACTTGTAATCCAAATTGGGATGATTTGTTTTAGTATGACTGCAATGTTTCTTCCTGCAGCTGTTACTATTGCTAAATGTGTATGCTGTGCAGCTTCGCGAACTTTGTGGTCACTATCGTCCGCTAAGCTTAAGTAGTGTCGTGACCAGCATGGCAATATTTTCTTCAGAGTTGGGCCATCTGCTTCGCAAACTAATGTTTCGAAACTTCGCATTGCTTTGACCTTCGTTATCGGATCTTTTTTCATCATCTTTTTGATTAAAATCTGATATTGAGGATCAACTTCAATTTCGACTATTTCTTTTCCCGTGTCTCCTGCTATCACTGGCAAATTTATAAGATCTTTTCGAACAGCTTGTGTCGCCAAGGTTGAAAATGGTGAAGCGGTACCAAGTAACGTAGCGCACCGGCCACTACTCGACGGCTAAAATTGTAATGAATAATCAATGAACTCTATAATATATGCTTATTCACATACCCGAGCATTGTTTTTCAGCCGCTGATGTTTACCTTTACCTCCCATTGTACACGAAATTGATGCAACACTATTCCAAATTCCTCAAATTCTCTTACAGCTGACTACCAATGTCACTTTATTGCAGGCGTATTCTAATGTCAGCTAAATATTAGAACATAGAACTAAAAGGAGCAAAATAATCGCAAAGTCTCGGCCATTGAAAAAATGAGCAAAAAAGACAGGCCGAAATAAGTTAGCCGGCAGGGTGGCTCGAAAATTTTTTTTTATCTGCCTGTTCACGCATCAGCTCAATACGAAAAAAAACGTTTAAAATCCACTTGATGGTCCACAGTTGGAAAATTTAACTACACCAAGACGGATTGGTGATAGCATGAGTTAAACATTGCAGAAAAACATTCAAAAACACAAAATTTTAGCACAATTTTCTCATTGTATATATTTTCGCTTCAAATAATGGAGACTTGTCAAAATTTATCTTCGCGTGGTTGTTCATACTAGAACTAATAAAGAAATCTCAGGTTTGATTTTATATGGAAAATTCACGTGAAATGGATGTTATATGCCGTTCACACTCGACTTCTAAATCAGGTAGATTTAGAATCTGTCAAGTTAATCAAGTAAGCGTTCACACTACCCGAAGTGATTTAGAATGAGGAGATTTAGAGAGCGAACTGTCATTCGAATTTGTGTGTACAATTTTTTTTTCATGAAAGTTGTTCAAAATGGTGCAAGAGCATTTTCTTTTCATTTTGTACAACTCACATTTTCCTTTTTTTGTCCAATTTTTGCTATTTTTGAACGAAATTCGAATGACATTTCGTTGAAATCTACTCTCCCTCTCACGGATGGAATTAAGCACGCTCTGAGAACAATTCAGCCGGGAAAAATTCACAATAGTACCTGATTTGTACTTCCGGTTCCCAACTTCCGGCAGCGGCTGCTGAAGGTTCTCCTGGTTCACTTATCGGTATCATTATGTATCGGTATCAACTTTACACATCTGCTCTGCGAATTTATCCCAGTGTTTGTACCAAATGTGCTGCCGGTGTCAGAAACTTTGCATTTCGATAAATATTTGCCCGACTTTGTCGCAAAAGAAATATGTTTTGTTAAAGACCTTGGAACCAATTAGGCTTTGTCAGATAGATAGAGTTAAATTTTTCATTTTTCCCGCGGACGTCCCATAAGACTACGTGTGTTTTTCGCGACATTGTTCCCGCGATCTCTGACGTCATCATTCTGCATTACGGCCCGTACTTCTAGGAGACATTGAATCAAGCCACGAACGTGACATTAATACGGAACTAAAAGTCATTTATCCAGAATCTCCACAGCATATGGCGAAAAAACGAAAATTGCAAATCAACAAAAACCATGTTTGAAAGAAGATCAAAAATTTATATTTTAAACAAGATATAAGATAATGCATGTATATAAAACAAAGCTCTCAATGTTCTATGTGATCGGGGCATGTAAAAAAAATACAATTGATATTGAAAATATTGGCGATTCCCCCCCCCCCCACGACGCTCGGAATATTATTTCCCCGGTCATGGCCGGACGTGAAAAAATCAGCCGGAACAAAATTCACAATAGTATTAAAATTTACAATAATAAAAAAAAATTCCCAACCCAACAACCGAAAATCCGATCCGACAACCATTTAGAACATGTAGGGAAAGTAAATGAGTAAACGTATTAAGAGAAAAGTTTTTTCTCTTCATTCTTCATGCGGTCCTGGGTGCCCCCGGGTTTAGTATTTCATCGTCAGCTGGGCGTCCGCAATATTATTATGGCCGCAGTTTCCTCGTGGCCACACAATTCGTAATGCCTCGATCGTCGGCCTTGCGTCAAGACTCGACCACCGCGGTGCTTTCAGGGCAATTCGACACCAGGCAATCAATTCGCAGCCGTTATTGCCTGGAATTTTGCTTCTTTGCTATTAGTCTGTTCGCGTACTTAAGCAAAGCAGCTGTAACAGAATTTGGCGGCTGGGGTTTTTTGCTGCAAAATTCTGCAAAAAAACCTTTCTGCGAACCTATTTTATTTAATCAGGCGAACAAACCAAATCGATGGATGATGGCAACCGACTTGATACCTCTCGAGAACATTAAAATGGTGTTTTTTTATGATTTCCTTGTTGTTTTTTATTTCCTTGAAATGCAAATGCGATCGGGCCCCCTCCCCCCTTCTTCCCCAACGCATTTTGATAAAAACCATTTGTGTCTTCGGAGGCCTCGCAACTGACACACGCTTTGTTTGCAAAAGAAGGAAGGAATCAAAACAAAATTCGAAACTCTCTGCAAAACTACTCTTAAAGTACTCGAATTCAGCACGCGCGAAGGGGAATTAGCATTTTTTTGTAGAATATTCACAATAATGGTTTAGTAAAAAAATGGTTGAGTAAACGACGCGAAATTACGAAAACGGAGGGACCGATTGGCCAATAATGTGCGAAAATGGCGAGAATGGAGGAATCGAAGAAAATTTTTTTTTTTTAATTTTAAATTAATTAGCTTAAAAAAAGACACCCCCAAAAACAAGCGCAGCTCAAAGCATTGAACAGTTGCTTCAAAAATCGTAAAAGAACTTTGCACTTTGTACCAAATCGCGCACTCCCAAAACCACTCAAAACTGAATGATTTGGCTAATCGCCAAATCTTCATCTCCGTTTTCGTAGTTCGCGTCGTTTACGCAACCATTTTTAGACACATTTTCAGAAGCTATCTAATCAGAGACTATAATCTTTTAGAACTAAAACACACGGGGATTTTTCAGATTTTTCGTAGCCAAAAACCAACACGTGAAATGTGCGAAAATGGCGAGAATGGAGGAATCGAAGAAGCTTACTGAAAATCAATTTAATTTTAATTTAATTCATTTAATATATTACATGTTGTGAGATGTAGAGTATTAAATTGCAGTAGATTTTTCTATACAATATTTTGCATTTAAAATAATAATTGCATGCATTTAAATAATAATTGCTATTTGAAGTAGCAATAACAAACCATATTCAACAAAATATATATAATTTTTTTTAAAAGATATCAAGTTGGGTCGTTTGGTGTTTTCAGTTTTTCCATATTAAAGAAAATAAATTGCAATATACAGTTATATCTCCAGGATTAAATAAGCTAGCTATTAAAAAAAATTATGGGTAATCAGGTAAGATTTAAGTTGATTTAGCTCTAAAGCGATCAGCTGATCGAAATCGCCTGATTTAGAGTGTAGTGTGAACGGCATATAAATCTACTTGAATAACTCGGTCGGAAGCCGAAAAAAATGTATGGGTAATCAGGTAGATTTAAGTTGATTTAGCTCTAAAGCTAGAGTTACAATCAATGCAACCAACATTTGTTGCACGTCAAAATGAGTTTGAACCCATGAGAACGTATGAGAGCAGTTACAATGATGCAACACAACTTTGCTTGGCAGCAGAGTTTGCTCATATCTCAAACTTGGCATGGCAACAACATTTTTGAAAATATCCAATTCCACCTGTTCCTATGAGAGTCCGGGAAATGGGAAATGTCATATGTAAATGACAATCAGAATTTGTATTTTTTTGTCTCATTTTTGCTTTACATTATACTCCGCAGCTTTTAGAGGATCAAATATTCACTGATATCTCTTTCCGAGACTTTAAAGGATCCAAATTATCGAACAGCAATTTCTTTAATATAGCCAGTGACAGATGACAGTAAATGTTGTGTTGCATTGATTGTAACTCGTTCCACCAACAAAACTTGGCAGCAAATGTTGGTTGCATTGATTGTAACTCAAGCATAAAGCGATCAGCTGATCGAAATCGCCTGATTTAGAGCCTAGTGTGAACGGGCTATAAGAGCTAGGCTTTAGCTGAATGTCATTTGACGGAGAATTTTGTATGAAAATTTCATGTTAACAGACCTACATGAGTACTAGGCTTAATGCACTGCCTCTGACGTTTGCTGAACCCAAACAAAATGAGTGTCATTAATATAAAATATCTGTTGCTTTTGCTAAATATAATGTTCTAGTGGCTAGTAGCTTGAGGTATAAGAAATGGTTGGTTTCGTTGCAGTTCATACAGGTAAATAGCTATGATGAATATATAACAATTTCACGCAAACACTCGATTGTCGATGTTTTCCAATCGTTATACAGCTACCTTGGGTCCATTTTCGTCGTGCTAGGCACACATGTTCTGCATGAGAAACGTTCTCTTGGGCAATGTATTTTTAGTCGCGAAGCACGAAAAAGCCGTTCCAGGTGACTTCTACAACTTGACTGCCAATCTCTTGATTATTATTATAGTTTTCCCATTTGATCAAAAGTTAGGCGAAGTTCCCGTGAATGTAGTCCAGCGCATAATACTTGGCAATCATGTAGTAATGATAATTGGCTTTCCTCAATATTGTTGCTATATGTCCCTAAAATACAATTCATTTCTTCCATTAGACTTGCGTCAGCTCCATGAATAACTTTGAGGCCAAAATAATACTAGTTTGATTTCTGCTCCGCAAACCATTTGCCGGAAAGATATCAAGTCGTTTGAGCAAAACTCATCGATATTGTGTTTCTTTTTCTGGATTGCGTTGTGGTCTGCGGATGTCTTTCCAAAAAATGCAAAAATAAATATTCACAATGCCTGTTTCATACACATTAGACAACGCACCACCATCCCTGCCTATCAGCCAAAGAAATGCGTATTTCCACGCTTCCATTTATCACATACTTCCCTACAAACGTTCAAAATATAACAGATTTTCTGCGGGAATTAATTAAAACGGTGAAATTTTTCTATTTTAAATGTGACGTAATGTAAACTGGAAAATGTAATTGTTATAAGCACACATTTTCGAACATGAAAGTTATAATTTATAAGAAAAGTATCCGTTTAGAGCAAAACGTACCGCCACATCATTCGGATTTTTCAAAATTGATTCGTATCTAAAATGAAACGAAGGTATCCAAAGTGACTGCCGATCACCAGCCAATTAAATGGCTTCATACGAAATATAAATAAATAGCATAAATATTGATTATATATGTAAAGGGAAAGGAAAACGAAATTGCTGATTTCCTAAGAAAAATTAAGTTAAACATAAATCTCTTATTTAATAGTAAATCTTTTAGATTCAAATTTATTTTTGTCTTTTACATTTGAAGATGATTTTCAAACTAAAGCCGAGAACAAAATTAACGCTGGTCCAACGGAGCGCAAATGATATTAAAATGAAAATATATATCATAGTGAAATCACTATTTATTGAAAAATATCAACACATACTGTTCAAGCTTCTTCTTTAAAACGCATTCGATGGGCCAATTATTTTATTTTCCGGAGTATCCGCTATACAGGGAAATTGCAGACACAATTGGATCATTCAGAACTCTATTTGCTGGGAAAGGCAATTTAAGTAGATCTTGAGACCGCAGCTGTATCTCTATCTGATACTTGTAAATGATATAACAGATTTATTCGTTTTGTGGAGTTATTTCCACCCAGCTTTCATTTTTTTTGCAGTATGATGGTCCGTGGAACAAAACTAATTACTACATGTATGATAATAAACTCATTAGAATGTTACTTATTGGTCAATTCAATCACTTTCTCACGACTAAACTTAATAAGTGACATTTTGAAAATAAATGAATCAAAATTATGTCCGCCGAAATTAAAACACAGCTGTTAGGACATAAATGATAATATATAAAAATATTATAAAACATATGGTGTCTCCACATGATATTTCGTAGACATACAATACAATTTTTTGACGTAAATTAAAATGTGTGAGATATGCTATTAAATCCCTACGTGGTAGTGACCATATAGCTGATAGCAAAAACTGTCCAGAGCATCTGAATGTTTTACAGATTAGTGTTAGTCAATTACATTAGTTACTCTTCATCCAATTCTCATGAACTGTGTACTACTTAGATTATTCTATGTCAATCCTACGAGGTATTCTCATAAATTGAATTTATAGTAACAGTTCTTGCGTATGCAGATCTTATAAGCTTTCTATGGCTTATCAGACTTCTTTTTGAAGTGTTCAATTTTCGGAATTCAGTTGTCGCAGGATTTGCGATTTCCAATAATAATATCAATTTTAAAATACTTCAAAATGAAAATTATTTAATACAATAAACATTGAGTTCTCCTAAAATTTGGAACTCATTACAGAGCTTCTACGCAAATCATTGATGGTTAGATTGAACATATAGGTCTTTTTTTATCACAAAAACTATAATTTAATTGTAACTGGTAACACTAATATTGATATTGAAAAGTAGCGATATTAAAATTTTCATGTTTATAAAGTGCATTATTTGTGTTAGTGAATTTCGACATCTAGCGCAAGCTTTAACGTTTAATTGTTGCATATGATTTTGCTTAAAGAAAGTATGGCCAATCTATGAGTTTTCGTGCTCCTGACACACTGCCCGCGTTATTTCGTTGCACATTTGCACAGAAAATACCTCTCCTCTCGGACGTTTTGACAACAAACGCTGCGCAAATCCATCCTTTATACTATTTGTTATTTTTATTTTATAGTTATTTTTATTTATTAAAAGCTGACTAGTCATCCGAGAGTGATAAATTTGCGTTATTACGTACTAAGTATTCATTCTCTTTGCATGTTTATAGATTAATTAGTCTCACTGTTTTTTTAATACATAGGTGCAGGGAATTTTATAGATGAAACCAGATACGCCAGAGTTATCAAAGAAGCATGTATACGAGGAACCTTTGTGCTGCAAACAGGCGGGACTGCGTTAGATGCGTGCGAAGCTTGCATAATGCGACTTGAAAATTCTGGAAACACCAATGCCGGTTTCGGATCGAATTTGACATGGGATGGAAAAGTCGAATGTGAAGCATCTATAATGGATGGAGCGAACTTGCATTTTGGAGCATGTTCTAACGTATCAACAGTTAAAAATCCAATTCAACTAGCTCGTCGAATATGCAACCGTCAGGGTGAGCCGCTAAGATTTGAAAGGATACAGCCTATGATAGTAAACGGTACCGGTGCTGAGTCTTATGCAAAAGAAGAAGGCTTACCAATAGTTGATGCTTCTTCGTTAGTTTCGACAAAAGCAAGACGATCTTATGAGCATTATAAGGCAAAGATTAAAAAAATTGATGATGCGTACACAGCTCAGATTTCTAGTTTTGATACAGTTGGAGCAATTTGTGTCGATGGACAAGGCAACATTTCGGCTGGCTGTAGCTCTGGTGGACTGCTACTTAAATCACCTGGACGTGTAGGGCAAGCCGCTTGTTTTGCATCAGGTTGCTGGGCACAGTGTCATAGTGCCCAAAATGTTGGCGTCTGCACCACAGGAAACGGTGAATATTTGATTCGAACACTTTTAGCCAAAGAAATAGCTACTGACCTGATGTCAAGTGATTGTCCCACAACATCATTATACCACACTTTCAGAGAAAAGTTTCTTGAATCCGAACTTTTGCCCAAAAATAAAGAACTTTACGGAGGTGCATTATCAATAATTTTTAATCGAGAAAAACAAGAAGGAGAATTATTGTGGAGTCATACGACTAAATCACTATGCGTCGGATACATGTCGACACATCAAAAAATGCCAAAGGTAACATAAGCAATCAAAATACATTGAATTTTCAAAATATCTCTTTCAGGTTATAAATTCATCACTGCCAACATACAGTAAACCTGGCGAGTCCATTGTTGTAAGCGGTCAGCATTTTGAATTAATAAAAAGTAAATAGGTTTTACAGAGGTACGATTTGATTGCTTTTCTACTTTAAGCGTAGTTGCAAGATCTGTTTCAAATATCACGTGAAATTTCTTTCGGCCAAAAATTGGCTTGATATTTCGCCAGAACGCTTCTAAGGTTTTCGCGTGAAAAGACGTCAGTACTCATTTCATGCGAATTTATAAAGCTGCGGACATTCTTTCGAATGAAAAGTGACATTTGAAATTAAGAAGCATTTGAATTCGGAAATTAGGTGTCAACGCCTTTGGCACAATAGGTAATAAAAGAATAAATCGAAAATTAAAGGACTTGATATAATCAGCTATCTCTGCTTTTCTCATTGTCAAAACTTTGATCAGTTAATGATCAGATAATGGAAACTTGTCAAAATTTATCTATGCGCAAAACTTAAAACTAGGTTATAGGTGGGAAAAAGGGAGAGATTTTTTTTCTTTTTTTTTCTTCTCTTCGTTTCATTTTCATCTAGTAATCCTTTTAAGTATAAAGTTGGAATTAGAAGGGAAAAGCTATGAAAATTCAGTTTATTTTTTTATACCGATTAATACTCATGGCCAGTGGCGTGGATTCCATAGGAGCAAAGAAGCATTGTATAGCCTCTACAAAATTATAAAAATTTACAAACAAATATTATGTTTACGTTCATATTATTTTTTCAAGAACTTAATTTTCGCGTTGCACTGTATACATTCATATCAACTCTGCATTTTGTATACAAAATTGTAATATGTACTGTGCTGTATCCATTCGTAACGTAAGGTAAGCACATATCGCTTTGCTTCCAACTTACGCACACACTGATGCAAATGCCATACGAGCCTATCATACCGTAGACATACACGTATAGTGTAAGGATGGTTTGGTTGCCATGTATAGGCGATATCAAACTTGGAAGCATGCATCTTCGCACAATGGGTTTGGAATTCAAGCAGCGATATCAGCCATGAAGTCTCAAGTCTCTCTGCCGAACATTTCCGCACGATTTTAGCTGCGTGTTCGCTGTGCTCCTGTGTTCAAATAGGAATGAATGATGAACTTTTAGGAATGAATGATTTGGTTGCTATAGTACGACGAAAAATTTAATGTGCTCCGAATTTAAAAATGTTCCATTTAATGTATATGCTCACTTATTTATATGCATATCGTTTTTTCAAGTAGTTATGTGGCAAGAAAGTGATTTTGCAATGTGCAGTAACATTTTAGAATTAATATATATATATATATATATATATATATATATATATATATATATATATATATATAATTTAGAATTATAATAAAAGTATTATAATATATGCATAATTTAGAATCATAATAAAAGAATTTAACACGCAAGAACAGCAGTGCCGCACTGATCTTTCAATGATTTCAATAGAAAAGGAGCTTCTTTTGAATACTAAACACACCAGTTCATTTTATGACGTTTTAAGTTGGTATACAAAATAAAATAGACGAATCGATTTAGTCAATCAATAAATGATTGTTTTTTATAATTCTATAAACTATTTAATTGGAGATATCATGTCTTTTCAATTGGAGACAGCATGTCTTTTTATAGTGCTGACAAAGTTGAATGATTTTTTATATTTTTGTTTATTTTTCTGCAACAGCGTCTCCTCGTTTCACATACCTTTCCGATGCTGTTAAATCTACACAGCGGTGGTTTACTTGCACTTTACTATTTATATATAATCTTCCCTATATGCCTAATGATGAATGCTTATCGCTCCATAATCTACCTTTCCTAACAAAGCGCTGAGTTCATCTGTATGAATGCTTTCTTCTCGAAATCTGCCTATAGCATCTCCGATTGACGAACGGCTGTATGAAAGGTCAATTAGGTCCTCTGTTGTATTTGAAGTACCACTTGCAGATACAGATACCTGCTTTCATTTTCCTGTTTTACGACTTTCATGTGTCCATAACAACCTCCAACTCGGCCCTCTTTCACACTCTATAGCCATTTTTAAAATTAATATTCGTAACACAATATTTCATTTGTGACTTTCAATTGTATATTTTATATTTTTAAACTATCCTATTTGTTATTTGGCTTTTTGGATTGATGAAATGGATTTGTGAATAAATAAATACCAAAAGCTATACCTTGCTACAAAATTTGTCGAAACGGAATGTTAGGGAATCTCAACTTTTACCGAAGTCGAAAAAATGTCCACTCTAAGGATGCTGGCAAACTGTCGACGAGGTAAAAAAAAAAAAGGTTAATTGCCACTGAAGCAAGGTGCCCTTGAAATGGCCACAAAATACCCTTTGTCCGCATTAGTGGAACACAATTTTAAATTAAAAGGAAGTAGAGAACCTCGAGTCTCAGAAGATATCTCCCACCCTAAATATGTTTAAAGGCCAGCAATAAAGTCTCAGTTTAAAAAAGCTTACAGGTCAGCCAGGAACCTTAAAAACAGAATTCTGCTTCATTTACCTGGACTAACCTTTGTGCCATACGTCTGCCTGGCTGGCCGAACCACGAAAGTGCCTTTATGCTATCTCTCGTGTCAGCTCGCGTTACGTTGAGAGGAGAATATTTTGGATACACACGCATAAATATACTTTTATTCCACACAACTCCATAAACACTATACTTCCTGCGCCAGAATTATCAAAAGTAGACTAAGTAAAACAATATATTTTATCAAGAGTTTTGTGCAATTGTTTTTGTTGTCGATTTAGAATAGTTGGAAATTAAATATAATCCTCAAAAAATGTCAAATTTCTTTTAAATCACATATTGGCTTAACATCGTTGCTGCAGTATAACAACTCCTTGCTGTGAACCCGTTCCTTATGTAGTATATTTATTTTGTAGAGCTCTAAGCAACAATTCGTGAATGATATTTGAGTGTACACTATTTGCACACTACAAAGGATTCGAGCTTGACACAAATGTAAATTACGATACAAGCTAAGCATAGACACCGATGATTTGTTAATTGAGACTAATTACCAACATATGTAATCATCAATCATTTGTTTATCGCTTAATGATCATTTAACTTTGATCATTTGTTCTTAAATTAGCTCTTAACACACGAAGTTATGTTTAATCTCTTAGTTTTCGCAAATTTAAATAGAAAATATTAAAATGCAGTTCTTGTGCGGTTTGCCCTACAACTCCATATATTAAAACATAAAAGATACAAAATGTGCTTAAAACACTTTCAATTTTTCGAGTCTTTACAAAATTAATGGGTTTAAGTGATAGACAGTGACAGTCTTCATCATTTACATAAGGGCTGTGTTTTAAGCAAGTTAATTACTCATTTAATGATAATTAGTAAATTAGCAATTTAGGTGCCCGTCTGTCTAGGCAACTAAAAAAATAACGATTTATATAATCCTGGAAACTTTGCACCATAGCTGCAAAACATCCTGGTATCAGTTGCCGAGACTATAAAATTAATTTTAGACTATTATAAACGCCGTGGTGTAAATGTCCATGATAAATAAATGCCGATAATTAGACGAAATTAATGAATCTGTGCATATAATGAATAATTGCATATAATACCTATTATAAACAAATACATATAATTAATAAATACATGTAATAATTATTTTTCACTATCAAATCAGGAAAGAGGCATGGTTAAGAAATAAATATAAAATGTTTATTTTCTATAGAATTCTTATCCATGTAATTTGTGTTCAAATATATAAAAGATTTTTAAAAGATGTTATTACGTTTTTCATATTAAACAAAACATCTTTATTTTCTTCCGCGCTCGATCAGACGCAACCATATTCATACCATATACTGTTGCTTTTTTCTTCTTTTTGTTCTCTACTTAAGAACTTGTCATCACTTGTTAAATCTTTAGCATCGATCCCATCAGTTCCCCCAGAATCAAGGGCATTTGTAGACATTCCTCCTACATCGCTCATTATCGTTTGTATTTTATTATAAATTAGGTATGTAGATTGCTGTTTTTCATTCGAACTATTTTCATGTTCGCCAGGTACACTTTCGGGTGTTGGTTCTGGTAACTTTTGATTGTCTTCTACTAAATAAACTGTTCTTCGGCTTCCTGCGGTTCCGAGCGTTAAACAACTTTCTGGGACGTCAGGTGTTTCTAGCCTATTAAAAAATATATTATAAAACGATTGTATATCTTATTTTCGCAAATATTCTATATGTATGACTGATATTGAAATTTTCACGCAGGCATTTAACTGTGCGAACACATGACCTATCAAATCTATAACATATTTCAAAAAATATTTATGTGAATTTAAAAAAATAATATACTGAAAAAAAACGAGCCATTTACACAATACAACTCATACATTTGAGATTATTCTTCACAATTATTGTGAAACAAATCAATAAAATTTACCCAACGCTCCTATTTTTCCGTGAGGTATTTGTATCGCCACGATTTGTGGGCGGTTTCCTATTAGAATCAATTTCAAGAAGCGGACTTTCCATGTGAGATCTGTAAAATTTCCTTTATCTTAATTTTAATTTAATCTATGCAAACATACCCGCGAGGATTATTTTTGAGGGGAATATCTGCCATTTGAAAGGATGTAGACGAAAATGAAGGCTCCTCTAAACTATTATCTGACTCATTACCACCTGATTCAGAACCAAAATTGAAGTTTGGTTGTGTTAATCTGATATCGTCAACCCACGATCGACGATGCTGAAAGTTCGAAATAATGAAAGCATATAATCAACGATCTGTTTGTGGAATGCATGTAAACCAGGCTTAGCAATGATACAGTACAACATTTAGAATATTGTCGAGACTCCTTTTACCATTATATTTTTCCCGCGAAAATTCACGCGAAGACTAAAATAAAGCGTTTAGCAAATTTTCTGAGATCGATAAAAATTAATAACGTTGGTAGTGTTACTTGGAAGTAACTTAAGATGTTATTTTGAATCAAATATTGTATTCTCTGATATTAACATACATTTATTCAATCGCGATAATATATGAACTTTACCGTTTGCCTTGTATCATTCCACAAAATGCCTTGTTTTCTTTCAACTTACTCTACTTGGGACTTTATTTATCAAATCTGAGCTAGCTTTTTTTACTCTTCTAACGAAACTACTACCAAACGCTTTCCTAAAAAATGAAAATGTTATGTTTGATATATTTAAAAGAATGAAATTGCTTACTTTTTGGGAGCACAACTCTCTGATTTTTTATAGTGCTCCATTATTTTCTCTTCCAACTTTTCTTTTTGACGGTTCAAACTATTAACCCTGTCTGTATAGTTTTTCTCTTCATCGTGGTAGTGTTGCTTATCCTCTAGAGAGTGCGTCAAAAGTTCGTGGTATTGCGATAGTAACTGGGATACGTTTTCCATCAATGTTTTCCTATCGGAGTCTAAATTTGAGTTTAATTGCAGTAACATCTAAAATATAAAATTCAAATGAAAAAAGTTGATTATAGGTCATTTAAATCAGTACATCGCATCGTTGCAGAACTTTAGCATATTCAACTTCAAGGCTATTGAGCTGGTCATTTTTTGCATTCAGTTCCCCTGTCAATTCAAAATTTTGCAGTTTCATTCGACCCTGATTGGTTCTCAGCATTTTATATTGTTCCTGAAATTTGTTTATTGACTTGTCAGCAGATTTGAAAAATATTTAACATACCTGAATATTTTTATATTCAGCTTTGAAACGTTCACTGGTAGCAAATAGATTTTTAAAATCTTCAGTCAATTTAGAATGCTCGACTCTTAAAACGATAAGATCATCTACGCTTGATTTCATTTGAGACATTTCCGATTTGAGCCTATCCACTGTTTTTTCTAAAGATGAGACTGATTCTTTTAAGTTTCGGTTCTTGATTTTTACATCTCTTAACAATGATTTCAGCGATTCCTTATCTTTTCTCAAGGATTCATATTCGGTACTCAGTTGATTGTGAAGACATTGAAGTGTTCCTTGATCTTGTAAAAGCACACTATGATTTTGTTGTATTGTCTCAATCTGTTTGAGCAACGAGTCCTTGTCAGCAGCCAACTGAGAATTCGCAAGTTGCAGAGCTACATGTTGAGTATTCAATGATGTAATTTGCGAACTTAACGTTGAAATATAAACATTTAATTTCGCATTTTCGCTTCGTAGGTTTTCGTTATCTATAAAAATATTTGAGTTAATTTAATAAAAAAATTATAGTAGACAAGGCGTTTCAAAATTCATTCTTTTTGCCTTAAAAATACATTTTTTAAATGAGCACAGTCTTGTTGAAGCTCAAGGACAACGACAAACCATCTAGACGAGGCCAAATCAAACTTTTCAAATGTACCCCTGATCTTCGATGAAATTTTTATTTCACTATAATTTGCTTCGAATTTGGTTCAGATTGCATGCTTTTCACTTTTTATTTAATTTTGCTAGTCACGTTCCAGTTTAATCTTAATAGTAGGCTTGGGAATTATAAATCGCTTTTTAAGGACTGTATAAAACTTTTTTGATAAAAAGCAGTCTGGCAAAAACTGAATAATGAAGCCGATTCGTCAGATGAAACTTAAAAAATGGTTGGAAAAGGCACGAGACCTGTAAAAACGGATACTTGCTTAGACTTATACGAGGGTCTAAGTGATTTGAATTATTTAGCGAACTAGAAGCAGGTGTATTGTGTCTATATGGCGATTTAGAAGGTGACATTATTTCAATTTGGTATTAGCATCGAAAAAATAAGAGTCGAGATTCGCCGAAAATTTGTCATTAAAATGAATAGGTCGTAGTGGCGAACTTTGAAAATTATGTCCGTCCAGAAAATATCAGGAGAGTTTTCCGACGCACTAATTAAAATGTTCGAATTGCCACAAAGAGGCCATGGATCGTTGAAAGAAACTTCGCTCGCGACTGTCTAAATAAGGATTTTTCATTTAGAGGTATCGTAAATATACACTTAAAAACTTCAAATGTTACTCTACTCTTTATACACCAGGTTTTATCCATCGCCGAAAGTAAATTAAACCTATTCGGATCCATGGAAGATGATACGTATGGAAGATGATACGTATGGCAGAAACCCGGGAATTTCAAAACAAACGAAAATATATGGCCTATAGAAACTATAAAAAAAGCCCAAACTATTTTCTCAAGAAAATTGAGCACATGAAAATGAAAAAAGTATGGAACCGTATAACTATGGAAGCAAAAAGACAATATTTTCTAAATAAACTTGAAGCGTTGAACACCATTAAATTTTAGAAAGTAATGGAAGAAGCTTTCCCAATAAGAAACACCACACCCTGAACAACAATTATAAAGAGGCTTGTGTGTAAACGGAGTAATAACGAAAAAAGGATATCGCTTGCTATCTAAATGAGTTCTTTTGAACTATTGGGACAAAAATAACTTCATTAGATCACAATAATGAATCAACAAGCATTAGCATCACAGACAACTTGACATTTTCTGTTCACTTGCACCCCATGAAGTTTGTGAAATTATTGACAACATGAAGAATAGAGTATCCCCAGGCTCAGACAATATCATGGCGAAAGAGCTCAAGATAATAAAACCGCATATTGCAAGAATAATCAGCGACTGTATAAACAAACGAACAAATCTTAGATCGTGTCCCAGAATTATCAAGGATTACGCCGATATTCAAAGGAGGTGATTCTACAAATCAATGGAATTACAGACCCGTAACAACTGTGCTAACGAAAGTGTTCGAGAAAACCATTGCGTTCGCCTCAAAAGTTTCGCCAATGCTAACTCGATTCAGCATTCCAACCAATATGGATTCCAGGAACATAGCAATACTATCGCAGCGCTACTGGGCGTTATAAGTTACATAAACACCGAATTGGATAAAAGAAAATATGTGGCAGCTGCATTCATGGACCGATTCGATCTTAATCACTCTTAATCACGACATCCTAATTACTCTTAATCATGACATCCCAATCAAAAGGCTAAAGAATTATGGGATTGGAAGAAGATTTAACCAAATAATAGTCTTTTATAGCGAATAGAAGTGTCATGAGGAAAATCTCTACACCCACTAGTGAAGAATTGTATGTTAATATCGGTAATCCACAGGGATCCATTCTAGGGCCATTGCATGTCAAGATGACACAACCGTAAACAAATGAATTATTGAACAAATGTATTTGATGTACTTTCTCTTATACCAATTTTTAAATTGTCTGGGATGTATTAAGGATATAATAATATATTATGATATAATAAGATACACGTGGACCGTGCACACGGTCTATGGTTTTGATCTGGGATCTATGTCACGGTCTATGATCTAGGATGTATTAAGTGTTTGAGAGCGTGGAAGGAACGAGGTACAAAAAAAAAATTTTCGGAAGATTCTGTAATGGTTTAGGGACTTTAAGTCGGCATCGGGGGAGCATAATTTACACTTCATTGAAATGATTACAGACAAAATGGTATGCTTGGATATCATTAGAAAAAGTGTCAAGAATAGTGTACATAAGTTGGGAATTTCGGAAAACTACTATTTTTACCAAGATAATGAACCGAAGCATACTTTGTGTTGACCAAGTCCTTTTTTTTAAGAGAGGAGGAGTCGAATTTGTTGCCTTGGACTTGGCTGCAATACAATTACCCGGACGTTTTAAAAATACCAGTTCAATCTCCAGATGTAAATGTAATCGAATAATTATATGACGAATTAGTTCGTCGAATACAAAATACTATTTATTCTATTGCAACAAAGCTAAAATGGTCCTGCAGGAAGGGTTTAATAAAATAAAGCCTTCTGTATGCAAAAAAAACTTGTGGATTCAATGCTAAGAGAAAATTTAAACTTTTGTGAAAGCTAAATATTACTTAACGATTAACTGAACCACTTAATTTTAAAGTGCACTTCAACAGGATATGGTAAAACGAATCGCCCGACTTTGACTGTCAGTTGATTTTTCAAGCACAATGCAGTTTTAAGTTTTGGAAATTTTTGGTCTTTGAATAATCATTTTCTGTATACTCAGTGCAATAAAGTACCATATCTTATCTGAAGCTACATGCATATTTGTAATATATTCCAAAATATTGGAAGGGATGGCCCGATTTTCACTGTGTGTAATTAAAATTATGTTTTTGGTAACTTCAATTAGAACATATCTAATTAAGAAAATAATGTTAACTTACCAATTTTCAAACTCAAATTATTCGAACGGAGCTGTTCTTCTTCCTTATTATCTGAACTTTCTACGATTTGAGCGATTTGAGAACCATCGTCTTGAATTTCAATATTTTTCTCGACAGTAAATATTTCATGAGTGTGACATAAAACACACATATCAGACTTTTTATTCTGTTTGGAACAATTTAAAAGTACTTCACAGACTGTTTTGAAAGTTTCTGGATTTTCCACCATTTTTTCGACTACATGCTCTACACGCATATCAGATGTACGTAGTTCTAAATCGTCCAAGCCGAGTTTTTCTAAGTTATGTTTCACTGTGTTTGTGGCAAGCGTACCAGCAACTAGATCGCGACGGAGCGTTTCAATAGTTTCTTGGTCGATTTTTCTTTGTGTTAGTAGTTCTTGACTTTGTTTTTCGAGCACATGAACTTTTTGTATATTTTGCATGGATTCTTCTATTTCTTTCTGCAGCTTTAAAATGTCTTTACTTTGCACATCATTTCGCACAATGTACTCATCTAATGTTACCGACTTTGCCTATAAAATAAAATCAATTTATTGTTTTGTAATTTATTATTTTGATTTAATTATGTTCTAAAATTTTGGAAACAAACAAAAACCAGGCGTCGTCACCGCGCGTTACATTGATTGGAAACTTATAATTAATCCTCTAAGAGGTATCTGATAGCACTAAATGCGAACACCATTTAGTTAAAGGCCAGATCTTGACAAACGTAACGGATAAACTTAGAAGAAGCTGGAGCACAAGGGTATGTAGGGTTGTGAATCAAAACATTGATTTGGAGAGCGAACGGTCGCTTTTGAAAATTAAATATATAGATAATCACTTCCGATAAAAGGCACTTGCCGTCATATTACCGTTACAAATAAACCAATGCTGAAAAAACTATTTGACGAAGAAAGCTCTGATTCTTGTCAATTTGAAAATTGAATTGTTTCTAAAACCGTAGATTTCTACCCAAGATACAATCATTTAACATAATACATTTGTTTCTCATAGAAATTTTCAGATACAAACTTGTATGAAAATGAATATCATTGATTGTGTCAGAACGAATTTAATTCACGAAAATTTTATCAGCTGTGTTTCACTTCGGGACGTTTTTTCTCGCAAACAATTTAAAAACTCATTAAAACTAAATAGTAGGCAACTATAAATCTACACAAAAAGAGAAAATGGCAATTGAAGCCATAGACGGAAAAAATGTTCCTTGAATGAAAAGAGTATTGATACAAGCGCTAAAATCTAGCGAATAATGCAACTTCAATATTTAACGTATTCAATCTTTTTGTCAAACAAAGTAGAGTAGAATAAAAAAAAATTTGCTAACATTTTGGGAACTTTTGAATACTAAGTTTTAAGGAAACATCTCAAATATGATGCAATCATTCACGCAAACTGCTAGTCTGACCTTAAATGATTTTTTATAGACCTTATTATATGTAAGTGGCATAGAAACGAGGATAAGTCGATTCCAAATCCGACAACAAACTGAGCTAGATAGCGGAATTGCCACACGAAGAATTAAACAATCTAACATCATTACAGCTGGCTCATAAGTAGCATAACTAAATAATATCCGCAATTTTATAGAATTTTTGTTTGAGATAAATTCGAATTTCTTTGAAATTGTAAATAAATTGCATTTTCACTAGCATTCATCTAAAAATTAAAAAAAAAAACTATGTGTAGTTACCTCTAAGTTCTCCTTCAATTTGCCAACTTCTCTAGTGAGCGAGTTGTTTTCTTTTTCTAAATTTTCGATTTTGCTTTGAAGATCGCCAACTTTGGCTTCTTCATTTTTCAAAATAGTCTCCTGCAATGATTCTACTTCCTTCGATTTCGCTTCTAGCAGACGCTCTGTATCTTCAGCTCTCCGTTGAACACTTTCAAACAGGGATTGGATTCGCTGTTTTTCCTTGTTAGTGTTTTCAACATTACTTTCTAAACTTATTATTTTAGAGCGTTCAATCTAAAACGAAACGGAATAGTAAAAGTAAGTGATGAAGGTCGCAACAAAAACCTCTCGCTCTTGGCTTTGTTTTTCAAATGCTTTTTGCCAAACATCTACTGCCTCCTGGATTTTTTTGTTTTCTTCCAAAGCATTTTTGAAAATTTCCTCAAGTTCCTTATTTTGTTGTGAGATTCGCGTATAGTTTTCTTGCAATTGATCAAGTTTTAAGGCCAACATTTTCTTCTCTTTCTCAGATTCCAAAATTTTGTTTGCAGATTCGTGAAATGATGATTCTCTAATTTGCTCAAGTGTGGCTAAAAGTCGTTGATTTTCCAATTCTAGTTTTAGTGCTCGTTTCTGAAATATAAATGTAGTGAAATAATTGCATTATATATTTATTGTCGTTTCGAGGCTTTCATACATGGGCATCATTAGAAAGCTGATCCGAAAGGCTATTATCCCCAGAGTTATAGTCTTCGTTCTCTGATGTATTATTTTCATCTTCTATCCGTGACATAGCACTTTTAGAAGTCAACAGCTGTAATTGCGTATTTTCTTCTAAAAGTTCTTGTAACTTGTTTTTGTTCATGTCCCGTTCCTGTAGAATCAAACTTACGGTTGCCTATGATTTGATGAATTGAGATATAATATGTTTACCAAAACCATGTCGTTCAACTTTTGCCTGTACTTTATTATTTCAGACTCGAGCCCCATTACCAATTCACTTCGCTTTCTCGAATGTAGCAACTGTTCCTCCAGCATATCCCTAAATGTAAATATTTAATATAATATGTGGTATATGTTTATCATATTTATTTATTTATGAAAGTTTTGTTGAAAAATATTGTTTAGGGAGTGTAAAAATTTAAAACAAATCTTTGTTGAATTAAAACTAACGTAAGAACTGGATACCGCGTTCTAATGGCTAAAATCTTTGCTTGAAATCAGTCAAAGGTTTGCGAAATATTCTGTTTATAATATTTTATCAACTAAGCTGCATATCAAACCTTAGCTAGGTTGGGTTAGGTAAGGTTCCGCTGCTGCCTTCTTCGGACAGACTCTGAAGAAAGCACACTTAGGCACACAAGGGCCCATTGCTAAATCACATTGCGTAGTGTACAACCCTTATTAACAAGAGAGACACTCTGAGTTTTTGATGAACTGCGTGCTCCCCTTAAGGTCCCTCGAAGTCACTTCGGTTAAGCAAGTAAAGAAATATGAGCCAAAAGACTTCATCTTGCTTTCAGCGAGGGCTAGGCATTAGCACAGGAGATGAAGAACTGTTTCTTTTTCCTCCTCGAACCTACAGCTCCGCTCTACAGAAGTTCTACAGAAGTTCCCCAGTACGACGAATGTCAAAAGTTTTCCACAATTCCATCGAGGATATCAACTTGTCCTTTAAATATTACAGTCTGATGGCCAGTATAACTGAAGCCATCGGAATACCAACCGGGAGACTGCAACGCTCCTCCGGTAAAACCGTGTCTTGGCACCCAAAACAGCTGCATCATTGAATGTTGCGACATCTTAGTAAACTTTAGCTACCACAAGACTTTCAATCAAAATGCAAGTGGTATTAATGAATAAAACTAAAGCTACTCGTTTCTAAACTAGGCGCACATGTTGGATTTTACAATTCCGTCCTCCATTTTCTGAATTTAAAGAACGATGCACTATCTTCGCCAAACGAAAAAGATTGGTGGTTTTTGGTGTCACTGTTTCCTATTTTAGGGCTTTCATTTGAAATTTTTCTTTTGAGAATACAAGTATTTGGGTTTCTCGAATATTCTATGCCGCTGGCTCCTTTTATGGTTTATCGGTTTCCATAAACGTATTAGAGATTTCTTCAGAGTATTAAGGTTTACTCACACATATATAAGTAAAAGCATTATTTAAATTATCATACAATTTATCCAATACAATACCTTTAAGGCGATACAAGAAGCTCATTTTTCTTATCAAATATTTCAGCCAGTTGGGGAAATAGGTAATAATAAAAATATTTTAGCTATTTTTCTGCAAACGATTATTATTTTCAGCATTATTCTATTTTTAGTTCGCAACCGTGAAAATAATCAGTTAGGATCTTTGTCTATAAGAGTGCGACTTGTATTCGGTCTAAAGCATGAAATTATTGTATACAAAAACCAGTGTTTATAAATAAGACTTAACCAGTAATCATGCGCAGTCAAGTTTCAAGTTTCTTTTTCACTCAAATGATCACAATAAACTTGATTGTATATTCAATTTGTGATAGAGACCTTACACCGGGCGATTATTTTGGTGAGCTTTGCAGGAGACTGTAACACACTTCGCACTTTGGACTATCCAGAACATCTACCCTAGCATACAAATTAAGTGGCAGGATATCAATTTGCTTCTGTATACACTGCAATGCATGACATGAAAATATCGATTCTCCCTCCATTCAAAGTGATGTTATTTAACAAAGAGATGAAGTTACTTTATTGAGGAACGATGGGAAAGTGCGTCCTACTAGCGTCGCTGAAAACTACATGACACGAGTTTTCTTAGCGTTTAAACATGGATTCTTAGCCCAGGCCCATGGAAGCAGGAAGATATCGAATAATTTAATTATTTTTTGGACTCCTGTCTTATTATGAATGCAAAACTGAATCAAGCAGTATTATTCATCATAACTCAATTTCATCTGGGTGCATATACGTACATATCCTAATCCAACTAAGGCACGACCACATAAAGTTATTATGGCTGAACTAGCTATTCACGGAAACATGACTGACGCCAAACTATTAGATAGATAGATTTTATAAAAACACGGTGTTTAGATTTGATCGTAACAAATCAACATCCAGTAAACCCAAAAGTATATGTGTTCTCATATCAGTGAGCAAAACGCTTAAATCTGTTGTAATCAACTGCCAGAATCTTGACGTTGAGCAAATGATTGTCTTATCAAATTTACTCATCAAAAGGTGAGTATGTCTACATTGTGTTTGCGTCCTGACTCATCTGTCAATGAGTCTTCAGAAATCGGCGACTCACTATCGTTTTTAAATCTAAATCAAATCAATGGCATTAAAAACGAATGAGGGTTTACTCTACTGAGACTAGCATTTTTTTAATCTGTCGCTCAAATGTTAACAATCGACCTCTACCTCCTTCGTCCCTAATATGCAACTCGAGGATGCCGTTAAATATTTTTATGATTCGTTATAGATCTTGCTCAACACTCATATCCCTAGAATTTCTTTACAAGGTGGTAAGTTTCCAAAATGGTGTTCCATGGTGATAAATTTCCAACTGAGCTTAAAAAAATTGTTCAAGATAAAAAAAATTTCTTGTCAAAATTATAAAATTTCTGATAATGCCCGGCATTATAAATTGTTTTTAACACTCAGATCTAAATGTAAAAATATATGTATATCCTATTTTCAACGTTATATTTATGACTTAGATTCCCAGATCCACACCAAGGTGAACTACTTTTAAAATCATGTGAAATCGTATATACGGAAACTGGGTTTACAGACACACATGTTTCAATTTCTTCAGCTGAAACTGAAAAAGTTAAATTGTATTTTTTTTTGTGGGATGATTAAAATTGAAAAATTTGTATTTAAACTAAGTGATTTCGAAAGTATGCACTGATTCTCATCAGACATCAGCTCATAGTGCATACCTGACTGATGTAACCATTTGCAGTGGGAGATGATTAATTTTTATTTACGTTAGTTGTGATAAATTTTAACATCCTCGACATATCCAACGACTTATATTTACTCATAAAGGTTATTAATTTGTGAACACGGTTCCCTTCTTGTCTATAAATTACGATATACAACGTATATCGTCTTTAAGCTTATCAAAGCAGAGAATATTTGATACGGGATATAGTTTTGCGGGATAAGCCTCCGAAAGCAGAATCAAATGGAATTGTTCTTGTGGGATGATTAAAATTGAAATTTTTTTATTTAATTAATAAACAATTTTGTATTTTATTTAATTAATGACCTCCCACTGCAAGTTGTCCCTTGTTCACAAATTAATAACCTTTATGAAACAGTTAATTTATTTGCAAATAATTTCTCTAAAGTATTTGACATTACTATCAACAAATATGATCTTCCATTGTACGACTCTGTTATCAATGTATCAAGCTATTCTGTTCACATGAGAACTTTAGTTCACAAGCTAAGCACCCTCGAATCTACCAAAAGCCCAGAATACATGGTAATATATATTTTGCCTCTTGTAGCATTCAGAAATTTCATTTGAAATTTCTGCACACAAAATTTCAATAAACACTGTAAAATGTGCATCGAAAACAACATCTCAAGGCTAGCTAACTGTCGCTTCGAGAAAGACAATTTCAAGACCAAAAGTTTGAAATCGAAAACGAAAATAAAGTGTCGTAAGGACTAGCTCTCGTGATCGATTTCGACCCTAGCCTCATCGTCAGTGCGAATATACAGAGGCCCAGTTTAAGCGATATCTGTTTTTCTGATAGAAGACGAGTGATCGAGAAAAGCTGATTAGCTGCTGATTGACAGCTGACAATTGAGGCGAAGGTGTGGACGGCGACATTTTAGCACGCTAGAGCTGGCCTAATTTAATCGATTTCGAGATCGACTTGGCTCCAAACTCTTATCACTGATTTATCACAATTTATATATTATCGCAATTCGCTAGTCGATGCCACATATATGATCTTATAACTATAGAATTCGCTTAACGATAAATAGAATCTGAAACACTAATTCGAATGTTATTCAGTTGGCATTCCATGATGGCTACCAAGGAAAATCAAATTGGCTTGATGTCTGCTTTAAAGCATGATGCTGTATTCATCGCGGTTGTCATTATAGTGACTTATAAAAATTTTGATATCACAAATGCTCAGCATCATCGTGATTACAAAAAGCGGGGACTACTACATATACAAACTGCTAACTTACTTTGTTTCTAGGAGCATTCTGTTATCTTCTCTTAGCTCTTCGACTCTTGATTTATAAAACTCTGCATCGGTAAGTTTTTCTCGTAGCTTTTGAATATCAATTTCCAATCGATCGGCACGTTCAGCACGCTCCCTTAATATATCGATTTCGTCCCTGTATGCTGCAGCTTTTTTTGCTTCCGTATACCACTGCTGACTCTAAAATGATATTTGCATATATTTTCCAGAAAACAACAAGTAATGATGTACAAAAATACCTCAGCACGAAGTTTCTCACATTGGCTGGTTTTATAATCTAACTCCTCTTTGATTTCGATGTATGATTCAGTTTTCTCCTCTCTGCAGAAAATGAATGTTTATACTTAATAATGACGAAAAATCAAGTTCTTACAGCTCTTGGCGCAATCTACGAATTTTCCCTTTAAAGTCCGCCAACTCGACAGCCATATGATTACTTTCTGCGCTCGAACACGTGGCGATTGATACCCCACTTGATGAAAAGTTGCTATTATTCGCAGAATTATTTGAGTCGGCTAAAGCAACATCCCCATCATTTGTCAAAGAAGAGATCCACTTTGAATAATATGAATCGCGTTCACGTGCAAGCATTATAATATGATTATACATTGCACTTGGAGACAACGCCTCTAAAGTGTCTTGTTGTAGTACCAAACTTTGGGTATCAGTTACCTTCATTTTGAAAATTATTGTTTTTTATTGTTATGAGTTTATTTCTCCAAACAAACCTGTTTTATAATCTCTACTATTTCATGTTGTGTATTCACATCGAGCTCTTTGATGCGTTCTATGAATAATTGTTTGTTGGGGCATTGGACGGCAGCACCTAATAGCATCGTCATGAGCAATTTCATTTGCTCTAATCCGGCCTTTGAATCTGTAAAGTAGCCACTTTAGTGACAGTTTTTACTAAGGAACTCTACAGACCTGGAAGAAATCCTAAAATATAACAGTCCGGAAGCTTTAAAATCATCTGCCCTAATTCGTCTTCGTACAGCCATTTTAAATTTTTTATGATTGCATCGAAGTTCTTCATTCTGCCATTCGCCAAAGAGCTTCCTTCTAGCCCTGCTAATGAGATTAGTTGATTTTGAGGCTCTGGATCTATTTGCTGCCAAATGCTGTGAATAATTTTTCCATCGAGTAATGATTCGTATCCGGTGATAAGCTCAGGTCGTGGTACGAATGATTCGATCTGCGTAAAAAACAACAATAATTGATGGTGTAAAAAAAATTAAATGCAAAACAGAAACTGCCATGCAGCAATATAGTGCGCGAAGGAGACACTGGAAAGGTAGAAGGCTCGCAAGTTTCGCCTCTAATTAGCAGAATAAAATTCATTAGAGATTCTAAAGCAGCAGTAGTTGTAGCAGTAGCTGATGAATACAACTTAAGAAACGAAATTAACGGCATTAATCTAGGAGCAATATTAATACAGAAGCAGAAAAACAAATTCAACAATTCAATTCCTTTGAGGGAAAGGCAAGCATCCTAAATAGGAAAGTGCAAATAAACGTATTTTGAATTAAGTGTCTTAGAAGAAATTTTCGAGCAACAACAATCCTTACGAAAATAGTGTCTTTTAATTATTAAGTGATCGTAGTTCATTCTACTGCATATTCACCAGTTTTTAGTGTCTATTTAGTGTTGCAAAGGCTACAATTAAAAGCAAACGCTCTCGAATATATTGGGTTGTATCGAAAACTTGCAGAATAACCTTAGCAAAGTGATTCAAAGTAAGAAAAGAACACGAACCAAAACAAATCAAGTTTTCCATACAATTGGCACTGTCTTCGTTCATGGTTTTGTATAAAATATATCAATTTCATTATTGCTACAATGTTAAGGCTCTGGATTTTGTTTTTGTTATTATGGCTACAACCTTTCGATTGCATAAACGATCATATGAAATGAATTATTAATTTTGTGTCGGTGACCCATTTAAATTTGCATATTTGCTTTTCTAAGCAGTGATACCATATTAAATAATTCAGGTGAAATTCGAATAAAACAGATCTAAAAAAATCATGAAATAATTGGATTATTCTAATTCAGGAATCCGTAGTTTACGAAAAAAAATTCTGACCATTTTTTGTCAAAATCAACACTCCTAGTAAATATTGTGAACAAGAGATAATTTACCCATGAAACAAGAGCGCTGTGTAAGAAATCCTCCACCTCAGAAGCAGAGGCCATTTCCCTGGCTAAGTGTTCAGCTTGGTCCGAAGACATTTCACTAACAATTGTATATCCGATGTGTTCTCACACTATTTACGAGTTTCCATAATTATTAGCGACAAAGTAAGGCCCAGTGAGATAGTAGAAATGGAGTGGACATGCCCATAAGATTTACATTGAAGGGGATGGTAGTAATTTTTTAGCAACTCATTGTCAAACCGAGTCAAATTCAAGTAGTTCCCCTCCAATTTGACAATGAGGTCGAAATGGCGTAAAGGCAGCTTTAACATGCTTTGTGCGTGAGAGGATTGAAGGGGCTAATGGTGGAAAGTTATACCGTCCGTGTCCAGGGGCTGGTAAGGCCAGCCACAGCCATGTCTCAATTGTCAACGGTAGCAGATGTTCACATTGACACAATCTTCTCGCAATTTTAACTGTCCTCAGAGAAAATATTAGGAGAAGAGCTAACGTCATATCGCCAAAAACATGCTAGAAACGTACAGGGTGTATCCCCGGCTGCAGGTTGACAACAATGCCTCCTAGAAGTACGGGCCGTAATGCAGAATGATGACGTCAGAGCAGTAGTCCACAATGTCGCGAAAAACACACATAGTCTTATGGGACGTCCGCGGGAAAATGTTAATTGTACGGGTTGTGTTAAAGTGAGTAAAGTAAAAACAAAGTGAGATCCGGGGAACAGTGCTAGTGAACAGCTAAAACACAAATGAATGCGGTGCGCGCGGTATAATTAGACAAATTCGCCACGAAATGTTTATCAGATGCTCTTAGGTTATGTGGTGTTATGTGTCGATTCACTTTCGATACAATTGATTGAAACAAAATTCAAGCTATGACTAAATATTATTACTACAACGCGTCCACGCACAAAAAACTAACGTTTTAATCATATTTTAGCTTAAAAACCGCAAGTGAAATCTCCGTGTGTGTCGGCACTGCCTCGTGGAAATGTCAACATGGCCTACTGAAATGACGTCACAGCGAGAACGATTACGTAGCCTGACGGCCCGTACATCTAGGAGGCATTGTTGACAATGAGTCTGTTTACATTAAATTCTAGGCTTTAGAAGAAGGGGGCGAAGCGGATATAGTCGGGTACGTTGATTCGTGTACCAAGTTTTTGACGTTTTGCTTTCGCTCATTCTCTTTGTGTCAAAAATCCAGAATGAGTGAAACTATTCAAAATAATGTTTGAGTGAAATTCAAGATTATGTTTGAGTAATAGTTTTGTAGTAGAAGTACCACAGTAGCAAAACATTTTACAAACAAAGATAGTGATTACAGTTTTGATTAATCTCTACACATCGCTTCAACCATATGTTATGCACAGAAAAGAAGAAAGCAGAAGAAAAGAATATTCAGCTTTAAATTTTCCGTGCTTCTACGTTTGACAGTTCTTCAACTGAGGAAAAAAACATTAGGTCTGTTCCCGGACTTTCAGTCACTGAATTTTCCTGAATTTTCCTGAATCATGTGGTGGGGGAAATTCATGAAAAGTACGGGAACGCTCTCATTGCATTTCCTGAAAATTGACAAACAAAAGTGTCAGTTTTCGGTTTTTGGAAGAACAATAGTGATTGTACGGTTATCCTGAGCGGTGATAAATTATCGCCACAAAAACATTCGACCTTCATAGCAAAATTACGCAAAAAATATGTTGCTTGCCGCGCACATTTGAAACTATTTACTCGCACCACACCATTTGACACTTTTCAGTATTTTTCAGTAGCTCAGACCCTACTGAATTTTACTGAGAGAGGGGAAATTTTCAGTTTTCAGTAAAACGGAGTACGGGAACAGCTTCATTGCAATTAATCGCGATTAATTGTAATTAATGGTGGTACGGGAACAGACCTATTGTGTGGACTGGTTAACGATTGTTCCGCAAATAAACCATTTTGGACGTTTGTTATTTTTTTGGCCGACGTGGTTCAAAGGGCCTTGATGCAGTTAGCATTTACCTCAAATCTCATTTTTTAGATCAACAATCTACAAAAAGATAAGTCAAATACTGATGCCGGACATTTACTGCATGTATGTGTGTATCGCTTATCCACTTCTTCTAAACTTTGTTTTAGCCGGAATATTTCCACTAAGTCTATGTACTCAAAGCTTGTTTACAAATTTATTGCCGGTCCATGAACTTTCGATCTTTGCTTCTCTTCACGTCCACGTGCAAGGGTGCATTTGTCGAGTGTGGTGCTATTTTGTGAACTTTGCTTGAAATGGAAGGTGCGAAGAAAAAAAGAAAAGGATCTGCTTTGAATGCTGATAATACAGGAGTGGAACGAGGTACGCATTATTTGATCACAAATTATTTCAGGAGAATAAAGTTAGTTTCAGAATTTATGATTATTGCACTGGAGGTTGACCAAAGGAATGCAAATATTGATCTATCGTAAAAAATTTGGGCTATTATACTTACTAAATATTCTCACTGCTTATTGTTAAAAAAAACATCACAAAATAGCTCAGCTCTCAAATGTGATTATGTGCTTAACTACCGGAAACTCGTAGAAATTTTGTTGAGACGCTAAAAGCGGTGATGAGTTTATGTTACTAAATCCTCCAAATTAAATTTTGCACTATTTACTTTTCGTTTCGCGGCGGCAGGTTCGGAAGAAAATATATTTTTGAATCTTGCAACTTCTATGTATGGCGATCAGACACTTTTTTTTTACTTGTATGACCTTGTATAGCCATCACTGTTTGAAATATTTTGTATTTACTGTTGTATTAAAGCATACATATTTTGCATTTCAGATGGAATAGTTTCATCTACGAGTAAGAAGAGGAAAAGAGAAGTCGACAAAGACACGAAAATAGCAAATGTTGAAAAAAAATCTCAAAAAGAACTAATTAACAATGACTCTACATTTCTTAGTTTTTTCGAGGATACAAAAATTGAAAAAGTCATAAATGCAATGCAAAAGATTGTGCAAGCAAAATCTTTGGAAGATAAGCAAATATTCTCAGAATATAAATACATGTTGGACATTGTTTGTTTCAAAACACCAAATTGCCCAAAAAGACTAGTAAGACTGTAAGTGTAATAATCACTTGAATTTAGTTCTGTGTTACTTTCAAATATTTTTAGGCTTTTGAAGCACCCACTTATTTCCGACGATGACCATGTATGCCTCATTATTCGCGACGAAAAACGAAATAAATACCATACTATCGATGAGACCAAATTGGAAAAATATGTGTCAATATTACGCGATGCAGGCGTCGAAAATGCAACCGCTATGTCGTTTGCACAGTTAAAAAAAGAATATTCAAGTTTCGAGCTAAAATCGAAACTGAGGTCCACTTATGACGTATTTTTAATTGATGGATCAATTTCAAGCCATGTTATTGGTTTTCTGGGAAAGGTTAGTATTCCTTACATATTAATAAAATATAAATGTAGTATCAACCACTTATATAAATTTATATTTCCGCTTTTGACCTAAGTGAAATGAAATGCATCAATTTGATATATGCGATCGGATTAAAATACTGCAATTACATGTTACGTACACGTTAAGTAATTGCGGAATTGCTCGTATTTGCTACTAAGAATTAATATTACTACCAGTACATTCTAACATTGTAAGAATTTAACATTCCCCTGAATGGCATCTTAGGGACATGTTTAATTAAATTTTTAACTTAAAATAAGAATCGCGTATGACCAATTGTTAGAGATTATTCCTATACTAGCTTATCTCCATGACTATGTCATTGATAAAATGTAAAACGAAAATGCAAATTTGCTTTTTTAAAATCAAATGAATCGAAATAATGAAAATCATCAGTGGCATTACGACTAAAGTCCGGTCCAGATTTGCCACAACAGTTTTTGGGAATCGGTCTCGACAGCGAGCCGATGTCATCCATTTCGGCACCCCAAACATTCCTGGTGAAAGCCATCATTTTAGCGCAAACAAGGTCTCCCCGCTGTCGTCTGCCATAAAATATACCGTAAAGGAAGGGTTTAAAACGGCTCTTCTTTATACGAGCTAAAAGCAAAGCCCAGCAGAGTACCGAATTTTATCTTAATGATTATATCTGCATTTAGGTAGATCTCATGAAATCATTACTAAGAATTTCCTCTCGAACGCGGCTAAACCTTCAAGGTGTCTTTTGTTGAGCACCCAAGTCTTGGATCATTACGTGAGTAATGTAGACAATGGTCTTCTACAACGATAGCTTTGAGACCCGGGCGAGAATTCGTGATCTGAAAAGCCTTGACATACTGTAGAAGGCTTTGTTGGATTTGAGCAGCCACTCGAATTCCTTCATATGGTTATTGTGTTGTTTTCATGAAATAAAAATTTGCGCCCAAGTATGTCATCGATTAGATAACTTTTGTCACACACATTTTCGATAATTTTCAATACTATTTCTCCAAAAATATTGCATATTCTATATAAAAATTGATAGTTTTCCCCTCAATAATGGTTTTGTTTCGTATTTAAAATGACGCTGATATTGATTTTTTTTTATTTTTAGAAATCTCTAAAGAAGCCGACTTTTCCTATTCGAATGAACTCAAAAAATACAATACTGGAAATAAAAACTGCTTTAAGGAAGACTTCATTTCTGCAAGATCAGAATAAACATATGGTCTCGATTCCAGTTGGTACAAATAAAATGAGCATACAACACCTAACTGATAACATCATTAGTGTCGTTAATCAAAGTAAAAAATCATTTCCTGGTGGCTACGAAAACATGCGCTCCATTTACTTACGAGTGAATATGACAAGCACAAAATCGGTTCCTATATACATTAGTTTGCGCAAACCTGAACAGCCTGTTCCATTCATAGTTGGACCAAGAGAAACTAAAATGAAGAAGATACGTGCCAGTGGTTTTGTTAGCAAAGTATTTCCAACAATTCAAAAGTCAGTGAAAAAAAAATTGTGAATACTAAATATAGTATAAAAATTGTATTTTCAAATATGTGTTAGGAATAAAACACATTGACAAGTTATGCATTTTTTTAACAGTATACATGAACACAACCAATAATACAGTTATAAGATGGGGCATAATAAATTATGTTATGTATTTGCATAGAACTAATGTGCATGACCTCGAGTTGCGACGCAAAAATCTTGCAGCAAGCATATCTCAATATATGATCCTCAACCAATGCCTATATAAATATAACCCGAGAATTTTTGTTGTCGCTTTTCTATTATTGTTAAATTTTTTTGGAAAAACGAAATACTACCGTCTTACATTACTAGCCAACATAAGCTTTAACCAGTCATGCCGTTGAACCCAAGTTACCACCGTTAACCAGTTTTCATGCAAACCTCGATTGCGTAAAGAAGCGTTTTCGCGTCTCTATCGAGAGCTGGATGTCGAAAGCTATCGATATAGAAAGGCAATAAAAAAGTAGACAACAAATCTAGAAAAAAAGTCAGTCGGGCCCACCAGAGGCGTGGCGGGCTGAAATAATCTCCTATCAACGTCGCAGCGAAACACAAGCCTGTTTGGAAGCGACTGCTGACACGATAGTAATTGCAATAGATTAAGGCGATAGTTGAGTGTCGTGGAAGTCCGAAGTATTGTACGCGATAGTGTTTTGTGGTTGAAGTGAATACTGTAAATTGAAACGTTAAATAAATTAAACTGTTTAGGGTCTGAAATCGAGTGTTTTAATTTTCATAAGGATTGAGTAGACGCGAACCTGAAAAGTGCAACAATTACTTTATTTTTTTTTATTAAAAATTATCTACTTACTGAAACAATGCAATTATAGAGTGAATTAAGTTTTAGGTGGGTATTGTACGATGAACGAGACTAGGGCAAGAGAACCGAGCTTGATTTTTTTTTGTATGTTCCCACTAATCATTTTTTGTGTTTGGATCAGAGATGAATTATCTGCTAGTTTTGGTGATTGGCAATCCCACAAATAGGACAACATGAACAAAAAGTACAGATCGAGTAATTTACGTCAGAAAATATTAATTATATATAAACTTGCGCTGCATAGATTAAATACATTTTCTTTGACAATGATTATGCAACGAGGATACGGCAAGTGCATGAATCGTAACTAATAAGAGTTGCACAAAGAATTACGATTGTTTAAATTTTTAGATAAAGGAGGTAACCGGACACAAAAATTATACCAAGAGATAAGTCGTAAAACTATAGAGGCATATAGAATAGTTTTCATTATTTTGAAAATGAATCTTTCCAGGACACCCATGGCAAAATGGCGTTTCTGTAGAATAGGTATAGGGAAGGAACAATATAGGAAATTGTGGGAATCCATTATTGCAGATATAGGGAGCATATAGGGAAGAATCGTGCTTAATTAGTCAGGATTGTTTGGCGGCTACGAATGATCAACAAGATCAAAGGCTCTGAAAAAAACCCTGTGTATGAGAAACACGTTGAAAGAAATCTTTTAGATACTACACTATAGCCTACTTTTTTAATACACTTATAGCCTACTTTTTTAGGCGGAAACTCCTTTATGTCGAAGCGCCCAACAACTTTCTTGACCTCATTGAAAATTGACGAAAAAAACTATTGGAACTCTCATCGCTGTTTCTTATTTTAATTGTTTGAACAGTGTCGTTAACTGATCACGCTGCATTCACTTTCTTCGTTTTAATAAGATTCACAATTCTTTTCTTGTTAAATTCATTTTCCTTTTTGTATTTTTAATCTATGTAATCTAAGAGCAAAACACTTTCGTGACCGATTGGCACCATTAACAGCCGGTGAATCATTGAGTTGCAAGTCATTTTGCCAATGGTCAGACGTGGATGATGTAGTTTTGTGAATGTGCGTAGGCCCTGCCTCGACAAGATATAAAATAATTAAATCAACTTACAGTTACGGCAAGTTTAGGTACCTTGTCTAGTTTAATGTTCTGAAATCCCTTTTTTTTTCTCTCGTTCTCTTCTTTCTGCGAAAATATAAACTAATTTCTTGAAAATATAGCATTTACATCCATTATTATTTGACAAGATATTTCGAATTTTTGCTGCATACATAGAGTCCTAGTAGCTGTCGAATTGTATTTGGTCTCACATAAAAAATAAAACGAATTAACTAACGAAGAAACATTGATTTTATTGAATAAATACTTTAAATTATGTTACGAAATGACACAATTCTTTTTATCACTGTTAATATCATTCAAATCTGCATTCTCATAGTCTAAACTCATTCCTTCAGTTCTCTTAAAGTATGCTTCGTAATTTAGATTTTCTCTTTCATATAACAATAGATATGTCGAGCTGGAGTCAATATTAGGTTTATTCGAAACCTCTCGACAGGAGCTATCGTTGAAGCAGTACCACGATCCATTTGGATTCACAGCATATGAAATATAATGACCTCCGTTTAATACTCCAGAATGTGACTGCAAATACAAAGTCGAAATTATTTTTGTGTAGAAATAATTCTTTGAATAGTGAAAATACACCAAAAACAAAATCAGATGCAAATAAAACTACTTGATAATTCACCAGGATATTAATAGTACTTGATAATTCACTAAACATAAAAATACTCATTATGGAAAAATCTAAAGGTAAATTTTCTCAACGTATTTAATGCGGAATAGAGTGCAGGGCAGCGCCATTTATATTTTTGATACACACATTTATTTTGAAGTCAAACCTATAGCATGACCATTCACCATTGTTTTATCCTTAAAATTTAGCAAAGTGAGCGGAGAATAGAGCCCAAGAATGGGAGAAATGCGCTCTCTAAGAGCTCTGGTCGGTTGTGTGCGTGCGGTACGCGAGTTGAATTCACTTTGTTATTACTTTATATTTATTTTTTAGGACTGGTCATTATTGAATCTATAAGACTTGCCAAACGGAGTTTTATCGCCGCTATTTTTAGAGTGAGGTTTAATGTAAAAATATTGTAAGTAAAAATATTGTAAGCAAAAATTATGTGTTACTGTTTGCCGGCAGGAGATACACCAAATGTATTAATCTCCTTGCCTCATTTTTACCATTTACCATGTAATTTTAGCTGCTACCAACTAAACATACTCTTTCCGTGTTTTCGGGTGGTTGATTCATACTCCTTTTTTTCTAACTTTAAAGATAGATGATGATAGATGATATTTCTAAAGCTATCTGGGAGCTTGATAGTAAAAAAGGCCCTGGACCTGATCTTCATCCTCCAATGTTTCTTATTAAATGTGCCACACAGTTAATCACTCCTCTTCACATTATATTTAATACATCTCTTTCCTCTGGGTACTTTCCGTCGTATTGGAAATCCTTCTACGTGACACCAATATTCAAAAATGGCGATAGAAGATCAATTCATAATTATAGAGGTATTGCCATTTTATCAACTATTCCTAAACTCTTCGAAAAAATCATATGTGCTAAACTATCCCCTCTGGTCGATTCTCGACTTAACGAACAGCAGCATGGTTTTCGGAAAGGACGTTCTACCACTACCAACCTAATGGTGCTGGTTTCCCATGTTCTTTGTAAAATGGAGAAAGGTGATCAAATTGACGCAGTCTACACTGACTTTAGCAAAGCATTTGACCATGTTGGCCACTCCATTTTGATTTCCAAGCTACAGCAATTCGGAATTGCCGGTTCTCTACTAAAATGGCTTAGCTCTTACCTCCACAACCGCTCACAACATGTGAAATTCCAAGGGCTTATTTCTAAAAAAATTCATGTCAATTCAGGTGTACCTCAAGGTATCATCTTGGCCCTTTACTTTTTAATATTTTTATATCAGACTTGTCAGAGGTTTTATCTGATGTGCCTCATCTACTCTATGCGGACGACCTGAAAATTTATTATACTATAAAGTCGTCTTCAGATGCCAGCTTTTTTCAATCAAAACTAAATTCCCTCGAACATTGGTGCAGCGTGAATAACCTACCTCTCAACATCGCAAAGTGTCATGTAATTAGCTTTTCTAGAAAAAGTACGCGCGTACATTATACGTACCTTTTAAGCAATACGGCACTTAGTAGAGTGGACAATATTTTAGACCTCGGTGTGGTGCTCGATGAAAAGCTCCGCTTTAATTTTCATTGCGACAAAATGATTTCTCAAGCAAGTAAACGACTTGGCTTCATTAAGCGACGGGCCAGGGAGTTTCAGAACCTTTGGGTTACAAAATCACTTTACACCGCGCTCGTTCGCCCTCTTCTTGAGTATGCTTGCATTATCTGGAACCCAGTTTTCGAAATTCACAGCCAGAGATTTGAATCTATTCAGAAGCAATTCTTGCTATTCGCTCTTAGAGGTCTTTACTATCCAAGTGATTTTAGCAATTTACCGTCGTATGAATTTCGCCTTAGACTTCTAAACTTATTACCTCTTGCATCCAGAAGATTAATGTTATCTGCCTGCTTCAGTTTCGATGTCATTAGAGACGCTGTTAATGTCGACTATATACAGAAAAGATTTGTGCTTAATCAGCCCTTGAGAGTCACTAGATCCCGACGAATGCTAGTTGAATATAAGTATAGCACCGCATATGCTGATAATGAGCCAATTAACAGATGCTGCAAAATATTCAACAGTATGAGCCAACACTTTTCCCCCACGATATCCAAAGTGTCCTTTAAAAATAGAGTTACCAAGGCTCTCTTATCCTACCCTCCCTAGTCTACCGGCCTAGTATCTTTTTATGACTTAGGACTATTTTCATAATTGTTTAATTAGATAATTAATTAAATTCGTTTTTGCGTTTTGCGTATTTAATATTGTGACCTACATGTAAATTAGCTTTGTGTATTTATTTATCGAATGTTTATTTATTTATATTATATTTGTTTGTATTTTATACCTATTTTAAACCTGTTTTTTTTCTTTAAATTTGTCTGGTTTGTTTTTATGTTTTATATTTATTTCATTTATATGTATTATTATTATACCTTGTTTGGTAAATAAATAAATAAATAAATAAATAAATTTGAATAAATTTATTTGAGAGAGAGAAAACGCGGTTACTTTATGAGAGTTATAATATTTTCTGTTGATTATGCTATATTTGCTTCTCATTTTACATTTTCAATGCAAACCTTCATTTACATTTGCATAGGGCATCCAATTTTGACGGTTAGCATATTGTCATGTCCAAGAAATAAGTGTTCCTTTTTCGATTTATTGCCGAGTACTCAGGTGCACTAAATAGTAAAAATGGAGCACGCCAAATATTGACTTAGGTATCAAGTCAAGCGATAACACCGGTGAATTGAACTGAGCTGGCGATATCGTTGTGGTCTGGAAAGAACCAAAATCAAGTGAATCAGCTACTCAGCCGAGGCGTGCTCGTAATTTTTTTAAATGCCAAGGGAAAAGTCTTACTAGTTGCTTAATCCATTTATGCTCAGTTTTGAGTAAAATTGGCTTAAATTAATTGGCTTTGATCAAAATTGCTCATAAATGTATAAACTATTCATTTTTTATGTTCATGATATGAATCATGATTTTGCTGCAACCAATGTATTTCTTGCTAGAACAAATAAAACTTAGCTGTGAAAAGGTAAAACATGCATTTACGTTTAATTTTTGATAAATATATTTCTTCAGTTAGGCAGGACAATGGTACATAACAAAAGAAAAAACCAGTAACAATAATCAATGCAATCGTTCTGTACGGTGCAGGACAGTTTTGTGGCCTACTACAAGTTGTAGATATACGCAGTACGACAGTTTCGGAGAACTATAAAGTAAGGTAAAGTTAAACCGCGCTAAACTGTGTGGGGACTAAAATATGAGATGACAACTTCTGACTTTGGAATTTGATTTCGACTACATATTAAAATTATCATGTGAATAGGCACCCGCGACCCAAAACCGAGAAAGCACTCAATGCTTTCCTTTTAACGCTTCACTACACTAGGCTATGCAGACAATGTTTTGATCACCCATATCCATGCTAGCCGAAACCGATCCTACTTAATTGATAATAAAGAAGGCAAAGATGCATGGAGGAATCACCAATGCAGTCCAACATAGATTTGTACACACACAAGAATCTACGCTGCTATATCACGCAGAATTGGACATATGCGGGGGTGGATTTTAATTCCGGGAGAATTTTTTACCAGTCTACGAGGGTTGCTCCAAAAGTAATGATAATTAATATAAACCAAGGTGATTAAACTTAAAAAAAATATTTAGTTTTCAATCAGTGGGGGACGTTGATCCTTCACGAATGTTCTTCCCAGATTAAACTTCAGATTTTCAGTGAACGTTATTCCCAGATTAAACTCCTTGGTCCAGCGTGCAACGGTGGAATATGGAAAAGCAGAGTTTCCTAATGTTTCCACCAAGTCGCTGTTTATGTCTTTAGCAGATATTTTTTTCAAACACAGGTACTTAATGATAGCTCTAATTTCGTTTTTCTCTACTTTGATGTTCTGTCTTCGACTGTTCGTATTCAAATGAATGTACCTCCTTGGAATCGTGGCCTATTTATATGTTTTTTTATGCTGACTTAGTGGGTATATGAGGTAGTAAAAAAATTTTTTTTAAATTCTATGCGAACTGGAAATAGTCGATTATCGTACAATTCTCTTCACCTCTCTTCTCTTTTTACTAGTCTACACCTTTGTTTGGAAATAAAAATCTGACCAGAATTCCGCCACAACAACGTACTAGACTTATTGCTGAATTTGTGAATGGTATATCTACAAAACTGTACACACTCTACACATAATACATCAAGTAGTCTTAAATAAAAGTTGCCAGACTTGAGAGAAACAAATAGAGATCGATTTTCAAATGGGTACAAAAGTTTATTGAGGAAACGACCAGAAACTAATATTTCTCTGGGGTTTCGATTGGGAGATCGAAAAGTGATGTCACCACGTGATGAGAAGGCATAGTTAAATAATAACATCCACAAAAAGGAAATATATTAGACATCAAATACTAGTATTAAATTCAAGGCTGGCAAAAAGAATTGAAAGTTTTAATCAGCCGAATATTTCGAATGGAAACAATATTTATTAAAATGTGAGCGTAGTTTATTGCAGCAACGAGAACAGTGTATTAGCAATATGCTGAACATTGTCGAGTGTTGGGACGATGTGGTAATTCTAGACGTTCTAATTGCTTTTGGTGAATCTTGTAATGCTTGGTGCCAATCCACTTTATCCTAAAGTTTTAGCCTAAATCGGCCTACAATCAATACTACCACTAGAAACGGAACGGACAGTAATTTAATCAACTTTCGAACTTTAGCTTTGTGGGACACGCTGAATATTTCACTCAACCATATTCAACGCCAACTCCATTCCACAGACCATAAAGAATTATACTTAGTACATTCATTTTGTGTTCGCATTTTTTATCTATTATTGGTCTATGACCTATGAATCAATTTATCTTGCTGTACGAAAAATAGAGAGATGTCGAATTTAATCTAAATAAAAAATAAAACACGAAGAGCAGCTCTTTTTTCCCTTAAAACCATTACATCCTCCCTTACTGCTTTGCAACGTTTCATCGCGTTCGCCGATTGTAATAAAATGTCGTTCGACAAGCATCACATATTTTATGAACGCGATCTTGTTTACTTGGAGATAATTTCGAAAGGGATAACCTGTACATGCAACGGATGATTTCTCACACGTCTGTCAAAAATTAATTTAATTCGACCGACAGATGTTCCTTATAATTTCACGCAGTAGATCGTGACCGTAACATGTTTCGAGACTAATGAAATGCCTATTGTTGAATGATGCCTCTCCGAAAAGAAGAAATTTTTGATGGTGACTAGCTCTTTTTCTTTCTTGGTTGTACAATCAAATTCAAGACATGGCTTTCTGTTATCTATATTGTGCAAAATCCTACTATATCGAGGAGAAGCTGCGGCTCACAGATGGCTGATGATAGAAGATTTGAGACCTTTTTTGTCCTAGCAGCGGAGAGAACTTTGTGAGCACTTTCTTCTCTTAGCGCATTTCATTACAAAAAAACGAAAAGATTATTAACATTCTTTCTAAACATCTCACTTTCTTTTGGGTTCTTTGACAATTTTGAAAAACGCTGACAATTTTCAGGCCATCCATTATTTGCTCGTCAGCTTCCGATGCACGTTGTTTCAACTATGTGTGTTTTATAGGCTCACGAAAAAGTTGAATTTTGATTTAATATTATTCGACTGGTTGGAGTGATATGTACCGTATCGTTTGAAATGAATATAACAATTAGGGCTATTGAAGACATGTGGCGAAAGCTCAGCACACATAATTTTCTTCCAATTGAAAATGTAGATAACTTGTCTCTAATGCTATTACGGACGAAAAAAACTCAACAATAATTGCTTTGAGTGGTGGCCTGCATCGTAAGAAAAACTATTCTTAACGCGAAGCCAATGCTTATCGAGATAGAATTGATCGATTTAAAATATTTGTTGGAGCTCAACTTTCTTGCCCATAGAAAATATTGTACTTAATTTCATACTCGCAATACAGTATATGATTATCAATTTATAGTTAATAGTTAATATATAGTTAATTTATATTGTTTACTTACCACCACCGCAAACAAGTTGTATTTTAATTCAAATGGGTTCCCTTCATTTTTCAATCTATGCTGATGAAAGTCAAAAAACGTTTCACTAGCATTTGGCGATTCGAGGGGCTTTGTACTCTCTTCAATCTTTGGCATACATTCTCTTTTTGTAGCTTGTATATTTTCGTTTTCAGTCTTCTGTTCGAAATACGAATCACCAGCTACAATGTTTTTAATTTTATAACTATCTACAATTGTATCTTTGGAGTTGGGCCTCTCTGCCATTTCAATATTTGGCAAAATAGATAGAGAGCTATTCTTTTCGGATGATTCCTTATGTCTCAATATTGTTTCTTTGGGCGTAGAAGCTAAATATGGCGTTGGGTCAAAATTTTCGAAAGGAAAATCGACCTTTTTTTGTGATTTTACCCATTTTCCATTAGCACAACTAAACCGCTTCAAATGAACAATCTACGAGAATAGTTTGGACTACATTCATAAATCTAACATTTTTCAAATACGAACCAAAATAGGTGGTAGTTTCCATATTTGTAGCTTCTTGGTAGCAGGCTTTTTTTCTTTACAATACTTGCAGTAATACCATTGTTCTAAATTTTCTTCAGACGTGAATGTTCGCAGACAATAATCTAAATCAATAGCTTCTTTTTGTTGCCTCCTACAGTTTGCAACCGATTCGTGATCTATTAATACCTAAAATACATGTATAAATAACATTTGAAAATGTACGAGTTAAATACCTTTTCCCTTGTGCTTTGATAACGCAAATGTAAAGCTGTAGGATCCCAGTCAATAGCTATCATTATGAAGTTATCATTACTCATTTGTTGTTTTAATATTATTTCATCGTAGCTTCTATGGTTTTCTAAAGAATAAAGTTTAAATAAAGTAAACTACACTTAGCAATGAATCAAAAAGTCATACAATTATTAATTATACAATTATTAAATTTAATTAGGCGTTAGGCTAGCAACCATCTTTTGAGTAATTTTACATACCACTTACTTTTTTATTATTAGTACATTAAAAATACATCTACATCTGTTTTTTTTAACGAAAAGGTGCGCGGTCGCAATTTTCTATTACATTTACTATTAATGCCGAAAAATACGCTTCACAGCATTTATTAAAACCCAAAATTATCTTATGGAACTGCACCAAAACATCTTTGCGCATGTAGGGGTTACGAGATGAAGAATCTGGCCTTCGTACACAATGACAAGACATTTACTTAAAGATGATGTAGGAGAAGTGTTTGCGCTGTCAGCGTGTCAAGGGCACTACCGAGCTGATCAGCAGCCAAAGACGAAGTGGATGTAATCTTTCTGCATGGCGATAGTCATCTCCACAAGAGAGCTGACAAAGGCCCACCATTAAATTCCAGATGACCCCAACGATATCCCAAAGATCACTATCTGCACTCCTTGAGGACTCTTTGAATTTTCCCGAATGACTTTCGGAATTTCCATCTATTCAATTCATGATCAGGATTGTCTCAGTTTGTGGTTTAAAATATTTTAAGGAATTTTCTCCAGCACAGGGAATCCCTTCAAACTTGACGTAGCACTATAGCACTAAACTACGAAAAATCATCATGATTATCATGATTGCACCAATACCTAGAATTCGTAACAATTATGCCTATTTTGAGTTCTAATTTTTTTATAACTGTTTCTTTTACTATGTTTCGCATATATCATTAGCTTTTAAAAATGATCAACTAAAATGTATTTTCTTGGATTGAGAAGAGTTTTGTTATACTTTATATATTTAGCTTAGTCCTTCACCATTCAATGTTCCATCTACTGATCTCGATAATTTTGGCATTATTTTTCCGATCTTTGAAACTCATTAGTTACTATACACTATATTTGTTTATGATATTATTTGCTTAAGCGCTTTTCCAATTAACTGATATGTTATGGCTGATATGTTACAAAAGAATAGGTAACAACACATTCGCTCTTCCGTACTGTTAGCGCCGCATAGTTTAATATTTCGAATCAGTGTCGTGCGATCCGCCTAGTTATAAAGCAGTTACGATAATATTCCAATACACTTAGATACGCAACAAGGTAGCAGTATGTTTTATTTTTAGTTATTTAGGGGAGGCGTTCGATTTTTCCATGTGGACTATATTACTTTCGGGTGGAGTGTTGAACGAAAACTCAAGATTCTTTTTAAGTTTTTAAATCAAACAACATTGACCTTATCTTATACAACTCGTTCAACTAAACGACAGCGAAAAATGTTTCATTTAAGCTTTATGTGAAAAAATGGTTGTGATTTATGCTGTGTCTATAAAAAATCGAAATGCCATATTTCCTATCGCTGTTACGGCAAAAAGGAGGTATTTTTGAAGAAATATTCTACTATTCTTATCAAATCTAACACTTCGATCGGCTAAATTGCCTCTGGGCTCATACAATTAAGTATAGCCAATATTTTAGAGTCGCATTCACTAAACGCATCACACATAGTAAACAAGCTCTATAAATTGTGCAGTAGTTATCGAACTTGGAATAGAATGAAAAAAGCCATTCATTAAATGCCTGCTTTTGCAGTACGTTTGTCCAACAATTTGCCTATTCATTCGTTTGAAAAACAAAACACTGCTTCTACGATTGATATAAAACTAAGCTTTCAATATAGGTTATGGTCGGAAAATACACTGTCTCACCAGTAGCGGTAATTTTAAACAGTCTGTGTAAGCTTTTTTAATATATATATTCAATATTACCTGTTTTTTGTTGCTTACATACATCGTATTGTTGAAATATGTCATCATTGCAGGGGATTGGACAGCCTCGGCAAAAATTTGACCAAGGGCATAGTCCGCAAACTAAACCACCTCGAGCAACAATTCGTAAAATAAATGGAAAGTTATATCCTAAGCTGTCGTCACTGTAAATACATCAATTGAAATACATTATTTGCACACAGAGAAGTTTGTAACTCTGCACTCACCAATCTGTTGCATGATTTGCTTGGTCACTAGTTACCGGAAGCGGGCTTAGTAGCCTGTTGACTTGTGTCCAAACTGCATAGTAAAGATCTTTGTTCGTTCCGTTCGTAAAATAAGGTACTATAAAAGGAATGCCGAACAGACTTGGACGTGTTTTATGATATTCCAAAAAATACGTTTCTTGTCCCATAAACTTTCTATGAACAGCAAACAAATATTCACCAACATAATCTTTTGGTTCGTCCATGCAGTAGTTATTAGTAAGTGTATCTTCCACAATTTCTACATTTTTAGATGTGTCGTTTTTACATTCGCTAAACACATTCTTTGAATTCGTCGATGCATCCTTTTCTAAAAAGCTATTTTCTGGTCTCTGGAAATTTTTCGATGGCACACCAAAGTCACATTCGGCTTTGGAATTGGTTTTACTCCCTGCGTTTTTTAAGTCTTCGTCAAACTGTGCCGAAAATTATAGTTTCAATTAATATTTCATGATTTCATTATATATCATATACTCATATTTTTTATCCAAAAAATGGTATATACTTATGAAATACATAAATATAAAATAAAGTTATCTCACTACACTCCATTTTGAGTCTGGGACTTTATACCCAACAAATATGGAGTAATTAGTTTTGATTAGATTTTGAGTATGAATCAGATTAGCGCATTCGACTCGGGTACCTACTCAAAGTTGGGTCAAGTAAACGCGTGGTGTATGATTTATTGTTCGATTTGAATCAATGAATGCACACGCTAGAACTCCTGATCATCTCACTCGGCGAGACAAGTTTCCAGAATATAAATATAAATCAAATCAAATGTTTGTAGCATTTATATATTTTCTTATACTCCACAAGTGTGGTTTTAAAAGTAAACGAATGTTCATTTATTTAAAATAAAGGGTTAGTATTTTATTCATCATGATTCTTTTAGTTTTTCCAGTAATAGCCTCTACAGAAGATAGAACATGTTCAACAACTTGGCGAGCGAACACGTGCATTTGTTGTTGTAAACGGGTAAACAGTTACCCTTTAACAACAACAAATGCACGTGTTCGCTCGCCAAGTTGTAGAACATGTTCTATCGTCTGTAGAGGCTCTAAGATGAGGTTTTAAAATGGGTAAACTTGGAACAGAAATGTCACCAAGCCTATATAAGGAAGTTAAAATTAATAGTTGTAGAGATCTAGAAAGTAATGCCTCATGCGGTTTGTGGCATGACATGTGGTTTCAAACAAATTACATTAGAATGTAAAAAGAAAATAATGAAATATACCGCCAAAAATAAATTGATGCTGTGGGTTCTACAGAATCAGATTTTATGAATATGGAATTAATGAATCAAATCTCACAGATGTCATATCAGCTGTTAAAGTCAAGTTGATTTTATAAGTGATCTCATATCGCCCACGCACGTCGCTATGTATAGGGGGCGGAATCAACCATATTCAAGCCAGAGTCAAATATCCATCGGAAGATACTCCCTTCGGACGTGAATAAGTGTTCGTGATTTTTCTAGAGAATAGCCCAGGTTTCCGGTGAGTAAATGCAGGCTGGCAAGACCATGGTTTTGTATAGCATGAGCTATGACTTCTTGGTGACTTAAGCGGAATAGTGTTAATAGACTGGACAAAGCTTTGTTGGCTGATAGCAGCCACTTTTATTGTAATGCATAAAACGTGATGCATTTGTTTATCCACGACACCCACGTTTTTTCGATTTTTGTTGTAAAAACCGGCTTAGAATATACATTTCAAAATATACTAAATGATTCGCCTATTTTATCGCATAAATTTGTCAAGTTGAAAAAATTGAAAATAAAATTTTACCTCCCGTTCGAGTGATATAATACTCTTTATTTTTTCCGCATCCGTTTCAGCCTTTCGGAATTTCGGACTAGTATTAGAAATAAATGCCGATGATGAGGTTTCAGTTTTCTTTGTCTGACTAGAGCTTTCCTGCCATGCTAATATAATAATCGTAAATTTTAAAATGATTTTTAAACGTTTAGATCGGGTTTTTATACCTGAATTTCGTTGAATATCTTTTAATACTTTTTCATCAGTCATGGAACTTCGAAAACACCCTTGTGATCCCACTTTTTTGGATGGCAATTGGTATGCTACCAATTCTACGGCACTGGACGAAACTTTGAAGTGATCATGTATCACACGTTTTATCTCCGAATTAGAAACTTCACACACAAGTAAATAGCGTGCGTTTATGTTACATAAATTTGATAAAGAAATCTTTAATTGGCTTATGTTTGAGTTATCTTTCAAAAGAAGTCCATATTTTACAGGTGTCGATCCATCTAACAGTATAACTGAAACGATATTGTTTTTAGTTGCATTATTATATTAATATATATTATTATCAGTATATGTAAACAATTGGAGTTTGAGTATTTTTTTAATTGATCGTATTATAAATATTTTACTGCTGTAAAATGCGCTTTTGTGTAAACCTTCACTAAGAATATAGGAGGGCTAGAACGATTAATCAACGATATAAGGCACTAGAAAAAAGTAAGATTTAGTAAACAAAAAAAAATCTATCGAAAGTTAAAACCACTTGATTAGTTGTGTAATAGTGATTGATAGTAAAACAAGAGATGAACAGTTAAATAAAAAAATCTCTATTTGAGTTAATTATACTCGATGAAATGCCAAAGAAAAATTTTCCGGTATTTATCGAAAATTGCAATCGAAGAAAGCTTCTTAGGATTTTAATATTAGTGCTGCAGATTCAGGGAAATTATGACTGTAAAGACAAATTAACAAGATAATCGTACGATGGCGCTGCAGTAATTTCGAGAGAGTACGCGAAGTTCAAACCTAAATTTCTCATAATTGTCCAATGGTGCAGTTCTATGATTCAGTCGATCGCTGAAAAATATACCTAAATTGAAAACATTTTTCGGGTACATAAACAGTAAGCGCTCTCCTTTAAAAAAAAACCTAATGCACCAGGTATTTTGGAAAATCGTTGGCAAATATCATTTCCGTACAGAAAACATCATATTCAAGGCTAGATATAGTAGGAATTTTGTGCTCTATCTAAAACAATCCAATAAGATGAGACAATATTTTGCTTTCTCAGGTGGAAAGTTTACACTGGAAAACGCACGATGTGAAAATTTGTTTATTTTTCTTCTTTCTGTGAAATTTTCATAAAAAAAAGTGTTTTTTTTTTCATTTTTTGATAAAATAAAAGAGTTTGCTCAGCTGCTGAAGTTAAAGGGAATCTTTTCAGCCCAATAAAACAATAAATTCAACCAGTTGATGAATTAACATTTTTAGATTTTAAAAAAATGAATACAATACTTGAATGTTTGTGGCGTAATATACTCATTTAAAAGATGTCCTCCTTAAAGAGGCTGATAAATTTAGCATCTCTATCCATAGAAAAACAGCTGCTTTTGAATGCAGTTGTTATTAACACCTAATAGCATTTTTCGTCAAGAAATTTTAATTCTTTTAATTGATCCTTTAAAGCTTTAGAGTATCAATAGGTAAAGAATCGCTTATGAAGCATAATGCCAAGAGCTACCATTTTTTTCGTCAGTACTGACATTTCAACTGTTTTATTTTAAATATATTTCTAAAATTTAGTTAACTGATTTGTTTTACTTCTTATTTTTTCAATTTCCAGCCCTGCAGATTTGGAAATTTTTTCAAGCCCGCTTTTGTTATACTTGAAGCACATTATTTATATTCAGGGGAAACCTTTCAAGTATACTCAAAATGCCACTTTAAATACTTCTATCTGATTTGTAGATAAAAATGCGAACATCTCTTTTTGAATTATAACTTAATATATGACAAATTATCTCTGCGTAAGCGTAAATATTAGAAAATTGTCATAAACATTTGTCGATTTTTTGCGCCTCTTTCGAGAAACAATAATAGGATTGTTTTTGCTTTCAATCCTACTATCCTAACTAGCTCTCGATAGAGACGCAAAAAGCGACTATTATATATCTAGCAGATTGTTATATTAGTTTTTCATCTCCCGTCGCTAATTTATGTTTATATGTATGCTTGTTTGTTTTCATATTTATATAGATAATAGAGCATCCATACCTAAAATTTCACAATAAACGGAATTATCTATCGGTATCGGCAGACTTAGTAAGCTGAATGGGTCAAATCGAACAGATTCCCGGCCACAGCTGGAACAATTTACTTTTGATTTCATTTGCCCGTAAAACAAATCAATTATAATGCTTTGATTTCTCATATTATGATACGACCAAGCTTCCGCAGCCACAATTTCATCTGCACGGCCCTCGGAGTCTTTCAGTTCGACGTAAGGCTTTTGGGCAACACGATTTAAATCTTCATGGAGAGCGTCTAAAAACCACTCCAAAAATTCCTGAAATTGCAGTTATAATCGTATTGAAAACTCATCATTGACAATTATCGCTTTTCAATACTTGCGAATCATGCTGCTCCCCACCAGCAAACTGCTGAGCATGTTTCATGACACAATATCTTAATTTTAACGGGGCAACTGATCTAGAATTCGTTCTCCAAACCTAAAAAAAGTTAGTAAGAAATCATAGAAGAATTTATATCATGTAAGATACACCTCTTTCAGAAGTTCGCCGTAACAGAGAGCCAGCTGTCCTTTAGTACCCAATTTGCTTACTGTATTTAATTCTAATGTATGCACGTTATTCATAAAATATAACGAAAGAGGTTTAGCGTTAAATAATATTTGCAAGGCTGCATTCATGAAACATGTGTTTCCCAGATTATGAAGTCCTGTCGCGCCAAGCGCATGTATTGAATTTTTTATAGTTGAATTTCTTTTTTCCTCCATACTGTTGTTTTTACTTGAATTTAGAGAACCCAATTCCTCCGGCCAGGTCAAATCTTTATTCCTCACTTCTAACAAAATCTGATTTCCATCTTTTACTGAAAGCTCTTCGAGTGTCATAGCTTCCTCTTCTAGCAAATACGAATAGTCTGGTGTATCATTAATACCATCTAGGATGTGCCATAATCGAATATTTTCCGGCTTCAGCTTGACTTGCTTCGCTAAAAACTCGGTAATCTCTTTAACCGTGGCTAATCGGCTGAACGCAGCAGTGTATGCAAAAATTCTTTTGATTTGACCCGATGAAAAATCTATGGAAACGTAATAATTTTATGTATTTGTATCTTCAATCGAATAGTATAGTTTATTTGCGTTCTTCTTACCTGGAAATACTTTCCATAAAGTAGCGTTTTGTGATTTTGCTTGTTCGACTTCGTCATGTCGTAATATTCGCAGGTTCAAAGGATAAAGTTCCACTTCAATATATGGCGAATTGTGTGGTTGAATTACCTGTTTGTGAAGAATCAATGAACCAGGGTGTGATTCATAATATTGAGCATTCGGATTTAGTCTTACTTGTCTAGGTAATGGAAGGAAGTCTCCATACCAGCGTGACAAAGCTTTCCACAATGTTTCCGGAATTAATTCAAAATCATATTGCTCTGACAGTGGCGTACTTCTTTTTAGATGGCCTCCTTCCCCGGTTAAGCAAGGTACTCCATCGTAAATATTTGGTTCAACCAAATTTGAATTGTTTATTGGCCCAGGCCATTCAGTATTTTGCCGTTCATATGTTAAGCAACTGCTGTATATTTCTAAAAAAAAAAACAGTGAAGAGTTTTGAATGTAAATAGTGAATAGTTAATGCCTCTGTTATCCAAAAATATTCGATAACTTAATGATCCAATTTGATTCCTGATTAATGTGAAATTATATAGTATTCTAAATCGTTTCCATAATAATTCGTTCCAAGTTAAAATGCAACGCTGTCAAATGATAACTATCTTACCTGAGTTTGAAGATCTGATTGACTGAAAGCCGTCGTTTAAAGACAACTCCGCAACTATTGCTTCATCAACCAGCGAATTGCAGCTTCTGTGATTCCTATACTTATCTTCTTGCTTGCAATGTAAACAGGCCGTGTTTGATGAGTTTTGAGTATATTGCAACCAAGAGCGCCACCAATTCGATGCGACTAAATACCAAAATTGACCAACTATATATCCTCGACCTTTTTCTCTTGAAAGCCAATTGCTTACTAGAAAATATATTCGATTATTTCAGTGGATATTTGTACGAAGAATATAAAAGTAGCTTACCAATGATACGTTCGATGTGTTTGCATTTTGGTTTAAGGCCAAATACGATGTGGCAAACTTCGAAGAGAAGGCTCAGAAATGGTTCGAGAAGGTTTCGTGGGCTTGTAACACTCCATATCATAAAATCCTCTTGAGTCAAACAAAATTCTGGAAATTTTATTGAGCATTCCACCTTTAACAAAAAATATACTACAATAAAAAATATAAGTAAATGATCATTAAAATTACATTGTTCAAACATTCTTTTCTATTCAAGTGCTTGTTTGTGAATTTTATCATGTCATCTATAACGTGCTCAACTAATATATCTTCTTCATTATTGATGTCAGTTTCCTTCGCAGCGTTTAACAAAATATCCACCATTCGAGATATTTCATTAAAATTCAATATGCCGTCAGCATCAACGTCAAATACTTTGAAACAGACTGAAACAAAGAGTTGCTAAAAATTATATGAATTATCATAAGAAAGAAATACATTTAGTCCTTTCAACGTTTGGACCTCGGCACGCAGCACTTATACCGCAGCAAAACTCCTTAAAATCGATGTATCTATCACGATTTTCATCAAACGCAGTGAATATGCCATATAAGGCTGAATTTGGTATCGGTGGGCTGGTTAAAGTAGAAATCATTTCTAAATTCAATTCTCCGTGAACAGAAGAGCTCTTCAGTTTCCAAAAAACTTTTTCAAGATCTGCAATTTCCTATAACAAACGTAAAAAAATTGGAAAATGTGACAAATGTACCTCTTCCTCCAAATGTGTTACACCAGATAAGCTTTGATAAAGTGTAGGCATTTCTATCAACGACGACATTTTTACTGCTGGCTTTGCTAATAACCAATTTGAAACTATTGACGAACTTCTATTACTTTCCATCCATTCTTTGAACTCTTCATATGTGAACCTATTACGTTCATCAGGAAACGCAGTTACATGACCACGTTTCTGATATACGTTCATTTTAAGAGATGGCTCTGCTGCCTCAATCCTTAGGAAATCCGTCTCGGATTTATTTCCAATATCATTACAGTATAGATTCCATAGGAAACTTCATTTGGAAAACTGTACCAATTTAATGTTCAGGATTTAGAAAGATAAGATACCTACTTTATTTTTTCTTCTTCAGTTCCGCGTGATAAAAGCACAAGCCCACAAAGTAGGTCTTTAAAAGATATTCCTCTTTGAGTGCCTCCACAGCCCACAAAAAGCCCATTTGCGATATCAGTTGGAATGCCTTCGAAGAGAACTTCTTTAAGAAAAATATTAAAAGGCAGCATATGAGAACTAGGATGTGAACACTTTTTAAATGCTTCTCGCAGCCGCCGTAGTTCCGCTTCACTAACTGTAAAAGAAGCATGAAAAATAATCATGCAGTTTTAGTTTTACAGTATTGTAGAAGTTAATTGTGTAAAGTACATAGTTAGTATTGACCTCCCCGAATGAAGGCATATAATCCGGTTCTTTAAATTTTGTTAGTTTTTATTTTGTATATTTGCCTCTGCAGAATGCGCTACATCGTGTCTCGAGTAAGTCTACATAGTCAGGTTATGTTCGAGAATCTTCAAGTCTTTCACGGACTAGCCCTGCCTCGCGAAAGGGTTTAGAAACATGAAATATGTTATCAATTTCACAAAGTGGTTTTTGTAACCCATGTCAATGTTCCCCAGAAAAAAATTAGCTAAACTCGACTACGTGTTCCCTGCAGACGTTAGACGATTTTATCGATAGAGGTCTGACTGGTATGTTTGTCTTTTTGAGCTTGTGTTTGTTTTTGAGGTTTTGTGTTTGTTTTTGGGGGGTGCTTTTTGTTTGTTTGTTTTTCTTCAACACGTTATATTCTCCTATATTTGTTTGCTTTACGGTGGCCTACCAGAAATCAATATATTTGACGGATATTTGAGTTTTAGAGGCTACACAAGTATCTCTAAGATATATTTTGCATACACCCAAAAAAGCGGCATTGAAAATATTTTTCAAACTATCAAATACAATTTCCAGGCACACGCTGATATCCCTTCAGGCACAGTTATCCCACTTATTGTGATCCTGTTGGGTCGGATCATAATTGCTCAATAGTATTCATGTCCTCATATGTTTATGTATTTATTTATTAACAGTCCATTTTACCGGCTAATGCCCCATTACATAAATAGAAATACATAAAAACAACCAGAAAGAGACTAAGGATATTAGCAATGCATAGAATTGAAAACATAGATACTTCAAACCATAATAGGTAAGTTCATATAGAAGAGTTGTGCAATAAAGATAAAAATAATCAAGCATTATAAGAGGCTTTAAGAATTTAATCTTTTATTTGAGATTTAAATTGAGAGAACGTTAGTGGAATAGGACCAAGCTGAAAATCGTTGTGTATCCTGGAGATACGAACAAACGGCTATTTAATATAAAGTTGAGGCCGAGTGAAGGCAGAGAACACATTAATGAAGATATAACTATTCGATTAACGTTTGTAAACACAGCTTATAGCCCAGATTGGAGAGCATAGGGCAGTGGAGCAGCTTGAAAAGCAAGCAGTCTTCGCAAATCTAATGAAGGAATAAAAAAAAATAATGAGCGAGTAAGCCTACGCTGGAAATATTCTACCATCTATATTTATGGCAGGGAGACCACACTTGACAACGATACTCTAGGATGCTACGAACAAGTGAAAAAAAAAACAGATGAAGAGTGGCAAAGACGCTATTATAAGGAGCAAGCGCATCTAAGAATGAAACCGGACAAACGAGAGTACTTGGCGATTATATACACAATGTACTGGTCCAAATGTAGCGTTTCGTCGCATGTTGGAAAATATTTCGAAAATTATCAAACTAGAGGAAAATTTAAACTTCAAAAATCCCTGCTCGGTTAATAGCATTATTGTGTAACCATATTAATAATGGTTTGTTTATTTATAGAATAACATGTGTCTATGACATTAATTACTTCGTTGAGTGTAAAAAGAACTACAAATGATACGATCAGTTCAAACAAATCAAGTACGTCAAGTAATCAATATCAATTACGTGTCCACTCGCTCTTGGGTTTTCCAGGGCTTTATTTTCTTGTTGCCCTTTTAAAGGTAGCATCGGCTAACCCTTACCCTCCCTCAATTACAATTGAATCAGTTTAAAAAAACTAGGGACGGGAATGAGTTATATCGAAGGATTCATTGACAAATTAGATTGTTTCTAACTAGATATACTATCCATTGTTTCTAATTATATGTCCGCAGCATATACACTTTGCATGTGCATAAAAATAATTACTGCTTAAGACGTATTAGTTGATAGCCAATATCCAGGATATATTAAAACACGAGGACCTTACAGATGCTATTTATTAGCGAGATCATAAACGATTGATCGGAAACTGTAATGTCTTCCCCACGCAAAACCGTGAGATTATGAGTTTTCTTATTAGATTTAAGGACAGTTGTATAACCTGTATAACCTACCTCGTTTCACTGCTTCCTCATAGCTCACACAAAACGGTTTGGCTTCTTTCGCCCCCATGTCGCTTTAGATTTACCAGGATAGAGAATACGACATCAAGATTAAATTAGTTTGCCAAACCTACGTCAATAACATCATGTCATGACAAACCATCACAGCTGATTGCGAGGAAAACAGTCGGACTGTAGAAAACGAATACAAGGAACTAGTCCAAAACCCAGATTTACACGCTTCAACCAATGCCTTCTATATGTACGGGCCGTAATGCAGAATGATGACGTCAGAGCATCCGACCAAATGTCGCGAAAAACACACGTAGTCTTATGGGACGTCCGCGGGAAAATGTTAATTGTACGGGTTATGCTAAAGTGAGTTTAATGAAAACTAAGTGGTAACATGCGAAACAGTGCTAGTGAACAGCTTAAACACATATTAATGCGGTGCGTGCGGCATAATTAGAAAAATTCGCGACGAAATGTTTATCAGGTGTTGTTAGGTTATGTGATGTTCCGTGTCGATTTACTATCGCGATACAATTGGTCGATACAAAATGAAAGTTATGGCTAAATATTATTATTATAACGCGTCCACGCACAAAAAACTAACGTTTTATTCGTATTTTAGCTAAAAAACCGCATGTGAAATCTCGGTGTGTGTCGGCACTGCCTCGTGGAAATGTAAAATGGTTTGACGCCATGACGTCACATCGACAACGATTACGTAGCCTGACGGCCCGTACTTCTAGAAGGCATTGCTTCAACTCAACAAGTGTTTATTTTTCGAAAGTTCTGCTGACAAAATGAACGGTTTCTCTCTAAAAAAAAAAAACAAAACTTGTTGAGATGTGGTGTATAAATCTGGATGAATCTGCGTTTAAAATCCGCAAAACTGTTTGCCAAAACAGCACTCAGAAGTTGGTTCACGAATCAATTGGCTCACCTTTGTTGAAACTGGTCTTCATACTGAAACTAAAAAAGAAAAGACAGGAAACAAATATCGTTTGCGCGATTTGTAACTGATTTAGTAGTAAAATTAGAATTTAAATCATTTTTCTCCAAAACTTGTATTTCAATGAAATGCCGCACTAAAAACTAGAGCTGAGTAGATTCGTGTACATACAAAATGCTTGGACGTACGTCTAAAAACAGCATTAAATACTTTATTGCCTATCCCTTTTTTCTCTCCATCTTTGGCCTCTTTGGCATATTTCGACTTTTGACCTTCGGAGTTTTAGTTTTAAGCCGTGAAAACGTTGGATTTGGAAATTAACCGGTGTAAGTAATTGAAACTAATTATCTTTATACGATCTGCCTAATGAAATGATGATGCAAGCATTCATATGCAAATTTGCATGTTCTGTCTTTCCAAAAGTCGAAGTATTTGGTTTTCAATATTCTAAAAAATAAATCAATAGGCCTTAAAAGTTCGATTTGCCGGAGTTTTTAGGATATCCTATAAGATAGTATATGACACTAATAAATAGTTTTTCCTATGCAGAACAAACCAAATAAACAAATTTTGTCAAATCCAGTTCCGTCGGTAGTTGAAGACTATGTAAGGCCAGTAATTCGATCTCGTAGTCAAATAAGATCTAGCATAGAAAAAAAAAAAAATATTCGAAGTTTCAATTTGGATATGTTTACAGAGTTAAAATTATTTTGAGGAACTTGCTTGAAGCTAGTTTCGCGATTGATTTTGCATAAGGCGATCTAGCTTTCAAAGCTAAAAATTTTGAATGAAAAATATATTTGTTCATCAAGAGCTACTCGTATTTGAATTTCTTGGTAGATATCGTGCTTTTTATCGACAAGATAATATTGTTTTGAATCCCCAATCGTAAAATATTAGACACGTTTTATTCTCAATCCTGGCAAAGTTGTTTACAATGCTGCTTACCCCAACCAACCCTCGATAGAGGCGCACAAAAAAAAACAGCTATTATAAGCATATTGAGAATGTTCATCCAGAGGAGCGGAAAAGAGTGTTAAATCTAAAAACATTCTCATCTGTATATTTTTAATAACAAATATCGAGCTCCTATTAGTAGCGTGCTGCTTGATTACGATGAATTGCAAACAAATTATTGCAATACGTTTATGGCTAAATAGTTGTCACCAATGAAGGCAACAATGAAGGCAACAATGCAAACGCCTTGTTTGGGAGCATCATTTCAACAAAAAGAAGGAAGAATTGGGCGTATTTTACGCATACTTTATCTGAGGATCTAACTTCATGTCAACATCTTTTATATTTCATCTTTTATATTTATAGGCGCCCAGAAATTTTCTCCACAACACAGGTTTGGGTTCCACGAATGCTATCAATACTTCTGCTTCAATATTCATCATTGTTTAATAAACTAAAAATCACATATAGCCAAAATACGACTGAATTGGTTCGAGGGTAACTAACATAACGATTTACAAAGAAAAACAAACTACTCGAAATAAAATTCCTCCTGAAAGTAGCATAAGTTGAAAACATGCTACTAATAGGTTTAGTTTGATATAGGTCGCCAGACTACATTCTCTCAGAAAAACTGCGCTCTAATTTCATTTAGATAAACACATCCATTATTTTATTCTACGATTCACCTTCGATTATGCACTCAGTATTTCAAGTATATTTAAGCGCTACGAGCTAAGGCTAATTTAGCTAAGGAGTGTTTATTTAAATTTTAGAATACTTCCTTCTATTTTATATAAACGATTTCAAATGTTGCGTGATTTGATAAGTTCGGTTTTTGTCGTTTTAGATATGGTTGCATTTATAATTTATATCTGTATTAGATGGTGATGAACCTTTAACATATTGCTTACTCTCTCAGTATATATATATAATTGCAAAAGTATTTTTTATTATATATTCAATATACTTTCTCTTTTATAGGCTATGGACGAGTATATTGAGCAAAATCCAGCCAATCTTATAGCTGATGCGTTAAGTTTAATAACGATCTCACTTTGTTTTATTATGAAACTACCACAAATTCAAAAAGTTAAAAAATCAAGACAAGCCCAGGGTGAGTTATTGCAGACTTACGAGTGATTTCATCTCATTATTGTTGACAGTACTTATTTTATTTTTATTTCATAAAAGTCCATTATCTTGAAGAATAAAGTATCCATAAAACCAAAAATATTTTTTTCTTCCGTATTTCATGAGTGACTTTATTCAAAGGAAGAGTGTAGTGAATTTTGACATTTTCTGAACATTTAGGCTCAGCCGAAAAATTGATTTTATTCTTGATTTTCTTTTATTTTCGAAATTAAATACAGTTGTCTGGTTGTTTTTGGCTAAACCTTGAAAGGTTTAAAATTAGAAAATCCAACCGTCCGAGACCGCACCAATAATTAGAAGGCATATGCCAATACCTCTCCACTGCTCTATTTCCGGATTGTGTAGGTAATGGTGAATTTGAAATTTTTTGAAATGGATGATATTCTGATGAGTGGAGCGAAGCGAAAGTGAATGAAACTATGACAAATAATGTTGAAGTATGTGGAATAACCATGTTTAAATTAGAATATGTAGATAGTATGAGAGTTACCGTGGAGACTGTTGCGGCTGGCTAAGGAAATTATTTGTTGATTACAAGCATGTCTGGAGCTAAGGAAAAAAGGCGTACAAAATCGTAGAGATGATTCAAATATTCAATCTTCTGGTAAGCCCTCAAAACCGACGGCTTAATGTTTTGTCTCGTCTATAGTTTTCACCCCCGAAAGAAGCCTTTTTCCAAGGAAACGAATTTTTTCGAGCTATCAACCTTACAGTGGCTCCCATATCTATTAAGACTGATTTTTTTTTTGGTGGACGAAGTAGGGTAACCTGTGCATAAAGTCGGACAACTTCCGAAGGGGCGTGCAATAAAGAAACTTATTGAAGTTGGCGCCGCTACAATCTGAGTATATCGCAGTCTTCGAATTTGGTTTGTCTTTTGTTTGAGCTTCGGTATAAGTCTAACAGAGTCAATAAATTCTGCAGCTAATATTCCACACTTGACCGCCAAGTATTTCTGTAAACGGATGTGATATGACAAAATGCAAAAGAATGGTATTGTTGTGCGTTAAGAGGCGTGAATAAGTAAGGTGTTTTATGGGGTTTTTAGCTGGTATAAGCTGGTATATATTCCGAATTTAGAATCCGCATCCCCGTTATCTATTTGATAGGGCACTGGAAGGTTTGGGTTATTTTCGAGAGGCTTGAGGTCTTGTTGAGCTCTCGCTGATTGGAGCCTTTAGTTTGGCAATTGAAACAAATAGGTTTGTATTTATATGGTTTGCATGTGTGTATTTAACAAAAATTCTCTTGCCTAAAAAGTTAGATATCAGTATTTTTGTGTATGGAAAAGTTTTTTTACATTCTATTGGATGTAAATGGAAGAATTCAAGGCCAAGAAAGCGGGCGCTGTAACTTAGGCATTCTTCTCGCAGTTCTCCATCAGTGTGAAAAATTTATGAAGAAGTGCATGAAGTAATCAAACGTATCCCATGTAATAATTTAAATACAATACACGAAATGATTCAAATTAGATTCCTGCTTATTTGCATAGCGAAATTCAAAACAATTTTCATTTAGGACTTTGAATCTGAAAGCAACAGATTTTTAGAAGCAACATCAATTAATAGATTCAAATTCTTAGAATAAAATTTTGAAAATAGCAAATCCTAGACGAGTGGCAGAAAATAAATAAGTTGCTAGAAGAAGATTCCCAACGACGAAAAAAATTTCTTCAATATTCATCAATAATAATTCTTTAATGCTAAATTTAATGCAACACTTCCTACTCCACTCCAAATAAATTTGTAATCGTTTTGTATTTGGCAGACGAAACCAAAGCGCACAGTATTGTTGCGATTTACTTATTCATATTTATTGGTTTTTGAAGTAATTAATCCTCTTTACTCTGGTTTCACTTCTCGATCTCATTCCGTCGAATGCCCCTTCTGTGATACAATTTCATCACACTTTAACCTGATTCAATTTAATTCCTGGTCAATGCGATCGAACATTGAAAGATCATCATAATAAACATTTCACTGTACAATTTTGCCACGAAGTATTTGTTATTTTAAAAACTATAAATTAATCATATATTAAAGGTAGTCACAACGATCTCCAAAATATAACTGTTAAATCTTACAAGAAAAAGGACGGAATAATATTCTGGAAATAGCATGTAATGAAACTATCGATACTGATGATAGTACTCACTCGGTATCACTATTCATGTTTCAACACATATCTGAAGTATATTGAAAAATATTCAATAATGTATCATACATTATCATCAAAACATCAATTTCCACTTGCTATACTTGTTGTTCCAAACAGTTTGTCTTCACAGAAACAAAGGGGTACCTATAAATTCACTAAAACACCCTTTGTGGTCAAAGGTAATCCTTAAAACTCCTACACTTCTCGTATAATGCAAGATTTTATGTCAGTACAAAAGTGAATGGAACGTTTTATTTTGTATTTAAGGTTTGAGTCTTTAATGTTTCCATCTGAAAACAAAAACACTCAAATGAGAGGCAAGTAACCTAGTTTCGTCCAAGTAGTCGGTGTGAATGTTGTAGAGAAGATTATCTCCAAGCCTCCAGTTTTAAGTTTGATAAATTAAAATTATTATTTCTACATACTATCTTACGCATTTCAAAATTCAGTAAGTTCTCAGATCCATTAACAACGTATTTAAAATGAGTGCTTAATAAATACATACTACGAGATGTTTCTCTTGATATTACTTAAAAATATGGGCTTAATATCCTTTTACTTTCCAGGAATTAGCCTCCTGAGTCTAGCTTTGGAACTATTTAGTTACACTGTGATGATGTCATACAATTATTTAAATGAGTATAAAGTTTTGTCATACTTGGAATATCCAGTTTTACTGCTCCAGGAAATTATATTAATTTACTTCGTATTAAAGTATAAAAACATGTTGAAGCCGGAAATCAAGTTTGCTGCTGTTGGATATGCGATATTTGCCGTTGCGGTATATTTTCGTATGATTCCTTATACCGTTTGCGGAGCTTTTGTGGTAAGCTGCTTAGTAGATGCTTGATCATTTCAAAATTCACAGTTTTGCATCCATTTAAAATAACGTGCTATTTTGATTAAGAACGAACATGCAAAAACTATTCATGCAGTTTATAATTTATTTCACATCCTGTTGCTAATTCCATAAGTTATTGGTCTAAAAAATATTTTGTGTGCATATTTTGTATCTCATCCAATTGCCCTGGCCAATCAATCTTGCTTTCTCTGCCTCCCTCGCATATCTTCTGTATTCGTTGGGATATGGAAGATGCGTACCGTCAGGTGACGCGACCTTGTATTTTCACTATTCGTGCGGCCTAAGAAAATCTAAGAAAATAACATGAAAAATATGAAACTTAATGCTTAGTAATAAAATATGGAGGCTTAGCTTTGAATAGACAAATCAAGAAGACTTAAGATATATCTTCCTATTTTCTTCAAAACTTCTCTTCATTTTTTTTATTGTACTTCTGAGTCGAGTCGTCGCTCTTCAACATCCAAAAATATTTGGCGTTCAGAAGAAGATATATAAGTTCATAAGTTTGCTTGTCTGGCGAAATCGCTTCCCCTGCTCTTTATTTCCAGCATCAAAATTATCGGAAAACAAGGCAAAATTTTAATGCAGCCTTACATTCATATTTTTGATTTTAAAGCATGATGATGATTCGATTTTTTTAATCATGAATTTACTTTTTTCTTTATTAAACGTTCAAAATTTCGATTGTTGTCAGCAACAGAAATAAACTATTTATTGATTTTCTTGATAAACCTGTGTGTGATATAGCATATAATTCAGAATAAAAACACGTATTAAATATCCTTAACTTTTATCTCTCAGCCCTTATGCACGCCGATTGGAGCAAGCAGTAAAATTATCCAGCTTTTAGCAATGCTAAAAAGTGGAGACTCATCTTCCGTTAGTCCAACAACATGGGCAATATCGGCTTTTACAAATTTAAGTAATTTCACATTTTTACTCTGGTTTATGTAGTTAATAATGAATTCATATTTTCAGCACGTATATATACCATTTATATGGATTCTAAAGACCTAATGTTACTCTTCAATTTTATCATTTCTTTCACATTAAGTTTTATTGTTTGCGTTACAGCTATTGTCCTTGAAAAACCAAAGACTATTTAAAATAACTTGATTTCGAAAATTAAAAGTTCTGCTAGTTTTCATGCATTCAACTAGCAGGAAAAATACTTCAAGAGACAGTGGCAGCAAAAATATTTCAGTTACACATGATTGCTATCAAAATCAGATCGCAAAACCTATTGCGGGGTATGGGAAATTGTTTCGATTGCTTGATTTCTGAGCATCGGTATTTCCCTCGCCCATGCCATGCATTAGAGAGTTGAATTTCCCTGGTAAATGTTTTATATGTCACCAGAGCCAGTAGACGCTATTGCATCTTTACCTCCGAATGTATGATTCACTGAGCAGAACGATGGCTCCACCTGATTACTAAAATTGTTGATAGTCTAGCAATCTAAAACCGCCGATATAAAACAACATACCGAACTGTCGATATACATTTTAAAATCTTATGTTTTTATTGTAAACACGAAGATCAAAGTCTGATGGAGTCGTGCTAAGCATTTTATTTCTAATTTTTCTCGAGCGCACAACGACGACAAACGCTTGGCAAGAAAAATTTGCCTGCCATTTATTTTCATAATTCATAAACCGACAATAATCGAAGCGGTATATTTTTATGAGCAATATATACGTATTTAGTACCATATATGTTTATGTGTATTTATTTATTTGTATAACAATGTAGTCAATTTAAATTAAAAATTTTCTGCAAAAAAAATTATTATACACAAATTGGATAGAATTTTTATTATGAATAAGTTGTTTTTACTTCTGCTCTACCTATATCCACCGACTAAAAGCCTTTTGAAGCGAAAAACATTTTCTAATTGAACACTACATAATCCCCAAAGCAAACCAAGATATCTTTCAGGAAAAAATACTCTGCTTCTCGTGTGCATGAATTGTTGATATGCAAATGCAGAAGTTATATTACTATCTGTGTGATATTGTTCGTCACAGGGAAATAATTACAAATATTCACTTTTGTTAATTTTAGGTTCGTCATTCAAAATGTTTCAGTAATTATTATGTTTGGCTTCGATTGCGCAGTAGGTTTTTATTAATTACAATCGAAGATGAAATTATTTGCACCAGTTCGGTTTTATGGAAACTCAAAATTGGAAATTGGGTTTGGGTGGAGTAGCTGTCAATCGCAGACTTTTAACGAAAGACGCACATAGGCACTTGGGACCCGTTGTAATAGCACGGATATAGCCTCCACTGGGGACCCGTTTGGTTTCGTAAACGAACTGTGCAATCAGATAGACCTGAGAAGATACCCTAAGAGATACCATTCACATCCTCACGAGAACCCGACACGGGCACATCCTCTGAGCCACAGCTTCGACTGATACCGTTAAACTCTACGAAATTGGGTTAGAATAATTAAAAGTTAAATGCGGCAGTTTTTCAGTTTACCGCATTCCCTTGAGGCTTCAAGTTCGAAATATGTATGTTTATAATAAGTGCAGAAAAGTTAAGACCCCAATAATCTCCTTGTTCGTGTATGATTGCTTTTGTAGAAATTTTTAGATTTAAAAATAAAAAAGAAAAAACGCATTATAAATGTTATATATTTATTCGTACAACGAATCCGTTTTACAATCAACATAGAATAACTTATTTGAAGTATTTTTAACGCATATCAAAAGAGCCTTTAGATGAATTGAACTGAAGCATTATTCAGTTCCGATGGCTAATTGTCGTAGAACTGCTTCCAGGCGCCACACACAGTTCCGTGCCATGACTACAGCTTTCCCGCGGAGGATTCTAAAATGAAGATTATATTAATGAGGTTAGGTTTTTCAACGGTGTATGAAAATTCACCTTTACATAAATGTGTGCCTTCAGCATTGCAGCCCTTAAAATGAGCATGCGATTTCTATGCAAATATTCTTTACCAGTTGTAAGTGCCTTTTCGAAAGTAGCGCTTCTCTGATCTGCGTCTTTGGCATAGAGAACTTTATTATGAGAATCTATACGTGCCTGGATTTGGCCGTCGAGTATTAGTTGCATGATTTCGTTTTCAAGGGCAGAAACACTTCTGTTGAAGGCAGTAGCCATCTTCGTCATGTCTGCAGACAAATAGGGGCTAAAATATTGAATCAGTGCACGATTTCGAATTTTCGTGTACAAATTATTAATATGCGGCGCGAGGTACATGTCTAACAATAAGTTGTCGCGAATTTCATCAAGTAATCTAAGACATGAAGCATACTTGGACTCGTAGAATTTGAATATTATATCTCTAAGCTGTGGCTCTAGTTCCAGAAATAGTTTAAAGGAACTACTGGATATAACGTTCTTTTGCAATTCTTGCCTATCGAATGTTGCCAAAGCACATAGGCCACCATAAATCGCAACATTGTTGGGCGACAATAGCTCAGGAAAATCGCAAAAGTCAAAATTAGCTTGCAGAAAATGTTTGGCTGCACATTTATACTTTTTCGTCGCCAGTTCTGCTAAACCGGCCGAACATTTCAATTTTGTTAGCACAGATTGATTCGCATCTTTCCCATGGCCCTCCATGAAATCGGGAGTACTTTCAGCTTTCGATACATAACTAAGAACATGCGCCCAATTTTGTAAATAGATGGAGACTTTTATAACATTTAAACACATATTCACAACATGTTTTGCACTCGTACAGTAGTCTCTGGCTCGAGAATAACATTTAAGAGCGTTCGACAAATCACCGCAGCTAAGGTAATGATCTCCTAGATCATCATGACCTCTACGAATGCTTTCCTTGATGGAATTCGATTTATAATTTTTTAAGTCGCTATCGAGCTTTTCTAACTTTAAAGCCGCTTTCTTGCTTCTGGTCTCTACTAATACTGAGTCGAAAACGGGTATGTCCTGTGGAGCGGATTGGGATGCAACATCGGGCATTTGACCGGGCAAAGCCACGTCTGCTAATTTTTTGTGTAAATGTTGGTAAAGTATAACGTTGTAAGTGCTTGACACGTACTGTATGGCGGCTTTCAGAGCATCTAATCTTAAAGAGGGACATACGTCCGCAATAAACATCAATCTGTACAGTTTTGCTAGTCCTGTGTATGAGTTTGCGTAGACCTCCAAATCTAAAGTTGGATTTTCAACGATGAGGCTACACTCATCGTTTTCATTATCTTCTGGTTGTGCATCGATTTGCATGGGTTCAATCGCATTCTGAAATTCGTAATAGTTACATTAGTATATTTCAATGCAAGTGAGATCTGGGTAGACATAATTATTTTAATTATCCATATTTATAAATAAAACTGAATCTTTCATTTTTCTTTTTAAATGCACGAAAGAGTTTAGACCTTCAATTCTGTAACTATTAAGTTGCTAAGAATATTAATTCCAGTGCCTTATCATCTGTGGCGCAATAAAAAGTTAAAAGAAATCTAAATCGCTTTAATGGATTATACACTTCAATTTTACCCAGACTCGCATGCACATATGTTTTAATCGTTATTACGTAGGTTGAAGTGGCTACCGATCCACAGAGGTGTGCAACTCGTTATTACGTAGCATTTCGATTAAATTTCGTGTTGTAATTACAACACTTCTAGATACATATATACATTTATATCCCCACTAGCATCTACATGATTTTTACGAAAAATAAGTGTGAAGCACAAATTATTTGAAATAGGGAAAGTAAAAAAATTTAAAAATTTCTTTTATCTGAGCGATTGGAAGGAATTGCGTCCTCTTCCTATGCATTTTTTTTTCATTCTTCTTAGGAAAAAAAATTGTTTGCAGGACAACAGGTGACCTTATACACCGACAACTCTTTCGCCGACAACAAAAATGAAAATAAGGAAGGTGATGGAAAACCAGGTATTCATTAGAGATACATTTGACTTTAGCAGAAGTTCGCAAAGCGAAGGAATTTCTAATTATGCTGCTTTTGGGAGCTCTAAGAAAGCTGATGCAACGAACGGTGTGGAAATTGCGGTATTGGTGAGAATTATATCCACAATATTATAAAAGTGTCCGGAAATGGCGGCGGAGAGGCGAAACATCTGCCCACACAGCTCGGTCTACTATACTTGGATAGGGGTGGATGCGATTGGTATTGGTGTGAATGAACTTACCGATCATTGTAAATTTTCCGAGATGGGGACACTACCTTTAACTACCTTTAACTATATCCCTGCAATGACACCCAAATCCGACCGGAAGTCCCATCCAGTCATTTATCACTTTCAGGCCAACTTATTTATAGGGCGGGATATTGGCAAAATTTTCAGTACCAAAAAGAAAGTAAAACATAGTGTTGCGAAAGAGCGTGTCGATATCTACTTCTGTGGAGCTGCTAAAATACACTAGTGCATTCTTCTGATAAATGTATGATACGTATGCTCTTGCTCATTAGGAAATAATGCATGTAGCTGAGACAGCTTTATAAGTCACGTCCGTGTAGAGAATCATCAGGATATAAAACAATTGACATTATTTTCAGCATTAAGGGGGTTCCTTATTTGCCTTCTGCCGCCCCTCTGCTGCCTATAAACAGGCGTTTTTTAGGAACATAGAACTCAGGAATGGCCCAGTCGATTTTTTTTTTAAATTTGGACAACTGATTCTTGTCTATGTCTTGACTATTGTCTATGTCCTGACAGGAGCTTTTAGCAAAATAGTGCTTTGGGAATTATTAATAAGAACTTACATTTTGTACTCATTTTTCGCAACTTTAACACAATATAAATAACATTTTTACTTTTAATGTTTTTAATCGGGGCAGTGCATAGATAATCTATCGTAGAAAACCTTTACCAAATATCAGACCAATCGGGTGATTTTTACCTGAGATCTGTGTTCTTAAAGGTGAAAATAACGTGAATTTTCAGGAGAAGCGTTTGTCAGAACCGGAACCGATGACGCATCAATTTTAGATTTTTTTGTTACATATAACATTAAATATACATACATAATTAATAAAATGTTAATAAATTTAATAAAATGTTAATTGATCATATGTTTACTATTTTTTATGACATATCTTACCAAAATAATGACAGAACCATGCCTTCAAATCAAAAAACTATAATTCCTCTAATCGCTCCAAACGATTTTAAATTAAAAATTAAATGCTTCTAATTGGAATTTTGAAACAGGACAAGTTGCAAAAAGTGTAGAAAGAGTTGTAGAATTTTTTAAGCCGATAAATTGTATTTTGATATTTTTCACGTTGGGGGTCCCCTTAAATAGGTAAACAAAGAACAACATCATGTTTTTGATTCTGTAGGTTCACATCGAAACAATCGGAAAATAACTAACAAGGCTAGACTCAGTTGAACACCATTGGCAAATTAATTTTGATATTATATGCTAGACACATTGCCAAGCGCGCGAAATCTTAATCAAGCAAAAAATCAATGCACGCACAAACAAGATGAGGAACAGTACGTATAAAGGACTACATTGTACATTGATTTCACAAGCACGCTGACAGGCTTGTTGTTAAAATTGCGCCAATTCGAAAATTTATATTCCTTCAATTGCAGTCACCACATAACATGCGAAACAGTGATGTCGATGACTGATAGGCAAGTTCACGCCAAATAACACCTTCCAGGTACGTTCCCGACACAATAATTGGAAGAAGTATCAGTGCAAGTAGCCGTGGTAACTCTGGAAAATGAATTACTGATTCCGAGGCCATTACTAACACATAAATATCAAAGGAAGTACTAGCTTATCGCATGGAATCTAAACAGGACTCAGAACTTCGGTTCCAAATCGAAAAACTAAAGTTAAAAACGAATTCAATCTTCCGATTGAAAAGATTTTTTGTTTGGATATCCAACCAGCCAACTACCGGCCTAGAGCTTACAATGTCATTTGTAACATCGGTTTTAGAACAGTTCTAAATGAATTAGCTTTCTAACTCTGTCGAATAAAAACTCTACTTACATGCATGGCAGGCGGTAGCGGCATTTTTTGTCAAACAGGCTGGTTGTCGATTAAATATAGAAAATTCCAACTTAGACGACGTAGTTGATAGAGAATGTAATAAGCTGTCACACACAACCACTTCTGGTAAGCGCAACGAGCTAGTAGATTTTGGACACAAGATGACTGTATACCGGCCATAGAGATATCAGACCTTAGAGTGCCTATACGAAGGTCCCGACTCTCGAGAATTTGATTAATGTTTTGGACATTTGAAATGTATTGGAGGGGTTGAAGCCATGTGGTAAGGGGAATGCGATGTTTTGTCTGCCTATTGCTGATGTTTTATTTCTCTCTTGCACGTTTGTCTCATTTGGAATTTAATGTCATATGATCACCACGTGGAGAATTTGTTGTCAAGTTGATAGACGAGAAGTTTGGCGCAAGTCGCAGGGGTAGATGCAAAGCAGTCGTTTTACGTGGGCCACTCTACTATTTTATCTCTATGGCTGGTCGCAACGAAGGAATTGACATTTAATGCCATTTAAAATGTCAGAATGCCCAGTAGGTCGTGGAATGTCTGAGATCCTATTCGACTTTAGTTAGTGATGTTTGTTTGAGGTTAACTAGGCATGGCGGCTGAAGGCGGTAGACCCTCTCTTGCAAGTAATTACATCTTGAAATCTTAGTTTCATCGATACAAATAAATCATTTGCTCATAGTAAGGACTGGTAATGGCTTGGAATTTTGGTGTCCAGATGAAAAGCAGGGGTATCAAGTCAACCCATCGCTGCCGGGAGAGAAGAGTAAGAATTGTCGGGTGATGAAATTCAGCACCGACGGACGTTATTTTGCATTTGCTAATGGAACTGTTGTTAAAATATTGAGCACTACCGACTGGCAAGTCGTATGCACGTTACCCCGGCCAAAGGTTTTTTACCTGGAATTTTCGCCCAAAGGAAACTTTATTGTAACTTGGGAGACCTTCGCTATTACAAAGGACAAACCAGATGGGGCTCCAAATTTTTATGTGTACAATTGCTCGAATGGACAACAGGTTTTCGCAACAATTCAAAAAAAGCAGGCTCAATGGTAAGTTAATGCGAGAAGGTCAATGACCATGTGTCAACACTGGAACGTATTTCTCCAATTTTATTTTTTCATCGCCCTAATCGTCAGCTGCTTAATCACAGACCAAGTTTAGACAAAATTAGTCAAACGTGGCAAAATCCATAAGTTCTGATCAAGCGATTTTTAATATAGTGTATTTTTGTTAATACGAGGAGGTCATTTTCAAATCTAAGTCGACAAATATTGTCAGCGTATGGTCTTTATTTATTTACCTTAATTATATCAATCCTTCAGTATAAGGAGAGGAAAGGTTGTGTTAAAAAACGTTTTTCATGTACAAAAACCAAGATGGGACCACATTGATGAGATCACATTCAGTTATTTGAGTATTATTTCCAGCTGTTAAATGCTTGAGCCCTAATTTGTTCTATTTTACGTCTATCATTTAAAAAGAGAGTTCGTTAATTGATTCTATTGCTAGTTCTTGTTAAATTCCTCGTTTATTCTATTGCCAATTGAAGAAAAAGTTTTAACGCAGTGCTGTTATAAAAATAGGTAAATTTATGTTATTCTGGTTAATTCCAGGGTTTAAATTATTTCGAACATGTCATATTTTCTTATTATTCCATTATCAATCGTTTACAAAAGTTTTATTCGGTGTATTTTTTCTAGCTGATTAATTTTTTTTAATTTTTTTTTGAATGTCGTAGAAGAATGTCATTAGTTGGTGTTTTAGACATACTACGAAACCATTGAACGAAAAAAAACCTCACCGTACCGTACCTTAATGTTTTGTGCCGTACATTTGTGACGCCCGTACGCGAACGCATTCACAGCAAAAACTACACATACCCTATCTCAGTCTGTAATGTTTGCGTACATGTACACAAACGATATTCCGAACGAAATAGACACAATGCAAATGCACGGTACGATGTACACAAACCGTATCCTCTACAATACAGAATGTGTACGCGTACATAAACGTACCTTACGTTTAGTGGACTTCTGCGAAATTTTATACGAACAGGAAAAAAATACAGATGAAATTGATAAGGCCGCAGCCGGAATGAATTGATTATGCTCTCCTGTGAAATTCAATATTTTTGACTCAGCGCTTTCACTTCCAAAGTGTTTTTCCTGTTCATATAAATGAACCGCACAATTACACTAAACGTACGGTTTAGTGCGTTCAGCGTAGAACCTATTTATCGACCAGGACTCATTGAATTTATTTCCGAACGGCTGAAAATGGCGCCTGTTAAAATGTTTTTTCATTAACAGCTAGATAAAAACTACCAGATCATATGACCTGGAAATATAAGCAACTGCGAGGCAATAGGCTTTCTTTAAACATTATTACTATTCAAGTTAAATGTTTTCAGGGAGCCATGCTGGTCAGCCGATGAAAGCTTGTTCGGGATAATGGTGGGCGGCGAGGCGCATTTTTATGAACTTAATGGCGAAAATGGTTTTGACAAAAGCGTCAATAAGTTAGGCAGTGGGCGTAATGGAATTTTATCAATTGCACCAGGCGAAAGTCAACCGCATTTGATATTTTATGTGCCTGGTGCCAAAGGAACACCGTCTATGTGCAAAATGTACAAGTATCCAAACTTGGAACAAAGTCAAATAATAGCATGCAAAAGTCTCTTTCAGGTAAGTTTTCTGTTTATGTGAACATAAGCAAAGTAATATGGGTTTATTAAGGCTGATCGAATCGAAATGCTCTGGAATAAACGAGCGAGTGGTGTGCTTCTGCTTACCAGTACCGAAGTCGATCAATCTGGAGCTTCTTACTATGGCAAGCAGGCTCTTCATTTTATGTCTACTAAAGGAGACTCCTTTGCAGTCCAACTAGGTATGGAGCTAGAAAGTTAAATAAAGTATTGTATCAACCGATGATTACAGGCAAGGAGGGTCCTATTCACTCTGTCGCCTGGAGCCCAAAGTCAACAGAATTCGTAGTCGTTTACGGATACATGCCTGCTAAAGCTACTCTGTTCAGCGTCAAGTGTGACATTTTACATGACTTTGGAGAGGCTTCCCGCAATTCTAGTTATTTTAATGATTTCGGAAACTATATCCTTTGAAACATCAACTTATATTAAATATTAACACGAAAATATGGACAAATTCTACTTTCGAAGCTATATTTCACATAAATATTGCACTAGGTGTGCTGAACTGAAACGAAAACTTTTGACCTGCAATCGTACATTATGGCCTTGTAAATGATCTAAAGTTTTCTTAAGCACGTTGCAAAACGTAGTTTTGCTTTCATTCTTCGTCATTAGTACTACCGCCTTCATATAGTAGCATACAATTTCATTGCGAGTCGTATTAAAAAAAAAAAACAATTTTAAGGCGAAAAGATTGTTGATTTATAGTGTTTGGATAATTTTAACAACTTTTTAAATAACTATATTTAAAAAAAATTTCCTTAACTAAAAAATCACTGCTGCTTTTGGGTGGGTTCGGAAATTTGCGGGGATATGTTGAAGTATGGGATTTGAATAGGAAAAGACAAATCTCATCTTTGCAGGCTCCAGATTCTACTTTACTAGAATGGAGTCCTACCGGGGACGTATTTATGACGGCTACAACCGCTCCCAGACTACGGATTTCAAACGGGTGAGATCTAAAAAACATATCAAAATAGCATTTTAATAAATTTAATTAATTTTTAGTTTCAAGATTTGGCATTATTCCGGAGCTTTGCTGTTTGAAACTCAATGGCCGCAAGGCGAAGAACTGTTAGAAGTAGCTTGGCAAAAGTTTAGTAATGGATTATTTAAAGAAGTGCAAATTACGGACGAGAAAATCGATGGCATTAAATCGAGTCAACCGGAGGCAAGCAAACAAGTCTACCAACCGCCTAACGTTCGACTGATGAAGGAATTAGGATTAGACACTGACGCCCAAATACCAATCATTCCGGGACTTCCACCAGGTGAGGAAACGTAGCCAGTAAGAAGTATGAAATATTTTGATTCGGGTGTGTATGTGTCATATAACAAAAATTAAATTAAATTAATTTATTCTGGTTAATATTTTTTTTTAGCTTTAAATATTACAATATTTAAATTTAAAGACCAAATTTTCCCTTAGAAGCTATATGTATTTCAATTTCTTGACAGATTATGCTCGAAATTTCGATACCTGCCAAGAAATTGATATATCTTACTTACAGTCTAAACAAAAAAATATCTCGACATAAACTTGCTTGAACACCCCACCATACAAAATATGTATAAGCTTTCTCAATATTCAAATCAAAATAGCATATTAAAAGTAGCTTATAGAACACGCACTCTTCCGTCTTTTTAGAGAAATAGTAAGAGGAAACACTAAAGCGTAAATTAGACACGGAGACCTGGTCGTCGGATTGGTTCCAGATATGCGATATCTGCGACCAAATTCATTGTCTGTGGGCTAGTCTCAGATCTAGTTTGTTGGCAAATATCCCAAGTCGTCAACCAGATTATCGTGTTTCTGGGCCGTTTTACTTACACAGTTTCACATTATTAGAGTGACAAACATTATTTAATTAGCATTCGACAACTCCAATAGCATTGAATTTGATCGAAACTAGGATTATAAGATTTACATGAAAAACCACGTTCAGTAGATATAAATTGTGATATTTATAGTTTTATGTTTGATGCAATTACAATTATGTAATTAATCTATATTTTTACTTAATTTGAGGTTACACCAGCCAAAAGAAAACTGGGAATTCAACTAAATCCAACAAACAAAAGAAGTCACAAAAAATGAATAGTAGCCCCGCAGAAAATAAGCAAAAGCAAGATGATGATAGTTCAAGCAGATTAGATAAGGAATCATTAAATCAGAAGAAATCTACTCAGTCAAAAAATACAACACCTAGAGATGCGGAAAAATATCAAAAAGTACGTCATATAACAAAACAACTTAAGGATATAAAGAAATTAAAGTTGAAACAATGTCAAGGGGAGCATCTTGAAGCAAACCAAATAGCAAAAATTTCTAAAGAAGCAGCTTTAATTCAAGAACTTCAGTTGCTGAAAGTTTCTATGTGAATGAAGCGTCAATAAAATTGGTATACATTTTGAATACATACGTTTTATTTATCATTGAATTCTATTTAAGCTTAGATGCAATCATAAGTACGTTATGAAATAGGAGGAAGGAGGAATTTAACTGATTCGATTTGTCCGATGAGACCAATTTCTGTGCATTCTTCATTTGCAACAGATGTCACACCTAGAATACTTTTTCATTTCATTTTAATTTTTCCTACTCATGTTGAGAAGGAGTCCTGGCGATGAGAGGCAGATATTGGTGTGCCTGGCCACATCAGAAGGCATCACCCATCTCTCGTTATGGGTATTGACCACCCACTTCCGAAAATGCCATTTGCAAATACAGTAGACCCACATATGGTGAGCTATAGATCATGTAGTCGAATCATCAGCAGTTTCACTTCCTTCAACATCACAGTGTAGTGGTACCAAGGGCAGATGCACCTTATTCAATCTAGCAATAGAGTTCAATCGTGGCTTGGGCAATTTTCTCATTCTTGGACCATTTTCCAGGCAGTGAAGGATCTACATAGCACCAGTAGCACAGTTTAGACTGTCACAGTAAATAGCGGCACTCTTTCTCTTCTATTTTCCATTTATCGCCTAGCAAACAGTTTTCAGGACACCGAATATTTCTTTAGAAAAACTGTCATTCAAATGTAGGTAGGCACAAGCATCAGATCTAACATGTGACCGGAGAAAAAGATTAGTATCTCCTTGTACAGAAATCTGGATGGTCTCAGCTACATGTACTTTGAGTAGAGACACAAGAGCATCCGAGGGTATCGCGAGAGCCAGACAAATTGCTGGCATTAGTCCTCTAATAGAGCCACGTTCCATATCATTGTTGTTTATCCATAAGTCAAGTTGAATTAGTCCGCGTATATTGAGTGTTCACAATTTTTTTTGATAATTGTGTGTATGGAATGAATTGGTTGATTTAAGTGCAGTAAATTATTCTTGCGGACACCAATAAAATCACTTTCACAATTATAAATAAACTAAAAAAATTTCTTCATCTTTTGTTTATTCATTTGCCACAATTTTTAGCTACAAATACTCAGTTCAAAACAAATATTTTTACTATTTATGTAAATATCTAATTCATGTCATGTTAATATTTTGTCGTATAAAAGTGCGTCGAGTTTTAGTGTCATCGTGGGTAGAAGTAAACTTAATATGCGGTTTTCATCCATGGTCGACCTGAAAAGAACACAATAATGTTAGCTGAAAAGAGCTTTAGCTAAAGATAAATATTTTACTACAGATTCTTGCGATTCATCAGCTAATGGAAGTAACTCATCCAGTGAATTTGGTGTCATCGGACTTACAGTTGGAACAGTCATTCTAGTGATCGTTGCACGCTGGGGCGATCTATTGATAAGTACTTCAGGCGGTTTTTGGTTAATGTATGGTTGCTGTTGCAATTTAGCTAAGCGTAATTTCATTTCTTGCCGAATTTCTTTCTGTTGGATCTCCTTTTCAAGGCGAATAACACCATAGTTTCGAATGGATGAATTTGTACTGTAAATCGAGGCTAGACTTGGTCTTCTAGAACCTAAATAGAATTTTATAAGCTTTATTAGAATAAATCGTATTAATTTATAGGCAGCAACAACATCAATTGAATATAACACTAAAATTTTTCGCTGCGATATTTGATTTCAGTATGGTAGTCTGCCAACATACATAGCTGTAAATACTGATATTAAGAACGAATTTATTTTTGTGAAAGATGATTCTTCGTAGAGTTTGACTTAAACATATACTAAGAAATATGCTGAAGTCAATTCCACTAAAAATGCGGATTAATACTCGGAATTAACTACTCTTACTAGGCCTTCTGGGGTAACTCAGAATTTAACACATAATAAAAATACAATTGAATGGATTCCACGTTTATTATATCGATAAAAAACGAGAACATTATAATTGCAAATCTAATTGCAAAGAAGGACTGCCTAATAAATCTTTCATTCGATTGATTATTGAAATTTTAGCATCCGTCTCATCACATACGAGGCGCAATTCAAAAGTAAAAACCGCATAATTGCAATACTCATAAAAATTTAAAAAAATGGTTTTGCTTCTTTGTACTCTCGCAAGATAAGTATTCGAAAAATCATGTAAATAGGTCGTCATTTCTAGAAGGAACATTCATTTGAATACGAGCAGTCGAAGTGATAGCATGAAAATGAAAAAAAAAACAAGATTAGAGTTGTCAAGTACTTCTACTTGAAAAAAATGTCTACGAAAAATATATATACGCCGACTTGGTGGAATTAATGGGAGACTCTGGTCCTTCATATTTTACCATTGTAAATTATTGCACAATATATTCCACAATACTTCCACGGAAGATGAGCATCGTGAAGGACACCGGTTATAATGCTAAAATAGTACAGGATGTGGTCTTAGCGGAGCGAGGAGTGATCATTATATATCCATCTGAAGTCGCAGAGATCTCATATGGTAGTATTGAAAAGATTCACGCAAACAAATTGCATATGAAAAAGGTCTCCGTACGTTGGGTACCGAGAATATTAACCGAGGAGCAAAAGGAGTTGACATTACCAAGCTGAAAAAGGCATTTTTTGAGGCGATTTGTGACTGTGGACTAAACCTCTGATTCTGAGACAAAGAATATCTTCACCGACGCGGAAGGAGATGATTATGACATCGGTTTTTTCGGACGCAGAGCGAATAAGCGAATAATTTGTGGAATATTTGGAAAAAGAATCCTCTATTAGGCCTTCTTACTACGCTGATCAAACAAAGAGATTGCGGAAGGCAATTCAAGAAAAGAAGCAGGGGAAACTACGAGCATGAGTGTTGTTTCAAAATGGCAACGTATCCGCCCACAAATCCGAAGTTATGTAATTTCCTATTTCCTATAGAAAAAGACTAATAGAGAATACAAGAGGCTAAAAAATTTTACTATACGAACAAAGTCGAATCAGCGGCTGGAAAAAGTGCAAATATTGCTGATTAGTCAGCGATTCAGCGTCAACTAAAAAAACTACGAATACATCTTGTGTGGATTAATTACTGAACTAAATTACTGACAAGTAATCCTGAAGAAGTGGGACAACATACATATAAAACATTCTTTTGTTACCAACGGCCAAAAAAATACGTAAAAGCTTCCAAGAATATCTGGGTATTATAATACCATTGTTACAAATATCCTATGGTCCATGCACTTACGTCTAATAGAGCCAAGAGATATATTGGAAGTTATCAATAACCTCTAAGCTGGAATATCTTTCGGCTTAGATAACACCACATCTGAAGAAATCCTTAAATATCTTAAATTAACTACAATAATGCAAAATTTAAAAGATGGTCGAGAGGATTCATCAAATTTTCGCCCTATAGCTGTTACGAGCATTCTCAGCAAAATATTTGAAAGGATCATTAAGGCAAGAATTCTTCAATTTGTTGAAGAAAATTGACACCTAAGCAAAAATGCTTTAAAAAACTAGGAGGAGATAATTATGCTTAAAATACGTTATAACGGAATTGACATCAAAGACTAATATATACTCTCAGATGAGTAAACTTTATACTGATGAAGTCAAGCAAAGTAAAAGTTAGCGTAGACATGGTTATTGACACAGACTATTAGGTTAAGAGAATAAAATAGCGTTCTCCTCGCCATTACGAAAATTTCGCTAACGCTCGGGTGGAAGCTGGATGACGAGAAAAAAATCAACTTCATTCTGATATAATTATATTCTATGGTCTCGCATGGCTAATATTACGTCGACGCTTGTTTTTATAATGGATTATTTTGGAATTGAAGGTGACATGGTACTGATCAGGGAAACATGAAGCGATTGTAACTGATGTTAATATATTCGAATGAAACAATATAAATTGGCCTAACTAATATGGACGAATCATTCTTAAGCTAACATCAGGTTTTAAGTTTTCGATTCAGTTCAAAAATTCAGTCTATTTAGTTTTTAAAATTATCCTCGAGACGTTTTTTGTTTTTTTATGTAACCTGCACACGATATGTAAATGATATTGGCTGCTGCAGAGGGGCTTATTTGCCTGTATTAGGAAAGTATTCAAGTTGGAGCAGAAAAAGAACTTTAAACGTATGTGTATCTCAAATGTCTAAGTTTTGCTTTAGTTCACCATCACATAGCGTGTGTTTCAAACTTATAACCTTTATAATATTTGACTATGGTTTTTTCAGTTGCAAATTATATTAAGTAACCATTACATTCAGAGATACAAATCTTTTTTTACCGCGAATCTAGCTGTTTCACTTGCTGGAGTCGGTAGAGCCCCAAAGGTGGCGCATTCACTATCTAAACTATCATATTCATTTATATTTTTGCCAATTCCATTCGTAGCCAGCATTTTATTATATTTCCTATTTTTTGATTCATATGGTGGCATTTCTAATTGAAGTAAGTGTCTTTGATAATTCAGTTGCTTTTTCAAGTGTTTCGTCATGGTATCACAACGAGAATCATCATTGTTTCGATTCTGATCGTTAGCGGAAATGTGACATGAAATTAGTAATATGGCGGCAGACCGAGCCGCACCTGTTCGTGATGCTGATACTAGAACACCTTTACTTCCAGATTGCAGTACGTTATTAGAATGTCTTCGGCTTCCATAGGAACCGATTGAACCAGCTGAATGAAGGCTTGAACGTGATGAAGAATGTCCGAATGGAGCAGTAAGCGAAACACCTGGAAGAGAATTAATATGTTCCGTTAAAAAATGAGGAGTAATATCTTAATGGTTTAACTGTTTAGCAAGATGTAACAATTAAATATATTAGAGTACTTTGGAGTTTGCCGTCGATAAAGTAAACTATGTTTAACAGAAACAAATAATATGCACTTTTGCTTCATGTAAGCAAATTTGAGCTCTCATAGTATTAATCATACATCATTTGATCTCATAGTTTTAATCAACATAAGAAGCTTGTAAACTAACTAACTTATTAACTAACTAGCTTTAATTCATGATAAATTTTTATTATTCTTTCTATTTCAAAATCAATCAAAATTCATGAGTGAATACTGCTGTTCATTCACAGTAAGCATAAAAGTTTTTTGATTTTAATTTTTCGAAGGTAAATTGAGAAAAAGTGATTTGGTTTTAAATTCTTTCGCCACATGCGACCTAACTTCAATTTCTGCACATTACAGCATATTTCGAATAGGGATGCTTAGAACTCCTACTCAGCGAAAAAGTTGCGTTTTGTATGTACATATTAACTTAGGCAAATCACACATACTACACGGCTAAAACATTTCGTATCCATTTCTTTTATATTTGTGTAGATTTATGTAGATATAAATTAAATTAAGATTGGTACAACAATTGGTAAAACCATACAGTATTGATGTTAAATATGGTTCAGAGTCTCTCCAAACATTATTAAGACATAGTATTACTTTTGATGTGTACAATCAACGATGCATTTTTCTCAAAATACATGTGTGTACAGCAATTATTTTCTAAACTTTTATACAAGCGTAAAAGGCCATTGTATTTACTAAGAGACCAATATGATTTCGTACCTGTATCACTGGAGTACATTATTGGTGGAGGTATATTAGCATCCGCCAAATTTCTATGTCGCGGGTATTTAGTCTTACTGAATAAATGCAGCACCATACAAATTAATCCGGCTAAAACGGCGATTCCTGTAGTAACTCCTAAAAGAGTTGGTAAATCCGAAGATAAAGCTGCTAAATCTAAATGAAAAAAAAATATTATATTAGAATTGACATCAAATATATGTGAAGTTGATAGATGAAACCTTTAAGCATATTAAATAAATGGATACTAAGGACTAATTTAGAATTCAAGTGATTGGTGAGCATCATCTAACTAAGATAGTTTGAAACAATTCAAGATTCTCGCTACATGCGAAAAGGCATAAGAGGTAAATTGAAGCACTTTCGTAAAAGTAGTGGCATAGAAAATAAAATTGTCAAAATTATATTTGCAATCACCTAGCGAATTTTTGGCGTAGCTTTCTAAAGTAGCTTGATGCATATTGAGGTATTATTTGTGCTGATTTTAATTTGTGAATAAAATATGCTTTGCAATAACTGCTCGAAATTCCGATTTGAAAGATGATGTGCTAAGCTGAAGTACATGTATATGAAACGTAATAGAGGAAAATAAGTTAAGCTAGAGAATAATGCTGCAAAGCTGTTAGTCTGCTGTTTGAAATTGTAAAAAAATTCTCAAAAATTTTAAATTATGAGCTTAAAGGTGATCTTCAAAATCAGAGCGATCTATATCGCTATCATTGCCAGTAGCAACAATAAACAATCTAACAACTTCCTACAAACTCACTTGGTTACAATCCATGGCTTATTGTAGCATTACTACCTTTACCAAGACTTCGTTATGCGCATCAAGGATGGTACGACTTCTGAAATCGTGTCGAGATTTGTCTGGCACAAACCGAAATCTACACCAGATATTTTAAATTGCATGGAACTTACCCCAGATAGAATTTCAAACCTTTTGATTTCTACAGTATACGAGAAAATATATCAAGATTGTAAAATTGATGTCTAAAATGATTATTTTATTCAAAAACGTTCAAGTTACTAGAAGGAAAACTCAAACATCTTAGCATTTGATTGCATTTTTCGGGGACGGAAGTGAAACAGGAACAAAATTTATAATTTGAAAATGTTAAAAAAAACGACGAAATCCAAATGAACTACAAAATAAGATATATATGCTTCAATATCTCATACGACAGGATTAGAGAGCTCTCAGCATGGGCTGTAATCCACTTTTACTAAATTCACATCAGAATATTGAACTTCCTTTTACAGAATTCAAATTACTCTCTGGCGAGACGATTTTGTTAAAAGAATTCCAAAATTAAATATTTTTTGGTCAAGACTTTCAACAAGATAGCTCGCTAAATTTTCGGTGCATCAAATCATACATAGGTAAATAGACCACACATTCTCATTTCAGTATTAATAAAGTTTGTGTTAGATCTGTAACTAAAATGGATTTTATATCGATAGTTTTGATTACCTTCTGTGCAAAAAACTCGTTTCATCGGTTTTGTATACGCCACAGAGTGATAGCCAGGTGCGCATTGGCAAAGTGCGTTATGACTTACTTGAACACAAAGTGCATTTTCGTCATTGTATTTACAAGTTTCGTGGTAAAAGCATTGTTCTCCAAGTTGCTTTGCTGGAATGAAAAAAGTAGTTTAAGCCAAAGTTATCAATCTTAACTTCAATTTGCAAATATTATTTTAAACCAAATATTTTACTATGTATCCAATTTGTCCGTTAGAACTTAGATAAATTTGGGGGTTAGGCAAAAACTTGAGATAATAATGCGTCGTATAATTAGTTAATAGACACTCTGATAAGTGACCTCAATTTCAAATTTATATTTAATATTTGCTGCAACCTGCTCAAAACATCAGCACCCATAGGATTAAGACTACTCAAACCAAATTATTACGTGCATAAATAATTTCCGTTCAGACAATGTAAAATCGTTTGAAAAAAGTCGTATAAAGTTACACGCATAGATCGTATTGAAGATAAGGATAGCTTGATTATATAAACAAATTTGGCTTGTTGTATTTTAAATATTTTTCGTTTGGTCAACACAAACATGCAACTAATATTCGAACATAGATTTTCTTAATTTCGTGCTAAAATTGAAGAGCTTCATTTACTTGCATCTTGAAACTTAAATAAATTAGGTGCATTAATTTATAAATATTAAAATGTAAAACTATCATAATCAACCATACTGCAAAAAAAAACAATTTTGAGAAAAATTTCGGTGCACTCTAATTATACTTACGTTTACCACATCCTTTATATTCGGATAGTATGACAGGATAGTTGCGATCACAATTGCACGTCCTGGTCGTTTGATCACAGCTAACGTGATGAAGTCTTCCATCACAAGAAGAGTCACAAGGAGCGCCAACATACATTCCATCTCCTGAGCATATATAATTTAGTAGAATAATCATTAACAAGAACAAACAAATTAGTAATTAAAATTTACATTCTTATCATAATACAACAATCTCTCCAAAATACCCAATATGATCACAATTAAACGATGAACACAATCCTTCACGAGCCCCCAAAGTCGATTAAGTTAATTATACGGAGGCGGAACCAAATCCGGAGAAGAGCTAGAGGCACAGGTGACCCTAGGATAAAGCGGGAAGCAAACCGACTTACCAATTACACACGTGGTCAGATATACCAATACTAGAATGAGCTGTGGGAGAGTTTGATGCAAAGCATCGAGCCTGCACTCAGAAAAAAACTTTGTAAAATTGGGGAAAAACATTGTTAATTCATATATTTTTCACTATGAAATGGCGCCATAGAGGTTTCTCTATGAATTAACTACTACATAGTAATACGTGCGTGAGTTGTATTGGCAACAATTTTCTCTATTGAATCAACAAGGGCTGCTTGTAATTTTGAAGCCGCGAATAGGAAATCCAACAACTAAATTGGATCGTAATAACATGGAAAGGAAAGTGTGGCTGCGTACTTAAAATATGAACAAAAATATCGTAAATCGACTTAAAATACCAATGCAAAAAAGACACTATTTAATGCTTTGAATAGTTGAAAGACTCAAGAATTTCAACAATTTATAATTCTCGAAATTCTTGGGTCCTTCAACTATGTAAAGCATTAAATAGTGTCTTTTTTGCATTGGTATTTTAAGTTGAGGTTTTTGAAACATCTTGACATTAAAATTGTGCTGTTTTGTGTCTTATTGCTGGCAAGCAACAGCTCTTTACAAGCTTTATCGCGTATATTGTTTAATAAGTGTGGCGTGATTTTGGTCTTAAATGATGCCAATTTCGCAAGGAGCAAATTTTCATTTCCTGGGGCTGGCTGTAATAGCCGGAAGTTGATATGTATCTGGAATTTAAATTATAACACAATTTGAGTCTGATTTTATAAAAACTATCTACCTATTTGATGTCCTTCGGTATCTTTATACCCTTGGCCATGCTTTAAGATTTATTTCTATCTGCCATAGAAGAAAAGAATTCTCCCATTGCTTTTTCACTTGTTCCCAATCACTGCAGCTATGACTAAAGGTAAGTAACAAAAAATAAACTATTCAGCACACCGAAAAACACACACTGCATGCACTACAGCTTACATTTATGCGCGATTTGTGTCTCGAAATGAATGCTGCTGAGATTTAGTAATGATCAAACAAAACAAAAGAAATTGAAGTGCATCTATTCAAATCAACAGATCAAGTAGTTGATTTGTGTTTATGACTAAAATAACCGATAATGCATGTTGTATTTACAACATACGTATTGAATTTACATTAGTCGTTTTAATTCCATAAAATTCGTTGTTATTATGAAAGAAACAGCAACGAATATACAAAGAGGCTGTACGTTTATTATGACCCTGGCTTTTACATTGATAATTCTTGATTTTACTAGGCGACTTTTTTCTGAGTGTGCGGATAGCACCTTCTGGCGACTGTCTCGATACTCCAAGAATAAAAGTAAACCGTTGATGTCACCAATCTGTGGCAAAATACAACTGTGCAGATAAAGCTAATGCATTTGCGGACTCCTTGGAGACACAATTTCAGGAGAGCATCTCATCTGAGGATAACCTAGAGCATGAACAATACATCGAAGGAGTGACCGCAAGCCTTCTCAATTTCGAGCCTCGGAAGGTTGCACCGTTAAGGTCTGCTGACCATGAGGAAGTGGAAATCTTAGTGAACGGGCCAAAACGACGAAAATCCCAGAAAACATACTACAAACCATAACGGACATAATCAACGCTATATTCCGTCTATATCCATGAAAAGCAGCTATCATTATCGTTCTACCGAAACCTAGAAAAAACTTAACATTCCCACAAAACTGGAGACCAATCAGCTTCCTGTCTCCAGCTAGCAAGGGTGGTCCAATACATCTGGACAGAGCTTTACCATACAAAATTGACCGGGCTAGTTATGTTCCACATAGTGAATAGTTAATATATAAACTTTAATCTTTCCAATATGTCCAGTAGATGTTGAATAAACAATCAAATTCAGACAGAAATTCGATGAAGCAACATGAATACGGATAACATTCTTTCATAGAGAGTAAATATAGCAGTAAATTATCAAAATCTGGTAGTTGCACTTCCACTTTCAATTATCAATACCATTTTAAAATTTGATTTGAATTTGATATGCTCAAGAAATTGATATTGTCTTTTGAAAAACAAGTTTTTAAAGATAGCAGTAAATTTTAACCCTTAAATGCAAATAGTTTACTAAATTTCGGTTGGACATGTAAAAACATGTTCAAGTTACTGTCAATTAAGAGTATTTTCAGTATTTTGTGAGAGCATAAACATTGTAGATATTTTAAGATTTTTTATTCAAACTTAATATTTTTTGGCATTAAAGAAATTTAAATTACTTGATCTGTTGTTGGATGGTACATCCTCGTCAGTCACTTCATCACTATCATATTGATCTCCTTCACCTTGCACACTATTTACGTCGAAAGCTTGTCGCCTCTGTATAGGAGTTGATTTACGTTCTACATTTTCGACATTCCAATAATCGTACGTAGTGTTATATTTAACCGTGTTTTTGTGCTTTTCAAAATTATCACTATTCCACACCTTATTGTTATCTGCCTTAAGCATAGACACATTAGATTCACTAGCAGTTGCAGTAATGAGCAAGCAGCAACAAAATAATATTAATAAATGTTCTCTCATGGTCACTGTTTTTGAAACGGCTGAAAAACGTTCGCGACATTTGTTTAAAACATGCACTCTTGCAGAAAGTATGCGACTTTTCATCACTTTTATGAGCTATTTCGTTCACCGATATCGATTGCTTTTCGTTTTGGGCTCCCGGTCAAGGTTTTGGTTCGTTCATCGATTATCCACGGTCAGGATTTCAAAGAATTTCGTCGATATTCTTTGCTTCACTCATGTCAAATTCAGGGTGCACCTTCTTTTCTAAAAATTTAAATTTACATAAGAGTTATGTGAATAGTGTTAATCTTGTACCTATGAGCGACTTTTCGAGAGAAATTAGTTTTGCGTCATTCTGTTTTAGGCGTCTGTTTACACTCAGGCATAGAAAGTATATTTAAATACAACCGACTATTTTCAGAATTCGTCATAATTTCACCATTTTACAGGAATTCTAGTTAAACTATTTTCATGCAAGAGCTCACCACAATACTTGATTCGTCAAGATTTATCTAATGCAAATGACAATATAACTAACAGAACCATTAGGTAACAAATTCATTTTTAAAACGAAATGCGCATGCACAAACTTTATTCGATCCATAACTTTATAGCTGTAGTAGGTACACACGTCCTTATGTTTGATATCCTGAATCTAGGGCATTTTCATCAATTTATTCTGTACATTTGAGTGAAATTGGAAGATCTTTCTCTCTCTTGCTTTTTATAAGGATAATTGTTGTTTTTAGGTTTTAATTATGCCAAATGAATGTTTAGTAGAAAATAATATTTTTTATGGGTAATAACTAGTTATAATTTTCGGTTAATCTTATAAACTTTTTCATTTCATTTATTTAAAGCCATTATTATTTAGCTAGTTTTGACATGTATGCTGTACTTGGAGGTAAGAAATAGACAATATTTCTTTACAACTATGGGCTTATACGAGTATACTGAGCAGCGCAATTCGGTTGATAATTCAATTTTTTTTTTGTAATGAATTCAAAGAAAACAGTGAAATATTTTTTTGATTATATATGTTACATTAACTTAAACTAGCTTCGACATGGACTAACTTTAGCAAAAGACAGTAAGGTAATGGTTTAATATTTAGGAATTTTGTAGTTCTTTTCAAAACAGTGTCATTATCGGGTTAGTTTTGGCAAGTTTGAAACGTTCTTCGTAAATCTGATTGATTTTGGCCCCACCTCATTGTTTTCCGCATCTTCGCCATAATTATGGAAAACTGGAATGAAAATATATTTAGAATCGAAATCCCCAAATTTCGTTTTGAAAAATTGGTTCGGGGACAGCCGATTTTCAAAAGCCACTTGAATCACAATGATTTGTATTTTCGTGAATTTTTTTATTAAAAATTATATAAATAAAAAATACGTGTTCCTCATAGCCGTTAAACGATTTTACCAATAGATGTGTGGTTGATATGTTTGTGTTTTTGTGGTTGGATATTTTGGTTTTGGGGGTGCTTTTTGTTTATTTGTTTTTCTTCGGTGTGTTGTGCCCATGTGTATTTTTTATATGTGATTGTGCGTTTTTCTTCAATTTTTGGGTCCTGTTACTACCAATTCACTCTCTGGTGGTAGCATTCCGGTCCCGCGGGTGGACCATAAAGTCGTCACTGTATGCACTCTAAGGTTGTATATCTATATAACATGCTGTACATCTATATGACTGTTAAATTTCAACTCTGGCGGATGCGTCGGAGTAGATGTCACGGAGTTATTGGGATCGCACTACTATTTCCCACAATACATCTTTAGAATTTGCTTAGGATTTAAATATTTTTGATTCAATACCGTTTTTCGTATGAATAGTATCATATTGCCAGAAATCATTTGTTCATCATTTAAATGTTGGCAAGAGAGTAATCGTTTCACTAAGTACTGCTTTTCAAATAATAAATTTTCAAATTTCAGCTTAAATTTCACTGAGAATCATAGTTTTAAGACAAAACTTTGCCACAGCTTTATCGAAAACGCCGCTAGCGAGTTACTTCGCGGATATCCAAGTGTTAGTCCAAGTTAGATTTTATATGTCAAGAGAACAAAAAAGGTAGGGAATAGGGAAATGCGGCACACATCCATCCTTGAAAATTAAAAACTCAGCAATAATATTTAAAGAACTGGAGCACAGTGAAATATAAAATATAGAAATAAGCACAAGAGGGCCACGAAGTCGAGTTTACCCAATATTTGTGCCAGTATAACTTCCGTTGCAATCATTGGATCAAAATAAAATTCGCCCAAGAGTTTATTCTTAACCAAGTTAGGATAGAGCCGCCAGCACTCTCAAAACTTTCTACCGCTATAACTTCTGATGCGATATAATTCCTGAGCGAACAAAAACAAATTCACTACACTTTTGTACTGAGAAATGCAAGCATTTAGTTTTCATATGCTAAGTACCCGACCTGGTGATCCGGTCCTGAGAACGGAAATGTGATTTCGTAAACATTTCATCCATACTAAACCTGGGGCTCTATTATGATTACAATTTCGAAATCGGAATTCATAAAATTTTACAACTTCCCAATCGTCGGAATTTCGTATTATGATCTATTCCGAAATCGGAATTTGATTTCTATATTCCGAAGTTGGCGCATTCTCGTGAAAATAGCGAATCATAAATACGAAAATACAATATCGTATAAATTCCGAAATCGGATTTCGAGTTATAATAGGCCCCCGAAACCTAAATCCACACATTTGTTTGTTTTTCTTCGAATACCAGTCCTATCTTAAATATTAATCGCTTGAAAAACTAGTTGGTGGAATTGAACTTCCCATTTGCCCGATGCCAATCTTTATGCTACCAATCAAATCTAACACTCCTAATCAATTTTCATCATTTTTACGACGTTCAATGCAATTATCAGATATGTGATAAACAAAATTATGCATCTTATACATCTTTTTGGGCTTCAGATCTTACAGCATCGACATTGAGGTTTTTATGCTTACAGCGCATATGCTTTCGTCCTTTGTTAACATAAGAGGTAAGATTGCTTAGAGCTAGTAAATAATAAGGAAAGTCAGAAACAAATTATTCATCTTCACAAGTGTATTTTATCCGCTGTAAAGCTAATATATACATTCTGATGGCGATTTGGTACGTAGCATCAGCGTCTCACTAATATGTGTAATTTAAATTGACCACCAACCCAAAGCGAATCAGATATTACGGTTTGATATACTTTCAATAAAAAGTCAAACTCTTCAGTAAATTACAATGGTCGGCAATCTCGAACTGATAGTCCCCAACCACGAAATTTTACCACCAGAGGGCGAATAGGTGGTAGCAGGGGCCAAAAACTGAAGAAAAGCACATAAAAATACACAAAAAAAAATACACGAGAAAACGGAGGAAAAACAAACAAAAAACACCGCCAAAAACAAACAAATCAAAAACCCCGCCAAAAACAAACAAACAAAAAACACCGCCAAAAACAAACAAACAAAAAATACCGCGAAAAACAAACACACAACCACAAAAACACAAACATATCAGTCAGACATCTATTGGTAAAATCATTTAATCAATCATGGCTTTCGGTAATACATAGTCGAGTTCCCAGTGGTCTAATTTAAAGTGGTCTGTATAGTTATATATGCTAAAGAAGCATATATAACAATCGACATTCAGGTAACTTACCTGATGCAAAATAAAAACTCTGAAAATATTTCAAAGAAATCAATCTCGACAACTATTAAATATTACATTTTATTACAATAATTATCATTTTGATATCAGTCTATGAACAATAATTTTTATAAGTGATAAAGCCGACTTAAATTCAATGTAGCGATACAGTTTTACGTTGTGAAGGTATGGCCTAGGCATTTCAGCTAAAAAAATTGGCTTATTCACGTCGACGCGAAAAGTAAAATCGCGCGTTCGTCACTTGTTTAGTTAATCGAATCTTATCGGTCGAAAACTGAACCTGGGGAGATTGATCACAATTCAAACTAATTGAATGTTTGACGAAGTAAGGCTTAATTAAAACAAGCGTAATGCGAGACTTTTCGATCAGATGACTTGTGCGTGTTTAGTTTCTGTTTGATTCGAAAATGGCGTATCATGAAGATATCCAAATTATGTTGCAGTTATCCATTATAATATCTTTGTATATTCATATTTTATATACATAATACAAAGAAGAATACACACTACGTATAAGACATTAGGTTACTATAAATTAACATTTTCCTATTTTAAAAATAAAATTCATAATGGCATTGAAATCATCTCACGATCATGTTCAACTTTCAAATTTAATAATATCAAGAAAAAAGGATTTGCATTTGCAATTTGGTAGACAGGTATGTATCTATCAATTCTATTGTAGCGTGTGGAATTGACGTAGGTGAGCGCGAGCTTGAAAAAGCGCAGGCCAATGCAAGCGTGTGCAAACACCGCAACCAACACTTTGGCCGTGGTTTGTAATGTTTCAAACACATACTGGCCCAGCTTAGATCGAACAAATACAAGCAGATGCAAAAAGCAAAGGGAATCCAAACTAAGTATCTTGGAGAACGCCCATAAGTGGGCGTAAATGATAAGTGCTTGCCAGAAATTATCTTGGTTCGGCCCATATGCAATTGCTATATAAGCTTCAGTTGCCGTTCGTCAGCTCTTAATTAGTTGTTTTCTGGAAAAATAGATAGCGCCAATAGTTTCACGGCAGATGAATTCTGTCATAATTATGGAAAACCGCCATGAATAGCAAACCCATGCTTGCCAAACACATTAATCCAGCCCATTGATAGATGCTCACCCTTCAAAAGTCAAACGCTGAATGAGTCAACATGTGGACTCCTGCGCTCGCCTTAGTCCAGCATTCGCTACATAACATATTAATTAAAGATATTAATTTAAGGGTAGGTAAATAAAACTTAACGCGTTATGACGCGAAAGCCAACAGTTATGTAAAAGTTATACTTGACACGCAAAATTTAGATGAAAAAGAATTGCTTTCGATAAAAAATGTTCAGAGCTAATTTCGCTTCAGATACAAAACTAAGATATACATAACAAAAAACAAGTAGAGAAAAATTAAACAATATTCAACAACGTGCCTGAACGGAAAATTGCTATTTGGAAGTTATTTGGAAATATTTGTATGAACTGATATTATATACGCAGAATGTACGTGGCCGCACTTGAAGCAGATCGCTACATGATAATCGTGAAGCTATACAAACAAGATAAGCATCACGAGATGCACCAGTTATATAGTAAAGTACTTTGTGATATTGAGAACAATATTGACTTATTGAAATAAATTGAAATTTTTGCCTGGGCTAAAATCAATCGTTATGGAAACGAACAAGCAAAACTTGCAAATTGTAATCAATCATGAATCAAAATATCCTAAGAGCATTTGGCACAGGCACCGTCAACGTCAAAATCTAAGACCATTAGTTTTGTTTCTTCCGTTCCGTTACGTGATCCAACTGCACATACAAGTTTCGTATCGCTGGTTCTATTTTAATAAGAAGATTAACATGATTTGAGAACGTAACTTTAGTCACTTTAACGTTTCTCACCTTATTCTCCATACTACGCCACCCGATCCTCCTGATTCCAAAGAAACGAGATTTCTTATAAATTCACCACTCTTTACATCCCAAAGCTTTACGGTACCGTCATCAGAACTTGTTATAACAAAACGAGAGTTAAATTGAAGACATGTTACAGCGGACTGATGTTTGTTTGGACCTTGAATGATTTTCATTTTTTCATTAATATTTTCATACGAATTCAAATCATACAATACCTGAGAGAGTTTGAAGACATTGCCCGGTGGTGATATCCCAAACCTTTACCGTGGAATCTGCATTACCAGAGACAAGAATGTTATCTCGCAATTCCATACCTGAAGTAAGACTTTGGTGACCTTTGAGAGTATGTTTACAGCTCCCGGTTTCTGCATCCCAAACACGAATGGTAGTGTCTAATGAGCCGGACACAATATGAATTCCATCAAACTAAATTCCAAAAAAAATCGAGATTCATTATTGGTTTGAAAAAAGCAGTCATTTAGAAACGTTTGCCTAATATATTGTGAATTTGAATAATTATTCGTTTAATTCTCCTTTGCTTTTGTATAGAATATTACATTAAAATATAGACCCGTTAACCATTAAAATAAAGACTCATGATAGACTTCAAGTAGTTCAAACGGCAGTGGATTGGATTTGGATTTCAACCAATTTGGTGAACTTATCTTACTTACTATTATCCTTTAAAGGCTAAAATGATCAGATCATTTGACCTGAGTTGAATTTGAAGCTTGATATGTAGAGTCGTTGAGGAAATTTTACCTTCTTTGATGGTTTAATTGTTCTTTCTTCGAGCTACTGAAAGCCGAATACTAAAGATAATAACGAGTACTATCCCAACGGAAATCGAGCAGAAGGTATGAAAAATTTTCGAGCAGAATGCATGAATGAATGTTAGCAGTGCAGATGTAGAAGCTATTACCCAAAAAGTTTACGATACACCTCTATTTTTGTAAATTAACCACAAAAATATGGAGAATGCAGCTTGCTATCGGAAAAGAGCTTGTGATGGGTAATGTCTGCTATATAAAGCGGTGAGATAAACATCTCAAAGCATTTCAAATTAAGGAACGGGTAAGATCAATGTTTGAAATTGCACGTTATGAGCCATGCAAAGGTAAGCTTGGTACGCATTGCCTCTAGACGAATGGAATTATCATAGAGCTTGCAATTCCACAGCAAGCTGGTCTATTCCAGGTCTGTTACGGGTTGGCTCGGACGCCGGCAAAAGCATCCGTGTGTATTCCCTCTAGATGGTGGTGAAATACAAGAATACGCTGCTGGCCTTTCCAAAAATTATTTCTTATAAAGCTCAAAGTTTCCCTTGGACATCAAATGTTAAAAAGAAATGCACAGGGTATGGATCTGTAATGCTTCCATGCGTTATACGGCATACTTACAGATTGCTTATTTACGCATTACATTTCCCGTTGGAATATTACAAAAAGCTTGCGTAGTTAAGCGAGTAGAGCATCAGTTGTTAGTGTATTCAAATCCAATCACGATCAGCCACCGAACTTTGAGTTGAGTCAACTAGTCACAGGTATCTCGCCCAATTCAGGGGTATAGGAAGATATACATCTGACCATCCCATAGCCTTATTTACTGACCGTAAGTGAACTACCCACAAATTTCAAGTCCTCGACTTGAAACGGGTTGCAATGGGACGATTTTAGTTTACTGCGATATTTTTGAGACGCAAATTTTTTTCACAAAATAATATTCCCTACGAACTCTGAGGCGAAATTTGGAATAGTATACTGCTACGCAAATAGTAAGTTATAAAAGATAGTTAACATATAATTATATTGTAAAATTAATTATGCAGCTGTGGCAATAATATAAAACAACCTGGCATTAAAGCTACCTAAGAAATGTTATTCAAAAAATTATATGTTCGCCAAATGTTTTGAGCAAGAAATAGCTTTTGTCTTGAGTGCGCATCTTGACTTTAAGTTGCTCTCAGTAGAATACAAAATAAAAACGTTTTCAAATTAGGATCTAATAAAATAATACCTGGAGTGAATACACGCGATTAGTGTGTCCTTTGAGCGTGTGTAAGCATTCTTCTCGTTCTGGAATCCATACTCGAACCATATAATCATAAGCGCCTGATACAACAAACTTTCCGTCATACTGGACGCATCGAACGGCAGCTTGATGACCTTCCAGCAGATGCAAACATATGCCTTTTTCTACATCCCAAACTCGAAGCGTAGCATCGCGAGATCCACTAACTACCCTGAAAGTTGATTCGAGAAAAGTGAGGTTTAATTATATGCAATATAGTAATAATAATAATGAAAAATAATAATAAATAAACTTACTTTTTTCCATGCAAATGCATACAGCGAACAGTTGATGTGTGTCCTTGTAGAGTGTGAATGCATTGACCAGTGTCTATATTCCAAACTTTTAAGGTTCTATCAGTACTTCCAGAAACAATTACATTTTCTGACATTTGCGATGACCAGACACCACCCGTATGTCCAACAAGAGTACGAAGACACTAGGCGGATTAATTTTTAAATTACAACACATAAAACGCAGTTGTGAAACCATTTACCTTGCCACTAATTGCTGACCAGACTTTTAAGGTATTATCATCAGATCCTGATACAATCCGACTACCTTGAAATTGCAGACAGGTTATTACGTGATCGTCGTGACCTTTGAGTACTTTCGGCTCTCTTATCGGTCGCGACCTCCAATTAGTTTCAATGATATGCTGTCGAATAAACGCGGCCTTCCAAGTCGATGAAATTGCTGGCATGTTTCCCGCCCTCCCACGCTTGGGTTTATCAGAATTCGGACCAGGTAATATATGAGCCTGTTTACACTTTTCCTTCCATAGTAAGTTATCATCACAAAGAAATCTAAATGTCAAGAATTTTAGAGGGAACTTTCAAATTAAAATAAACTCACCTCCAGCTTCGACACGTTTGGGCTGCCCGAAGTAAATCTTTCGGCTCCAAATACGAGAGTACTTGTAAAGCTAATTCTTTTGGTAACAGAGAAATAAAGTCGCGCTGAAATTGAGGCTCGATTACCTTCATCATATGACGAACTTGCGTAGGTTCACAATGTTCTATAAGCTTATCAACAGCAAGTAATCTTTCTACGTGTGACCACCGTTGGAATTGAGCTATCCAGCTCTCTAGTTCGGGGGGTGGGTTTTCCTTAGTTGGTATTACCAGTCTTGAAGGTAATTTTCGCTCGTTTACTATAGGCAAGTCGGCTGGAGAATTGCATGTTGAGGAACATGAAGCATTTTCTAAGGCAATACGCTTTCGTGCTGTCAGTGGAGATGTTAGATAGCTCCGATGAAAGTCATTAACTTGTGTTTCCCTAAGTTTTCGCTTTCTTTGCAAAGAAGACCCCGCTAGTGCGTTTCCAGATAACAGTAAGTTGTCCGACATTGATACGGATTCTATAAAGCCCGATAGATCGACATCCCGTGACGGTAGCTCCTTATCCATATAATTGCCTGTTTCATTTGAATAAATTAAACACGTGCATACTTCATCATCGGAGCCTCCTTCACTATCACCCCAAGCGTCATCATTAAAATCATTTCTTTCTTTGCAAGAAAAGGCAGCAGAATTCGCTACAAATTTTTCCTTTTTGTCATCATGACTGGGAAAACAAATTACGCTAGGTGAAATTGAACTTCGTCCCTGCGAGGGCAGATGACATAGTATTTGCTCTTTCGACGAAACTATTGGTAACAATTGTGAATTGATTTCTTTATCTATTCTCGAAAATAAATCACCAACAAGAGCTGATTTTGTACAACTCGCACTATCACCCAAAACTAATTCCCTTTGCGAACAACTATTCGAATACTGCGCCTGACCATTATAATGGGAAGAAGTTGATGGGACTGGATTGAGAAATGCTTCGCTGTCTTCTTTATTTATCTCAACTTCCTCGTTATGTTTAGTTTCCGAAACTTCGTTCACAGAGCACTTATTGACTTTTATACTTTGCTCGGGTATTAATTTATTGGCAGGTTCATTGACATGAGATGCGTTATTTGATCCCGTGTTAAAAGATGTGTCAGAAGATAAACTATCATCTGAGTTCGAATACAGGGCATCATTGTTATTGTCCATGTAAACATGCATTTCTTTAACGAAGCTAATAACAAAGGGAACACATCGCTTTCGTAGGATTCATACTGGAAATTCATGAACTTTTATCATTAAGTTTTACGTACATTTCATACATAAATTTTTTTTAATTTACTCAAAAAAAAAAATATTATAAAAATATTATAGTTTAAAAGTATAAATATAATAGTTTTTGAGCTTGTAAAAAGGTTTGTAGAAATCGTTTAGTTGTTATTTTTATATAATTTGATTCAATAACAAACATACAAATAAATCTGATTGGTTTTATTCATTTAATTTCTTAAGCCAGTTTAAAAAAACTTTGAAATAGGGATAAAGGATCAAGCTAGAGAGAGTTTGTGAGTTGAATGAAGCTGAAGTTCTAGCAAACGGCATTTCAGAAGTCTCTGAGCAGCGATTGCTACGAATTAGAAGATTACGAAATTCAATGTTCTCACGAAGAGGATCAATTGATAGATTGGGACTTTTCCTGAAAATGAATGCTTTAATCAAAAAAAATTTTAAGCCCCGTTTTTCCAAACTTTCTGACAGGATGAGAATACCATTGCGAAAGAACGACTCATCTTTTGTGGTCATTCAGGAAAAGACCCATTATTGGCATCTTCATACGAATGGAAGTGCTGCTCAGGCAAGCCCTAGGTCATCGATGGGAACAATTAGCAATCGGATGGAATAATACTCGGTGAACATAGTGGATGAGGCAGGACTTTCTATTTGGGAGTTTCCAAGCAGGTTTTGACCGTTTGCGCAACATTTGGTCAAGTATAGCCATTAAAATTGAAATTTATTTAAATTTACAAAGAATTTTATTCAAATTTTGAAACATAACTTTTGACAAAAACATCGGATTATTGCGAAATTTGCAAGACATATTTATGTTGACCAGAAATATACATGTATAATTTTTGATGAGTGAGAGGGAAAACTCTGTAGCTACAGAGTACGTACAGGCATGTAGCAAAAATCCTTCAGATAATCGACTCTCAGGAAAAAAAAATCGGTTTTCAGATAATAAGGCGAACGTATTGTAAATTTATTGCTTTTCACACACTGTCATATTAAAATTTTCTAAATTACGCGTCGGACAAAAACGGCACTCCACCAAAATACCTATTTTTTGATCATTCAGACTTCCGTACACGAGGACTCTCCGCCGGATCAGTCAGTATGTCTGATCCTTCCGCTTCACACTTCGTCTTCTAAAAACTCGATTTGAGTTGATAAATCTAAGAGGGGTCTATGAATTTCGTAATGTGGGGTTCCTCCTCAACAATAGTAGGAAAGTTTGCAGAGTCATGACAGGCATTATCATTTGCGTTAGAGAAAGAAACAGTTTAATAAAAAGAGAAATCTAAAAAACTACAGGTTTTGGATGAATACATGTGAGAGATGGAAGAGTGAAGAGGGGATGTGGGAAAAGAAAATGTTGGCAGCAGCAAGGAAAGGCAACATTGTGGAGATTTAGAATTTTAACAAGAAATTTCAAAAAAAGTTACTCTGATACAAATCCATCAAGCTGGGATGACATGAAGAGTAAAATTTATGTTGAATTGTGGGGGAAAAAGATAAGTGATAATAATAGCAAAATAACAATGTTAGAGATTAATAGAAATTTAGAAGAATTTGATACCAACCTATTGAAGGAAGTACTAAATTGACATAAGAAAAAATCGGTTCCGGCTATGGATAAAATCACATGAGATGTTGAAAGCGCTAAATGAAGAAAGCATGGATAATTTGACTAATGCACTAAATAAAGTGATAAAAGGAAATTTTCTAGATAACAAATTATTTAGAATAAGAATATCACCAATGCTGAATTATGAATGTCGTTGACAACCACATCATATTACCGGATTTCCAGTATGGTTTCCGGACTGGACTTTCAACTAACCATCAACTTACTCGAGTGTGTAAGTTTATTCAAGATTCCTATCAAGCGAAGTAGTCCACGGGTTTTCTAGCCCTTGATAGCGAAAAGACATTTGATTCAGTTTGGCATGACGGTATAGTCTACAAACTAAATCAGCTTAAATTTCCTGCATTCTTAACGAGAATAATAGCTTCATTCCTACTTGACCGTTCCTTTGTCGTGAAAATGAAGAACATTGGAGCACCGAATTACATCATGCCAAACTGAATCAAATGCCTTTTCGATGTCAAGAGCTATAAAACCCGTGGACTCCTTTCGTTGATAGGAATCTTGAATAAACTTACACACTCAAGTAAGTTGATGGTTGGTTTAGAGTCCAATGTGAAAACCATACTGAAAATCCAGTAGTATGTTGTGGTTGTCAACGACATTTATAATTCGAGAGATTATTTTTTTTGAAAATTTTGCTTAGAATGCTCAGTAAGCTAATTGGATGGTAGTTTTTGTGGGAGCTAGGATCCTTGTGTGGTTTCGGAATCGGTACCACCAGTGCCTTTTTCAATACTACAGGAAAGTAGCTTTGCTTAAAGCAGCAATTAAAAATAAAGTTTAACAGTATAATTGCTTTCCTAGGAAGATTCATTACGACACTACTCCTGATTTCATCAAATCCATGAGATTTGTTGTTCTTGAGTTTCTTTACGATTACTTTAATTTCCTTTGGTTTACAGGCATGAATTGGGCCAAAGTCGGATTGCAATGAATCGAGCTGTCCTTTGAATGAATTAAAGAAGCTGCGGGTAAGGTAGGGTCTGAGGTAATCTGAGGTGTGATGGGCTGATTCAAAGTGCTTTGAGATCAGGTCAGCTCTATCCTTTTTGTTAAAAATAATATCATTTGATTTTATTTTTCCTGGTTGTGATGTTGACAGGTAATTTCGCGGCCAATTGATTGAATTGATATGCTTTATTGAAAACTCAAACCATACGCTCCAAACAGGCCAGAGCAGGGAATTCAATAATTTTACTAGATTTTCTACTCTGGAGACTTTGATTGTTTCAATTTAGGCAAGATTTTAGTTGAAAAATTAGGATAATTGCCAGCTGTACTAATTTGTGTCATTTTCTTTTTACTAAACGATGTTACTGGAGAATTTCCAATTGAGAATCATCTTGTTTTCATTATGTTCAGTATGTTTTCATTTTTCTAAATTCAATAAAACTATTATGTGACTATGAAGGTCGTTATTTATCTGGACTACCTTTTCAATGGAATCGAAAGTACGAGACTCTAATCCATGGATAAAAAAAATCCATTTAAATGTTAACATAAAAAAAGAGGTTATTTTGAAAATAAAAATGAAATTAAAAGTCCATTTATCAGGTTACATTTGGAAACTGTATGAGTTATGTGTAGAAACGTTTTCGAACTTTGCAATGGTAGTGCTCAAGAGGAATAAGGATGATGATATCTCTAAATTAACATTGTAAAGCCACAAACAGACAAGTATTTATTGAACGTAGAAGAGTTAAGAGGAAAGTGTAGCCAACATACAGTGATAACACTTCCTGAACCAATTCGCTTCTCCCGATCGGCTGAATTCTGAAGACTAACTAGATTTTTGGAAAAACCTATAACACTATTTTCTAGAATGTGTTTGTATTCAATCTATACAGTTATCACTAACATGATGGTGCTCCAAGCATCTCTGAACAAGAAGCTACAAATTTTTTTGAATCGAGTTGTGTTCGGAGATGAGTGCGTCGAAATACGAGGGCCCGCTGATAAGTTCGCGGCCTAAGGTTCTTAGCGACGACTCATCATCTCGTTACTGATAACACTATTGTGTGACTCATTGTTCGTATAAAAACACATTTTATTTTATTAATTAGCACTTCATCCGTTGAACAAGCAACAATACCATGTCAACAGAAACTGGCAATTCTTGAGGATTCTGCACCTTCATATACGATGGTAAAAAAAATGAGCTCGGCTATTGCAACAGGGAAGAGAGACCTATGAAGACGACCCCCGACCGGGCTGCCCAGTGACGGTCGTGACTGAAGAAAATGTCCAAAAATTCTAAAACTTAGAACTGGCTGATCGAAGAATTAAATTGTGGCATATAACAGAAGAACTACAGATTAGCAAAGAACGAGTTGGAGAGATTTTACATGAGCATTTGCACATGAACGAAATTTGTGCGGTTTGGGTACCGCAAGTGCTCATACCGCTCGACAAGTAGCGACGATTGGAGAGTTGTAAAGATTTCTGGGAGTTGTGTCTGTGCGGATTTATCAGTATGATTCCGAGTCTAAACGTGAGTCGATGCGGTGGATAAAAAAGAAGAAAGACCACCAAAGAAATAAAAAGTGGAAAAGTCGGTGTTCAAGATTATGGCTACCATTTTCTGAGATAGCGAGCGAATTTTATCAATTGATTAATTGCCTAAAGGGACTACAGTGAACGGCCAGTTTTACGCTAATTTACTGGGCCACATACGTGAGGCGTGGATGAAAATGGTGTTGATTTGATCATAGTGATGATGATTGTCTGGTTAATCGGACAGATTTGCATGTTTTCTGATGTGCATGGGCTCAAATATGTCAGACCGCCGTTTTGGAGTTTCTACTTAGAGTAAAAGGTGATTTACTCTAGTTTTTAAGATAATTTAATGGTTTGTGGATTCGTTCAGCACATTTTCTTTCATCTGTGTCAAATATGTACGCCCAGTTATACTGGTGATATGCTTACACATATCTGAGCATGGTTTTCAATTTTTTTATTGATATATGAAGTGAAAAAAAAATCTTGGAAAACTATAGAGGAGCTGGAGCTGATGTTCAGTTGAAGTTCTACAGTCAAATGATCCGGATCTACCGTTTGTGTTGTACAGCAGGATACATTAGGATAATCGTCGAGACATAATTAGAAAGTTAATATAAGAAAGGGTTGGGTTTGTCAATCAAGTTAAAAGATATTATCATGGAGCGGGATACCACACTCCTGTCTCAAATAAACCGCTTTACCAACCAGAAACCAGCAAAATAGAGAAACCGGAGTGAAACAACGGCAAAGAACCCCAAAAAAGAGATTTTTTCAAACGATTTTATAATGGAACGTGCATTTCTTCCAAAATTTTTTTCCCCATAAGCCAACTAGTCGAGCATCGTCAATGGCGGAATAGTAGCCCGGCCTAGTCCTGATGTAGTAGAGAGTCCCAGACGTTCTGCTTTCGCGCCGCTGATAACATGAGCATTTCTATGGCATTCTACATCGAACACATGCTCTAAGGCCAATGACAGACAGTTCGGTTTCACCGAAGCGTTTAACGCTTCGGTTTGGCGCGTCGGCTGCCACACACAGCGGTTTTCAGAAGCGTTTATCGAGTCGGTTTAGTTACAAATTACGTCAGAGTATCATATTTTTCTTCCCCTATCCCATGCATTCATCAATGCATCCAGAAAATTTCAGCTCGATCGGACTACGCAGCAATGAACTCATCGAAAAACGCTCGAAAAACGAGTCGGTGGGTCATTTCTCTCCTCAACCGACGCGATTCCGAAACCGAGAGGCGGTTCGCACCGCGGTGTGTGTCATCACAATGCTAAAGTAATGTACGACTATACCGAGTCGGTTTTCCTCTCGGGAAACGCCTCGCAAAAACCGCTCTGTTTGTCATTGGCCTAACTTGGCGTCTTTTTCGAATAATCCTACTTCTAACCGAGCCGAATCTTCCTCATTAACATGAGCTAGGTGTTTAGATCACAGTAGCTCAAGGTTTATCTGATTGTTCATTAATCCCTACCCACCTAGCTCATATGTTTCGGCACATGAGATTGTGCATGCTTACATCGATTTAAAAGGTATACAAATTCTTTTACACATTTTGCTTCATTGAGATTTGATTTTCATGATAATGACACATTTTTTGAAGAAGTAGAACGACTTTTCGATGTTTGCCATAGATGTGACTTCAAAATTATACCGAATGAGCTCAAAATCATATTGATTCAAGAGCAAAATAAAGAATTATCCTATACATAAGTAGTATGTATGAAAACGATCATATCGCCTGGTTAGACGATGAACACAAGCTGGTTACTAAACATAAGAATACAGCTATTGTCGAACGGTCTCCTGTAGTGGAAGGTTGTTTTTTGGAGAAATTTTGACCAGTGTATTTATCCTTAGTCGAAATCAGTTGAAACGTGCCAGCTTGACTTTGCAGAAGCTTCTCCGCTCAAGTAAATGGTCGCAACTCGCAGTTAATTTACATAATTTAACTACGAAAATGTTGGTTGACGTGTAAGTGCTAGAAACCCTTAAAATTTCATGCGTTCAAATCAAACCAGGCAGGCGTTCCAACTAAATATTGTCTGTTTTACTCCTTTAGGGAAAACAGGGAAGAAAGAAATGTATGAATATATAATATGAAGAATATTAACAATGAACAATCCTTGCCGTGAAACCAAGCGTTTGAAATATGTTACAACACAACACAAAGAAAATGAGCTTGTAGTGTGTGATCGTGTTGGAAACATAAAAAAAAATCATTAGGTCGATTTTACATTTGGATAGAGAATTATTTAGCTAGCTAACACATGGTGTATGATTGAGCACATGGACCTTGAATATTGAGTACTAGGAAGTATAATAAGGAAACAGGAGGCAATTTTCTTTTTTTGTACCTCCTTCCATTCTCTCAATCTAACCAATATTTTATGGTCACTGTTTCAACCACCGATTGAAAACCCAGCAACTGTTTTGAAGCCATTGTAAAATCCTGGAACTAACCGTAAAGACACACAGCGTACAAATGTAAAAATTATGAAGCAAGATTTAGTATTAAGAAATAATTTTTTATATTATGTTTGAACACACCTTGTGGACAGTCTACCCATATCAGATATTGCAATAAGTGATACGTACCTGTCAATTAATATGGCTAGCTCCGTCGATCCTCGTGTAATTATGGATGCAGTACATGCTCGCCAATAGAGATGAAGAGCAAACTAAGATTACAATCATATATAGCATACACAATTAAAGAAGCCCCGTTTCACAAAAAGAAATGCGCTGGGCTACAACCTTCAGGTTGACAAGTAACTATTTCCTCAGAGCAACAACCAACTAAGGAAAATTCCTGCAGTCACATGGCCAACGAGCTAGAAAAAGTCGGATAAGTAATAGATGCATCCCCTAGTTCGGTTTGGATAAAGAACGATTTTACCGATAGAGGTCTGGCTGGTATGCTGTGTTTTTGTGGCTGTGTGGGTGTGTTTTTGGTTTGTTTAAATTTTTATCTTCAGAATGTTATTTTCTTGCATTTTTCTGTACGTTTTAGTGAATTATTCTTAAACTTTGGACTTCTGCTACCACCTGTTTGCTCTCTGGTTGTGAAATTTCCCGACTCGGGACCATCAAATTCGAGTTTGACTCACCCCATAGAGATACAATAGTAGAATGGCCCATGTGACACGACTGCTTTGCATCTACCCCTACTCTACTACCTCCATTACTCACCCTGAGTTTGTATGGATGACTTTCAAATTTTTCACCATGTAAATTACAATGCGTAATTGTTTGTGAAAAGCACCAAAAACAATTTTCTTAAAAAGTTTTATGACGTGCAATATTTTCAATGTCACATTGACAGTCCTAGTTTGAAACGGGGTTGGGAATGACAAAATACGTCACTTTCACCTATACTCATGTAAATATTTTCAGCATCATTCACGTACGGGCTATTCGCATATCCTTCCTTATTTTATCAATGATCCGCCTACAGTCGCTGTCTAATTGACAACTTTTCCGAAACCAAGTGTCAACAAGCCGTTTTATTACATTGCAATATCGGATCCTCGCCGGAATGTCGTTTGGCATTGTGTCTGTGTTTATATGTTCGGTGTAGATTGACTTGTTAGTGAGTTTAATAAATAATTGTCCAAATCTAATTGAAGATGTGTTAGCAGCAAAATTACAAACATATTCTAGCAGCAACTGATTCATCTATTGTGAATCTTTTTAATTGTGTAGTGAGAAGAACAGACAATCGTGCACGGTAAAATTTACATTGTTGGCGATGTGTAAATGTCGCATTCTAGAAGGCTGTAAGAATACAATGTAGAATGGGGGCACAACAAGCGAAAGAACGACTTATTCACGAAAACACTGGCTGTTCTGTATCCGACGTAAGCAGTAATTTCGCGTCAGGATCGTCGTTGCGAGCAAGCCGTATCAAGCAGCGTCTTCTGAAAGATAAAAGTGTGGTGTCGAACATATTCACGGAACATAGCGGTAGGGAGAATTCAAATTAAATTGAAAATTAAATTCCTACTTAATCTACCATCATTTTTGCACTAAAAGCTTTTGAATGCTGCTAATACACATTTTGCTTATTTATCGAAATGGTGGAGCCGTTCGAAAGTATGATACATTATCCCCATAGTGTTTCAAACGTCGATTATTATTGGTCAAATGACACTATTCTCTTACTTTTCGCTTGATTCGTGGCATTATGTATATATTTTGGTGAGCCAATTGAAAGACTAAGAAAACACTAAGGGTTGTTTATATGTTGTTATTACAAAGGCAGTATATGCAGCGCATACACACGCATCCGTCCATATAAGACAGTGCTAAGTACTAAATAAGTATATTATTTGCGTTTTTTGAACCTCTATGAAGAGCTGGGTGAAAACAATATTAATCCTGTCCCAGTTGATGTTTTCAATGCTATTATCCTGTCCAGCTAGAGGTTCAAAAAAGTGCGCGGCTATTATTGTTCCACACTCTCAGTGTTTTCGCATATTTCACGAGATCCAAGATTTGATTTGTCTTAAAGTCCAGTTGACTTTGCTTCATAATGATTCATCATTCAGGACTTCGTTTAACATGTTTTCGTTGTGTTCTAGTCTACTGTAATTTTGTTATCTGGTCTTGCCTACTGGCAGACTCCACCGCAAAATGATAAATTACCCCTTAATTTTTCTAAGTTTTCGGAGACTTCAAAGACTGCAAACATAATTCAATAACCTTTCAATAGCCCAATAATCCACGAAATTGAGGTTTATCGGTTCTTTCCAGTTTCGGAAAAAATAGAAAAAATAAGGGGTGTCGTAACGTTTTGCAGCGAAGTGAATGTGGAACAATTCGCCTGATTATATTTTATCATTGAGAACTGGTCACATTTGAATATGTATGCAATGATGCAAATGATTATGTTTTAGATTGTAAAAGCATGACGTTGGATACATAATCCTAGTCCTTGGTTACTACCACCATCTAAAGTGGTCAACTTCAAAATTACGACAAATGTATGATAGCATCTCTAAGTACTTTCTAATGAAATATGATTTATTTTTACAAGATAACCTAAAAGTAACGCGATATCCTTAATATCATGATTTATGTCCACGATTCTAATGTTTTTGAGTTTGAAACACATATCGTGGATCCGCGATTCTCTGCTCTGTCTAGAAAATAATTTCTTTATCGTCTATAAAAAACACAAGTTACAAACAATTTCTTAACTTTATTTTAAACACATGCGTTCAAACTTTAACCTTAGCGCTCATAATAACTAGCTCTTCACCGTGTGTCCTTGATTTCATCGGGTCACTAGCAAAGCTGTATGGGCTGAATGAGTCGAGCCTTTGAAGAAAATAAGAAAGTAAAGAAAAAATAAAGCAGCAGTTACTCATTCAACGGCCTCAGTAATAAATAAAAACATGAATTAACGAGCACCTCTACCCGCGAATCGAAGAAAAACAATCCACTAAAAAAATCTTTTTTAAGAATGATTCCAACCAGCGTTAAAAAATCGAACAACATGCTGGAATTTAAGCGCAATATAAAATAAATACCCAATATGCACAATACATTGTGCATATTGGGTTATGAAGAGTATGGAACGAAGAAAGTATCTAAGAAAATGATTACTCAACTCTTCTTTCAAAACAGTCCTCAACTTTTTGTTTAAGGTTGGACATCGTTTTCTGATTTTTCAGCAATATACATCGTAATTTTATTTGGGTCAAATACGCGGACTGAGGTGGCTAAATCATGATTTTTAGGGTAGCATTTTCTCTTCAGATAATTCACCCAAAGGGCTGAAATATGTTTCGAGTCATTATGTTTTTGCATAAGGAACCTTTTGCCAATAAGTATTATATTACATCTTGATCGTTCTATAAGTTAATAGCTACTTAGAAGACACTTGATATATTAGTATAAAGAATATCATAAAAAATATCGTATTTTTCAAATTTCGTAATTTCAGAAGCGCTTCTGCAGTCACGACCATTGCCCAATGTTCCCGCTGCAACTGTATTGCCGATGATACCACAAGCTGATCTCAAATCGGGAGAAAGTTCCATACCACAAGTTTCCAATAAAGCGACGGGTTCCTTGTCTGGATTTGAAAATACACATCGTTGGACTTCTAAAGAGAATTTGCTGAATCCTTGCCCCGAGGAAGACGATCCGCAACTTTTCGTCGCTCTGTACGATTTCGCAGCTGGTGGAGACAATCAACTTAGTTTAAAGAAAGGCGAACAAGTGCGAATTTTATCTTATAACAAGTCTGGAGAATGGTGCGAAGCTCATACTGATTCTGGGAGCATTGGTTGGGTACCATCAAATTATGTGACACCAGTTAATTCACTCGAAAAGCATTCATGGTATCATGGACCAATATCTCGGAACGCAGCGGAGTATTTGTTAAGTTCAGGTATAAATGGAAGTTTTCTAGTACGAGAAAGTGAAAGCTCACCAGGTCAAAGAAGTATTAGTCTAAGGTAAGTGGAATTTGATGTTACAGAACCTTAAAATGAGAGTTTATGTATTAAGATATGATGGAAGAGTTTATCACTATCGCATCTCTGAAGATCCTGAAGGAAAAGTGTTCGTTACTGCTGAAGCGAAGTTTAATACTTTAGCCGAATTAGTTCACCACCATAGCGTCCCGCAAGAAGGTCATGGTTTAATCACGCCCTTGTTGTATCCTGCTCCCAAGCAGAATAAGCCAACTGTATTCCCCCTTAGCCCAGAGCCCGATGAATGGGAAGTAAGTAGAACGGATATCGTTATGAAGCATAAATTAGGCGGAGGACAATATGGTGAGGTGTATGAAGCTGTCTGGAAACGATATGGCAATACGGTCGCTGTTAAAACTCTTAAAGAAGACACCATGGCTTTAAAAGACTTTTTGGAAGAAGCTGCCATAATGAAGGAAATGAAGCACCCAAATTTAGTACAACTAATAGGTATTTTACGATAATTATGAGTAATAGACTAATAAATCCATGAAAAAATTAATGCTAGGTGTTTGCACACGAGAACCGCCATTTTACATAATCACAGAATTCATGAGCCAAGGAAACCTCTTAGATTTCTTGCGTTCATCTGGTCGTGAAACACTCGATGCGGTCGCTTTGCTTTATATGGCAACGCAAATAGCTTCTGGTATGAGTTACCTAGAATCCCGAAATTACATACATCGTGATCTGGCCGCAAGAAACTGTTTAGTGGGTGATAATAAACTGGTAAAAGTTGCTGATTTTGGCTTGGCAAGACTCATGCGTGACGACACCTACACTGCTCATGCTGGAGCAAAATTTCCAATTAAGTGGACTGCTCCTGAAGGATTGGCTTACAATAAATTTAGTACTAAGTCTGATGTTTGGGCTTTCGGGGTTCTTCTTTGGGAAATTGCTACTTACGGAATGTCACCATATCCTGGCATAGATTTAACTGAAGTGTTTCATAAACTCGAATTAGGCTATAGAATGGAACGTCCACCAGGCTGTCCACCCGAAATTTATGAACTTATGCGTAAATGTTGGCAGTGGAATCCTCAAGAGAGACCCACTTTCAAAAGCATACATCACGACTTAGAGCATATGTTTCAGGTATGTATCTTTTCAATCAGTTAATTAATTTGAATCATTATGATTTCTTTGTAAAATAAAAAAATTGAAATGTCGCTATAACAATTATTGCATGGCCTGAAGTATCTAATATATATATACATATAATTACAACCAAAAAAACGATTTTGCGGGAACTCAACAAACCAACAAACCCTCGATCTATTATTAATGCCCGTTTTGCAAATGAGTAAATAGTCAGTTGATAAACAAACCTCTACTTTGAAGATACTTCACGAAAATACAAATTCCGATAAGAAAATTTTTAGATCATTTGGTGAAATTTTTAGTTATAAAATATTTTGGAATCGTATACAACGTTTTTGGCAAAAATATTTGAATTAGGAGTCAAGTTTTAGTTATATCAAAGACTAATCATATCAAAGAGTATCATCGCTTTATTGACATAATGTTATAAAATTTAGAAACATACCTTAGGAGTGTCACTAAACTAGTGTCACGCTAAGAATCGAGTATTGTTAATGATCGAATCAAGTGTTTCAGTTTAAGTTATTTTAATTCCCGTGTAACATCGTTAAACAGTTATTCCTGGCAAATGATGTAATTAAGATTAAGAAGATACAAACGAGAGATTTCGAGATTTTTTTACAAACGAGAGATTTAGAGATTTTTAGTCCAATTAAATCCATACCCTTAGGCTTTCGATTCTGTTACTTATTATTTACTATTTGGAGTAAAACCAGTATCAAGAATTGTAATCAAATTAAAAATGTTATTAGGAATCATCGATCACGGAAGCTGTTGAAAAACAACTCAGTGCTTCGCCATGTAATCTAACTCCACAGATGTGTAAAAAGTTTCAAGGAAACTCTAGTTTAGTGGCTATGGATCAAATAAATACTCAACTTTCGGGTACGTAAAGGTTGAATATTATTGTTGCTGTCATATATGTTGTTATGTTTTTCAGACGCAATATCCCCAACGTTGTTCACTACATTTTCAAACCAAGCCAAATCGAAAGTACAGCTGCGGCGAACAACAAACAAACAAGGCAAACAAGCTCCAACTCCACCTAAGAGAACAAGGTAAATCAAAAAGAAAGGTTGTAATGTTAGCTCTTTAATTCTATACTTTTAGTCTCCTCTCCAGCAATAGAGATTCAACCTATCGTGATGATGATGCACGAAACTCAGATGAGCATATTTCGAACGGTACTTGATATTTTATTTAATTAGCCTAATCTATTCCTAGTTTATAATGATTACTTATGCACGTCGTTTCGGAGCTCTAATTCTTCAAAGTCGATTACAGTTCAATTTTAACTTTTTCGTTTTGACGCATTTTTTTTCAACGAGCCTGTTGTGCTCGTAGCCCAGCGTTCTCTCGAAAGCTCAAGCGTTCGCACTCGTGGTTAAGCAAATGCTACCCCTCTTCCCACCTCTGAGCTATTCAGACTGACCTCCCTACGCTCGTTTGCGAATAAGTCGACTGGGATTATCCCTGCTATGACCAACATGGCGTTATCTGATACCGTACGGTAGTTAGTGGCGATTCGCAGCGCTCTTCTACGTTGAACGCTCCCCATCCCAGTTCGATACTTTTCAAATTTTAAGGCGGTGGTCCATATCTCCGCACCATAAAGCATTGTTGAATGAGCTGCCATCATAAAAAGATTGCGTTTACTCCCACTAGGATCGCAATCGCATGACTTCTTTTAATTTTGGGCTGATTAAGAATAAGGAGACGGGTTTTTCAGATAATCTGGAACAATGCTTAATAGATAAACTTCCACCTGAAAATTCCGCTCAAGAGCGTCTAAAAAATCCGTGAATTACACACGCATAGGTGCAACAACTTGCATTAAAAGTAATGCGTCAACAGTGTAGTCCATAGATCTCTCTATGGGGTGTGTAGAAAAATACTGCATAGGCTACAATAAAAAAGCAGTTATCAGTTACAAACTACAAAAAAGCGCAAAACGCGGCTATGTAATATTTCAAATTATCTTCGCATTGTAGCAGGACTCGGCGAATGCAGGGAGCAAGTTCACCGCACCTTGTGGACATTTTACCAACGTGTGGGCAGAGTGAGATAATGTACAAGGCGCTGTTTGATCCACCGAAACAAAGAGAGTAACCTGATGTTTGACCAGTTGAAAATGTCTGAAAAGAAACGAGGTCTAGAGCCTTTCGGCATTAACGTCTTCGCCTTCAGCTTGTTATAACGGAATGTGACGTTAGATTAAGTCGAACCTGTCCGAATTCAGTTATCTACGTCTTGGCATTGCTCTCCTGCATAACAGTTGACTAAGTCACGTTCTGATTCGACTCTTCGTTGGCTTGATGGGGTTTTGAGGTGTTTTGTTTTGACGAAGCAAAGCTATAGATTTCGGATACCTCGTCTTGGTCTGCTTCAAACTGTTATAACAAACTGAAGATGAGGACGAAAACGTGAATTCGGGAACGCCCCTAGTATCACTAAGTTATCAAAAACCTGTTCCTATAATATAACGCCTCAAAACAACAAGTCTTCGGTAGAATAACTCTATAGCTGATTAAACAGAGGTAACATGTTACATCATAGTGCTCATCAGCTAGTGTTGTAGGAATGAGACTGGGAAACTAATCACGACGATCGACATCATAGCCTAATCAGTCCGATATATAAAAATTGTAGGTTGTACAGAGCACACTAATTATAAACATGCCATGCCGTTTTTGCTGAGTACTGTCTATAAGGCGATTTTCGCTACTCTATTAGCATTTGCTAAGAAATTAATTGGCCCATGTGAACGAACCTTCATTTCGTGTAGAAAAGGCTAGATTTTGTCTTTCTTCTAGAACACGAGCCGAAGCGATTCGCTCGAAAACTTTCATTCTTATCAAGAATGACCTGATGTAGGAAATACATATTGGCCAACAGAGGCTGTGGCTAATATGTGTACACACCCGTGGTGCGAGCTGGCTATGATTGGACGATGTTCGGCTTACTTGCGATCTGAGTAGGGTTTTTTTTAGCAACCAAACGGATTTGACAGGCTGGCGAACGTTATGCACATGGTTGCTCATCAACTCTGGCCATGGTGTGGACAGCCGCATTTGAACACTCTCGAACTGACCTGTGTGGGCCCGAGCTGGAGGTGGTCTAGGTTGGGCCAATATATATTTGAAGCATGAGAATGGTGTACAAACTCTAAGCCTGTCCATTATTGCAATAGTCTGAATCAAAGTCTTGGAAAATAGCCAAGCAATACTTTCTTCTTCAAAGACTTTGTCAAATTTTAAAAGTAGTCGAAGTACTGGTCCGATGCGCTGTTAATTTGGTCAGAAATTAAAACAGCAATCAGTTAAAAAAAATTGTACGTTCAAACACTGGCTCAAATTATAAAATTATTGCTTGTCTCACAATACTGGAAGCCAGAAAATAATTGACCTGCATGGTGCTACTTATTTGAGATTATTGACAAAAAGTAGCGAACGAATAGTTTTTTTTAAGAATATTTTTTTTAAACTGTACAAAGATAACTTAAGGAGTATTTAACCTAAAAAAATCTTATATAGAGTGGCTATACTTTTTTGTCCAGATGGCTCTTTTTGCTTTCTAATTATTTAATTTTATTTCGTAAGCACCAATCTTATTAATGCGAACGTTTTTATTATTTTTTTCAGATGAAACACAAGACACGAAGATCATCGGAGGGAAAAACTTTGACTCGATGGACTTGAAGGAATACGTTGAGGTAGAGTTAAAACATTCCAATCAACTTTTATCAAAAGCCGTTCAAAGAACGCAGCACAGTTCATTCAAACGGTCGACTCTAGGGAGCAAGGGTGTTGAGACCATCTGTAACAAGAGGTCTCATCTAACAAAGCCTGATGAGCCTAATTCAAAATCTTCTAAAACTCAAGAGGTTACGATAGGAGCTTTAGAAGCTGTGAACGTTAAAAGAGCTGCCAATCGGTACGGAACACTGCCGAAAGTTGCTCGTATTGGAGCGTTCTTGGATAGCTTAGAGCAATCAAATCGAGATCAAGGTCATGCCAACAACAATGTAAATAAACAGTTTTTACCATCGATGTCGGCATTTCCTATTGTACCAGATACTAATGGAGTTTCAAATATAAGTCAAAGTGCTCATCAAATACAGCCACAGATGATACGTAGCAATTCGTCAGGTGGCGTAACAATGGTTAACAGTCCTATAGTTAACCACAATAAACTACAACGCCATAGAACGACCACAGATGGTACAATGATTACGTTTTCTTCTTTTCGCAATACAAGTCCAAGTCCTAAGCGATGTGCGCAAGTATCTCTGGCAGATCTTGAATTTCCACCGCCACCCATCGATTTTCCACCACTCAATGTTGATCCAGAGATGAAACCTATGATCGAAAATTCAGATTCAATGAATGCGACTGGTAAAGATGTGTTGAACACCGCGCCAAGTGTAGAAGAAGCCAGTTCTAGATTTGGAGTGAACCTAAAAAAGCGAGATCCAGCTTTAGAGTCTTCTATCTCCTTTGAAACATCTCTTGAAACCTGTGATGTGAACAAACTGGAAAAAAAGCTTAGAGGTGAAGCTTCGGCAAATCATAAATTGCAAACCGAAAAGAAACTCGTTGACTTGACGAAAGAGCCAATTCTTGATCCTGTAGCTCAATTAGCAACAGCATTATCCGAGAATATCAATCTGTCCAAAGCGGGAAGAAACGAAAATGACAAGAAGGAAATTTTCACAAACAGTTATATTTTCACCAAAAATAACTCTTCTAAAGTTGATTCGCAAAAAAATGGCACGAAAACTATCGATTTCAAATCTCGGTTACGTAAAGTGGAAGAAAAGAATGTTCACTCCCAAGAAAATAATGACGACGAGAAACATTCACTTGGGACAGGTAATCAGGTCTATAACATAACTAATAAGGAATGTAGTAAAAATAGTAAATTTAAAAGACATACGAACGAAAAGGAATATAAAAAGACTGAATTTATAAATGACGAAATGCTAGAAACGAAAACGGAAACGCCCGTTAGTTCGACTAAAGCTGAGCTATCAGAAGAAGATAAAAAACGCCGTAGTACAGGCAGTATAAATAGTTTGAAAAAACTATGGGAACTGAAAGACTCTTCTTCGGTGGAACCGCAGCATCAGCTGTCACCGAAACTGGGTCATAAGATCGTACATGGTAAAAGTATAAGCGACGACGCAAATAGTTTGCCGATCTCAAATACAGAAAATCATATTACAAATAGCAAAAAGCCAGCTGTTCCGATGAAGCCAATGAAACTGACTATTTATGCGACACCTGTAACTGACAAAAAAGAATCATCTGAAATTGTAACTGCTAAAACTACTCTGCAAACAACCTCAAATATATCTCAACCAAAATCTCCTAGTACTCGAGACGAAATATTAGAACTGGCAGATACTTTGGAATCCAGTTTGAAAGCATCGGCAAGCACCATCACTGCTTCACAGTGGGTACAATTAAGCGATCGTCTGAACGTTTTACGTAATGCTTGCTCTATATTTGTTGAAAGGGAATCAATACCACCACACTTAAAGTTTCATTTTAAAGAACTTTTTGAGAGAGTTGAAAATCAATGCCAATGCTTGCGTTCGGCTGGAAACAAAAACAATCAAGATAATGCACAGTTAGTTTTAGAGGTTAGTCAGTCACTTAAACAAATATGCAACGCTCTTAATCGTTAAATATTACTTTCACGAGCATTTTTTTTTTTTGAAAATTGGTGATCCAATTTTTATCTAGTCAAGATTCGTTGTGCTTTCTAACGGCTATATCATTTTATTTATTGTTCCGAGAATATTCAGTTTTATAGAACTATATTTCAGTTTAGTGTATACTTGAAAAAAATTCCATGACAAATATTTGGTAGACAGAGTAAAACCTCGATGCAATAGATTTTATCGACACAATAGCTCTACAAAAAAACGTCACAATGTCAAAAGTGGAAAGTTTTATATCCGGCATTAGAAATGCATTATTTACCTATTCACACCTAACGAAGGAATAAGCAAGTTAAAAATGCGACTGCCCTTATATGCATAGTTTAGACAGGTTAAGTAAACACGATATTTCCCTCTAGGAATTTGGTGGCGTGACCAATCCTATAACAATAAGATCATAAGATGCTCTTGTAAGAGCATGGTAGGGATTAAGTTGCCAATGTCTAAATTTCCTGGTATCAGTAAGTTTCAATGGATCGTCGTAGTAAAACACTAAAATAGCTCATTATCAATTAACATATATTATCAAAATATTGTAAAAAGTATAAACGAATGATTTAAGTATAAAGTATAGAAAACCAGTTTTTAACACATACTCCTTTGGAAAAAGGTATTTCCAATCCCTGCAGCACGCATTCGCTCATTAATTTTTTGAGGTTACCCACAGTTCAGATATTCAAAATTACGTTTGATATTGTATTTCATCTACCTTTAATTATGGTTTTAAATAAGTTAATAAATGATTTTCTCACAGGGAAGTTAATTGTACGATTATGCTTACAAAATATACAAACGCACCTCAAGCTCATTTGTGAAACCTAGCATCACACGAGTTTCACTTACATTTACAACCAACAATTAAAAATGTGGTAGCGTTATAATCTGAACCGTTATATCGAGTATTCACTGTATTCATGTGCATGATATTTTGTATCTAATTATTTTAATCATAAACTCACAAAAGCATGAGTTTTAGTTGTCATTTACATGACACTCCATAAATATTTAATCACATAAAAGCTTTGAAAATACTGATATTTACTTATTAAAATATTTTGAATCGAATCTTAACTGTATAGCATGTAACAAAAACTATGATTAAGGTACACGCAGTTCTGCGATATTAGTATGTATTTAAAATTTTCAAACAAGACGTAAATATAAGTCGCTTAATGAAATAATCTACAAACTCATGTGTATTTTTGATCATTTTTAAGGATACTTTCATTTATTTAAGAAAATCATGCGAATAGGTTTTAATTATGCATGGATTTCATGTAATAAAATCCAAAACCAACTGCAAAATTATGACACAAATATATGATGCCAGCAATTTTTGTTTTTCCACAAACTTAAATATCAGTGCGCTAATTAAAAATATCTCCATTTTTAGGAAATCAACTCTAGTTAATTGGAAACAGACGTTTCTTAGTTAAATCCATAGCTAGTTTCGAAATATTATTCTGTAACTACTATTCTATACTCAAATTAATACTTTCAAAAACCAAACATTCTCATATAAAGCACTCAAAATTTTGTTTAAATAAATGCGCACAAAGCAGTTGAAATATCTTCATAAGCTGCGTAATGGCAAGACTTATGTATAAATAATAGTTATTGCTAAGCGTATGTCATACATAAAATATCCGCCACGGCATATTTTTGGGTAGCAACAATTTTTTTTGGGGAAATGTGTCCGGCTTTCATACCAATATTGCACAGGCAAATTTTTTCCTCGCGCTTATATGATTAAACTCCATTTGACAATTTGCAGGAAAGTGTACGAGCTCAATCTGGTAATCTTGTGTTGCAAAAGGTCTGTAATCCAACTTCTCGGGTTAAAATTTACTTCAGTGGTTGAAGGAAATTTGCCGAAAACCAGAAAAATAAAGCTTAGTGAAAAACATTTAAAAAAAATCAATATGAAATTGAATCAAACTCTCCCAATAATAGCAGTCAAATTATGGGCACAGAGAAAATGAATACAACTCACCACAGTGGCGCATTTGTGTACCAAAATTAATGTGACGGCCGTCAATAAATATTTTGCCAAGTTCGGATATTCACAAAATTAATATTTATGCCAACTATTTTCACCAGACAAGAAAAGATAGTGCTTTAAACTGTAAAGTTTACACAAAAACAGATGGTGAGAGTTGGTGTCACTGTAACTAAATTTCAAGCTTGTCCGTCCATTTTAATTGAAGAAAAAGCTTGAAATTTAGTTAGATTGAAACATCGCCTCGGTCATTAAAAAACCTGTTAAAATACCTGTGTGCTATTTTTACCATTTAGTACTTGCGATTACTTGTGCTCCAATAAACTACACATGCTCTTGTTCCCGGGTAGTTCGTTTGTAGTTACGCATTCTTTCGTCGTGAAGGGCCTATTTATTGTCAATGGATGGATTTGGTTTTTGAAAGCTATGTTAAATGTTTTGAAAATTAGAAAATTGGAAAAAGGTCTCACAATGCTTAGAAAGTTAAAAGAGACAATTTCCTGTGAGTTGCTTTAATATTTTCTATCGGATGTAGCAGTTTTTACTCGCCACTTCTCCTTTCATTTTTAACTTTTTTACATTTGAAAACGGCATGTAACTTGAATGATTAGAGGCTGCTCATATTAAGTACATTGGCATCCTCTTTGTGATATACTGTCAAATACTTGGGAGCACGAATTATTTGCATTGGAACAAGGCAAATAATGGTGAGGTTTACATGGCGCCTCCTATTACAAACCATAATTATAAGTTTTTCTTTGGATATCCGAATTGATTTGGCAAAACCGCTTTTGATTTATCTTAAATAAAATTTATATGGAAATTAGTGTTTTATAAACAATGTTAAATTAATCAGCTGTGGGACTAAATTGTCGGAAACATTCTGCCAAAAATCGCTAGCAGGAAAAGTTCGAGTAAATTCTTGTAAAAGCGGAAGCGATAACGCCTACAAAATGTATAGTTCCCTAACTCGGTTTCGAGAAAGTATTTGTGCTCGAGCGAGCATTTTTGATTGCAGACAAGAGGTATGTTCGCGTACCTGAATCTATTATAATATATTACAATAGATTCGCAGCAAGACGTTTTTGTACTCTTGCTGCAAGCAAAATTTTGCCACAAAAAGAAATCTCAAGGAAAATTCAACGCGCGTGCCAACATCTTGGTGTTAAGATCCACTGATAACTGAGTGATATTTTTGATGTATTTGACAGTTCTGAGTGCCGGACATTCTTTCAGCTGTAGAAAAAATAAATTGTCCGTACGGGCTAACGATTGCTCCTTAAATCCGCCATTTTGAGGGTTAATTACTTTTGCGGCCGGTCTGGTCTAGGGGGCCTCAATCGAAGTTATAAAAACTTACATACTTAAAACTAGTTTCGGGTTATTAGTCAGTTTGTACTATCTTCTATGTGTAGACGTAAATAGTTTAAATATTTTTATGTCGTTCTGAATCATACTCGAAGGTGAAAAGTAAATAAAATAGAACGATGGAGACGATGGAATTAACAGATATCTGCAGCAACAAATTTTCGGTTTCGACGGCTCAAAATAGGTTAACGAACGAACCATGTCGTTTTTACGATAGAAATATTACTGCAACTCTTTACAAAAGGTAAAAGTAAGTATATGTAGCCAAGTGGGTAGAGTACCGGTTGCTTGCGCGATGTTCGTGCTCCATTTTCAATGCAACCCACAGATTTTTTATTAAATCAAAACTTTATTACAATATATTATACAGAATTTCTGAAACATGTTGAATTCATGTTTATTTATTCGGTACTGAACTTAACTAAAGGCCTTTTTAGACATGCGTCCATATATTTTACATTTACACGGACCAACTCAAGTTTTTAGAAAGTAGGGCTGAAGTGAAAATAGCTGGGTACGTTGGTACAAGTACTACCATGGACTTTATGACCCTTTATTTATGTACCGTGGACTTAATTGTTATTTGTGGTTAAAAAATTTTTTAACTGATTTGTAATTATACTACAATTTCCAATTATACTTAGGTGAGCTCACGGTTAAGATGTAAAGTATATTTTTGAATGTTCTAAAGCACAAAATGAAAACTTGTTAATCGAAGTATGGATAGTAAGTGCATGCATGCAGATTGAGTGACGCAAATATGTGCATATAAATGTAGTATTGGTCCATGTTTGTGAAATTTCATACTGCAATGGCTTGTTTTACGTAACCGCACAATTAAGTACGGACCCGTTGATGGGCAGTCGAAAACGGTGACGCTGTTATCCTCCAGAAACTTTGTTTTTTGTCTTGCCGTATGTTTAGGTTCGTTGTGGAACTGGTTCTTTCATATAATAGGAAGATTTTCCTTAGGCCATATTAACATCATATTTCAGATTGGCTGTTAAGATTGGCTGCTAGCACCAGTCATTTTGCCGTTATTTTATCATGGGATGCGACCAATAAATATCCATATGATAAACGCCTTATAACGGATACAATCAGTAACTGTTTTAATTTTTTAAGTATTGAAATTTTCGCGAGTGGTGATATTTAAAGTCTTTCGGCCCCTATAACTTCCGAAGCAGTCTTGGGCACTAAAAATTAGTGACTAAATTGTTTGTGCCTAAGACTGCGCAGTGATTAATGGTATCATTAAAGTTTCATGTGCATCATATTTGGTGTGATGATCTGGTCGTGAGTACTAAATATTGATTTAGTCAACATGAAGCACAATATGAAGCAAAATCTATACATTTCTCCTGCTTTTGTTCGAACATGTTGTGGAGTGTTTCCAACAGAATTGATATATTATGAATGAATTCATTTATCCACCAAGGAGTATTAAAGTATTAAACCCCATTCATTTTAGTAAATCAATCATTCATGAACATAAATATGTCGTGACTTTAATGATTGACCATCAAAAAGAATGAATGAATCACAGAATACTTTAGTTGTAATGCTAACATTAAATATCGGCAAGATATCTACTCATATTATCAAATAATAAAACTACTTGTTATGAACATGCTTGAGCTTTTTAATCATAATAAATTATTGTTTTATAGTTGATACTGTCATTATTGCTTAAAACCAGATTTATTTCGAATTTTTCGATATTCAATCCATAAATATCGTTATCCTTTTGCAGGAGCACTATGCGCTGAGCAAGGTGAGCATGCACATGACAATGGAGTTCGGATCTAAAATAAATTCATAAAACGTGTAGCTCAAGAAAATAATAGGATACTTTGGTACGATACCTGTTTTTGAATAACGTATTCATCTTCACATTTCAAGGCGACATTCAGTGTATCATAGCTGTCTGGTTTGCAGCATTGACAGAAGCTTTGGTGCTCGAAAGTCACTATAAATAATCAAGAATAAGTGTTATAGCATCCATTTCATAATTCAAAGAATGTACCTGGATTCAACTTAGATCCTGAAGAGCAGAGCCCTTGACATTCTTTCATGCCAGCTATTATAGCTTCGTTTCTACAAACACCATGAATTTCGTGATTCACTTCAATCATTCCGACTGTCGACTCCTCATCAGTTGCATGCGCTTGACAATTATCTATTGAGTATTATACAGTATTGAGCAAAAATGTAGTCTTAAAATAAGTGTATGGCTTACGTTTTGATTCTGATACAATTTTGCATCGTGAGCAGCAATCGTCCTTGTACCTATTCTCAGGGGGACAGCTAGATATATCTGGACACGTTTGCTCTTGTGATAGTATGAAGAAATTTTCTCCAGTCTAAGAATGAAATCAATCAATTAAGTTTACTTGAGTCAAATGTATTAGGCAAATTCACCATTATATCGCAAGAGTACGTCGTACAATTATCATCACTGTACCATTTTTCTCCGGGATGGTAGAATGTCTCATTGAAGTTGCACATACTTTGAATGCATTCCCCACAGCATTTATCTTTATTGATTTTGTATGCGAATCCTTCTTTGCACGATGTATTGCACGCTTCCTCTTCATCGAGTATAACTGGAAGTTTATTAGTTCCGTATGTGCAAAGGTGTGAAAGGCATAGATTTTCTACTGAGGGCCATTTGTCTCCAAGATTCTTCAGTTGTATTTTCCCGTCGACATATACCAAGCAAGTATTTTCCGGAGGTTCTGAAAGAGATAAAATGAGATTGTATGCTGTTTGAAATCCGACCATTACCGCATGCGAATTCTGGACAACATTCTTCGTCTGAATTTTTAGTCACTTCGACGAATGGTTCCTCGCATTTATTAGTTTTTTCCGGACACGTTGTTTTATCGCACTCAATATACAATTCAGGGCAGCATCCCAAAGTCTTGTTGACAACTTTTTCTCCAGCACGTAGCTCACGAAGATCCTTTGTAGGCGGACATTCCGTAAGTGGAATACATTCTTTATGAAACGAATAAAAGAAAATAGAGGGTGAAATACTTCTTAACTTCAAAATTAAGTTTTAAATTACAGAAAATTATATAAAAATTGTAAGAATTACATACAACTTGCCAGGCGTTCAAGCAATCTTGAGACGTATTGCTTTAGTCTCGTCTCATATACTATTTTGGAAATAATCTGCATACTCTATGTTTTGTGGCACTGATCAGAAGATGAGTAGTTAGGGAGTATTGATATTGAGTTAGGGAGTATATTGAGTGGCAGTAGAACCAAAGTCATGCTAAAAGTAATATTTTCATAGTTCCACATATATCTGTAACAATTATATAATATAGGCAGCAAACCGGCAGCCGAATAGGGAAGATAATACGAATTTTATGAAAATATGTGCGCACCGTATCTATTCGATATGCTGAAAGTGTGATCAAAACATTCTCGTGGTGGCTGCTGGAAACAAACTTTCCTGAAAGAAAGCTTGGCTAATATGATCTGGCTAGTCTTTTGGCAACACACCGATATTCAACAGAACAATTTGAATCATTCCATGTAGGAGTCCTCGCCAAATTTTTAAGCGATCCAGACATCTTCAGTACTGCTTTAAAAAGCTCGATTGATGAGTTTCCTGACTTTTCTCTTGAGCTTTTACAGTTCTTGGTTCCAAATGCAAACCGTTTTACTGCATCACTGCGTCACTGATCGGGCAGGCCTCTTCATAGCTATTCAGATGTTCAGTCTCTATACAAAGTACTAAACAGGGATTCTATTGACTTTGGTACATTTCTTCTACCACCAGGAAGTGCTTCGTTTGCAAGAAGTCAATTGAACTAAGCCGAATCATTCTTATTTCTCTCTGACATGGGTGTTGCATCCGTAGCTAAAGATAGCACCAAGTAGCGGTATCAGAGAAATAAGTTTTATCCCGTGAGCGGCATCCCGTTATTGTCCTTGGTATTCCAGATGAACATAGTGTGCATATCAGTAACCTCATTTATGTTATGAATGATAAAAAGGTGGAAGAAATTCTAGTATTTAAAGTCATAAGTCCGACAAAAGCTATATCGTCAAAGAGTGTGAGCGCTCAGGCGTTAAATTTGTTACTGCTCCAGCTGGTATGCTGGGAGTTAGCATCGCAGCTCACCAGAAGTTTCAGTCTCTGAAACTGAACTAGTTCTTTCAGATCGTGAGGATGCTTGATGTTTTGCAAATTTTTCACTCAAAAGAAAAGACGAAGCATTGACATGCTGCAACTTGATCTGAACAAACTGCATATCTTTTTCATATAAATGTCAGGAAATCCTGTCTGCGGACCCCATTGCAGGGACCCTTCGAAAAAATCCGTGAGACATGAGTGAAAGAAACTTTATAGGAGAGAAATATCTCTAGATCTATGGGTTTTGCTCTGGAGATATATCCATAGCCATATATCCATAGCCATATATCCATAGCCATATATCCATAGCCATGGTTCGAGACTATCTGAAGAACCGTCGCCTTATATATGAGACGACGCAGGGAAATATCCTTAATAATATTACTGGAGCAGCACAAAAGTCTATTCTTGGGCCAGATCTTTGAAATACTGCGTACGACGGGTTCCTGTGCTTTGAAATGTCAGAAGATATGCTTTTGGTAGATTAGGCTGATGATGTAGCAGCTGTCATTACCTCCAGAAACCCCCACCTTGCTCAGCTCCAATTAAATCCAGTAATGAGAAGAGTTGAAGGCTGCATGGAAAACCATGGTCTCCAGCTGGTGATCTCGAAAACTGAGATTGTCATACTGACGAAATGAAGGATACCAACCGTCATTCCCTTGACAGTCGGCTCCGAAGTAGTCGAGGCCAAAAAATTTACGAAGTATCTCGGAGTGACTCTTGACTCCAAGTTGACTTATGGGGAGGATATCCAAAAAGCATGTGACTGTAATCTCATGAGCACAACGGGAACATGGACGACTAGGCTGATTCGTGCTATAGAACCTTGGCTTAGTCGTGAACAGGGTGAAATAAATTTCTACCTGTGCCAATTTCTATCAGGCTATGGCTACTTTGGGAATTACCTTCATCGAATAAGGAAAGTTAGGACGGAATGTGCAAATACTGCACTAAAGAAATTGATGATGCATTGCATACTTTCTTCAAGTGCCTGCGCTTCAGACTAGAACGGAAAGCGCTGTAGTCTGCAATCGGCCCTGCGACGCCGGAGACGATTGTCGAGGCGGTGCTGCATTCAGAAGACGCTTGGGTACGTGTCTCAGTACATGAAGATACCGTATTACACCTGAAAAGAGAAGAGGGTTGCCTAACGGAATCCTCCGGACAGACCGCAAATAGTCGTGGGGGCACCTGATAGCACAGTCGAGTAGAAGTAATGCGAAAGTGATTCCTACTCGGATTCCTGAGGTCAGCGGGTGATGTTTTTAAGAGAGTGGAATCTCGGATAATCCTGCATCTTTTGCAAAATACCTTTGAAGGTTTTTCGACACCCAGTCAAAAAAAAAAAAAATCAAGTAAATTGTCACAAAAGTTTATCAATATGTCAACTTACCACAAAAATACTGGATACAGCTGTCAGCACCTATTTTAGACTTTCGAACCTGATCGGGGGTACAATTTGGTATTAGAGGTGCTAGGCATTCCGTTGCCGGTAACACTGTTGGCTTTGGAACTAATATTGTTTTATTAGATAAATGACATGCAACAATATTTTCAAAATTTACCACAAATGAATTTCGGGCAACATTCGTCGTTTCTCGGGATCTCTATTGGAGTAAAATCTTCTTCGCATATTTGCTCAACAATTGGACACTCTTTCTTAGTACAGATAATGCTACCATCAGATTCGCATTTACATGTTGTGCATTTATCAACAAGCCAAGTGTCGCCATAAAAATGCCCATTTTCACATTGAACGCAATGTTCTTCCGGAATACATTTGTCATCTTTCCAAACTTGTCCGTCAGGACAATTACAGACGTCGATCTGATCAGTGACACAGCTCTCGCGCAAAGAATTGGTTCTCGTTGAATTAATTCCATCACATGTCCTTAAACATTGGCATGGAGTGTAAATTAAATTTTGCGGACATTTATGGGAACAAAAATCTGGTCTTCTCCAATTTATGCATATACCATGTCGAAGACAATCTTTCGTATAGGTATGCACAGTATTACATACGATTTGATCATCTTGATTGTTTTCGCATAAGTCCTTTTCACACGACTGTATATACATTGTTGGGTCAACCAGTATATGACATTGCCCAAAAATATCTTGATCTAATATTTTCATGCAAGATTTCTTGCTCGATGCAGGTAGTTTGCACTCGTCGACAGTGTCCTTTATCATACAGCTTTTTGAATCATCTTCTTGCCAACTTTGTATTATTTGCTCCAAAGAACTATCAGCTGTTACTAAATCCGGTAGTTTTGGATTAGGTCTCAGTTCGTTTTCTATATCTCCGTCACAATTACCGCACAGGCCTTCTAGTTTTGAGTTGTATGTTATACTTGGCACGAGAATCTAAAGAGATATTAAAATTGACCATCAAATTCAAAAAACAATTACACAGTTTAGTTATTTACACTAAAATCCATATTGGAATGCGATATTTTTATTTGCATTGTTGCTCCAACAAGCTCAAATACTACTTCGTCCTCTTTTTTCGTTAATTTAATCCAATCTGAATCGATTTTTCTGTACTTAATTGGCATATTATCGATACTTATGATGTTTTTATTTTGGGTTGGTTTTTCTGCTACAACGGTGTGATTTTTATATTTAATACGCAAAGCTTGAATGCAGGATGATAAATTTGTCACTTGCTGCGACTTGGTTTTTCCTTTAAATAATCGTTTCTTGTTTACAAACCCGCAGTTTCCGAGAGTCACATGTACCTAAAAGACACCAAAATTAAAAAGAAAATCGTGAACAAATGAAAGGAAAAGTGAAAATTTAAAGTTGATTTTACGATTTGCGATCTATACTTGTAATACGGTCGTAGCATTGAAAACAAAACAACTAAGCGAAAAAATACAAGTGTTATTTACGAGCTTACGGAAAACGATAAAACTTTAGATTTAATAATATTTTTGAATTCAGTAAGTGCCTGCGGGAAAAAACCAAGATCAATGTTGTTATGGGTTTTCAGCATGCGCAAAAGTGGTGAATGATAGTATGCATCCGTCCGCGCGAAAGGGACATTAAAAATTTTGATGTCACACTAAGAGTGCCTGGCAAGGATGAAGATGAATCCTAAGGAAATCATCTCTGCAAGTGGCAGCCAGACTGAGTTTGGGGATCCACCCGTGCTGGGCGTGCGGTAGAGGTTCAGATTCTCCAGGCCCAACCTCATGTATGACTGCAATGGAGAACTCTGGTTGCAGTGGAAGCTCACAGCTTACCATCGTGGAAGATTCTATGGCCAGCATGTTTTCGAACTTGCTGATAGCATCCCCTTTGGTCAAAGGGTCCGGAAACACGAGTAGAGCGTCAGCTGGAAGTATGACTATGGCCGTATCAAGGGAAAATATGTTTATTTCCAAATTTTCACCAAAGAGGAAGTTTCTGTGAACTCTAGAAACATGTGGAGGCTTTCAGTCGCAGGCAACGTTAGAGACTGTGCAAAAGGGCCAAGCTGCCGGTGAAAGTGGACAGGGAGACCAATGCAGTAATAACTGAGTGTGTTTCCCTGGAGTCTGGATATCAGGCAGAGAAACCTCTGACCCTACCTGGAGTAGCGAAAGAAAGGTTAGTTGGTGCAGTGCGCTATCATTGAGAACAAACTGTGGCGAGAGATAACGGAGTCGGGACCAGTTTACATCACGCAAGCGAAGTTTGTGGACGGTCATCTCCAAGTTATCTGCTCCAATCAAACATCTAAGGAGTGGTTCACTAAAATCGTTCCGAAACTGGTTACAGTCAGTCGGCCCAAATTCACCATTTTGGGCTCCGGTTTTGCCAAGCCGTATTATGTGTTCAGTAAGCTGAATGTAAAACACTGGATCATCAGGTACATGAATCCCACCACCGGTGTAGATGATTTCAACCTGGTGATCGCACTTGACCAGAGAAGTTTCACGACGCGCAGGAATAGATACCGTATGACGCTGAGCTATTTTGTGTAAGCGGTTAAATTTAACCAAATCAAGAAGTGGTGAAGCACCCACTCTTGTGAGATAGTCTATGAATAGGTCTCCAGAATAAAACGCAGAGATCTTTCTAAGAGTTTCTGCAAAGGGATCCAAAGACATCAATTCCGGACATTTCTATGCCTGAAGGTTTAAGATTCGTGCAGGTCAACTTGCAGCGTGCCAAGGCATCGTCTTAACTTTCGAGTGAAAAATTGGCAAAACTGCAAGCTTCCCTCTACTTTGCACTTGTACAGGAACCGTAGCTTCGGGGCAGCAGGATGTGCGGCATCAGCTCAATCACGAGCACAAAGATCTTTTATGACTTCAGTCAGCTTGATGCCACCATGCTCAGATAGTTTCCAAGCCGGGACCAGTCAGCAGTCGTCGTGTAACACCGGGAAAATGGCAGGCCGAAACGCAAGATATCCCCTCAACTTACTTTCCCTTTGATTCCTTACTCTCACCGCCAATATAGGAGTTAAAGGACCTGCTCCAGCACGCTGAACTGGAGAGAATGGGCTGCGATGTTAACTCGCAGTATACCAGCTGGAGTAGCAACAAATGCAACACCACAGGAGACAGACTCTTTGATTTTATAACTTCTGCGGGGTTGATGATTTTAAACACTGGGATTTCTCCGACATTTGTCACTCCAAACAGAGGGGTGGTTATTGATGTTTCACTATGCTCATCTGGAATAGTTAGATTAATGAATGACTGGATGGCATGTATCGGAAGAGGTTTCACGGACCCATCACCCATGCCTTTAGCCACAGACCTAAAACCCGTGGTCGAAGGAAGAAATCAAAGCAACACGGATTGGCCTGAGTCAGGAGCAGCTCGTCGTTGGATGCAAAGGAAGCAGTGCTTCCTTTGCTTAAGATTCCTTACAAAAGGAAAACATAATTTAGCAAATTTAAAGCAAATTATTTGATTTTATAAGATAAATATTCAAAATCAACAAAAAATCTTCAAAAACTCCATTTTAGTCAAAACCTTAACAACCATTTTAGTCAAAACCTTAAGTATCTCCTACCATTCTAAATCAGAACGCAAGTTCATTCCAGAGTATTGAAATATGCTTAAAAAAACACTGAAGTGATCTTGCTTCAATGCACGTTTTAATTATGTGTGCATGGATGCTATAGCACGCATTACACAATGGATAAGTTTTGTGATGTTGAAAATACTATATTTAACGTAATGGATTTAAAATATAGGTCAAAACTAATAAATCACTGAAATAATTATTGAAATCCATCAACAAATGACTGAGAAATTGATTGTTTAAGTTCACGTATTTTACCGTGAGACTTGTGGTCTCTGATTCGCCTGTGACGTCATATGACCTATCCAAGATCATCGCTCAATGAATATTCAGCTAATATGAGCCACGCCGTTTACGTCGCGTGACGTCACACACTCAAGCGCAGCGTGTAACGCAATTATTCTTGCATAACTTTTTTATTTCTAGAGATATTGTGTTTTATTCTACTGAAATTTTTATGATTCATCCATTTAAAAAATTGGAAACTTCTCCATTGATGGTCATAAAAAGTTTGCAATGAATGTTTCCAAATAGCAGCGCGGACGCTGCTTAGCTCACCGAATGAATGAAAAACAAAGGTGACTTCATAGCCGGAAAATACTTTGCGTCAATTGTAGAAGCCATCAAAGAAAGATGGAGAGGAAAATTAACCAAACGTGTCCTACTTCTAATTATTATCTTTTCCTAAAATTGAAAAAAGAACTTCGTGTGAAGAGGACTTCAAACGATGAAGATGTGGACGTTGTTTCGGTTTACTTTTCCAACAAAGACACAACATTTTTTTATAGAAGGTATACATAAACCAGTTGAATGATCCGAAAAATGTATAAGAGTAGCAGGCGAGTGCAATGAAAAAGAAAAATAAATTTGCATTTTTTTTTTCGCACTTTTTACTCCCCCATTTTGCGAACTTATTGGATCCATTCTCGTACTTGTCAAATTAATTGCTACGTTACATAGGCCTTGTTTACACCGAGTCACCGAAATCTGACCTGACCTATAGCGATATTCAAGCTGACGTCATAGCTCTTGAAAAGAGAAGTCAAATACTTTACTTACCTCGAAATTACTATACGGTTTGGGTAATGTACTGCGCGACAACAAGTAAGTACAGTTTCCATTAAATGTAAAATTTTGTCCATCGTATGTGACAAATCTAGTTTTGCCATTGCCATCACATACACAATCCATGCAATCTTTAGGATAAACACAAGTATTATTTTTCCGGACCATCCCATCCGGACAGTAGCATCCCACAAAACAAGTGTCTTGTATGATGGGACACTTCTCACTTTTGAAATTTTCACAAGATGGTTCACATTTACGTCTATAACATTCATTATAGACCAAAGGACTCGGGCACGATATTTCTGAAATGAAGATATTTAAGATGATTCACGAAACTTGGTAAACTTAGACTCTTTGATCAAAAAATACTTACTGCAATCATAAAGTGTTCGCCAGTTGGACACATCTACTTCTGGTTTCATAGCGATGCAATCTTTTATAAAGTTTTGTAGGAAGTCACATTTACACTGTTCTTCCATGCCTTTTTTGTCCGAAGATGTGATACAATCGCACATTGAATCCATGCAAGCTGAAATAAATCGGTTGTACTCGTACCCGACAGGGCATGCTTCCGGTATCTTGTCCCTGTCAATATATCACACATTTAGTAAGAAAAGCATAAAGTACATGAAGATAACATTTTCATTACTTAATTGAGTTGCATATTTCCCAAGCGACTTCTTGTATTTCTTGATCACATTTTCTTGGTATGCACAAAAGTGGGTCTGTATAGCCCCAAGCGTCAGCGAATTCGGCAGTACTCGTGGCAGGTTTACCATTTGGCATTCGTTTATCATCCTCAGCAATATCATTGTAAAAACCACATAAACCTTCAACAGTGCCGGAATTTGTGGACGACACACCTATTTTTGTGTTACCGAAAGCGTCAAAAGATACCCAAAAGGCATATTTTACAGATATAACAAGAACGGAGTTTCCAGGCTGCGATATTTTAAATGTTGAAGCAAGGTGTGGTGAATTTTCCAGCTGGCGTACGCTATACTGATATCCATTTAATAAAGCGGTAAAATTGGTGTACAGCACAAGAGTTATATTTTTTTCAATCTCAGATATGATTAGTCTTTTTTCACAGTAAGAATCTTCTCCGTTACAGGTTCTGTCCCCTGCAAAAATGAATAAGTTAGACAAGCAAATTTTCTCGTAGGTATTTTCAACAAACATTTTATCGACCACTCATTATTCGTCAAATCCTTTGCAAGGATATGGCTACAAATATCATGTTTGAAATCAACTCCGTCAAATGTGTTTACTGATCGACCATTAACGGTGCATACCGCATCTTTCGAAGGAGGTGCAACGCACTTATAGGTGGTACATTCTCGAGCTTTGTTTGATGGTACAGAGAGTTTTTCCATGGTGTATCCATCGGGGCATTCGACACGAGGACACTGAGTCTCTTGATTTATTACTTTAGAAATATTGAAGCGTGATATTGGGACACATGTGAATTCGACGCATTGATTATCACGAGGTAGTTTTTCGGATAAATTCTTTTCTTTTTTAAACTCCCTTCCCTTCTTTGACGATTGATACTTTGCTTTTGTGAAGACATCTTTTCGAGAACTCTTTGACCTACCAAACATTCAAACATTATTTTCCAGTTGAACGTGAAAAACCAATTCGAAGAACTTACATCGATTTTAAATTGCTTGATGTTCTGGCTTTCTTCAAAACTGCATTCAAACTAAAATAATATTATTTGATTAAATATGTGTGAAGTGAGCCAAATAAGAATAAATAGTTCTATGGGTGAATAAATTTTAAGAGCGGGGAAGGGTAGGTAGGAGTACCTGTTTAAGGAAAAAGAAAATGCACATACATCCTGCGGAGTTGAGGAGGTAAAGCCATTTGAATTAACATGGTTCGGGATTGAAGTATTTTTCTCTCCAGAGAACAATTGTATGAGCAAAAAAAGGTTTAGTGTTGCAAAAAGAAATAGATGACTCCAAACTATCAAAGTAATTGTGCATTGCTTGCTTCATTATCATTTTATCCGAAGAACGTAGGGTCCGAAATATGGCCAGATCAGAGGCAAAACTCGACCTTCGAATCTTTTTCCCAACAAAAATTTTCAGTTGGATCAGAAACTCGTACGGTGAACCAAGGGGGATTTGTAGGCTTACGAGTGTGAAAGGTAGATGTATAGGTAAGATCATTGAGATAAGAATGAAATCTGAAAAGTGCATGATGAATGAATCAATGGAAGATCAATGGAAGAACGAAAACCGGTTAACTTTTTCAAATTTTGACGCCATTCCTGGGTAATTATCCTTGTGGAGATTATTGCGAGAAGTAACTGAGATTATTTTCTTTGAATTTCACGGTTTCAAAGAAATTATTTGAAAATGTAGACAACCTTGTGCAAGGAGTGCCATTTTGAAAAATTGCTGAGAAAAATAAAAGATTTTGCTCTACAATTGGCGATGCTGTCATAAGATTTTAACGGAGTTCACATAGTAGGTGCACCTTAATGTAAGCCAGTTTTGGCAGAACTTAGGTTGAATAATTAAAATAAACCTGCCAGTTCTGGTAGTTGTTTTTTTACATTTCTTTCACTAACAGATGCTCCCATAAAATTTCCAAATGATAATCATCTTTTAAATAAAAATTTTGAGCTTAATATCGATCCGCGTTCACTTCTTACTGTTCCCTATTGCTTCAAACCCAGTCATCGGATCAAAACGAAATTGACAGAGTTAGGCGACTTTAATGTAAAGCGAATTTGGTTTACTTTTGGCAGTGGTGTTGGCAAAGGGTTGTCGGAAACAGATGTTACCATTAAATTTTCATATCAAAAGCATCTACGATGAAAATAAGAAACAAATGTTTGAATTTCCCAAGTGTTGACCCAAAAATCTTTCTATCCGTATAGCTTCGCAAGCACAAGGTGTCTTGACCTTGACTTGGAGCGGTCAATGACGGTAAAGAGGTGTTGACCTTTTGTCGTTATTTTTATACTGATGTACTAATCAGATTTTCGTTTGATAAGCATGCTAAGATGAAAATAAGTATCAAATTGTTTAACTTTCCTAACTTCTGGAAACTCTCGGGAATGGTAGCCTTGCAACTTTTCTACCCTATGGTTTCCCATGCAGTCATCGGATCAAAGTTTTCTATGACCTTTGATTCACGTTGAAGAACATTTTGTAGAACATGTATTGTATACACATACACATGTATACACAATTTCTCTAGTTTTCTTCGAAAATTAGTGTCACCTCAAGTGGTTTTCATGCACTAGATGTTTTTCAATTTGTGTACACTCTAGCTCAAAATGCTTTTAATTTATAATTTTGCGAAGTGATAGTTGTTTTTTTGAACATAGTTTCGTCTAATAATGACCTGAAGCTAGAGGAATCTCATTAATTATAGTATATTTTTTTGCTGCAAAAAGGTTATTAAAAGGCCTAGAACATCTCTGCAGGTCCAGAAAAGTCATAATCATAACATCTTAAATGAAAAATTATGGGGGCCTAAAAAATCCCGGCAGGTCCAGCAAAAATCATGCGATGTGAGGATAAAATCATTAGAATGAAGTCGAAAATCATAACGGGCCTGCAAAATAACAAGGAGGCAAAAATAGTCACTAAATCTAGAAAAAAATCACAAGATTCTTGGATGAAATCACTAAATAGTAGAAAAAATCAGGGAGGTAAAGAAAATATGACAAGATCGTAGAAGAAAGTCATGAAGACTGTAAGATATCAGGAAGGCCTAAAAATTCTAGAATAAAATCGTAGTCGAAAATCAGGGAAAGTCATGGGGGCTTAACAATATCAGGGAGGCTTGGAAAATCCCAGCAGGTCCTGAAAAAATTGTAAAAGAATATTTTGGGGGCTTGGATAAAATCGGGGAGGCCAAGAAAACTCCGTTAGGTTCAGAAAAAAATCACTTGACCTTAGAAGAAAATCTTGGGGGCCTGGAAGAAAACAAGGAAGCCAAGAACATCCCGGGAGGCTCAAGAAAAAATTCTGGCGTCCTAGAATCATTAGCCTTTAGAGCTCCTTCTCGAGCCATGCGCTTTAACTTCCATAAAGCTGACTTCGTTGGTGTGATGACTGAAATGAACTCGATAAACTGGTTCTTCTTTTCCCGCGGCCTCACTATCAATGAGCTTATCATACAATTCCACAACTTCCTATCCCACCTTATCTCTCGTTTCACTCCTTCCAGACGCCCTCGCAAGCCTAATGACGATCCTTGGTTTCGTCGTGATGTGGCGTCTGCCCTGGAAGCTAAGAATATCGCTTGAGCTAGATTTAAACATACAGGCTCTTATGATGACTTCCTCGAATTTTCGAGGCTACGATCTTCTGCTCTAATTGCCGTCAATCAAGCTATCCGAGATTACTTTTCCAACATTGAGTCCTCTATCTGTTCTAATCATCAAAAACCCTTTTGGTCTTATGTCCGTTCCGTCAAAAACCCCCATCGTATCCCCGATTCCATGTTCCTCGATAGCGCCACTGCATTTAATCCACGTGAAATTTGCGACCTCATCGCAAAATATTTTTCTTCCTTCTTTTCTCTACATAATCATATCTTACCTTGTGAAATTCCCCATTTTGCTTCATCTTCCCTATCTTCCATTTACACCAATCCTCTTGAAATTGAATCCTTACTCGAGTGTCTTGATGTCAATGTCAGTTGTGGTTCGTCCTAATGTGTTCCTCTGTCTATTATATTTAACTTCAGCCTCTGCCCCGGCTCGTTCCCCGCCAGTTGGAAATCCGCTTATATTTCCCCCATTCACAAGTCTGGAGACCCAAGCTGTGTTTCCAACTACCGTCCAATTTTCCTGCTTCCTTGTTTTGGAAAATTTCTTGAAAGAGTGGTTGCTTCCTCTACTCCATCCCTTCCTTGCTCCGGAACAGCATGGTTTTGTTAAGGGTAGATCCCCCACCTCTAATCTTATATCTTTTGCTAACTTGGTTGCTTCTGCCTTAGACCAACGGAAACAAGTGGGTGTGGTATATACCGACTTTTCTAAAGCATTTGATTCTGTTGATTACAGAATTCTTCTTGCAAAGTTTCGAAGTTATGGGGTGTCGGATCTTCTTTTGTCTTGGTTTTCATCCTATGTTTCTCATCGCTTTTAAGCTGTATCTGCGCAATCCTCCACCTCTACCCCTTTTTTCCGCTTTCCGGAGTTCCTCAGGGCTCCATTCCCGGTCCATTATTATTCCTAGTCTGTATTAATGATCTTCCTTCCTTTATTCGTTCTTGCTGCCTCTTGTTGGCCGATGACTTAAAGATTTTCAAAGTAACTGAATTTGCCAACGACTGCCTCCAACTCCAAAATGATCTCTGTATTCTGTGCGACTGGTGCTCTAAAAGTTCACTTACTTTGAACGTATCCAAATGTGATCAAATGTCCTATACGTATAAAATGTCACCCTTGATATTTTCCTATACTCTGTACATATCTGCCATTACGACTGTTGATAACTTTAAGGATCTTGGTGTGTACTTTGATCCAAAGCTCAAATTCGACCTGCACATTCCCTATAAAACCGCCAAGGCCTCTCATCTGTCCGGTTTCATCCTTAGATGCTCTGCTCCTTTTAATAGCATCGCTACCTCTTTCCATTTGTTTTTTTGACTTGTTCGTAGCATCCTAGAGTATTGTTGTCAAGTGTGGTCTCCCGTCATAAATATCTTAATGAGGCAATGGAATACGTTCAGCGTAGGTTTACTTGCTCACTGTTGTTTAAATTCAACATTCCTTACTGTGGTTATAGTGATCGTCTTTCCTTATTCCAATTTCCTTCATTAGATTCCTGACGAGTGTTCCTTGACGAGTGCTGGCTTTTCAAGCTACTCCATTGTCCTATGCTCTCCGATCTTGGTTGTATGCTATGTATAGGTAGCGTTAATCGATCAGATAGATCGCAATTAATATTTTCTCTTCGCTTCGCACGATCTGAAGTTTATTTTAACTCTCCGCTAGTGCGTATCCCCAGGAAGCACAACGATCTTCAGCTTGGTCTCTCGATTTAAGTCGCAAATTAAAGATTTAATTCTTAAAGCTCCTTATAATGTTTGATTTTTTCTTTAGCGTTTTTGCACTTTCTTCTATGTTAACTTATGTATTGCTTTAATTTGTTGAAGTTTCAAATATGTATATATCTATTTTTTTCAATTATTTGTTAAATTTTTTCTTTTTTAAAATCTTTTTTTTTAACTTTTTTAAATATTTCTAATTATGTAACTGTGCAGTAGCCTGTTCAAATAGATTTAAATGAATAAATAATAAATTAATAAATAAATATCACAACATCGTAAAAAAGAGCTGTGGGGCTGGGAAAAATAACGGAGGCCCAGAAATTGGATTATAGGAAAACATAATTAGATTGTAGTTGCATATTTCCAGAGAAAACACGTTAAAACAACTGTTTTAAGTATTCGCAAAGTTTGAATAAACTTTTTTGTTTTTTCTTTGTCAAAAAGTCATAAAAACCAATAAAGTAACGTACTCCGAATTTAGTTTCCCCTTAAACTATATCATGGCTGACTTAACATCATCAAATTCAGCACATGCTTCATTTTGTTCGTCTAGTCAAAGCTAACAAGAAATACTTTTTAAATGAAGAGCTAAGTGTCAAGACTACCCTGCGTCACAGTTGCAGCTGGAGTGTCGATACTGCTTGCTATTTTTTCAATCGAAATATTCTTTCTAATTAAGATATTCCAATGTGTCCCATAAAACTAGAAACGAATAAGTAAATGAAGGATCATGAAAAGCCACCACCAAATGGAAGTAATCCAGATTCACAGCATCATTTGGAGTATAAAATGATCTTCTATTAAAAATTTGAAGTAAACTATTTGAAAGTAAAAAACTTATGTGATTAATTTTAATATAATTTACCTTGATTCAAAAATCTGTGATAACTTCCTTCGAGATTTTTCAAGCCGAATTTCCATCCCTGGCGGACAATGTGGCTCGGCACACTTTTCAAGCTCACCTGTTAAAGACTTTTGTTAAATACATATTTGGACCTTTAAAACTTCAGAAATTTATCTTCCTCAGAACTGATTTAAAGCAGGATAATTTTAATGGGTCATTTTAGGCCAAATCACGTTACTGCAGATGCATAGTGTTCATTGGATCCGTACGGACAATGACTAATTTGTTGAGTGCGAATTATGAAGAAATTAAGCTTAGCATGTTTTAGTTTTTCAGTTACTAAAATGTAAATTACTTGGACCTACTTTCTACTCTTTGTTCAACTGTAATTTTACTAGAAAAAAAATCTTTTTCTCAAAGTTTGTTGCTTAACCAGCTCAGTAACATAGTGTTGGATCATTAAGTTTGATATTTCCCGAATAATACGCCCAATCAATTCAATGAAATATTTACTTACGTATTTGTTTTGCTGGTTTAATGGATTCAATAGCCGTGGGTGTTTTTATGGTGCAATTTCTTTCATCGTCAGAGCAGTCTTCAATGCCATTGCACCACAGCTCTTCAAAAATACAATCACCACTAGTTGGACACAGTTTTTGAAATTCAGGGCATGGCTCACATGCGCACCCACAATTAATGAGCTTGACTGGCCTCAGTTCATCTTTACAAGGAGGACATCCGTGTGGTTTACAATGTGACACACCACCCAAAACACAAACGCATTGCATACATTCATCGGACTCGTATTGCGCGCCTACTTCGTACCTGTCAGGAGTTTAGATTTAGAAAATACAATAGGATCTTTGATCGTGGCATTTACTGAATTGAACCAACAACGCAAGGGCACAAACTCCGATCGACACAGGTTGACCCATTCCAATATTTAGGTGATTGGCATTCGCAATCTATAGCATTAGATACATATGTATCTTTTTCAATTCCTGGGCAAAAGAGGCATGTTTCTGCTATTGGTCCAGTTTCAGTTGTCACAATTTCCGCAGGTTCGGTTGTTTCGACAGCGTCTTTGGCTGAAATTAAAAGAGCTCTAAAATTTTGCATTTGAAATTTTAGTTGACTTACTATATGGGATGAAGCAACCAAGCGGCTCTATTCTCATATCAATCGTGTTTTCCCATTTTGTTGGTAATATTTTCAAATAGCGTGCTTGGACGGCATTTTTCAGAAGAATTAATTTAACATCTTTAGCATTAGTGTTAGCAAGAAACATTTTTGGGTTTCCTTTAGAAGAAAGAATTGTATTCCAGATGTACCCGTTATGAGAATAAGCAACATTCAGGGCACGCACCCATCCAAGTTGTCCTCCTTTTATTTGAATACCGGTTATGTTCCTCATTTCCAAGAAATCGAACTAAGGGAACCAACAAATCAGTATAGCTAGTCTGTCTTGCAGATATTCTTACCATAACAAATTCATTTAAGGCGTCTATGATAGGTTGCCATCCCGTTGAAGAGCTTAGTTTCAACATTTGTAGAAGGTTAAGTCCACCATTGTTTACATTTGACCGAATACTGCTCGCCGATACCTTTAAAGTATAGTATTAATTATAAATTGAGCCAAAAAGTATTTTATTAATTATAGTTTAAACAATAAATTTTACCTGTTTCGGCGACATCTGGTCATTTTCAATGCCCATTGGGTCATCACATAGTGGCTCAATATATTCTTGAGGTACTGCTTTAATGATGTGCTTAATACGTATCTAAACGACCAAAAAAAAGAAGAGGGATATGAAATGAATACTGTGTCAATTTCTTAGTCAACAAATTATGAATCGACAATAAGGTTTTAATATTTTCGCGTCTTAATTTAGATTCATGTCAGATATTTATTTGTTCAAATGTTTAATACAACAGATTTACATACAATTATAGCTTAGAAAATATTAATAGAAGGAAAATAATCCTCAAAAAAGATTATTTAGTGTAAGAACACAGTAAAAAAAAATTTATAAATTTATTTTTAAAATTTTTTTAAAAATTCAAAAGCTAATAATTAAACATATTTACAAACAAAAGCGATAAATCAACACTAATTTGTTCCTTTACTTTTCGGGTAATAACTTTTTGGGTAAAAAGTAACTTCCGTAGTGGGAGAAGAGTTGCCGAAAAGCAGAAAAGTAAAGAAACCGTTTTTGGATCAAAACTAGCAAAACAAGAAGAAGAGCCACAAATGATGTCTTGTTTTATATCTCTGTTTTCCTAATTCTTACATAAACAAAGTCAAATGATCAGCTTTGGGACTACTTAACAGTCGGGACCACATTGCAGGAAAACGCTGGCAGAAAAAAACTCGGGTAAATTTTTGCAAATGGGGTATTTACCCCTTATCGAAAAATGACGTTATTATTTAGGTTGAATATTAGGAACGCATTTTGGGTAAGTTGCATAATTTTACTCGAAAACCGAGTGAGAGAGGTCATTTAGAGTAAATACGCTGGCAGTGGACCAGTGGTTTAACGCAGAGAGATCATTTTGCAACTGATCTTCATCATCGTGGCACTACAGCCCAAAACCAACATTAACCTCCTTAATGCTCCACCTCCATTTGTCTCACTTCAGAGACCGCGCCCTCCAGTTCGGTGCTCCCAAAAGCGACCTGCTGTCAGCATTTATCGAATTCTCCCAACGCTTGCGTAGCTTAACGACTGGCCTGGCTTCGCTCGCTCGCCTCTTGAGAGGCCGCTTGGGGACTCGATATTGAAGTTTTTGTAGTCGTATTACGGTAGAGACTTCCGGCTCGTCATATATGGCGCACAGCTCATTGTTGTATTCATTTTCGTCCCGTATTGGACCGAGGATTCTTCCAACGTATTTAAGGCTTTTTCAGACGTCTGGGTCAGTGTCCAGGTTTCGCTTCCTGATTATTGTTTTGTAGATGCGAAGCTTCGTTTTTCTGTGTATGCATCGAGATTTCAAAGTGGGAAGCACCGAAAAGAATGTCTGGTTGGCTAATTGAATCCCTCGTTTGATTTTGTCATCTCATTCCCATCCTTCGAGAGGCTCGTCACTAGGTACACGAAGGTTCGTCGCTAGGCACACGTTTTCAAGGTTATATACCCTGATCTTTATGTTTTGTCTTACTGGTATCCTTGTGACCAAATTCTTTAGCGGTTTCGTCAAATACTTCCTTGGCATCGTTGAACGAACGTTACATAATATTGATGTTATCAGCGTAAGCTACTAGCTGTGTTGACTTAAATAAAAGAGTTCTTCTCGTGTCGACGGGAATTTGTCTGATGACATATTCAAGTGCGAAGAAGTGCTTGCTGTTACGGGGAAAAGAGGATCAGGTAGAAAATCTAAAAGTATAGACAAGGACTTAGCGAAGAAAATTGTCAGGAAGATCTAGACCAAACCTAACATTTCCGTTCGAGATATGGCAGGAGTTGCCGGTACATCGAAGCCCTTCAGAAAATTCCTGGCCATTAATTGCACACTGCTTGAGCAAAAAATGTGGTAAAAGAAATATTTAAGTCGAAAAAAAACCAGTGAAAACTCCCAAGCGTAACATGGTGTGCGATATTTTTAAGCGAAGAAGCGATATTTTTATAGCGAAAGCCATAATCAATGCCCAGATTTACATTGAGGAATGTCTGCAGAAGCGATTGTTGCCTTTATTTATAGGCATGAGGGGTCCGAGTTTTTTTCGTCAGACCTAGTATCAAGTCATTATTCTAAGAACACACTGGAGTGGTATGAAAGCAGCCTTGTCATTTTTGTCGAAGAGGAAGCCAACTCGCCGAATTGTCCTGAACTTAAACCAATAGAACGATACTGGACTTAAATAAAACGAGTATTGAAGGAAAGCAATATGAGAGCTAATAATGTATCTGACTTTAAGGGGTTACACCACAGTAGAAATTTCAGAAAATTGATTTTCTTTTTATTGGCTTAAAAAATCCTTTGAAACCTCTAGAATAAGGGGCAAACGGTTTCATACCTGCTGAAAATCGTTTTCAAAGATATTTCGAGCACTTTTTCGACTCTTCCCGACTACTCGAAAATGACTACCTGCGATAGATACGACACCTGCTCATTGGGTACAGCATTATGTCTTATCATACGATTTCCAACTTCTCTAATACACTAATATAAGTCGTTAGAAACATTTTCAAGCATGTTGAACACAAAGTTCAGTAGTACAGTGTCCTTTGATGTTGAGAGAAGACGTAAATTTTGCGTGGAAGTTATTCGAATTACGATTTTTTTGCAGTGCTAATTTCTCACACGTTATTTGTAGCTTTTACATTTATGTGAGTTACAATGAGTGAAAAGAAAGTGTATGCAATCCCTAAAAGCTCAAAAATATCGTATAAGACGCGGCGACAGACCAACGTGACGAAACGACGACCGTTGAACAGATATGAGGCGGAGGAAGATTCGGCCGGTGTCAGCGCTTCGGCAAAAAAATTGAAAGTGGATTCTGACGTTATCGATGTATAAAGTAAATTTGATTATTGATTGAAGGAAAAAAAAATTAATTGATCAAAATTTTTTATTTTATCATACTTGAAACACGAGTCAAAACTTTAAACGCGTTTTTCTCGAAACACGTTTTTTCAAATCGGCACGCAGCATAACTCAAACAATTTTTTATTTTTTCACTCCAAATTAATATCACATCTTTAAAACAACATTCCGCATAGAAATACGTAGCCGATTTTCAATAAGTAAATATCTCGATTTTTTAGCTACAAATAAGTGCCGGTTTTTTTGAAGGAAAATGCACTTTTTTTTTCAAATGCTCGCCAATTTTACAAAAATAAATATTTTCAAAATCCCCTACGTATTTCTCTAGCTATACTAATGTTCTTTAAGAATTTTTTTTTTATTTTGTTCCAGATTAATTTTTGGTGCACTTCTACTGCGTGCCGCGGAGCCCCTCCAAAAAAAACCGTTCCGCAGAAACGGCTGTTGGGCAGCCATTTTGTAATATTTTTTAATTAACAAATTTTGTTTAAAAACTTCAAAACATGCTTAACCAACATCTTTAAAGAGAATTACTTTTTTACTTTTCCTTCCACTTAAAAAAAAATCGCAGGAAAACGTTAAATTTTCGCTCTCTACTGTGGTGTAACCCCTTAAAAAAAAAAAATTAGAAAAGCATATGAAATCGTTAATGAGACCTCTGTAAAAAAAATTTAATTTCGGGTCTCAATCGAAAAATTCAAAATTTGCATTCTAAGCGCAATGAGCTTTACAAATGTAGTTTTTGTATGTTTATTTTCAGGAGGTAGGATATATAAGAAATAACCCCATGCAATGGGCATTTTATCCGATAACCATAGAGTATCATTGTCTTTTATAATTCATGATAATTACTGATATAGTCAACAATGCTTGATTATCAATGATTGAATAAAGTGAATTTCGAAGGTTTTTCTGGTAATAAAATCGAACAACTAAAAGATGAGGTTAAAGTAGCTTCAGATTTAAGATTGAACCACAATGTAATTGAACCATTGGCTTAAGTAAATGCTGAAATCGAACAGAAAATCACGCTGCTTCTGGTTGAGATGGGAGCCTTGATTTGTTATGAGTTTGTGTAAAAAGTATTTTTTTATTCTCATGAGTAGCATGTAAAATAAAAAGAGGAAATATAAAAGTGTTTTATGTCAGGTTTAAGCCTGAGCTTACCGTTGTTGTTTTTCTGCTCTGCACTTGTTCAAATGAGCACCCAAGTAACTCCACTCTTAACGATATACCACCATGCCATTCCATTGGACATATACGTACTATCTTTGCCTCTACGGGTACGGCAAACATTGTCTGCATGGGTGTCTTAGGATCGATTGGTCCATTGCATATTTGCGGAGCTTCAAATTTATTGTGAACGTAATGAAAAGCTACTCCATCTAAACTATAAAGAACCTGAAAAGTATTTTGATAGATGTAAGTGGAAAGCATTGAAAATTAAATATTTAATTAGTGAAATGTACTTAGTTGCATATAAATAATTCGTATTATATGTATTATTATGAGGGAAGAAAGTAACTAACTATTACTAGTTTTACTAAGCTCGATGGAAACTTTAGAGCTTTTTACCGGTTGATCGATCTTCTTAAATAAAAACAACATGGCGCCGAGGGAAATTTATTTGGTAAGTTAACTTACTTTGAAAGTTGTTACATACTGATCGAATAGTGGACTTCCTTGCATAACTATACCATGCACTGGCGTAGGTTTGTCAAATGCAATTTGCAAATATTGATTTTGATCGTTGAACATCGGAGACCAGCTTCCACTTGCATCTTCGGTGGGTCTACCGTTAATTTTGCAATATTGCGGCAAAAAACTTGAGCCAAGGGAACTACTTGACGTAAATGCTGAATCTGGCAGAGGTGTTTCGCCTTCAATCAAAGGTATGAGCCTGAAAACAAATAAAAGTCAAACTGTTTCCCATAATACATAATAACGTACTTTTCATTTTCACATTGTTTGGGAGGTGAGACAACATCTGGAATAATAATGATTTTCTTCACTCTTGTCTTGCTTAAAATCCGTTTAATTGGCTTTCTAGTTGCAGTCTAGACAATAAATGGTGGTGAATCTGAAAAGTCGTCGATAAAAGGTACTCTTACCTGCATCTCTATCTCGTTGTGGCATTCTGACTTCGAGCACACATAGGCATTGTCTAAACATTGGCATGTCATGCAATCAGATTCTTGAAAAACTTGATTTGGCTGGAAATGTTAAAGTTTATTATAATCAAAGAAACTATGTATATGCGACATAACATTTGTTTTATGTATTCAAATACCCAAAATTTTATAAATTTAATGTTCTTGAAAGATATAACTTTCTGAACATTGTACTTAAAAGTATTTCAGCAAAACGGACAGCGTGAAATTGGCTTAGCTGCAGAAAAGAATTCTAGACCTCGCGATTTTACGCTGAAGTTACCCAGCTTGTTATTATCAGCATTTCTTCGGGATCTTTGGTATTGGGCCGAGAACTGGATGACTGGGGTTTGAAAGCAAACCTAGATCAGAATGTCGTTTTCCGCCTACGGTTCACAAGCCGCAATATAAATAAATAGCTCTTAAACAAGGAGGAAATTTAAAAAATGGTTTGGAGTGCTTTCTAGGAAAGTCTCAATAGCATCGCAGAGACTATCAGGATACAGAAAGCTCTGTTCAAAGGTCAGAAAGTGCATACAGGACTACTCAGAACTCCAGATGGAAAGACTATGACCACCTTTGCAAAATTGGGAGCAGCGGTGACGCTGAGGAAGTAAAAGAAGGCTTTGCTCGGACACGTCACTCAGCTCTGATTACACAAATCATCACGTATGAAAAATTTGAATGGGCAAAAAATTCCTTCAACTCTTTAAATCAGCAAGACCAGACGGAATCTGCTCAGTTCTGCTACAAAAAGCAACGGGGAAAAAATTAAAAACCATTATGGTACGCATATTTAGAGCAAGCTTGGCACTCAGCTTCATACCAAAATTTTGAAGACAGGTTCAGGTAGTGTTCATCCCTAAGGATGGCATCAAACCGGCCGACTTGCCAAAATCATACAATCCAATTAGCCACACATATTTCATATTGAAGACCATAGAGAAGCTAATTAGCTTATGCAAAAGGAGTGATCTTCTGGTAAAGATGCAGCTTCACACATTTGAATTTGGCTACCAAAAGGGCGAATCAACTATATCAGCTACACATAAGCTGGTACAAATAATAAAGGAGGCATTGAATGGCAAGGAAATCAGACTATGCACCTTCATGAACATAAAAGGAGCCTTTGATAATGCAAGACATGACTCGCTGTATCACGCTCTCTGGAGAAAGTATGCCCCTCAAAAAGTAGCAAAATATTAAGGTATCGAGGTGAGCTTATGAAGCTCGACGAGGCGAGGTGGGCAATAAGGGTGGACAATAGGTGGCGATGTCCACTGTGAAGCGTACTATCCTCTTGGTATGGTGCCTACTAGCTGGTGACCTTCTCATGATCCTCAATAGTAATGGACATCAGAAGACATACGGTAACAACATCCTATTAGCATAAAACTGGCCTACAGGTACAAGTCAGACGACCTAAAAGGCCACCCTAAAATCCTGGAGGATATCAGGCTGATGATGAAAACGTTGAATTTCAGCGATCAAATAAACATCAAAGCAGCCTTCGCGAAGGGATTTAACCTCACAATTCCATCAAAGAACAAATGGGGAGGAATACGGCTCCTCTCGTACAAAGGAGCGTAAATGTAATATACGGATGGCTCAAAGTTGGGTTGTGGAATAGGAGCAAAGATCATAGATTCCGTGTACGAAATACATTTCCCTCTCCATAAAAGAAACCACCATATATCAAAGCAGAACTATCTGCCATACTTAGAGCCTAACATACAATAAATATATGGAGCACTAAAAGGGTCAGAACTAAGATTCTATCGGATATCCAAGCGGTTTTTAAGGCTGCCAATCGTTACCACAAAAATTCAGTTATGCTCTTGGAGGTAAGAGAGGAATACCCTAAATGAAATAGGGGCACAGAACAGCCTCGAGTTCATATGAGTCCCCGGTCATGAGGAGCACCAAGGAAACAAAGAAGTTAATACCAAGGTCAAAGAAAGAATAAGGATGTCGTTTATAGGTCCATCTCCGTACTGGAAGTTTACAAAGGCAGGTACAGGAAAGGAAAATAAAAGATGGAGCAAAAAAAAGATCGAAAGCTACTGCTTTGACGAGGGTTTTAAAACTCTAAAAAATATAACTTGACTTTGATAACAAGAACAAAAGGAGCTATGGCTCTCTGCAAAAGTATGTGGAGCATTGACAGGTCACTTTCATTGCAAAAAGCAACTCCATAGAATAGGTAACTGTACTGGTGACTGTAGTAGATACTGTGGAGATACGGCAGAGGGTATAGAAATTCTTGTCACACACTGGCCAGCACTAGCGAGACGAAAATTAGAGCTCCTTGCCTCTGCTTTTCTCTCCACCAGGGATATGACAAATGTCCCGCCAAGGGAAATTCCCAGTTCTATAAGAAGCCTGGACATCCTATAAGATATCACGCTGAGGAGACAAAATAAACCCAAAAGGCCGTAGTATTAGGGGTCTTTTGATCATGCTATCAATCAATCAAGAATGAGAAAGTATAAAGTAATTAGCAGGATGCCATCCATGAGCATAGCGTAAATTACATAGGAATTGACAAGGGCTGATACATATAATACGAAATCTCGTTCACGCTCTAGGTTGGTAGCTTTGCTCGCTAAAGTGTCAGTCCAAAGAAGCAATCTACTGGCCGCAGGTCTGAATCCCGCCGTATGCTCGTGGTTGTATTTGCTCGTCTTGTGTTGTCTTAATAGCCGCCGACTGGGCATAATACCAGCGCACCATTAATTAAGTTTCTCATCATAGCTTTGGTGACAACCTGGCAAAATACTGACGCCTCAGAAAATAAAGAAAATGTTTCACTTAAAAAAGAATAATGGAATAATTGATATTGCCTTCTTCCATATGTATCTCCCTACTGCCATAGCTAAGCATTTGCTTAAAAAGTTAGTCCCCTGAGCTTTGACTATCAGGAGATGAGTTTATAAGCAGTAAAAAGCGAACTATTTCAGGCCTTTTGCGTTGGCTTATTCATATTATAGCTGGCTGTCAGATGGTTTACGTTGTGACCTAAGAATGTATAATTAATGCAACTTATAAGTGCTGTAGTACGTTTGGATCCAAGCGGTCCTGAATAAAATCTGATTTTCCTTGACAAGTGTTCTTTTATCAATAAGAAACGATTCAAACACATATAACTATTTTGAAGCTATAATTAAATAACTTACTTTTACAAACTTTCCAGAAAAGCTCAAACAAGGGCAATCTGATGGCTCAACGCACGTCCTTTTATCTCTCCACAGCTGGTCACTACTGCAATTTACCGCAAACTTATCGTCTATACAGCCTTCTTTGCAGGGTTCGCTGTACGGCTTACAAAGTTGTTTTTTATACAATCGCTGCAATGAAAATCAATTTTGAATTTTAGAGTCATAAAAGTCAAGGCCAATAGAAATCTATATGTGCATTTACGTTACCTTTTCATAATAATGACAAGCCCTTCCGCAGGGTATGGCACAGCTTGAAAACCGTTGACCTTCCGGACAATGATCAACTTCAGGCTTTTCGGGCTCGCCAGTTCCACACTGAGGTTTTATTTCAAGGACATTTTTTATAAAATCGCATACATTATTTACTGGATTAAACATCATTGTAGGCCCACATGTTTTATCAACATAGGCCCAAGTCAAGTCAGATTGCTGTGCACATTGGCGGAAATCGAAGCAATTTTGTGGATGTTCGGCGTACGGGATTTCAGGATCGCATTCTCTCGTGAAGCTCTCTGTGGAAGTTTCTGCCGGTAAATCTGTACTTGATTCAATATCAATAGATACATTAGCACAATCCGGTTTAATCATCTCAACGGACATTATTGAATCGCATTGGCTTGTGAGTGGGTTGAACATTTGAAAAGGCTCACAAGTCTTTTGCTCGTAGTCCCAAGAACCGTCCGGCTGTTGGACACATTCTAAAAATTTAAAGCAGTCGCCATTGTATTCAATGCGTGGTTTGTTATCATCACATATCGGTGGCTTGGATTGCAGTTGATCAAACTTTTCAACTTCGTCTTTTACACCAGTGCAGTCGCAGTAGACGCGAATTTCGTAGTCATTACAAGTACCGATGCAGATTAAGCCTTTCTCTAGAGTACAGAAGGAATTGTCATCAGTTTCGTTGTGGTAAAGATTCGAAGATACAACTCGACATTGAATTTCTTTCATAAATTCTGGCTGACATGATCCATAACCAAATGATGTAAAAATGTTGAGGAACTTCGGAATTTGTTCTATGTCATTTTCTTTCAATCTGCCAACTGTGTCTGCTTGGTCTGTATTACTCCAATCAGTCCAGCCTTGGACACAAGAAGATTCTTCAGTTGAGTATGGGCGCTCTGTAATCGATGATAGTTCTTCATCTTTTTGAGAACATGGCGCTCCACTACATATTTCTTTCTGACGAGAACAACGGCAAGTATGACAGTCATCTGAATGCGTTATTTCACCTTCGTAAAATATTTTGCCATCCTTTTCTAAACAAACAGGCTTGCAATCCTTTATAGCGATGCACTCGCTAAACGTCTCATTAGTGTAAATATAGCCTTCTTGGCACGGTTCAATACTGCATCCTTCAACACAGCTCTCGGTGCTGCATATTTTCTGGAGAATGTTTCGTTCCAAAAAGCTATCACACGTTTCTAAGGGACAAGTTGGCATACAGGCTTCGTATACTGAATTGACAGTGTTACATTGCATAGCTAAAAATATGTATGTATTTTAATGAGACATTCAAATGTAAATTGGCGCCAATATTTACGACAAAGGTCTGGTGTCCTCCATTTGATAGGAGCTCCTTTCATTGAGCATTCATAAGCGTATGCAGCAAGTGCTGTGCAAAGACATTCACAATCTCCTCCGCTATCACAAGCACATGTATCAAATAGACATCGGTCGTAGAACTTGTCAACAGGAACTTCCGAATGGCATGCCTATGAAAGAAGTTATCATTGTATGTATAAAGCTAATCAAAAATTTAATAAGATACTTTGAAAACTGTTTTATCCCTACTGTTCGTTTTTATTATAAAATACAAAGCAGCAAAACCAATTTTAAAATTTGGATTCATTTAGGATTTAAACATAAAACTTAAGACTGAATTATAATGGAGTTCAGCGTAAAGCAAGTAAGGTTAAAAAGGACACTAAAAACACTTTTGCGGTCGCAATTAATACAATTTTTATTGCGTTTCGAAGAAAAGTCGTGTATTATCCCGACAATAAAAATTAAATTTATAATGGGTTTCGCTTTCTGCCTGACTATCAGGACATATGTCTACTTTTTTTTATAATTTTTAATTTTGAGCTATAATACATTGCTTCGAACTGCTAATATTTCTCTATATGTAATCGAAATACGATCTTTAAGATACTAACAAGTTGGTATTAGACATTCGTGTAGAAAGTTATGTACTTTAGCTCACAAAATTGTTCGCACAAATATAAGTTTAAGAAAAGCATAAATAATAGAAGAATTCAAAAAAATAGACACAGCATTTGCTGCAAAAAATTAATCTGGAATTTGAATAGTATTTAGTTCAAGTTAGTTCAAGTATCAGTTCAAA